>JAIUCV010000117.1:1363156-2568812 GCA_026724425.1 Erythrophleum ivorense | reverse complement strand
CTACTGTCCATTCTAACGTACGCTTGGTCGTTAGCGTCAAAACCTGTCACCATTAGCCCTCTCCGTTGCTCTTCGTCTTCTCCGATGATCACTCCTTGGTTTCTCAAATCAATCACCATGATCCTCCACCGTGTACACGCCACCGCTGTTTCTCCACCGGAGATTCTGAGTCGGCCAAGAGACGTCGTTAGCTCCGTTAAAGTGTGCCATCCCATGACAGCTTCTGGATCGGTGAGCGAACCACCGACGAACGTTGTCTCTTCGCTGTTGCAATCCCATACGTGAAAAGCCCGACCGGGAACACCGGCAAATAGCCCAACCCAGTAACGTCCACATCCAGTGAAATCCCACTAACGCACCGTCGTTAACGATATCTCCGGCGTAAGCCGTGCGCGTGTGACTACCAACACCGTTTATTTCCGCCACGTGTATATCTCCGTCCATCGTGGCGAAAACCAGTCTTGAGTCGGAGATAACAATGCCTGACACCGCTCGTGAGAATCTTCCGAACCTGTCACGTTGAGGCGGACGTAGAGTCCTGACGTGAAGACGGTTGTTCAAGAGAAAGAGCCGGACTGTTCCGTCGGCGAATCCGGCAGCTAAATACAGATCGGAGAGTGTGAGGCAGCGGCAAGAGAGACTATCCGGTTCGTCCACGTCGGACGGATCAAAATGGAGTGTGTAGTGGACGTAAGTACGCGACCGGAAGTTACTAGCCGTCCGATGACGATAGATAAACTCGTCTCGCCACGTGTCGTGCATCGAACTTGTTCTTCCCCAAACTTGGCGTGAGAGAAGTTGCCATAGGTGGTCGGAACGAGATACTGCCTGCCACGTGGTGCATACCTGATACATAATTTAAACATATATTAGTAAAATTGATGCTAGTAATTATTAGTTTTTAATTAAATGTTTAGAGTGGGTTAAGTTAAGTAAATAAACGAGAAGGAGAGGTAACAAAAAAAAAGACATAGAAAGAAGATAAGTAGGCCTGCAACGAAGCATGAAGACTATAAAATAGGGACTAGGAAGTATTGAAAGACAACGACAGACTCAGACACAAGCTCTGCGTATATTTGTCTTACTGTCTTACTGTCTTACTCATCGAATATACAACTTTATTAATGTCTAATGTGTTCAATTGACGCGACTAATCAATATCTGGAAGCTACAGATTTACAAAAGAAACCCTAGTAAAAGGAATAACGAGAGAAAGCCCTAGTTTCATGTCAAATTTTTCTTTTTAAAGTGACAGATAATATAAAATTTATTATAAGACAGATGAAGATATTAAATGTGAGGAGAGGAAGTAACAGAGTGAAGCTGAACATGAGATTACGACTTTGCCAACAAGCGTGCCCTTCTCTCTTTCATTTCCAAGAAAGGATAGCTTTAAGCCTTTGTCTTGTTTAAAAGTAGAGCTACCCAAATATATACAAATTTAACACATATATACGTTTCTCTCTCAAATCTCTCTCCAAGAATCCGTGGACCTACATTCTCTACATTTTACGTATATTATACTATCACTTATTTGACTTCCGTACCCTACTCTCTACAAACTCATTTTTAAACTCTACATTAAAAGAAAATATTGCGAAGCCAAAGGTTAATGTCTATTAAACAGATAAGACGACAGTAATCTACGGACACGATCAAAGCATATCGGACTTAAGGTATTCTATAACAATAATGCATTAGATTATAGAATATAGTTCCGCCTAAAAAAGAAGATAGAGAATGTATTTGAGTAAATGTGTATAATATAACAATATATTAATAATGGTTCTGATCAGTAACTTGGAGAATGGAAGAATAGAAACTAATAGTAAACTATGTTAGAGTTGCAAATCCATTCTCTATTATTCTGGAAATTACCACCAATCAAATGAGCACATTTAGAGAACTAATTTAGTTAGTTTAATGTCATATAGTATATATCAATGCAAGAAGATATATAATCTAGGGACACCACCTGCTGGTAAGTGTAAGAGACCCTTAACATTGGGTTCCATGTGCTTTTTCGGCAAATGTAGTGCCCATACTTTCTTTCTCTTTTGACTGAAAAAATTAAGGAAAGAAACAAAAGCTAAAACCCACTTCGATGGAAAAGATGAATCCATGATCAATTTCAAAGTGTAAAACAACGATGAAAACTCTATATATAAACCCTAAATCTCTGACAAAAGTGTTATGCTGTAAACCACACTGCAGTTTCTTAAAAATAATTTCAGAGCATATTTGAAAATTCAATTTATTAGAAAATACCATGGATTTAATAAATATCTTATTATAGAGAGAAGAAAAAAAGAGAATGAGAAGTTGTCAGAAGCTCTGCATGCATTACTCACTGGATCATAATATAGGCAGAGAAAAAAATAACAAAAGCAGGAAGCAAAAAATGTACATATGTACTCATATAACTATTCCTCGTTACTATATATGAGAAAAAGCCTAAACATTATAAATATAAAATATGTAGTTGATGAAGAAAACGCAGCAATTTCTTATGACATAGATTATTGAAAAGAATAATGTATATGGTTGATATATAATACATGAATCATATATATGTTGATGAATATAGTTTCTTTGAATGTAGATAACAACCTAATGTGATAATATAAGACTAACATTGGCAAGGCAAAAAGACAGGACCTTACTTAGGTTTCTTTCCCATTCTCTTTTTAGATTTCTATATTTCTAATTTTACGAGTCTGTCGTTGTGAGAGGTCACTTTCTAAGATTTTATTTTCAGATATTTGAAAGATAAATACCGTTACAAACATATTAAAATAAATATTATATGTGTTGGGCATAGGATTAAATACTATTCCTATTGTCTATCAACAATTTTTCGAGTCAAGAAAGTGTTCAAATTAATTATTGTTGTAAGGACTTTTCAGTCAAAAGAAGTGGATTTCTTAATCTTAAAAAAGGTCTACATGCCAAGAAAGAAAGATCTTAAAGCCAAAAGTTTTACATAAGAACCTTGGTTTTGTGCCCTAAGGGATCCAATTCATATTATAATATTAATATTAGAGTTACATGTACCAAATTTCACAAAGATACACAAATGAAATGGAATTATATGGTCTCCTTTGAGGATCCAAAAATAGGCATTAAAAGGTATCAAAAGTAGACGAGAGAACAAAGAAATAAGAAATAAACTTATTGGGTAAATGGAAGACAAAAAGTTTCCAAACGTAAAAAAGAAAAACGAAGTCCCAAAAACCATATGATATATTGAAAGAGACATCAAATTAATGTCGTCTTGTTAGACATAAAAGTTGGACTTGGACCCATCATAAAAACACAGAAAGGGCGGTTACCTTTCCAAAGGTCTTTATTTTTTTTTTTTTGAATTTTTTTTTGTCTCTTCAGAATCCCACTCTTCCAAACAACTTTCACACTCAATTATACTTCGTGAATTTATGATCTAGAAAATAAGGAAAAAAACTTTCTAATTGGATATCAAATAATACCAAAGAGAAGTATATGCAACATATAATCTAAGCTTACAAACAACGACAACAACAACAACTAAAGTACAAGACTTGAACCAAGCAGTACATTTGACTAGACCAAGATTGTGTCCCTCTCCCCCTGAAGTTATAGACCCACATCTACTTTGACTTTGTTTTGTCTTTGTTAGATCTATGTGGCGATTTTTTTAAAGCTCAAATATATAAACGAATTCAAGCAGTGTCATGTACGTGAGAGAGATCTACTCTATAAAATGAATAATAATAACTTTTTTTAATTGAAGTGTATATGTATGTATCTCGAACGTTACAAAACTAAAAGAAGGTATTGTAAGGACTGACCCGAAAAACGTTGGCAAGAGCCGTAGCTGCGGCAAGGAGACCGGCGGATAAGGAAGCGTTAACGGCGACCTGAACAGCGAGAGATTCGAGGAAAGGCTCCGGCCAGATGTCGTTGACGCCATGGCGAGGGCGAGATGGAGATGGGGCTTCGTAAACGTCGCGGCTTCTACCGGCGCCGGAGCTAGAATCACCGCCGGTATCTCCGTCGTCGGAAGAAGAAGAGGAGGAAGACATGAGAAGGGTTTATAAGAAGATGAACAGTGGAAGAAGGAGAAGAAGAAACGGAGAAAGAATGGTGGGGGAGAGGAGGAAACAAAGGACAAAAAGTGTAGATAAAGACACACTTCTACGAGGTGGGGGACCCAGGTTGGGGAGGTATGTTTTTTTTATATACTATTTTTATTTTTGTCTTTTATCATTATTTTATTTTTAAATGCGATAGAGCTATAGAAAAAACTTGAAATATATCAAGGTATTGGTTCACACTGGTGACTATTTTACCGGATTTTCAAAGACATTGTAATTAGTTAAATGACAAAAATATCAGGTGTTTCTCATGCTTCATAAGTCAGTTTAAATTTCGTTTTACAATTTTAAAGCTTCCAAGAAAAGAAGAAAAACCAAAATTTTGGTTTTATCTCGTGTTATGTTGCTCATCAATTTTTTGTTTTGAAAACAAAAATTCTTGGAAAAATGGAAAAACACGCACCATACTCGTTTATGTTTGGAACACGACGAAAACATACTTTTTTTTCTTTTCAAAAACTTAATTAATACTCTCTATTTCTTTTTAGTTGTCATTCTAGGCTTAATTTTTATTTCGTTTTAGTTGTCGTTTCCATTTTTCAAT
Source organism: Erythrophleum ivorense (assembly GCA_026724425.1). Classification (NCBI taxonomy): domain Eukaryota; kingdom Viridiplantae; phylum Streptophyta; class Magnoliopsida; order Fabales; family Fabaceae; genus Erythrophleum; species Erythrophleum ivorense. The sequence continues at coordinate 2,564,135 of JAIUCV010000117.1, read as the reverse complement.
ATAGTTTTTAATATTAAATCTCTAATTTAACCTTAATCTAATAAAGAATACTAAAGTCAACTTGATTTTTAATGGTATAAAAGAACCTTTAATATGTTTTATTAATTTGCGTGAAAAAGTTTAGAATGATAATTAAAACGAAATGGAGGGAATAAACATTTAAGAAACATAAAATAAAATTAAGTAATTAGTTTGATTCATTTGATGAGATTAATCTTAACAATATTGAGTTTGAAGGAAATTATCCCAATGAACTAAACTTAGACATAGTTATGGTTGATATGAGAAATGAAAATGAGAATAAAAAGATCTTCTAAATCTTTGAATTTCAACATTATAATCTTTACTCTTTAGTTAAACTATTTAATACTTATTACTCAATTTATATTTATCTAAACATTCTGATTTTAGATGTTTATGGTTAATTATTCGAGCGCACAAAGATTCCAACCGCATCACAGGACTAAGGGTGGCACACACTAATCCAGTCTCCCATATGATTTTTGTAAATGACATTCTTCTTCTGTAAAGCTTCTCTAAAGTTCTGATTGATTTAAACGTTACAGTTACGGTTGCGGTTGTAAAAGTTTACGGAAGCGAGAATTTGCGGTTAAAAGCGTAATTAAGCTGTTTGTACAACTAGTATAACGATTAAGAACAGATGCGTTTGTGAAATATTTTTGACTGATTGACCAGCGGATGAAATAGCAGTTAAACAATAAATTAACAATATAAACACATTATATAATTATAAAACATCAAAAATATATTATATTGAACAATTATAAATTTTTAGTTCAACATAATTAATAATAATTTTTTTTTAAAAATATGTGTATAATAAATAATATCTTCATCTTTTAATTTCTATAATTTAGATAAAAATATGACCTCTATTAAAATTTAGTGTGGAAATTAAATTTAGATTACTATTTTATTTGTTAGATATATAAAGAATATTTATCAAGAGAACTTTAATTTGTAGAACTTATAAATATAAAATTATGATATGTTTGTAATGAATTTTACTAAAGATACCAAATTTATTTATTTATTTATATTATGATTATAATATCCAAATATTATTTTTAATAAAGATTATTATTTTTTCTAATTTTAAATAAATTTATGTTTTTTTTAAAAAAAATTATCTACTCGCAACCGTCCGCAACCGCAAACTCTGCTGGGAAGGACCGAATGAGCTTTTGATTTTGAGAAATCTTTAGGGATTTGGAGCGGCTTAAAGCGGTAGAAAGCGTTTGCGATGATTATTATCAAACGCAAGTAATGCTACCACCCATAAAAGTTGCGTTTGCATATGACAGCGGATAAACCAATCTAACCCTTAGTCAATCTGTCTGAAGCGATTTTGCAAATCTTTACATTGTAATATTGTATGCCAATGCTTCATAGCAACATACACGTTAAAGAATTATCAACGACACAAACTATGCTACCTTACATACTTTCCGAATATGAATTACAAATTTAGTAAAGTAAATATGTGGAAAAGATTGTCACGTGTACAGTCACCAACTATGCTACTTTTTTTTTTGACGTCAACTATGCTACTTTACATGGTTATTTATAGATACCAATTAATCAAATATATGTTTATCCACACCAACTAATAAATAATGCATAGTTATATATACACCGAATTACACAATACATGTCGCAGTCAACATGTCCTTTAAATGTGTGCTAAATGTGATAGAAATAGAATACATTTTAGTAAAATTAAAGTTTAAGAAAAAAAAATATAAATATACATATATATCCGATATTGAATCCAATCTAAACAGTAATTGACTAAACTAACCCAACTAAAAATCGGAGCCAAAAGTAATTAAATAAAGAGAAATTTGTGAATATAGATTAAAAAACTAACCGTTTATCCGATACACTTTTTTGAAATTTACCATTCTTTTACTAAATATCCTTATAAAATATATATAATTATGAAATATATGTTTTAAAATGCCATTTTTTAAAAACAAAATTATAACAATGGAAGAAAAAATATGGAGAATGTTATGACATTTTTTTTTTTTAAAGATGTCTTAAACATACCTTTTTTTTTTTTTTAATTTTTACGTTTTCAAATATTCAAAGTATAATTTATATTCTATTAGTTGTTCTCTATTCTACCGACAGCAAAATATGAATTTTTCGTTGTGTTCAGTAGTCTACGATTCGTAGAACATGATGTCTAACTTATGTTCACATTTCTACTAATGGTAAAAAATGTTTTCTAACTTACGTTTACATTACTACCAGTCGTGGAAAAGACATTCTACAGATATTGTATTTTCTACAAGTCAGTAGAAAATGTTATCTGACATTTTAACCGTATTCTACCATTCGTAGAATGTCCCTTCTAGAAATAACAGTAAATTCTACTGACCGTAGAAATCATGTTTCTGCGAGAATCTGAGAAAATCTAAGCTAATATGTTAACTGAATATTTGAAAAATATTTTCAAATCTAGCGGTTTTCTTGTTTTTTCTCCTGAAAAAAAAAAACGACATTTTGCTGTGTTCTTCTTCTTCCTTTTCTTTTTAAGATTTATGTTGATGTTCCTCTAAAACTTTTCTATCCTTTGTTTTGTGGCTTTTTTTCCAACTTCTTCTAAAAAGAGAAACCTTTATTGGGATTTTGCAGTTTTATTTGTTTTTAAAATAAAAATAAAATTTTTAATTAAAAAATCTTAATTCTATTTTAAGGGGTAAAATGTGACATTTCTGAATCATAAAATGTATTAGAACAACAATTAATCGAAAAGTTTAAATGGACAAGAGAAGGTTTTTTTTAATTTTTTTTTGCCAAATTTCTCTTAAATAAATGATCCCAAAAATTGAAGTGAATTGCAAAACCTTGTCATTGTTTATGTGCTCTTCTCTATTAAGGTTTGCAAATTTAACCGGGAGGAACATAACCAAATTGGATCATGTAGATATAGGATTTTGACTAAATCATGTATGTTATTTTGATTTAGGATTTCCACTACATTCCAAGAAATGGATATTTTACCAACTTGTTAAGTAGCAAAGTTTCCCTCATGTTCTTATATCACATATACATGGTAATATTCGATACCTCTCCTTCAGTCACACATAATGAGTATACTGTTGGAGTGGCAACCTCAAGAAAGTATCCACTGACTGCTTATGTGAAAGATATGGGGAGTGACACATCCCCATAAGCTCATGATTCCCCAACAATAACACATATGCTATCAGCCATCACGTCAAGGACACTAAGGTCATGATCGACTTAAACAGTAAAAGAAGACTAACGCGGACAAAGATTTATCACAGTCTTGCATAAGGCAAATGTCTACATTTTTTATGAGACGAGTTTTTTTTTTTATGTGAGGAAAAATACTGAGTTGCTCAAGTGATACGGTATGTGGTTAGGCCTGCTAGGTTTATCTTTCTCATCTTCTTAATTTCTTTGTATTAAATCTCCAAACGTGAATATACTCTGAAGGTGTGTACTTTCTTTTTATAGCGACATGGCAATTTTTGATGAATCTACCTATGAAGACAGTCACTATTCATGTAGCTGAAATTGAGGTAGTTATAAAAGAGGAGAATGACCATTGCAGCTAGTCCATTTTTTGTTTGTAGGGGACATAATCGGTTTAAGGTGAATGAGTTATTGCCAGGAGTGAACAAAACTTTCAATCGCTTAAACTTGATTCATACATGTTTGTTTTTCTTGTTATACGTCCAAATTTTCAATTGTTGATGCATTCAGGAAAAAGGCAATCAAGTTAATTAAAAACAAGATGCGTTTGCCAATATAAGAGGAGACAATGTATCAAAGAGATCAGTACATGTATGGTTGAATTCTGATTTGCTAGTATTTTCTAGTAGAACAATTGTTAATATTCATATTCCATGAAGACATTTAAAAGCCTTGGGAAAACATAAATTTAGATAATGACGTTTTCATTGATATTCCAACCCACAACTTTGGCCACGATTAATTTGATTTGCGGGCTACCATATCCACATCCAAAAAAAAAAATCGGTAAAACAATTGCTTGAACATTTGGCGGGAGACTTCATGCCAAATCTTGGTTGGTTAGAGGTAAATAGCCTCTCTCAAGATTTTTTTGGCTATGTATTAACTAATGATACATATGTACGTTAATGGTCATTTCCAACAAAATTTACAATCTATTTTTCTGTTGTATAGTGGCTATTTTCTTGTAGTGCAAAAACCGTGTAAGAAGACTAGCACGAGCATAAATTTATTAGAAGGAGACTGGCATCAATGTTGGTATGTGTAACAATGTAAAGTAGCATAGTTGGTGTAGCTGACAATCATTATTTCACATTTTTACTAAATTAGCGATTAATTTTGGAAAAATAGTTTGGAATGATGCTCAAGAGGATCAAAAAGATGACTACGCATTCACACAAATGGTGAAATGTGAGAGTATTGGAAATTATCCGGAAAATTACAAAGGTCAAAAGCTAACATTTTTGCCTATGTGCATGATAAAATGCATACGTATTAATATATAGTTTGAAAATTTTACTAACAAATGAGGAAAATAAATAATGATTAAATAAGTAGCTCATGCAATTCCGACATGTGTGGTGTCATGCTTTCTCCTCTCGAAAGATATGTGCAAAAGTTTAGCAATGTAGTAGCAACAAATAGATTGACCTCAAATTCGAGTTAAATTTCAAGTTTAAATTTTTTTCATGAATTGCTAGTTTGAGATTATTTGAGTAGAGATTTATCTTCTAGTTCTTCGTCTATTGTTATGATACTGCTGGAACCTTATTGGCTAGTTTCATGAATTTAAAATTTTAATGCAAGAATAAGAATAACTACAAGTAGTTAGGTAGCTTACCATACTTCGCTTAAGGTCTCCGACTTTACAAATGACCATCAGATATCATAAGTCCCAACATATTTCTCGTTGGAATTAAATTTGAAGCTGAATTCTCAATTTAGAAATGATAGGTATTGATGGCATTTCACCAAATCCGGTAATTACACAGTCGAAACTAATCCTGAGATTGTTGATGACATCTGTTTTTTCTTGCAAAATCCGTCCATTCTGCTAAAAGAGAAATGTTCCAAATTCAAGAAAAGTAGGGCATCATCTATCTAAGCAAGCTCACAACATATCTACAAGTTATTAACACCAAATATTTTCATATCACCAAATCTTTGTCTCTGTCAAAAGATTAAGCATCTTCAAGATCTCCCCACCTCACATTGTACTTGGATGCAAGGTAATGTGCACCAACAGGACCTCTGCTTCCATATGGATATAACTCGGGAACTATTTTCTTCTCCTCGAGTTCTTTCAAAGCCGGTGTGAACAGATCCCATGCTGCATTTAGCTCATCACTTCTGATAAACAACCTCCTCTCTCCTTCGATTGCATCAAGAAGCAGCCTTTCATATGCATCTGGTATCTCCCTTGGATACCTATCAAACCCAAATAAGAGTCAAAAGAAATAGTCTCAATACGAAACTTGAAATCGGAAAGTTATTACCTGGATCGATATAGAAGGTTAAGGTCGCTGCGATCCAGTCTCATCCCAAGACCAGGAACTTTGTTGTTAATCCTCAGGTATATGCCTTCATCAGGCTGGACTCTAATCACTAGCTCATTAGTTGCCTTGTCTAAATCAGTCGCAACAATGTTCTTGTACAAGTTTCCGGGGACATGTCTGAACTGAACTCTGATCTCTGCCCCTCTGGTGTGCAGAGCTTTTCCGGCTTTCATAAGGAAAGGGACACCGTCCCATCTCGCATTGTTGATGAACATAGCCGCTGCAGCAAATGTAGGAGTGAGACTGTGGTTTGGAACCGTTGGATCGTCTATGTAACCTGGATAAGCTTTTCCTCCCTTGCTATGCCCTTTGTATTGACCAACAATCACATCTTCAAGCAGTAACGGTTTCATTGACCTCAAAACTTTCACCTGACAGGAACGCATAATCATTGGTATTAGTATGTTATTACCAACCTAAAGCTTCTCTTAGTGAAAAAACATCTTACCTTTTCGCTTCTTATGTCCTCAGCATCTAAGCTCACAGGCGGCTCCATTGCGAAAAGTGCAAGTATTTGCAAGAGATGGTTTTGCATGATGTCTCGTATGATTCCATATTGATCAAAGTAACTGTATCGATTCAACATTAGATAAGGATTCTCGTAACATTAGATAAGGTGTTTATATAAGACAGAGAAGTAATAAAAGCTTACCCTCCACGTCCTTCTGTTCCAAAATCTTCAGAAAAAATTAGCTGAACATTACGTATGTAATTTCTTGACCATAAAGGCTCAAAAACAAGATTTGAGAATCGAAGCACGGAAAGGTTCTCAACAAGCTCCTTTCCCAAATAGTGGTCAATCCTAAGTATGCCACATAACATTGCAATTGAACTAAATTCCAGCTTAAGAATGGGGAACAAAAAAAAGGTGGTGATGGCTGTTGGGCTAGGGAAATGACTAACCTGAAAATTTGCTCCTCTGTGAGATACTGTTTCAGACATCTGGTTAACTCTCCAGATGATTCAGAGTCACGACCGAAGGGCTTTTCGACAATGACCCTTGTCCAGCCATTCCCTGAAGAGGCTCTAAGGCTTGCACACCTTACCACATCGACGAATATGTTTGGGGGTACAGACAAATAGTACAGCCTGTTTGATAACTTCCCTGCCTAAAATGCAGAAATTAAACAAGATCAAATGAAAAAGAGAGGAATCAGAATGTGTCTATTGCAATGTATCAAACATTGATAATCACTGTTTTGGTGTTTAGTTCTGGAAAAATCACCTCTTTCTCTTTGAGCTTGGTGTTAAGTTCTGCAAAATCCTCTTCCGAGTCATACTGACCCGAATGGTAAAAGCATCTACTTAAGAACTGATCCATCTTGTCGCCACAATTATCTCTGTTTTTGATTTTAACCTTTTTTAAATTAACCAAAGCAAAGGTTTTTAACTGTAAACATACACTAAAATGTATTAGCAGAATACCTTTGATCTATCCTGCAAGTTAAAGTTCTACTGATCATAACACGAAGCTCCTCATGACTGAGTTTGGTCCGAGAATAACCAAAAACAGAGAAATCCTGAGGAAGACAACCTTCATAGAAGAGAGCAAACAATGCAGGGAATATCTTCTTCTTGGCCAAATCTCCAGAGGCTCCAACGACTGTAATACTGAGAGTAGACTCTCCTTTTGTGACATGTTCCTCTGTAAGATGATCTCCGGCTGAAAAACAAATATCCTCCAACGAATCAAAGATACATACACGAAGCTGTAAAACTACTTCAATCCATAAAAAAAAAGAGACTTTATAAACCAAATCCTCATTATTTGCTATCTAACCAACTCATTAATCACTATAATCAGGGAAGAGAGAGCAAGACAGAAATTTTGCAAGAAAAATGGAATCTTTGTGTAAATGTCATAAGAAAGAAACATTCCTGAGAACAGTGTTTGAAGAAACCTGACAAATTTGAAAACTTTATCAAACAGCAGAAAAAGTAAACTGAGATTAAGATCAAAAATCAAGAAACTTCAATTTGGCATTCTGTCAAACACATTGTGGTTGGAGATCGCGACAAGGAACTAAGATTGAACTTGGAGAAGAAACTCACAGTCTTGTAAAGATGCGAAATTTGAGGCGCAGCCATTAGAGGATTCGAGTTGAGAATGTTTCTCCGCAAAGAAACTCAATCGAACGCGAGAAAACGAGGATTGTCTCGGGAATGTGAGAGATCTAGTAGTGAAGAGTGGTAGAGTTTCTCTTAACGGAGACGGAGCAGAGAGAGCAGAGGAGGAAGATGATGAAGAAGAAGAAGAAATGATCATGGAATGCGTCGCCATGCAATTTTTCTTGATTTTTTTACAAAGAAGGGAAGTAATCAAATGCGATTGCGTTTGTGAGGCCATTGTATGATCTCTTGCATTATCCACAACAAGTCTGTTATATCGTTTTCAAGAAAATTGTCTCTCTCGCATTATCCACATTTATGGATCGTAAAATGTAAAAACAAGTTTAATATCTATTTGGCACCTTATAAAATCACTAGATAATGGAACACACATAAAAATTCAAAACAATGCATAACGAGTTAATTAGTAAATTTTTAATTATTCTTAAAAATAAGCATAACTCAATAATCAGTAGACTAACACTGTGTATCGTGGAATGACGGAAAATATGATTGAGCTATAAAATTAGTTAAAATCAGCAAAATAAAAAATTGCATAATGAAACTTTTGTATGATTGAATATAAATTAGCTACTATTTTCAGTAGCTCATTTTGGATTGTTTTTGTATTTTTTTTTTTTTAATTTTTGTTTAAATTTCAGTCTGCATATTTTTTGTTAAACTGGTAAAAATACTTGTGGAATCACGTTTTTTTATATACGATTCCGCCATTCCGCAGCTTACCAGAGCCATAATTTACAAATGTTTTTTTTTGGGGATAATTTACAAATGTTTAATCTTCACCTAGTTAATCATGAAAACAAATTGGCTTAACATTTGGAATAATAATAGAAACGGCATGCAGTTTAGCTCTCGAAACACAAGACAACACTTTTCGTGGTCCATGCTTCTACACGCCACGAAGTTCGCTCAATTCAACTTTAAAAAGCATGACGTTTTATGCATCTATCTCTCTCAGCTTTCTCACCATTAATGAACGTTCCAAAGATGCAAACTCTGTAAATTCTTCAAACAATCGAGAAAATTCGCAGCAAAAATCTCGAAGAAACGAAACTCTAATGGGCACTTGAAATTTCCGCTCCATTTCAATCCTTAAAACTTTTGGTTTGTCTCTTATCCTCAATTTCCAAATTTCCACTTGATCGAGTAGAAAAAGCTTAGTTATTCTTCTGCAGATTCGTTTTGGAGTAAAGAAGAAATGTCATCGGATTCGACAGACATAAGAAGTAAAAATTCTCGAAGCTGTTCTTCTCGATCTAGACAAAACTCCCGAATCACTTCACAAGTCCTTGCTGATGCAAAGCTACACGGAAACTTCGAAGAATCCGAGCGTTTATTTGACTATTCAGCTTCAGTGAACTTGAACATGACGAGCTCTTCTTTAGACAATCCTTCTTCTTCAGCTGTCTCAACTTACTTACAGAAGATTCAGAGAGGAATGTTGATTCAACCCTTTGGCTGCTTAATCGTCGTTGATGAGAAAACCCTCAAAGTAATCGCTTTTAGTGAGAACACACAAGAGATGTTGGGTTTGACTCCACATACAGTGCCAAGTATGGAGCAGAGAGAAGTTTTGACTATTGGAACAGATGTGGAATCACTGTTTCAGTCTCCAGGTTCTTCTGCATTGAAGAAAGCTGTTGACTTCGGTGAGATTAGTATCTTAAATCCGATAACGCTTCATTGCAAGTCATCGAGTAAGCCTTTTTATGCGATTCTGCATCGAATTGAAGAAGGTCTTGTGATAGATTTGGAGCCAGTGAGTCCTGATGAGGTGCCAGTGACTGCTGCTGGGGCGTTGAAATCGTATAAGCTCGCAGCTAAGTCGATTTCGAGGTTGCAGGCATTGCCTAGTGGGAATATGTCTTTGCTATGTGATGCTTTAGTCAAGGAAGTTAGTGAATTAACCGGTTATGATAGGGTTATGGTGTATAAGTTTCATGAAGATGGGCATGGGGAAGTGATTGCTGAATGCTGTAGCAGAGTAGACTTGGAACCTTATCTCGGTTTGCATTACTCCGCTACTGATATACCGCAAGCTTCTAGATTTCTGTTTATGAGAAACAAGGTTAGAATGATATGTGATTGTTCATCAGTGCCGGTTAAAGTAGTTCAGGACAAGAGTCTGTCACAGCCAATAAGTCTTTCTGGATCTACTTTGAGAGCTCCTCATGGCTGTCACGCACAGTATATGAGTAATATGGGCTCTGTGGCATCTCTTGTTATGTCTGTAACAATCAATGGTAGTGACAGTGATGAGGTGAACAGAGATCTACAGACAGGGAGAAGTTTATGGGGCTTAGTGGTTTGTCATCACGCGAGTCCTAGGTTCGTGCCGTTTCCGTTGAGATATGCTTGTGAATTCTTGACTCAAGTCTTTGGCGTGCAGATTAACAAAGAAGCTGAATCAGCTGTTCTGTTGAAAGAGAAGCGTATTTTGCATACACAGACTGTGCTATGTGACATGCTTTTTCGTAATGCACCCATTGGTATAGTCACTCAATCACCAAATATAATGGATCTTGTTAAATGTGATGGAGCAGCTCTTTATTACAGAGAAAAGCTCTGGTCTTTAGGGGTTACTCCCACAGAGACACAAATTAGAGATATAATCGACTGGATTCTCATAAGTCATGGAGGAAACACTGGCTTTACCACTGAAAGTCTAATGGAGTCTGGCTATCCAGATGCTTCTGTTCTTGGGGAGTCGATCTGTGGAATGGCTGCTGTATATATTACCGAAAAAGATTTCCTTTTCTGGTTCCGGTCTGGCACTGCAAAACAGATCAAGTGGGGTGGTGCAAGACATGACCCGAATGACAGAGACGGTAAAAGGATGCATCCTAGATCCTCGTTCAAGGCGTTTATGGAAATAGTCAGGTGGAGAAGTATGCCATGGGATGACATGGAAATGGATGCAATTAATTCTCTGCAGCTAATAATAAAAGGCTCATTGCAAGAGGAGAATTCAAAGACTGTTGTGAATGTTCCCGTTGTGGATAACAGGGTTCAGAAGGTGGATGAACTGTCTGTTATCGTGAATGAAATGGTGCGCTTGATCGATACAGCTGCTGTTCCTATCTTTGCGGTTGATGCCTCTGGTGTTGTAAACGGATGGAATTCAAAAGCGGCTGAGGTAACTGGATTGGCCGTTGAACAAGCAATAGGCAAACCTGTTTCAGATCTTGTTGAGGACGATTCTGCAGAAACCGTGAAGAACATGCTAGCATTGGCTCTTGAAGGTAAACATGTTCCACTGTAGTATGGAAGCAAATAAACTGTGTTACTTCGGGCTCCCTTTTATGTTTTGTTTTCATCTTTTCTGACCGTTTTCGCAGATTTTCATCTGTGCCTTGTGTTCATAAATACATAACAGGTAGTGAAGAACGTGGTGCTGAGATCAGGATCAGAGCATTTGGTCCTAAAAGGAAAAGCAGTCCGATTGTTTTAGTCATCAACACTTGCTGTAGCAGAGATGTGATGAATAATGTTCTTGGTGTATGCTTCATTGGACAAGATGTTACAGGCCAGAAAATGCTTATCGAAAACTATAGCCGCGTGCAAGGAGATTATGCCAAAATCATGTGGAGCCCTTCAACACTAATCCCACCAATTTTTATGACCGATGAGAATGGGTACTGCTCAGAGTGGAACGACGCAATGCAGAAGCTCTCTGGGACAAAGAGAGAAGAAGCTGTCAATAAAATGCTTCTCGGTGAGGTTTTTACCTCAAATGATTATGGTTGCCGCCTTAAAGACCATGACACGTTAACTAAGCTGAGAATAGCCTTGAATGCTGTGAGTTCTGGCCAGAATAACATTGAGAAGCTTTTCTTTGGCTTCTACCATCGTGATGGTAGCTTCATCGAGGCATTGCTCTCTGCAAACAAAAAGACTGATATAGAGGGAAAGGTTACTGGAGTTTTGTGCTTTTTGCAAGTACCTAGTCCAGAGCTCCAATATGCTCTACAGGTTCAGCGAATATCAGAGCAGGCGATGGCCTGCGCCGTCAACAAATTGGCATATCTCCGCCAAGAAGTGAAGAGCCCTGAAAAGGCAATTTCCTTCCTTCAAGATTTGCTACATTCATCTGGACTAAGCGAAGAGCAAACAGGGCTCCTGAGGACAGGCGTTTTGTGCAGGGAGCAGTTAGCCAAAGTCATAAGCGACTCAGACATAGAGGGAATCGAAGAAGGGTACTAGTGAAACCATAATTCTTCTATTGTTACTAATTCTTGAATCTTCCGTTCTAATCATGTTCGTTTCTTGATGGCTTTGAATCAGCTACGCGCAAATGGGTTGCAGTGAATTCAGCCTGGAGGAATCATTGGAAGCAGTTGTAAAACAAATGATGGAGCTGAGCATAGAACGTAAAGTACAGATCATATGCGATTATCCTCAAGAAGTTTCATCAATGAGACTGTATGGAGATTCACTAAGGCTTCAGCAAATCCTCTCAGAGACTCTCTCAAGCAGCTTACGCTTCACGCCTGCATTGAAGGGATCGTGCGTCTCATTCAAGGTGATCGCGCGGATAGAAGCTATAGGGAAAAGAATGAAGAGAGTCGAGTTAGAGTTCAGGATAATACATCCGGCACCGGGACTGCCTGAGGATCTGGTAAGAGAGATGTTTCAACCTTTGAGGAAAGGAACATCAAGGGAAGGTTTGGGACTACACATCACACAAAAGCTGGTGAAACTCGTGGAGAGTGGAACGTTAAGGTATCTGAGAGAGTCTGAAATGTCAGCCTTTGTGATCCTCGCAGAATTTCCCTTGATTTGAAGTTTAAAGATTTTTCCATAATTGAATAAAATTGGTGTTTCTGAAATTGTCACTTTTTATATTCACATAAATATATGTCTACTTAAATGTTACACAAGTATAGGAAGTTTGTTTGGTACTCTTTTTTCCCACTATTTTGTATTTGATCAAAGAAGTAGACTCATAAATAACCATCCCCAAAAGGAGGAAACAAGGTAGAAGAAAATAACATTTTAGAGATATTATGAATCAGTTGCACCAAAAAAAAAAAAAAAGATATGTTATGAACCAAAAGGTTGCTCAAGAAACTTTGAATTGATAAAAAAAAACTGTTTGGAAAATGGTGTGACTCGCAAAGTGCCGTTTGCTTGTCAAAGTATTGCATGTGTTTAATGACTGAAAACTGTAGAAGTATCACTACAAAGGAGCCAATTCATGTTTGATATTCACTAAACAATAATTGATTAGATCTGAAACAAAATTTTTAGTGAATTACTTTGATATATATGGCAGAGATGTAGGGACTCAATCAAGATCATGAATCGTACAATCTTTCATTCTCTTCCTTTCGACATAAATATATGTTGCACTTTCTAGAGATAAGTCTAGATCATGACTGAAAGTTATAATTAGAGACAAAGAAGGAATAACCCAAAAGAAAACGAACAAGTGTCGTCGTCTCCAAAGAAGTGTTTAGTTTTAATGCTTTTGACATTTCATTTTAAACAATTCATTACACATTTTATTTTTATTTTGTTTTATTTAGCTATCATTTTTTGTTCTTCATCTTGGTTTTTATATTTCAATTTTCGTTTGAGCTTTCTACAATTCTCATTTTATTTATAGTCATTTTTAACTATCAAATGTTCGTACAACTATATATTTCTGATAACACAATTCATCAGATACAAATACTACTGAATCAACATACAAATTACATAATTAATCAACATATAAAATATTTTATAGCCTAGTTGATTAATATCTAAACATATTAACATTATTTATTTGATATTTGTTTAGATTTTGTCAAGATTTTCCACACGTACGGGTCCCCTCGTCAAATTGATAAGACGGTCCCCATCTCCTAGTTTCACTCGCATCTTAGGTAAACGACATTCCTTGCGAGTTAATGTCACTTCCTAAGCAAAGTTCATCAACAACTTTGAATAAAATTGGTTAATCAAGAAATTTATGTAGTAATTAAAGCTATTAATGTATGGTTTCAAGGTGCTTTGTATCCGAAATTGCAAACAAGAGGTGCTTAGCTACTACCCTAGCAACTGGCCGACAAGTGGCACCTTCTTTTTGGCACGATTTTTATACTTTTTTTGTTTTGCGTTTGTCATGAAGTTATTTTTGGGGTGCTTTCTTTGCATTTTTGGTTTATTTTATTTTATTTCGTACTTTTGTTTGCTTCATTTCTAATTTTAATTTTCTATGTGGACCATTTAGTTTAACGCAAATCATAGTCCTTTTTTGTTGATTCTTTTTATGTCTACTTGATCAATGATCACATATATTTATATTTTATTCAATTAATGTGTGCTAAATGTGTTGTATCTAATTAAGTTTGAATATATTGTACATGTTTTTGTAAATTTCTGCAGGTTTTTCTGTAAAACATAGACAAGTTTTCCCTTAACCTTGGGAAAACTACCATGAAACAATAAGCTTTATTCTTAAAAGCTTAAAGAAAAATAAAGATTCATAGAATTAGAACTTATAACAGATTATACTTTTATATCTCTATATGTATCTTTATAATTTGTTTCAACCGCAGTGATCAAAGTTTAACGTTCACACACATAAAAGTATACACATTACACGAGTGGGCCGGTATATAATTAATTAGTGCTTACGAGTTGGTCTCGGCATTTTTAAGTGCACGAAATTTATCAGTTTTGCTGTTTATCGTCCAAAAATGAGCATGTTTAGTTTTAGGAGACAACCTTTCAGGAAGTCTATTTTTTTCTTCCGAAAACACTTCACCATTCTGTTCTTTGGATTCTGACATCATTTTGGTTTATAGAAATCTTGTCATTTATAAGACGAAAAATTCTCTTAGCAATTGACAAAAAAAAATTTGGTCGTCATTGATCCAAACTTGAGAACATTCATAAACCGGTAAGAAATCTTTAAAAAATCAGAACATTCATAACCACTACTAGTCCACCGTAGATCTAGCAGGTCAATTGTATTGTTAATTATCTTTGGATTGTAATGAGTTAAATATTTCAGATTTAGAGGGAATTAAGATGTCGCCAGGTGCTAAGCACAGAAGGATGCACATGGCGTACCGACAGTTTATATGCCTTGGAGAATGGGCAAGAAAGTACCTAAAAAAGGTTTAGAATTAGGGTTTTTTGGTCTTTCGACTTCTTCGAAAACAAAATAAAAAGTTTACGATGGTTAATTAACTTAATTTTGTAATTTTTTTTCGTTTTGTCGGCTACTATTAGGATTATATTGATTAAACTTTACAATATGTTTAAGTTTTTTGTTTTTCCTGTCTTTAGTTGTTGATATAAAAACGAGTTGAGCAAGTAGATATTTGTTTTTCGTTATAACGTTTGAGTATATTACACTTTACACATCAGTAAATAGTCGTTCTAATTCAGAAAAAAATTCAACTACATTTGTAAACTATTAGCAGAGCCGGTCCGTAATGTTTTGTTGCTTAAAGCAAAAAAAAAAAATATGATAATGGTCGGACATAACCACTACACTACCACAAACTTTATGTTATTTGGCGTCCCTAAATTTATATAATCTCTTGGCGCCTAAAGCACATTGCTTTGCTTGCCTTAGGTCTGGGCCGGCCCTGACTATTAGCAACATAAAACTCTCGAGAATCATCGATTGTGAGTTGTGACATTTCGAACAACTACAGATTACTCTTTAGTTGCATTCGAAGATTCACATTCGGTAAACAGTTTATTATTGATACCAAATCAATTCTGTTTTGAAAGATTAGTTTTCAAAAGAGAATTTAGGTTTAGTTTTAAACTAAATTACCATAGAATAATTTTTTTGCAATGAAATATTAGATTGTTGATTGACGAATTTGTATATGTTTGTTTATTTACGTTTAAGAAAACGGAATTTAGCATTTAAGTAATTGGTAGAAAAACACATTCTGCATAAATTAATAAAATAACGAATATTATATGCTCTTATAAATTTTTCTTTTCAAAGGTTATAAATTTAATAAAAGATATTATTTTATGAGAGTGAAAATTCTAATACAAATTGTGACCAACAAAATTATCGAGTTTAATTAATTAATATCGGGATTCCGAATTTGCACCCATTGGAAGGACTAGTTAGGAATCGAGCTGTTGCTCCTCAAATCTCGATGCAAGAAACAAAAAAACGTATACTTTATGCTATTCTACCTATCTTCTTCTTATATATAAACCCTTTATCGTTTCATTACTTGAAGTAGATTTACGTATTAAACATCTTAATTAGATAAGTCTCGTTGAACATTTAGTAATCCAGATCCTAAGCTATAACTCTTTTCTTTTCGTTTTTTTTTTTACATCAACCTATAGGGTTTTTGTTTTTGTAAAGTATTTGGATCAAACATCATTTTCTTCTCTTTTTTTTTTTTTTTTTAATCGGAGGGTTATAATGGTTGAACTCTTATTTCTTCTATCTTTTTTGGTGGAACTACAAAGTACTTGCTTTCATATGAATCTTGAGAGCATAATAATGAAAGATGGGGTGAGTTTTATTTCATTGCTTTCTAAGAGACCTGTTTCATGGTTATCTTTTCTTGCCGCACCACTTCTTCACATCGTTGGACTTGGGTTCTCACAAATCCTCATTACCTCAGCTGCTTTGTTCTTCTCTTCTCTCTTCTTCCCTCTCTCAATCCAAAAACCAAACTCTCTAATAGACTCCAAGGTTGAAGATCAAGATCTTGATAAACAAGACTCTTCAGGAGACGTCGAAATATCTAATGACGAAGACGACGGGACAATCCCTGATGAGGAAAGCCTCATAGAGCTCTCTTTGCCAAGCGGTCACTACGTAGGCCACCACTTCAGTACTATGAATGGACGACAAGATTTCAGGTTTATCCAACTATCGGCCGAATTTGAAGACGATAATCTGATCGAAATCGACATTTCCATTGGTTCCATCAAGTGTTCGGGGTACGAGATCAAAGCCTGATATACATCTTCATATAATTTCTACAACTATGAAGCGAATAAGTAATCGGATATAAAGTTATTGCGGTATTTTTGCACTTGACAGGTGCTATGTGTTTTTTGTTGTAGATCTCTCCAGTACATGGGGTTTTGCTATGGTTATATTTTAGCTACAACAATTAATATTCCAAGTTTTACAGTTTCACAGTTTCTATTAATTGTGCCTAGGTAGCTAAGATCCAAGCAGTATAAAATATATTAAGCACATTTACTATGTCAGTAATTAGTTTAATTAAGTTGGCAAATTAATATAAATTCATATTCTGTTTACTGTGTGAATATGATAAGTTATTGATTAAGTTTATATATGCTTGACATCATCTAGAGATGTTGTGTTAACGAGGGAGTTAATTATTCAAAGGAATTTATAGACTGTGATTAGAGCTGTCAATATGGGTGTCCATGTCCATATTGAATCATAAAAATATATAGAACTTTGATGATCTTCTCATCTTCTTTTTTTTTTTTTTTTTTTTTTTGAGAAAAGGATATGATTTTCTCATCTTTCATTATTCTTGTTTTCTTATGAAAATTCATGTTCTATAATTGAAGTTAATTATACATTATAATCATGATCATATATTCATCATTTATCAATAGAAAACTCTATAGGAGACCACAACGTGCTAGGAAAATAAATTAAGGATAGAACTCATGAAAACTTAATAAGTATCTAGTTAATAATTATTTCCTTTCAAAGAAGAAATAATACATGTCTATGAAGAGTGGGAGAAAAAAAATTAATTGATTTTCAATTGCGAACTTCTTAGCAGTGAAAAAGCTACGACTTGTGATTTTGTGAGCATGCAATTAATTGGTGGAGTCACTTGGTAATTTCAATAACCAAAAATGACTCATTGTCATTGATACATGAACGAAAATGAAGATATTGAATGTAGCCATCAAGTAAAAGACCATGGAGAACTTGCTTGTATGTTGATCTTTGATTGTGCAAACTAACAAAAAAATGAAGATATTTCATACGCGATGCCACATTTGATAGAAAGTGTGCAATTTGGCTATTGCTAGTGAGAGCTGTAAGAAATCGCCACCATTTATTGGGTTCATCAACCACCACATTAAGTATCCCAAACTTTACTTGTTACAATTGTTAAAACCTTAAAGCTTACTAGGTAAATTTTACTAGTTGCAATGGTTAAATGATAACGGTGAAATACATGGTACTAAAACAAGACATGCAATCAAAGAGGAGGTGCTCTCAAATGCAAACATGACCGGAACAAAACCCCTTTCCAACATAAGATTCTCGATCCATGACGACGAGTGTTGGAGGTTAATTATTGGAGCTGTGAATCAGGTTTCATGTTTCGAACAAATAGTTTGTATACCAAAGTCTCCCGTCAAAATGGGAATTCTGTAGTAGTTAAAAGAAAATGATCACAACAAAAATCACACCATTCACCACAACCAAATGAATAAAAGTTAAACAAAACAATCAAATATTGACTGCTTCGTTATCAGATCATACTTCTATTACCATACAGTTGGGACAGCAGTGAGTGAGGATTTGGCAGCCTTAACTCTTGAAGGTTGCACTTCGGTTCCCGGAAGCCGGAAAGGCTTGACGCCGTTTCCCTTGCCCGAACTCTGAATCCTCCGGAGCGGACCCTTTCTTCTTACCACCTGCTGTTGAACCTTCTCTTTTTCCTCCCTGTCTTCCCTTTTGTCCATCCCCAAATTTCACCTCTTTCCTTGCAGCTTCATAATCAAACGGCTCTATGTTCAAAAACTCCGGCTTTTGGGCCTTGTTGTTGCTCTTATTCATGGAGTTGAAGCACTTCTGAAAGTTTGTGGACAACTCCGAAAGAGACATTGGTTCATCTTCCCCATCAACTTCCTCTGCACCACCATTGTCTAACAGTATAACATCGCCTGTCCCAAAACCAGACTCTGAAATTCTATCAGAACTACCAACGATTTCAGAGGCTTCTTCTGAATCATCTTGCTTGGAAACAGAGGCTGGCATAGTAGTGGAGATCTCTCCATGAACCTTCAGAGGTGTTCCAGTAGCTGACTTTGAGTCAGAACCTTTGTCAGTAAAAGAATGGAATGTCAGGTTTACAGATGATCTTATCTGCTCGAGCTTCACCTCTTCCTTCTCCTGCAAATATTCTTTATCAATCATTCTGCAACCAAGACCAACTCTAGAGATCTCAGTTAAACAAACTCACCATCTTATCAGTTCGAGATTTTTTCTTCGAGGCTGCACTTCCCAGTAATGCTCCTAAACCACTGCTTGGTTTCTTAGAGATCAGAACAGGCGCAGAAACCTAATAAACAACAGACAGGTCTTTTGTGAGCCCGGCATGGATATTGAAGAGCACTAACCAAAATAAATAACTAGGTGTCACACCTTAACTGAACCAAAGAAGCCTGTGCCTAAACCTCTCCTTTCATTAGTATCTGCTGCAACCGTGATTGGGCCCGTGATCTTATTCTCAACTCCCAAAGAATTATCCTTCAAATTCGGAGAAGCTACGTACGCTGTGTGGCGATTACTGTCTTTCCCCTCAGTAGTAGGTTCAATATCCTTATCCATTACCTACAATAAGAGAAGCACATATTTAAAACTACAGATTTGGATCACAATTAGCCTCTGGTTTTCTTTGCAGGTTGAGTAGCAGGGAAATTTATTACCCTAATCGGCTTTGAATTAGCTTATACACCTCAGCTGAAAGCTTACAGTAATAATTCTATAAACAGAAAGAGACGAGACAACAAATCAATAGAGATATCTTACAGTTACAGGAGCGCCTTCTTTTAAAGACTGAGCAGCAGACTCAAATGCTGCACAATTTTGCATTGATTGCCTGATGACACTGACCACTGAATCAACATTACGCTCAATATAAGGATGCTTGGACTTCAACATCCGACGCAATTTGTTAACACTAACAGGCATCTCCTTGGCTATAATGATAGCAAACACAAGGCCAAGTCAGGAATTGCCAAAAAAATCCACTCACTAGCAGATGGTAAAATCGAACTCTCAGCTATATACCTATTTCAAGAAGAACTTTGTTTGGTAATACATAACCAGTGCTCTCATCCTCCGCACGTGCAATGTAATCCCGCCATTCACAAAGCCCCTAAAAGACAAATTTTTTTAAGTGAGCTCCATATAGTATAAGAAAAAAGTAGAGAAGAGAGATGCATAATTTATTACATCAGGTGAGAATATCGTACCGCAACAATGGCAAGTTGAGCTGCCTTGAATCCTGCTGCTTGAAGCCTAACAAAATACCAGGATGATAAATATAATATAAGTGTTAATGCAACTAGCTTAAGAGAAGATACATGACGTAATCTTAGCCAATGAAACAACAAAATGATCAACATGTTTGTCAACAAACACATACGGCTTGTCTGCTGAAACAAAACAAAAACTGAAGTATGTTGATTCTTTCAAGGAAAAGGAACAAACCCATATACGTGAAGGTATGAATTCTCAGTCAAGAGCTCTTTCTCATACAGTTGTGTGCACACATCATAACTGCGCTTGTAGACCTGTAAGAGACAGTAAATCAAAATGGTCAAAACTTTGAAGAAGAAAGAGCATTTTCTTCCTGGGTATACATCTACTGTATGAAACCAAATTTAAACAAGCAAAGATGTTCACAAGAAGGTCCTAGATCACCAATTCCAGAATAACGTGAATGCCAATAACCACGATGAGTTCTCAAAACATGTGGTACGAGATTTATTTTTGCCTTTGATTTTAGAAAGCAATTCATGAAAGACAGTTAACGCATGACAAATGCCTCCCAAAGTTTCTCCTAAAAAAGCATAAGAGTGTTGCAAACCTAGATACTCACCTACGTGAGGGAGACAATATACAAAAAGAGCAAAAAAATCCAACTAGCGTACAAGATGACAAAACCCAACACATTCGGCCACAAATAATTTTTCACAATGCTATGCGATTGACTTTTTTAAGCCATACAAATTCCGAGTATGGGAATCTAACAGAGATAGTAAGAACCACGCACAACAATCAAAGAAAATTATACATCTATCATGAAAATACCAACATACAGTATGAGACTTGTCAGCATAGTTTAATGACAACTACCTCAAGTAGAGGAGAGTCAGTATGATCGTCATCCTTTTCCATTCCTTGCAATTCTAGTTTGAGTACATCATATATGTACAACAGATAGTGGGTATCTTCTCTTGCATATCTGCATTGAAGTAACAAAATGTGAGCTAAAATCAAGTTATGCCAGAAGGTCCAGAACAGTAGTGAAAAGATACAGGACAGAGAATAACCGACCTTGTCATTTCCTCTGGAAGGGGTCTTACTCTCCAGTCTGCATTTTGGTATCTATAGTAATAAACAAAACCGATGTTAATACACAAGTGAGAAGACGAGAGTGAAAAGAAAACAAAAAACAGATTGGACTAGTACGCACTCTTTATTTGCAGTAACTCCACAATAATGCTGCAAAAGAAACTCCAGGCTGTTTCTCTCCAAGTTTAGCACCCTTGAGGCCTGAAAGAAATAAAATGTGAACCAAAACCTTCCTACTTTTAGGGGAAAAAGGCTAAAGAATTAAATTTCGTTCACGTATTTTCTCCTTAGTTGCCACAGTATGAGAGCCAAAGCTTCCCAACCAAACCTATTAACTTGTGTCTTAAAACACATACCATAGGTTACTAACAGTCAGGACGGTGATAAGAGTATTTGCTAAAAGGATAAGTACAAATTTAGCGTTATGCAAATTGTTGCCACTTATCCTCTTCATGGTGTAATTAACTAAAGCACAATCTCAAAATGACCAAGACAGTGTAGTTGTAAGAGTGAAAAGTTCTACTTTTCCGTTTCCAGGCATAGAGGAAAAAAACGGATGAAAGCAGGATACTCAATTTAAATGCCATTAAGTTGCCTCATTCTTCTTTCATATATTCATACAGCAAAACGAGTACGTTGTGGTAATTGGATCTCCTATGTTTTAGTGTGATAAGAAATATCACAGGAACAAATAAGAAACCATTGCTAAAGCCAAAATCAAACCTGTCCGGTGTCAAAGAGATTGCAGACATATATGCCAAAGTCCCGTTGAAGCCAAAGAATATCTCGATCTGCTCCATGCATTACCTTAATAAAAATAAACAGATTTCAGAGTGCAAAACAAGTATTTTAGACCTTTAATAAAGGAAATTAATGTATCCTAGGCAAAACCTTTTTCTTTTTAGGGTCTTTGAAAATCTCCCTAAGGTAAGGACCAATGTGAACACGAAGCTTGAATGTATCAATTAAATAATCCTCTGTTCTGGTCGAAATTTGCATCAAGCATGTCAACCCTTGAAAAGATCGATACTGATTATGCTCCAGATCAACCTAAACAGAGCAAAACAAAAAGACAATTTAAGGTAAATACAATTTAAGAGAAGGGTAGAGGCATCAACCTTGGCAGCTCACAATTTGAATTGTATCTAATCAAAAAGACATTATTGTCAGGCAATAAAGACAATCAGAGAAGAAAATTACCGCAAACTCTTCAACACTACGCAACTTAGCAGCTAATTCTTTCAGATCTTTCACTTCTTGAATAAGCTTGAATGGAGTTTCTTCCAGTGGGAGGGGCTTCACAGGTTCCATCTCGTTTACATTTTTGTCAATGAAGTCAGTCACTGAAAGTTTCTCCTGCATAGTATTATAACCACATATATAAGAGCAGAAAAAAGCTAAAAGCAGACAGGTAAGAAAAACTGAAGAGCATATCTTTACCCAAGCCACCTTTCCATCAATACAATACCATAAAATTATAGAATCTCGAGTCTTAATGAGGCAGTTAAGAATACTGATAACACTAACTAACAAACTACACCATTGGCAGCAAAGGACAGGTTTTTTAGGATTACTTCACTACAATCAAAGGAATGCTCTCATTCTACATTATATTGTCATATAAAGAAACCTTTCTCAAGCAATCACATAAAGACTATTTTTTTCCCTATCTCCAACCATATTCCCAATCAAACTTTCCATCAAAACAATCCAGTAAGTCTTATCGAGGCAGTTAAGAATACAAATAATGCTACCTATAACATTACACTATTGGCAGCAGAAGAAATGTTTTTTTCAGGATTGGTTCACTACAATCAAAAGGAATTCTCTTTATTTTACATAATATAGGTGTTGCTAGTGTCAATTTTCACACAAAATAAATCTTCCTTAGGCCATCACATAAAGTCAAATTCTTTCAATACCTCAAGCCATATTTCCAAAACCTTAACAAACATTCAAAAGACTAACCAGTGGATGCACAACCCTCTGATTATCTTCACTCCTCTCCAACCAAACATGCTCAAACGGTTGATTCACATTGTTCACCAATATATTAAACTCCTCTTGAGGCTTCTTTATTGTTGGTACATGGAAAGGAACTTTAGCCTTACTGGATGAGTTCTTATCTCTCTCAGCTACCTTAACATCAATCAAGGAACCACCGTTCCCAACAGAGCCACCAATTACATTACTGACCGGTTTCTTCTTCCTCCCATAAACCATTTGAAACCCATTCTCGTCACAATCAGAAACAGAGGCCAATGGCCGACCAATTTCCTCCTCTTTCTTCCTCAACCTCTGAAACTCATCAACCGAAACATCAAATCTCTCGAGAAATTCATCGTTTACATTGCAGAGCCAATCATCTGCGTCGTCTTCTTCAATATCTCCAGGGAACTTCATCGATTTCCCCCAAACTTGCTCTGAATCACCGATCGTTTCCAGAGCTGATTGAGAGGTTCCAGCTATTTCGTCGATGGGTTGCTTGAATGCATCGAAGTTGTTGTAAAAGTGAAAATCTTTACTTGATGGAATCACACGAGAAGACGAAGAAAGTTTCGAGAGAGTCTTCGAGAAAGAACCATCGACTAATGACTCCAAGGACTTTGCTTTCCAAGAAACCGATGATTCGTCGAGCTCCATATTACCATCGCTCATCCTCGGGGCACGAAAAAGAGAAAGAGAGATCAAATCAGAATTATTGTGTGTATCTTAGGGTATTCTCTGGCTTGGCTAGGGTTTTAGGAACTCCATTGAATGTGAGAATGTTGTAGAGCTACTGTAGTTTCATTAAGGGTAAAAACGTAATTTTCAGTCGAACACTTTTACTTTTGGTCAAACTTACTGAAATTCACATTTTATTCGTTTCCTTAATTGAGTCTTTCACTGTTTTGTTAAGTTTTCACAAAGATTCTTTGTATAACTCAATGTAACAGAGTTTGTACTAAAGACAGAGTTAGTGACAGAGTGACAACAGAGTTCGTTAGAAGTTTGTTATTCCGGTTAAGCTTGTAAGTAAGATCTTTGACTGAAGTTAATGAGAAGATCATTTTGATGCTAAGGAAGAAGCTTGGTTGATACAGTGTCAATTCTCGTTTAAAATCAATTTCTTTACACAGTTGTTATCGCGTTCGGACGCAAAAATGCAACTCTCAAGAGAGAGGCAATGCACATAGTCGTCACGACAGCCAACAAAAATCTGGCCACCGATCATCACTGGTGAAGAGAAAATGTCACCCTGCAACTCCAACCTCGCGATTTCGTCTACTTTTGATTCATGTGAATCTCTGCTGAGATTGGGACTCACACGAAGGACATGAACTCTTCCTGAGCTTGAGCATACAGACACCAACCTGGAAAGATACATTGAAACACAAAGAGGAGGTATCAACATACCTCCATGAAAATTTCAAATACATTCATATATGCTTATTCTTGTAATGTATACCTGTCTGATGCAAGCACTTGATGTGATTCCAAATGAAGATTCTCATCGATGTATGCAGATGCTGTGATCGGGTCCCTGATGTTGTATTCCCACACAAGACACCCGGATTCCTAAAGCAGAATTCCATAAAACAGTCATGACTCATGATTCTGAAGTTTTGAGACGAGTAAACAACTGATATACTCATGAACGTCCTTATCAATGTCTTTGTAGTTCTAAAACTCAAAGGAGTTTTATACATTCCCTTGGAGCGGATTTGATTCCACTGACTTAGAAACAAAAGCACCTCTCACAATAAAAATAACAGTAGACAGCAATAAGTGAAGTATACACTATCCATGTCCGGGGGGGGGGTATAAGAAAGTACCGACTCTAGTGAATAAACACTTCCATTTCTACAGCACACGAGCACCTACACGGAAAATAGACATGTAATTAGCCTTAGCGAGAAACCTCTACACAAAAAGGATGGATTGCAGATGTGCTCAGGAAGCAAGTGATGCACATGAATTAGCATAGATAATTTCCCGACTGAACCACAAAGAATACCTGAGATGGAAGCACATGCGACATACAAGGCCCCGCAAATATTGGCCCGCCAGTTGTATACTGCATCAATGTAATAACTGAGTAGTTAGAGCGCTGTGAGACGACCAAAACAAACTGACATGAAAGCCCTTTTGACTAGATAGTTAACTATCGTTCATTTGGTATCTCTTAGCTTTATCAACTTTACGTTCAAATGCACTGAGATCAAATCATACACATACCCTCCAGATAATAGTTCCAGATGGACTCATTGCAACAACTTGGCCATTAACTAAGCAGCAAATAACTGTGACAGAGAATAGAGAATGACAGTGATGCCGAAATCAAGGAAACAGAAAGAAAATAGAAATAGAGAGACAGTAAAAAATACCGCTTTGGCTTGTCGGGCTAATGGATGGAGAACCAAATATCGGTGCCTCTAGTTCAAGTAGCCACAAGGTGTGGAATGGGGAATCCTACATTTTCAATATTAACCAGAATAAACGAGGATCTATAAGAAACAAACCCCCCTCTAGATCCATGTAAAATGTAATGCAGATCAGTTAAGCTAAACCCTCTATAGAGTAAGAAAGACTATGCTAAAACCCTAATGTGCAGGATCAGTTAAGCTAAACTCTCATGCGCAGGACACAATTTTGGCTCAACTACTTTTAAGTCCAACACCTCTTCATTTTTAAATGGAATACAAAAGATATACAAGCAACAACACATAGAACTTTAAGATTGTAGAAGGCCCGTACCTCTATTGATACAGCTATCACGCGACCATTTGTAGAAGCCACGTAAAGTGAACTATGACCCTGGGTGAAGCATCAGAGATGAATCAGGTGATATCAAGAAAACTCCCGTAGTAAAAAACAACTGCGACCACAGGGGCTTTTAGCTTTGGACAAGCACTACGCATAACCAAGGGGATAGAGTAGTTTAAGCCTTCACCTCATCAATTATAGGTGACGCACATATGCTCCCACCACATTGCAGCTTATAAACACAGCATTGGCTCCTATAGTCAAGGGCATAAAGAGTGTGGTCATGTGATCCGCACCTGCATGAATAGTGCAGATTTTAGCTTAGTGGTTGGTGACTTTTACATGAACTTTGGGTAAAATATATGAATTAAATAAAGCTTTTCAGTAAACACACGTGGAGCTAAACGGTAACAGAAAGAGTCCTCAAAGTATTACCAGATCAGTTGCGAAGATGTGTCCACAACAGGTTGGCACTTTATCTTCATCGGAAAAAGAAAACAAATTGTTTTAAAGTCAGCTAGCCATCTGAGAAAAACTTCTAGGAATGAGGAAATATATGACAGAGAAATTAAAGCTGCATTAATGTAGACAAACAGAATACAAATTTATGATCAATCAATTTTCCTGCAGATCATACCTCGCCACATGCTTGGAATGTCCAGCATAAGCTTCCAGTTGAGAAATCTAAGAAATATAATTTTCCTATGTAGCATCCAACAACGACCTAGCATGGGATACTGTTCAAGTGATTTTTAAAGAGGATATAAGGAGCTATACAAATTAATGAGAAGACTAACCTGAGAAAAATCACCAACTACCATAGCTGAACCTTCGATCCTTCCTTCTAGAACAGTCTCCCAGCAAATAGAACCACTAATTAGCACAGTAAAGTGTATGTGTACAATTGTTAGAAGTCCAGCCTAATTTCTATAAAATTTAAATCCAATCTTCCCATATCATTTTAGATCCAAATCCAATGATCAGTAGTTCAAGAAATACTTAAAACTTTATATGCTTGATACAGAAGATTAACAAAGATGCATACCTTTTCGCGTCGATGCAGAAAAATTTATGTGAGTGAGACCCAATAAATATATAAGTTTTCGAATGCTTCAACACAACTAGGGGCGAGGCATCAACACAAGACTCCATATGAACTTTCCATAGCTCTTGCATAGAGACCACTTGGTTCCTTGGAAACTCAACTGACCAGTTTTCTTGGTTTCCCCCCTCATTACTACATGAGTTTGGATAATGTACCTTGTTGCACCGAGTGAATGCACATTGTATATGAGAAAATCCTGAATCCCATGAATTTTTCTCTTCCAATCTTTTGGAAGAAAACTGTTCGGAATCAATTTTCAATCGCTTTGCAGAGGCGTTTTTCTCGCGCCAAGTTCTTGAAGGTGTTGGGTCTGATGTAACACCGGAATGAAGTGTAGTAGTTCTAGTAACTAACTCATTACCGATCTGACTCTCTCCATTGTGGTCTAGCTTCAGAGTGGTTTTGTGTTGCAAATCTTTTCTTAACTTCCCTTTTCTCGCGGACAGACAGATCAAAAGCTTAGATGGACTTCGAAATTGGTAAATCAGTCTCATATCAATACCAAGACTATGAGAAAGATGAGCTGCGGCTAAAGAGTCTCCCCCAATTGCAAAGAAGTCGTCATCATCTGTAACTTCTTTGACCAGTAATGCATCACAAAAGGCCTATATCAAAAGTCAAGAAATGATAATATATAACTCCTCTTGTATAGTCAATAAGATTCTGCAGATAAAATAAACAAACAATGTTCTGTAGATTTTTTCATAAGCATAATTGCACAAACAAAACTTGAGATTCTAAGTATCTGTTCCCAAAGAGAACTTTCTAATCAGTATCCCAACAAATATTGCATTTGCTTCTATTTTCCTTGCACCTCATATTCTCTACTCCAGGCTCAACATTGTGAACGAAAATCTGACAGAAAAATACCCTTAAAGACCCCTAAACCATCAACTTTATTATCAAACTCTTTTACATAACTCTAAATTCTTCCTGTTCGAACTATATCTCCCACCCATAATGGCAACCCCCCAAAGGTTACCCAAAGCATATTCTCACAGATTTCACTTCCAAACAATTAAGAATCAGATACCAAAAGGACTTACTCATAAGGAGAAAATAAAACACGTATGTATTATATAAGAACATCATGAAAACTGTCTGACCTTTTTAATAATTTGCATTAAACTATTAGTTCCATTGCTATGCATCATATCCTCAGCATGGGTTGTAGGACATTTCAACCTTGCTAGTGCTTCATAATCAACCTTTCCACTTGAAGTACTTGGCAGTGACTCCATCAACACAAAATGGTTAGGAATCATCACCAGAGGAAGTTTTTCTCTCATCCAATTTCTGATAGAATAGATGATACTATCATCGGATTTAATTTCCTTGTTCAGCACTAAAAAGGCCTCAAGTGAAGCAAGCTCCGTCTGATCTCTGTTAAGTCGAACAGCAGCTTCATTAACATCTGGATTTAGTTCTAGAGTTGTTTCAATCTCTTCAAGGGCAATGCGTTGTCCATTGAGTTTAACAGTTCGATCCCTTCTCCCAATAAAAACCAAATCACCGCTAGAAAGCTTTCGGCCGTAATCACCAGTTCTGTAATAAAGCTCGCTTCCACAGTCATTGGTTAAATGATTACAGAGCAAGTTGTTATGTAGCTTCACGTAGCCTTGGGACTCTACCGAGGAATGCAAGTATCCTTGCGAAAGACAGAGACCACCAACACATATTTCTCCCTCACAAGATTTATCTTCGTCACTTAAAAGTACAATTTTGCAATTGGAAATTGGCTTGCCAATAGGAACGCTACCAATCTTCTCCGTCTTCAAGAGTTTTGGCAACCCACTGCAGTCAAAATAAGTACAGTCCCCTGATACCTAAACAAAACAAAAAGGCTAATCGATATACATTCAATTCCAACGAACTGCTGCATAAGTTAAGAGAATGCAGAAATTATATAATCACAACTCTGACCAGCTACAACAAAGTTAAACTCAGCCAAAGTATCAAACAAATCAAAACTAACAAGTCTTCAAGTTATCAAAATCTTTCAAACCAAAAGCAGGTTGTAGTTTTTAACATCTTTCAACCATGGACACAAGCGGTACCAACTAGCTGACACTGCTACGAACTTTGTAAGTACACCAGCTTAAGAAAATCTCCTAAATTATTAAATCATTATAAGCATAATTTTCTCACCTCTGTACTCCCATATAGATTCAGAAAACATGTTTCAGGAAATAGGATGTGAAGTGAATTCCACAGGCACACAAGAAAGGGTTCGCCGCTTAAAATTACCAGCTTCAGGCAACTTTTGAGCTTATTGTGTCGATGTTGTAAAGAAGGTAGAATAGCTCTGATCATCGATGGGACAGCAACGAGCCTACTGATAGAATACACCTATCAAGATTGATAAACTTTTGCCAATATTACTCGAATGGAAAGTAAAAGTATAATACAGTCAAAGATAAAGCACTTTTCTACTAATGATAGAACCTTAACCTAAGCAAGTAAGAAACCGACAAGAGAAGCTATACCTGTTCTTTGTCACGAATTAAAAACTTACTAAGAAATCTAGTCACGCCATATGCTCTTCTTGAAGAGAAATCATAAGTATATTTAAGTTAAATAAAAGAAACTAGAAAATTAGCATTATGTAATATGGCATCTAATGGATTTATCAGAAGAAAATATAAGATCTGATACAATAGCACTGTATGCATTGTTTATTGCTCTAAGTTACGTAATCTGATCCCCAATATGCAACCTAGTGAAGATGCTTAAGCAAATTATAATTTTCACATTTTGAAACGGATATTTGAAAGAAATAAAGGAACAGACACATGAAAAACGACTCTAGAACATCTAAAGATATTGGCAACAAAAATATGATTAGGATTTAACTTCCAGGGATCTCAACAGCATTACATCAACAGACGGTGGCTGTTTGTTTTTTTCCAAACTATAGAAACAATAACTCTTACCTCCAGAAAATCAATGATGGAGATCATATTCTCTTTTAGGAGAGTAAATGGAGGGATGACTATTGGGGTGGAGTTCAGAATAGCACCAAGAAACTCCTGCAGATGATCAATAAATCCAACTGAAGTCTTGAAAGCCAATTGCTGCTCTCCAATAACAGGATAGTGCTCTTGCATCCACATGAAGCGATTTAAAAGTCCTTCAGAAATTAACAGACAGGAGTTTCAGAAATTATCACTTTGGATGAAAAAGAAGAGCAAACGCAGAAATTATAGATGAATTCATTAAAACTAGATAAAAAAGAAGTTACCAACCATTAGTTATTACTGGTGTTAACCCCTAAAATACACTATGGCACTTACAAGTTACAACGAATATAAATTAAATGAAAACAGCTACGAGACAACAAGACAACCTTGGGCAAACTAGAATGTACAAACATGCTATATATCTCTAATCCAACAAGATGTTCGCATATCCCAAACCCAAAGGGTCAAAATTTTCATGCAATTCCAGAGTTCAAAGAAAAATCAACAATCTAACATTTAAATGCTATAATAAGACTTCCGAATTACAAGGCCATCATACCGACCAATTTATTAACATTTACAAAAGTAGCAGAAACAGCCTTAAACAGTTTGTATCATAAAAATAAAAACATCCTAACCTTGCTCAGTGCCACATACTCCTTTTGGTTTCCCAGTAGATCCAGATGTGTACATCAGATAACAAAATTTCCTTTGCCTTTCATTCTTGCAAGGCCAAACAAAGCTTGATCGACCAATTTCCACACTCAATATTTCACTCATCGAGAAGAATAATACAGGGCAGACCATGCTTTCCACAAGCCAATGTGATCTTTCGAGCGGCTTACACCCAAATTGATCGAAAGAAGAACCGCAAGCAATAACAAGACTAACATTCGAAGAGGAAATCATAGACAACACTCTTTCTCTTGGCCACGAAGGATCTAAAGGTAAAAAGGCTTCTCCACACCTCAAAACAGATAGCACAGAGATTATGTATTCAACTGAAGGTGGCATATATAAAGCCAATACCTTTGGCATGTATACATTTGAGTCAGTCTCGCAGTCAAGTTTCTCTGCAAATGTCAAATTTAAAAACTTTATGAGATTGGTAAAGAGATTGATGCCATTAAACTCAAAGAACCTCGAAAAGCGCCAAAAGGGTAACCTCGAAATCGTGGTCTGATGAGGTAAGGATCATTGTGACTGGGAACATCGAGAATACGACGGAGACGAGAGCTAAGGGAATCAATGGATGATGAGAGCTCGGAGAACGTGAAACATTTGTCACCGTCGTAAACAGGTGGTGTGCACGACGGAGAATCACAAGGTTCAGGTGATTCCGAACCCGACTCAATCCTCGCCGCCCAGCCCGAGGCGTGAATGACGGCAATTTTACCAGGGTTTATGGAGGCTGCGTCGACGAATTTGTGAGAAATGCAGCAATTGCCACGCTTCTCCGATTTGCTTGGGTTACTACTCTCAGTCATCTCTCGGCGTGTTTATCGGAAAGTTGTTTAGGGGTTTCGCGACACAGATTGCTCCGTCATGGCAGCCAAACCGTCGGAAAAATTGAACACTGCTCTATATCCTCTGGATTGTATCATCCCTCGGCACAATATTCGAGAGTCGAGACGTATCACTTTCCTGATTTCTGTTCTCTCGAGCTCGCTCGACGAAACTCTTCTTATCTTAATATTGCAATTTTTGAGGTTTCTCTTCCAAATTTTGTAATTTAAGAATTTTCTTAAGTATTTACTAGAATCGTTTTTACAAAGAAGATAATAAAATATTTAACAACCAATTAGATTAAGAGATTAAAGCCATGTCACATTTAAATGTCATCTTTTTTTCTTTCTCAAATTGATCAAGGAGTACGTCAGATTTGTGGCCGTTTGAATAATATATATCTGAGCTAACATAGGAATATTTTTATATAGAAAATAAAATTAAGGGAAATTGTCAAAATGGAAATTCTCCATTTACTTGATAGCCTGTATGTTACCATGTAAAGGAAAACAGAACATAGAAGGTACAGCTACGTACAAGAAACACACGTCCATATGAAATGAATGGGTACACTTTTGCTAAAGAAAAAAAGAAAGAAATACATGCATAGATAGATATATGACAATGAATGGAAAATCACGGTTTATGAAATGAAAAATGGAAAACAACTTTTATAGTTTAGTATCTTGAGATTATCTTAGCACGTATGAAAATCTATTTGTGGATCAAAACATGCATGAACATAATCTCAACATGTGTAACCAGGTATTTACCACTATCTCATTGACCTTATATATACACATCAGGTTGTCAGAGTAAAAAACTCACTATTCACTTAAATACAAAGACAATGGCCTCTCTATCCTCTTCAGCTTTCTTGTTTCTGTGTTTACTCTCTTCTTCACCCTTTCTCTCAAATGCAAAAACTAACGCAAAAATCGGGTTCACCATGGATCTGATCCACCGTGATTCGCCTAAATCTCCTTTCTACAACCCGTCGGAAACCTCGTCCCAGCGTATAAGAAACGCTATCCACCGATCCATAAATCGTGTTTTCCATTTCTCGGGCCAAGATGCATCAACTAGCTCACCTCAAACTGAGATCACCTCGAATAGCGGTGAATATCTCATGAATGTATCCTTAGGAACACCTCCGTTCCCAATCATGGCGATTGCTGACACAGGAAGCGATCTCCTCTGGACGCAGTGCAAACCTTGCAATGACTGTTACGCTCAGGTCGATCCTCTCTTTGACCCTAAAGCATCTTCTACATACAAAGATGTTTCTTGCTCCTCAAGTCAATGTACCGCCCTTGAAAATCAAGCCTCTTGTTCTACAAACGACAACACTTGCTCTTACTCCGTGTCTTATGGGGATCACTCATACACAAAGGGTAATGTTGCTGCCGACACCTTAACGCTCGGCTCGACCGATAACCGCCCCGTGCAACTCAAAAACATTGTCATCGGATGTGGTCACAACAACGCTGGGTTATTTAACAAAAAGGACTCTGGAATCGTCGGACTTGGTGGTGGTCCACTTTCGCTCATTTCGCAACTCGGCGAGTCAATCGATGGTAAATTCTCATACTGTCTGTTCCCTCCATCTTCAGAAAACGATGTAACGAGCAAGATCAACTTCGGAACCAATGCTGTTGTGTCGGGAACGGGAGCTGTCTCAACTCCTTTGATCACGAAAGCAGTACCGACCTACTATCACCTAACCCTAGAATCCATTAGCGTGGGAAGCAAGAATCTCAAATACCCAAGCCCAGGTTATGGAAGCGGCAAGGGAAATATCATCATCGATTCAGGCACAACTTTGACACTGTTACCAGCCGCACTTTACTCCGAACTCGAAGCTGAGGTTGCGTCTTCAATCGATGCTGTGAGGAAAAGTGATCCAGAGAGCGGTTTGAGTCTGTGTTACAGCGCAGCCACGGATCTGAAAGTTCCAGACGTTACGATTCATTTCGATGGAGCAGATGTGAAGCTAGACGTTACCAATTCCTTTTTAAGAGTCTCACATGATTTGGTTTGTTTTGCCTTCCGTGGGAGCGAGGACTTGGCCATTTACGGAAATGTGGCACAGAGGAACTTTCTTGTTGGATATGACACCGTTTCTAAAAAGGTCTCATTTAAACCCGCAGATTGTGCAAAGCTCTAGATGTTTTATTCTGTTTTCTTTTTTTTCCAAATTTATAATAATGGCTGATTTCAGTTTAGCCTAATTTGTTCTTTAGACTATCGATTTTTGTTATAATTTTACAGCATTCAATTTTTATTTGAATTTATGAAATTTTACAAACGTAGAGTCGACTAAATTTTCCTATTTTTTCTATACCTGTATACATTTTTGAATGTTCTGCTTATCCAACGGAGACTTGTGTTGTTTCTCACATAGGGCTATATGTATATGCTTTTGCGTTTTACTACTTGTATATTCAATAAATAAACTAAATTCACAAAGAATAGTCTCTATATATACGTGATAATCTATAAGCGATGACACTGCCATTACCAGCTTATTGGTGACTAAGTGATGCATAATTCTCTTTTATCCCCCAAAAATGATATGAAACCTCTTTATCTCTTTCTTTCTCTTCTTTCTCATTTCTTATGTATCATCCATTTCCTCTCTTCAAGATCTATTATCTGAATCTCTCTTGCTGGTGAGTTCATCTCTAAAAGCTTTCCGATAAAATGGAGCTCTGCATTTCATGATGCACTTGAGATCGTTCAAGTTGCCTTTCAGGATCTCAACCACCTAAAATTTAAGACAAAAATATCAATTGACAAAAGGCGATTTCTTTACTTGTTACACAAGAAACGTTGGTTTGTGTATACCTGGCTCATCCCAGGCCTCTCTATTGATGACTCTTGGATTGATAAAGAAGCAGCCAAAAGCACAAGTTTAATCTGCCTCCATTCATAGTCAGCCGCTAGAGATGGATCGATTAGCTCTCTTATTTTGTTCTTTTTCATCAATGGTTTAGCCTGCAAGAAACACAAAAATGAAAGGAAATATAAGCACAAATGTGGGATCTTAACCAGCGAATGGTCGAGAAAAAACTCTCACCCATAGAACAAGACTTTGCTTTGAGTAGTCGAGAGCTCGTCTTCCGGTAACAAGCTCGAGTAAAAGTACACCTAAGGCGAAAACATCGGTCTTTTCATCTACGATACCGTGAGTTAAGTACTCAGGAGCAAGATATCTGAAACAAAGGACACAAAATCTCTATCTCTATAACTTTCTTGGTAGAAACCAATATCCAAAAAAAAGAATATGCTTATAAAGTGTTAAGACTCACCCAAACGTGCCCTCAAATTTGGAAACAATATGGTGTGTCCAATGTTCAGGTAGCCACTTCGCAAGACCAAAGTCGCATATCTAAAACACACAAGGCATTTTCATCACAAGGCAAAGAAAGAATTGAAAATGTGTTCTTTTTTTAGCATCATACCTGAGGCGAAAAATCATGTGTGAGAAGAATGTTTGCAGCTTTGATATCTCTGTGTATGATTCTCCTGTGACATCCTCTATGAAGATACACTAAACCTTCTGCAACTCCTAATGCTATCTTGTACCTGATGCTCCATTTCATCTTCTCCTTTGAGCCTATCATCGAACAATTAGTTTTGTTTTTAATAGATGTGATGATAATCATAAAGGCAAGAGAATTACTTACTATAAAGCATAGAAGCTAAGCTTCCATGCGGTGATAACTCAAGAACAAGATGCATTCCTCCTTCCACACCATAGCCTAAAAGCTTGGCTATGTTTGGATGGTTTACATGTGCCATTATACCCATTTCTGTAAGAAAATCTACAATGATCTCTTCGCTGGTTCCTCGCATGAGCCGTTTTATTGCTACCATTTGTCCATTTTGTAACTTCCCTTTGTAAACTTCTGCGTAACCTCCTTTTCCAATTAGATTCTCTGCCCAATTCAAAAAAAAAAAGAAAAGAAAAAAGTGCAACAATTACATGAAAAATCTTCATCTTTCTAATATATGTGCAATGTTCAGTTTCAAAAATTCTACTTATTCTTCATAACAACTGAAATCATTAAACATTTAGACCCGAGTTTACTTAAAAACAACCAAAGCTTTTCAACCCGAGTTACAAAATCTTGTTAGTTTGTCCTGACAAGGACTAGTACAGTAAGAAACTCAAGTTATGTCACTTGTTTAAGTCAAAAACTCATAATTACATTCAAGATTTAGTTCTTATACGAAAAATACTGAAATTCTGTTTTTTCATTGATGATAAAGTATAATACATTGGTACTAAACCAGAAAAAGAAAACATTGCAACAATTACATGAAAAATATTCAGGTCACATAATTCTACTTATTCTTCATAACAATTGAAATCATAAACATTCAGACCCAAGTTTACTTCAAAACATATCAAATTCTACCTAAAGAGATTGCTAAGAAATTGTGAAGTTTTTTAGTCAAAACTTCATAATTACATTCAGAATTTTTAGTTCTAACAAAAAAGTTGTGAAATTCGGTTATATTTCATATTTTCATTGATGAATACATGGTACCAAACCAGAAAATCAATAACTCTAATTATATTAAACCGATCCTAAATACAAATTGCAAAAAAAAAAGGGCAAATCCATTGATCGATACAGAGAGAATGAAATTTCAGATTTTAGTTACTTACCTAAAGCGAAATTGTTTGTAGCGATCTTGAGGTCAGAGAAAGTGAAGATTCTTCGAGGATTGAGTAGAAGAAACTGAGCATCACTGTTGCCAAATCTGAGATTCTCTCTGAAGCTACTGCATCTTCTCAAGGAGCTTTTAATGGCATTATTGTTAAACGGAATATTCTTCAGATTCTCCAGTGACTTTTTCGATCTGCTTCTCACAAGCTGAACGATTTTCCGGAAACGAGAGGAGGAGGAAGGGTTCTTCGTCGTCGTCTCGGAGCTTTCGAATTCTTCGGTTCTGAAGAATTCTTCGAGAACTCCGAGAGGTGAAGAAGAATCTTGAACTTTCATCATCGCGATGCTCTGAGGAAGAAGATGACAAAACGGGTTTTGAATTTTGATAGACACATAAACGCATTCAACATTTAATTTGAAACTTGAAGCGGCGCATTTTTTTATTTTCCGCCAAAAAGGGAAAGTATATATATTTTTTTCCTTTATAATTAAAGAAGAGAAACTCGAACATGGAAATTTTGCAAGCAAAGTTAAGAAGAAACATTCCTAGAGAAGAGAAAGTGAGAAAAGATAAAAAAAATTAATTTGTTTACAGTTTACAAATCAAAACCAATTGAAATTGTTAACAAGATGTCAAGATTCTATAAACCATTGTTGAAACAAATGTACACAATATGCTTGACAAATTAGAAAATATTTTGTTACTAAAAAAAGCTAGACAGCATCTTAAAAAAATGTATTTTGGAGCAATGAAAATGGCCTAAATTAAAACCATTACATATATCAAACTATCAAAACAAGTTTACTTCAATATCCAAATTCTACCAATCATTAAATAAATGTAAAATGTGAAAACATTAGCCAAGAACAAAAGAAGAGTAGCATACAAACTAGACGTATATATACTAAGAAAATAGAAAACAATTCAATAAAAGAATGAAACATAAAGAATAATAAAAAAAAAATATGCAGAATCTAAAAGAACAAGAAAAGCAGAAGAACATACCATGAAAGAAGAGAAACCAAGTACATGAAGTGAGAGAGTGTGAATGGTGGACGACTATCACTTAAGGGTATGTATGATAAACCATCGCTTTCTTACCAAAATATATAATCAGACCAGCCAATGACTATTTTGTGTTTCTTTTTTTTTCATATAAGCTTAGGAAAAAAAATGAAATTGAAAAATGTAATATGTGACTTATATAAACCGAACAATGTAGATCAGAGGTGGGTTTCTGGTTAGTTCTAAAAATATATGTTCAAGAAGAAGAAGAGAAAGATTCTCTTTTAATTAGTTTGTTTGTATTTGGTACCTCGTGGTCCAACAAAATTTTCGTAATTTGTATTGTAGAGTATAAATGGTTTCAGCTCGTCTTGTCTTTCGCCATTACATTAGGCGAGAATTGTCGTGTTTGTAATACGTATGTGTGTTTCCATTGTTTGGAATTATGTCTCCGGAAATATCTTTATATTTCGTCGGCTCCGAAGAAATAAGCTCTTTCTACTGGTCGTTGTATCTACTATCTGTCATGGTTTTAGCAATAAAAATCAGATTAGAAAAAATATATATCGAACACCAAGAGAAATACCACATGTATACATACACGGTAATGATGCGCTAGACTTTGTCTTGTAGATCGACCAATCTCCAATCCAAAGATATGGAGTATAAATTACTAATAGCATATCTACCAAACTATAATCATTATAGAGTAATTAAGGAATTCTCTTTCTTCGGGATAAAGATACATTAATATAGACAAAACAATCATATGATTGTCATTGGCTGTTATGTTACGTGGTAGAAATAGTTGAGAAAACATACTTTACGACCAAATCACCACTTGTTTGTTCCCAGTACGACGTTACACTTCCAATGATTTACTAGCCACTAAGCTGCCTATTTCACTGAATTAGTACAATACTACTAACTAAAACGATAGAAAATAGATTTGGAAAATATAGATCACTGCTTCAAATTCGTTTGGTTGTGTTTGTTTTACCAAAGCAGAACATATAAATTAGTGATTTTTGGTAATATGGTAATGTTGGTTTCGCATAGCGATCAGCAATATGTATTATTGTTCATTTACAGTTGTAAGTAATCAACGGTTGGCGACAGAATTCAACAACCATTGACAAAATTGAAAAAAACAAACTTTTATCGTTGAGATTTATCGCTATCACTAGCGATTGTAAAACGTGAATATGTTTTAATTGCGAGTCGTAGTCGCTATCACCAGCGATTACGAAACGATCAATGGCCTATTTGTCACCGTGTCACCAAATTCTGATATTTCCAGAAACTACCGACCCGAATCCGGAGAGTTGTCCGCACAGATCTTGCGGATCCGTTCGATCACTAACCACATCGTTAAGACTTTCATTTTTGGACAATTAACCGGAGGAACCAATTGTATAAAAATATACATGAATCATCTGTCTTTCATATACAGTCTACTTTCTGTGGTAACAATTGAATACAGATCTTTTCCTGTACAACGAACAACTCGCCATGTAATTATTTTACAACCCAGAGAGAGAGAGAGAGAGAGAGAGAGAGAGAGAAGACGCAACATTGGGTACTACTTACTTTGGTAGTACTTACTTTGTATTTTGGCGGTTTTTTAGCCAAGGTAAGGCAACATTGGGTCCAAGCCTAGTCCTGATCCTCCCAAACTACCTGGATCCGCATGTTTCACTCTCCCGAAATAGCGTATGTGACGCAACAGTCTTGCAAGGAACGTATTGTGGCAGATTGTAGAGCTATCGCATACAACCGCCACATGTTTCCGGGCTCTTGTTATGGCTACATTCATCCGTCTGCTATCCCCTAGGAATCCAACTGCACCTAAGTTGTTCGACCGTACCTGTAATTGGTGTTCACAAACACAGTTAAGGACATGAGTCTTTACTTGCACTAGGCAAAATGCTGAGATAAAACCTAGCTATGAGTGTTTTGATGAAAAGCATTAATCAGTTTTTGGTTTCACAATCAAGTTCCACATAGAAAACATAATCTTATATCTGTTTCTTTACCATCTGCTAAATTTAAGTATCAAGAATTTTAATCTTCTCAAGAAACCATTTGAAAGACGCTAATTCTACAACCCACAGCGCGGTTTAAGGATCCGCTTGTCATGTTATAAGCAGAGGAAGAAAATGTATTCATGGTACAGAAGGTTAAAGGAGGAGGATAGTGTACCATTGAGATGATCACTGCATCAGCCTCCCGTCCTTGGAAACTGTCGATGGTTGCGACCTCAACTCCATCAGCTACTGGAAAATCATCAAGCCTGTCTCTGAGAAGCTGCACCTGAGCAACATATGGTGATTGAACAGCAATAGCCATTGGACTCACACCTACAATCATGTCGAACAAGTTGGTTATAAGGTTATCTAGCTTAATACAGGAACACAATTAATATGTGTATTTTTCAAACGCTGGCTCGTTTCTAAGTTGCAACAAATTGAAAGTATATCACTCACCTGCAT
Organism: Erythrophleum ivorense; assembly: GCA_026724425.1. NCBI lineage: Eukaryota > Viridiplantae > Streptophyta > Magnoliopsida > Fabales > Fabaceae > Erythrophleum > Erythrophleum ivorense. The sequence continues at coordinate 2,524,629 of JAIUCV010000117.1, read as the reverse complement.
ATATCAAAGAAATGACGTGATTAACCACGATATCAGCTTCTCCTTCGTTGTATAATGAGCCTGTACCAGCTGGATCTAGACGCTCCTCGCAGCCCACCGATAAACTCCCGTATGGCATTCTTGTGTCAAGAAGAAGCAGTGGGCATTGCGTTATCCAAGTAGGCTGCATGAAGTAAACAAAAAGGATGTTATTACATCTTAAGAGTCATGAAGTTACCACAGTGCTTACGATCACAAGCAAAACAAGACGCAAATCATCAAACTTACAACCACAAGCAAAGATAGTATCATGAAACATAAACCAACAGAGTTGCTAAGGAAACCGAATAATGCCTTAATGGAATTTTTTAAGGAATAAAAGCGTAAAAAGAAGAAGGTGTACCTTCACAAAAGGAGAATCGATAAGCAGATGAGAGGCAACACTTGGAGCAGATTTCAACCACCCACCATACATCTCCTTTGATGCCCAGCCAGCGATTACATCATTCATACGATACTGTGTTGTTAGCTTTGTCGTTAGAAGTCCATCATGTAAAGACGCAGCTCGTTCCAGCAAAGATACACCAAGCCCACCTTCTAAAGCTTTACGTGACAGAATAACTGGTGCTAATTGGCATGGATCACCGGCAAGAATACAACGTTTGCCTTGCAATATCGGGATCCAGCACGAAGGCTCGATAGACTGACCAGCTTCATCTATAACAACCAAATCAAATGTTTCTAGCCTCCTAATCAAATTATCAGCTGCTCCAATGTTAGTAGCAAAAACAACCTGTGCATTTGATAGTACTTCCTTTACAGTTTCTTTTTCCTTCTTCTTCAACGTTTTTCCTTGCTGTTTCAAGAGCTGTCGAATGCCAGCTGCAAGAGAATCATCCTTCAGGCACTGCCGAAGATCTTTTCTCAAATCTGACTTCTTCCTTTCCAATTCTGCTCGAAAGCTTGCGAGCTTAGAGTTCACAATCTCCCCCAAAGACTTCGAAGCAACAGCGGATGATATTCTCGCGGGATTTCCTACTCGGACAATGTTTAGTCCAAGATGTGAGAGCTTCTCGACCATGTTATCAACAGCTGCATTAGTAGGTGCTGTTACAAGTACTCTTTCCCCTTGCTGAACAGCGAGCGAAATGACCTCCTTAAGCATCCCAGTCTTTCCCGTTCCAGGAGGTCCTTGAACTATCATTACAGGCCTCTTTTTGTTTACTCCCAACGCTATGGCTCTTCTTTGAGAATCATCGTATAACTTAGCCACTGGCTCATCACTCAACTCTGCTTCACTCCAGTCTACATAATCATTCTGCTCCAGCCATGTTATATCTTCCCCATCTCCAAATAAAGTCGCCACTACAGATATTGATGGATTTTTCTTCTGCAGGCCATTCTTCTGCAGAAGCATCAGAGCTTCGCAGTTACGCTGCAACAAAAGACTATAATAAGCGAGTTGCAGAAATTTATTAATATAAACTATCAATATTTGACCAAACAGTTGCAATAATAGGCCATGATAAGCATACTTCAATGTCTTTAAGATGAAAGTTAGGTGGCATTACTTAACCAATATGGAACAAAGATGTACCTCGTAAGTTAGGGCATCGGCCAACCCGTGAATACGATCAATTCTCACACTCTTTCCAAAGAGCTTGGAGAAAGTAGGATCTCCATGACGAGATTCTAGAGCCACACCAATGCTACACCCATCATCTCCAAGGTTGTGAACAAACCCCTGCGTACAAGAAGTTGCTCCAGCACCCCTACTGTCACAAATTCTTATGCAAACCATGTCACCAGGGGAAAGTGTAGTAGGAGGAAGACGATGGTTGCCTCCAACCTTAAACAACACCAAGTGCATACCTCCGAGCCCTGCATATTGATATCATATTACAAACAAATTTCATCAAAACTGAAAGAGAACATATTCCACAAAATACATTTGGCTAAGACTCTAACCTGTGGAGGTACTAACTGCATACAAATTGCAAATCGTGTCACAAAGCTCCTGTGGAGCTTCACCGTGCCTGACCAAGAACTCGATCGGTTTCGAGGAATCAGAGCTCTCATCTGGAGTAGGGATAACATCTAATTCTTCCTGCGTTACTTCAAGTTCTGTATCTCGTTCCACTTGAAGTAACTGCGACATATGGCTAGTGAACTCATCAATCCTTGCTTGTATAGCTTTCACCTTCTCAGAGTCAATCCCAAAAACTCCTTGGACAGGCTTTGGCTGATTAGCTTTGCGAGCAACCTCCCTATGTTGAGCTGCACAACACCATATAAACCCAAAATTTTCAATTCAGCAAAAACTATAAATGGATTGATATCAACTCGCATAGACTAGAAGAAATTTAAACCTGAATTTGCTATCTCCTTGAGCAGTTTCCAACACTCGGACTCTTTCCAATTCTCTATGGTGTTCTTGCGCTCAAGGTCTTGAAGAACATCACGCAACTCTCTCTGGAAATGATCGAACAGTGTAGGATAATGTGTGCAAGCTTTCAAGCAGATGACTTCAAGCCCCAGTGGCATCGGAATCGCGTTGAGATACGGCTGAGCTTGAATCACAAACGTCAATCCGGAACCAACGGTCTGCCTGAGCTCCGCGAACTCACCTTGAACCTCCGCAGTGGCGAAATCGGAGGCCATCGCGTTCATCGCTTGGCTAATCCATTTTACTACGTTCCTCCCTAAATCTCTCCGCCCCAATGGATCACCGTTTTGATTCAAAGCACGAAGACTCAGTTCCTTATCGTTCTTCTTTTGCTCCTCCGGTTTCTCGACCTCATCGACAGCAGTTTCACTACTAACACTCACAGGCTCAGTATCGTTCCTCTTCTCGATTTTCCTAGATTTGAGTTTATCGGAAACATTACTTTTCCTTCGAGGCTTCTTCTTTGTAGCACTGGAACCGCCATTAACGCCGCTGCAAAAGACCTTCCGCGTCGGGAAAACACGAGCGCCGCCGCCGTCTCTCTTCTCGGAGACGACACAGACGTAATTAACCGGCGGTCGAGTGAACGTGAACGCCGTTGACGGAATCCTAATGCTTCTGCAAAGGAAACTCGATGCTGCGTCCATCAGATTTTCCCGCAATTCAAACTAAAAACCTTCAGATTTTCTCTCCCTTTCCCGAGAAAAAATCGCAAGAAAAAAATACTGTTAACTAGAAAGCAAACTCTATCGACATTTTCAGGGGAATCGAATCGAAAGGAAAAAAAATACAGAAGAATCGAAAATCTCGCGGAGGTATTTATAGATTGAAGAAGAGTTTCAGATATTTGAGAGACGAATCTCTCTCAAATTGCTGATGATTTTAAATCTAAGCCGCAAGATGAAACTTGAGGTTCTCAGGGAATATTTTTAATTTATTTTTCAGTTTGAAATTTGGTAAACGAAATTGGATTTTGAGACTCAAACTCAGCACAGCGTAGAGTCGAGTCCTGTGTGATGAGAGATCGTAGTCGAGAGTTGTGATTGGTTAGAAATGATTCTTCGTGGACACGCGACGTGTTTAACTACTGCCCTATCCTTTAATTTTATAGTTTGTTGACTTGAATCCCTTAATATATATATAAAAAAAACAAAACAAAAAGTTAAATCCTAAAATAAACTGTTTTACCTTAACAGTAGTTTTAGTAATATGAAGCAAGCAAAGATAAAATACTAGGAAAAGTCTAACTCTGAAAATAAAAACAAGCAAACAGAGAGAGTTTGTTTAATCAAAACGCGACAACAACTCAAAGCTAACCAAGCGACACTCCAGCTGATGGACTTTGCATCATGTCCTTTTCACCATAGGTAGTGGCTTCAACGAGGAACTTTGAAGCGGTTTCGAACGTAAACCTAGAAAACAAAGATACCGACCGTGTGATACTTCCCAAACGGTATTGACCGGAAGTAGTCATGTAGTCGGTGATGAGAGACAGATGTCTTGGGCTAATTGGAATGCGGTATGCTTCAAAAACCTTCTTTGATTCTCTGACAAATTGTTTCCCGAGCTGCTTCTATGCCATAAGAACTGCAAATTTGATGGATGTTGTTGTTGTAGATGTAGTTGCTGAAGATCTTCCATGTTCCATAGAGCCTCGAAATCAACTCCTCCTGATGCTAGAAGAGCTGACAAGGCCTTCCTTTCATCAATGAGAATTTATTTTCTCTGCTTTAGATCGTCTCCATAGTAGATCACTTGAGAATCACCACAATTAGTCACTGTCCATCGTTTGATCTTCCCATGAAGATTGTTTGCCTTGTAATAGTACTCTTCAAAGCAATATGTATGTCAAAAGAGATCGGCAGTATGTCAAATAAATTTGATTTTACAAATAGAAAACAATAACATCTTAGAAAAATACTAGAAGCTTTAAGGATTATGTGATTTGGATTAAGGTTAGGCAAACAGTAATTTCTTTTTATATAGATGTGAAGACATATCAGAAAATGCCTAGATTTCGTTCCGAATTAATTTAACCATTAGTACAAGAGAATGAACTATTTAGTTAAAGCCAACGGCTAAACCTAAATAAACTTAGTCCTTTTGATCACTATAAAATCTTTAAAAGATCATAACCAAACAACATGTTATTCTCATCCAAACATGGATATAAACCATATTACAAATTCAAGGCAGTGTTTGTCTTGCCTTTGAGATGTTTTACTAAAAACAAGTATTTTTGTTTATACAGCCAGTGAATTTGAACTATGTAGCATATGCTTAATATTGCTAATAACTGACAAATTGGATTTTGGTTTATGTGGATTCCCTTATGCCATTAGCACTCATGCTTTGATATGTTAAAAGTTAAAAACTTTTGATATTACTAGAATAATATCCGCTCTACGAGGGTTTCTTTTCATCTACTTAATCAAAAATGGATGTTGAAGATTCTTTCTTCCTAGCTATGTCGTTTGGAATTTCATATAGCTTAATAACTACTCATCTTATGATTCTAAAACTCAAGTAAAGATTTCGTTCTCATATCCAATTATGAGAAACCACATTTGGTGCTTGGTCTATACAACAACTTCAATCAAAAACAAATACATACAATGCAATATTTGTAGGCTTAAAATCTTGAACCAAATTAGAAACAAATACAAAATAGGAGGAGTTGTCGAGACGGTGGAAAACACCCAAGTTTGAAAGTAATATACCAAATCTTTTGTTACGTGTGTGTGATAATGTCGAAAACTATATATTCTTCTTTTTGTACGTGTACACGCATTCCAACTGTTGTGCTCTTCATCCCAAATTTGGTTTCATTGTCCCTCCCATGTTTCAAACATTGAAAGCTCCAGTTAGCATATGTCCATTTTTATTTGCTGTTATGTCATATTTGTGTCTCTCTCACAATTCTTTTCATTGTTATTTTCGTCTTGACTGCTCAAAATTGTTGTCATGTTACTTTCTTATATGCATATAAAACAAAATATAAGAAAGTAACATGTATGACAACAGTTTTAAGATTGAGGTAGAGTTTTGAAAATTTATGTTATGGAAACAGAGAAGTCGAACAATGAGATACGGATAAACAACGCGATACAGATGATTGAGCTAATTAATCCTTTTTATCTATATTGATAGAGGCATAGCTTTGAACCCCCATGCAATGGTAACGGTGGAGTCGGGAAATTCATTTGGCGCTACAAAGGATTAATGGTATTAATCACCTAAAAAGTGACATTGTGTTTTTATATAGTAAATTTTTGTTAAAAGAAGAAGATACATATTATATTTTCTACCGAGAAAAGAAAGATACACAACAAGGTTCATGTACAAAATAGTTCTATTTTGTATGCATAAAATTTATTGGACTTTTTATATAAAACCCAAATATCTTTAAAACCGATAAGAAAAAACCTACAATGATTTCCATTGGTTCGCTAAGACTAAACTATATATGATTTTTTTTATAGGTCTCAAACTTTAAAACATATGAAAAATGAAAAATGAAAAAGTTAAGATATGATGTTAATTGGTTCTTATGGATTAAATTACACGTGACATTATTTGATTCGACTAAGATCTAGTGATCATTTCTAGTCCATACATACATTATTTTAGTAGATAAGTTTTAGTATTAGTGTAAGTTTGATATCATCTTACAAATTTTAAATAAATAAAAACTAAAACCTCTTATAAATCTTTTAGTGTTTTCTAATTATAATATAAAATAGTTGATGTATTTACAAATAGTTTAACACTAAAAGAAAAAATAATATGGATACTTTTTCTGACAAATAATATTTTGAGTTTTTTTTTTTTTAAATGATGATATAATCTAGAGAAATTACAAGGGGAAGAGGGAGAAGAAAAACAAAACTCAGGAGTGTCCGTTTCGAAGACGAAACACATCGTCGAGTCATCATCTTCCTCTGACGAAAAAATCAAAATCAAAAAGCTTCACTTTCCTTTCGACCTCTCTCTCTCTCTCTCTCTCTCTCTCTCTCTCTCTCTCTCTCTACAACTCCTTTCTCTCTGAAAATCTCTCTCTTTGCCGTCGTTCCCCTTCCTCGCAATCGTCGTTCTCCCCATTCTCCGATTTCAATTTCTCCTCTGATTCATAGTTGAAATTATCCGGCCTTACCCTTCTGCTGGTGTTCCTCAAACGCCACAAAGTCGATTCTTTTCATACATTTATGTTGATTTATCAATAGTCTTATGGATCGATTTAGGGTTTCGAGTGCGCTGACTTGGGTTTGATTAGATGAAGAAAAGGGGCATGGGACTAGAGTCAATTGGGTTTCTCCGTTGATCATCTCAAACTCTTGATTTCTGAGCTCTTTAGGGGAGAAAATAGAATTGGTGATTGTAATTTATATGAGAGAGTTGGTGAATTGAGGTTTGGGTGATTTTACTTGTTTCGTTCTGATCATGGATGACATTGATGGTGGTGTCTCACGAGCTCGTGAGATGGGCTCTAGTGGTTCATCGACACCATGGGAGCCAATTCAGATGGTTTTCAAGCGTTATTTTCCCGAGAAAATGTCCGATAACAAAGCTCAGACATTGCGTGCTGTCGTGAAGAAGAAACCGGTGAGTATTGCTTGCTCTTCTTCTTTCATTTGTTTTGGGAGAGACTCTGTGAATTTCATTTCATCTTGGAATGTATCAAAGCAAGCTTTTTTCTTTGTGTGTGATAATTTGATTTTTTCCATTTTGCAAAGATGACATCTTTTGGATTTGGTATAGCGAGAACGGAGAGCCAATGTTGTTTGTAGAGCTGCCACTTAGCTCTAGGTTTTGAAATTTACTGATAAAAATGTTTTTGCCTTCTTGCCTTGACTTTAAGCGAGGTTATACATATTTACCATACTCTTATCCACCTTTTTATCTTGTACTGGATCACTATTATGAGAAGTCACCAGAAATGTATACTCAAGAATAGTAACAGTGGAGATTTTGTCACTGTTTCAATACTCTAAAGTGCTGAAATTAGCTTTGATATGTTTCTCTGTTTGCAGGTAGTGGTGAGACTAACTAGAGACTTGGTTGAGACATACAGAATATGCAACACACAGTTCAAATATAGAGGAGAGTTGAATCCCAAGCGCTACTTGACTACTCCATCTGTTGGTGTGCTCAATGATGGCTTTGATAATGTCAACTCCGATCTAATTCTGGCTGTAAATGATGACTTTTGCAGTTCAGATTCACGGCAGAGGTTTGCTATTGTGTTGTTTATCTTCAAACGATATTGTTCCTTCTTTTGTTATGATGTTAGAGGCATAAATTTTGAAACGCTTTCTATCAACAAAATACGTCTTTTTGATTAAGCTTTACTCGTGGTCTTAGATACATTGTCAAAGATCTTCTTGGCCATGGGACTTTTGGTCAGGTTGCTAAATGCTTGGTTCCGGAGACAAACAGCTTTGTTGCTGTAAAAGTAATTAAAAACCAGCCTGCATACTATCAGCAGGCGCTTGTTGAAGTATCTATATTGACAACGGTATGTAATTCTTGTATGTTTGAATGATCCTTTGTATTCATATTCTTGGTATTGAAATCGTGAATGGGGGTCTGTTCCTTACTTTTTGTTTGAATGTGTAGCTAAACAAGAAGTATGATCCAGAGGATAAGCACCATATTGTTCGCATATACGACTACTTCTTACATCAACGTCATCTGTGCATATGCTTTGAACTTCTTGACATGAATCTGTAAGTTGTAACTGAAGTATTCTTCTCTGTCTTTCTTACTATATGTTTATCCTGATTTCCTTCGTGTGAACTGTAAACAGTTTTTGTTGTTGATAATTACATTGTCCATGGTGATTTATGGTTCAGGTATGAGCTCATAAAGATAAATCAGTTTAGAGGCCTGTCATTAAGCATAGTCCAGCTCTTCTCAAAGCAGGTATTTAGAATTTCTAGATCTGTGTTTGCACCATTGTTTCTTTAAAGTTGTCTTAATTTACTGTATCAACTGTTTTCTTATGGTGTCCCATAGATCTTACTTGGTTTGGCTCTTTTGAAAGATGCTGGCATAATCCATTGTGATCTGAAGCCAGAGAATATTCTTCTGTGTACCAGGTCTACTTTCTAGCTACATTCCTATAGACACAACTGGAATCAATAACTTTAATTTAGTTGAATATTTTTTTCCTAATGCATCAGTGTGAAGCCAACTGAAATTAAGATAATTGACTTTGGATCAGCGTGCATGGAAGATAGGACTGTTTATTCATATATTCAGGTTTTCTTCTTGCTTCCTAATTAGCTGTCTATTATATTATGTCAAGCCAAACAAAAGAATTAAGTTGGCTGATTATTTTTTCTACAGAGTCGTTACTACAGATCGCCGGAAGTTTTACTTGGGTACCAGTATCCTTCTGAGTTTAAAGATAATATACAAATTAAAATATTTCCTCATAGTCTTTAGTACTGCAATGTCTCACTGTCCATTGAAGTAGACTTATTGTAGCATTAAGATCATCATAATCTTGTTTGGTCTGTGACTCTTATGATCTACTTAGCCAACTATCTTTAGCTTTGTCGCTATAGTTCCAGCTAATTGTTACTTTCCTGTCCCGCATTAATTTGACTGCAAACAAAAGTTCATTGCTTTTTTCTTCCTATTGTACATGATATCTAAAACTATCTTAAAATCGTAATTTGAGCTTAACCATTATATAGATACACAACAGCTATTGACATGTGGTCTTTTGGCTGCATTGTCGCCGAGTTGTTCCTTGGATTGCCACTCTTTCCAGGAGCTTCAGAATTTGATATCTTGAGGCGTATGGTTGAAATACTCGGGTATGTTCCTTTTTTGTGAAATTGGTAAATGAGCAAGCAATATATAATTGTAGAGGCAGGGATTTTTTTGGGGTCTGCACCCTTGATGGTCAGTAACCGTACTCCTGCATTTTTTGCTTCAGCTGTTGTACAATAGAACTTTCCTAGTAGTGTTTATTTTATGGTGGTCGCCTTTTTGGTCCTTCACATTCATTCTTACATTGCCCTCTGTCCCTAGCAATCCTTGTTTTAGCTTCTCAACGTTTGTGCAACTATGAATTCCTCACTTTTATTCAGGCTACAAGTGTCAATATTTCTAGGATCGAGGAAACTTTTTTTACTTTGTTTCTTGCCTTTTTTCTGTTATGATTGCATCAGTTTCATGTCAATTTTTTTCCAGCAAACAACCACCTGATTATGTGCTCAAGGAAGCAAAAAATACAAATAAATTCTTTAAATGTGTTGGGAGTATCCACAATTTAGGAAATGGTGGAACGTATGGTGGCCTCAAAAGTGCTTATATGGCACTGACTGAAGAAGAATTTGAAGCTGTAAGTAATTCTTGCTTTACCTCTGAACTAAACAAAAATTTTAATTGAGTATTGAAAACCAGCAAGACAATTGTATCAGTGAACGAAGAAGATTTAGGTTGTTTCATGAGGGGATTAGTTCTAGTCTTATAAAGTCATTTAGATTTTACTGTGTTGATTTTTCTCTAAATTACTCGTGCTGTTATGAATTTTAATTTTCCAGAGAGAAAAGAAAAAGCCAGAGATTGGAAAAGAGTACTTCCGCCATAAGAACCTTGAAGAAATTGTTAAAGGCTATCCTTACAAGATGAACTTGCCTGAAGACGATGTAGTCAAAGGTAAAGTCAGGATGCTTTGATGTTCTTAAGTTTCCAGGGATAACCCCTGGACTATCTTCCATGGTAACAGTTTTTTTTTTCATGAAATATCACAGAAACTCAAATCCGGTTAGCTCTACTTGATTTTCTGAGAGGACTTGTTGAATTTGATCCAGCGAAACGTTGGTCACCTTTTCAGGTATTGAACTTCCTGGCTAAAGCCATCTATATATTTAGTATTAAATAAAAGGCTTCACATTTTTCTTGATACCCATAATGGATAAACATGACTTTTCATTTCTTCAGGCAGCAAAGCACCCTTTTATCACTGGGGAACCTTTTACGTGCCCATACAACCCTCCGCCAGAAACACCTCATGTGGTGAGTCCGATGGAATTTATTCCCAGGTCTCAATCTTCTTGTGTGGCCTTGTTGTGATACTAATGGTATTCATAGCAGTGGGTGTGTTGTACTGGATTCATGTTGGTTTCACAATGATAGTTTTATGTCATCATTTTTCTAAGCCAAATAATTTGAAGATACTCTTTCTTCTAGCACATTGTTCCAATTTTTCAACTTTTTCTGTTCTGGAGATAAATGTTTCAGTGAAAAGATCTTGCAGAATGTAATTCTTTCCTGTGGATAGACATTTATGAAACATTCCTCTATTCACTGAATCGGTTTTTGTTCCCTTTCCATTTCTTTGCAGCATGTTGCTCAAAATATTAAAGTGGACCATCATCCAGGTGGAGGGCACTGGTTTGCCGCTGGCCTTTCTCCTCATGTATGGGATCTTTCTCCCTTTGAAGTTGTTGTAAATTGTTTGTGCACCTCTTTTTGAAAGTTATCTACTTCTTTGACAGGTATCAGGGAGAGGCAGAATGCCGATGCACAATAGTCCCCATTTTCAGATGATACCTTATTCACATGCAAATAGTTATGGGAGCATCGGAAGCTATGGTAGTTACAATGATGGCACTATGCAGGGAAATAGCTACGGGAGCTATGGAGAGACCGGCAATATGTTTGCCTATTATTCTCCTGTGAATCATCCTGGTCTATACATGCAAAACAAAGGTGGTGTCTCAATGCTTGGAACTAGTCCTGATGCCAGACGTAGGGTTATGCAGTATTCACATGGAGGTGGTCTTGGTACAAGTCCATCAGCTGGAAATTTTGCACCACTACCCCTCGGTACTAGTCCGTCGCAGTTCACTCCACCGAATACAAGCAATCAATTTTTAGCTGGTTCTCCTGGGCACCATGGCCCGACGTCTCCAGTAAGAAACAGTTGTCATGGGTCTCCTTTAGGAAAGATGGCTGCATTTAGTCAGTTTAACAGAAGAAAAGGTGTTGGATATTCTGGAGGTTCTCAGCCGCAGGAGTCTTCCTTGTCACAAGCGCAAGGGCATGGGATGGATAATTTATATCAAAATGAGGGCTATTCTGGGCAATTCTCTGGTTCACCTTCACGCCGGCAATTTGATTCTGGTGTAAACAACCGTAAGCAGACACAAGGAGGCCCTACATTAAGTACTGGGTACTCTCCTCATAATGTTTCTAGCTCATCACTTCGGTCCAATATGTATAACCCTTCCGGTTCTGGACCCAATCTTGAGAACCCGGAATCTGTCTTATCAGTGCCTGATCCAGGAGATTGGGACCCAAATTACAGGCAAGTATATTCTCTAATTACAGGTTATAGAGTTTCTAGGTTCTTTGTCTGCATGTCTATGTTGTCTACTTGAACAAATTTGGCAGGCTTATCTAGAATATGAGTGATATTGTCCTACTGTTTTGTTGGAAGTTTTAATATGCACAACTCTGTCACATGTACAGTGATGATTTGCTTCTCCAAGAAGATAGCGCCGATGAGGGATTTCTTGCTAATGAATTCAGCAGAGGTATGCAACTTGGTTCAACAGATGCCTCCAGTTTTTCCAGAAGGGTCAACAGTAATGCCTCGACCTCATCCTCAAATCCTACATCTCAAAGGTAACCTACATGACATCTTGCGGAAACTATGTTGAACCCTTCTCTCTTTTGCTGTTGACATGGAGCTAGATAGATCAGACGGATTATGAACCTCTGTTGGCTGTTAGCATATGCTAGATATATAGATCTTGTATCTTCCAATCATGCTAATTTATCAGACGACAAACTATGTAGTATCTCGAGTATCAGAATTTTGTTTAATTTTGACCTGGTATTTCCGGCCAGAATTTGGAAACGCAGAAAGTCCGATTGAAGCCTCCTGTATTCGTGATAGCTACGTGCATGTAGTCATCTTGATACGATGTATATTCTATTAGAAAAGGTAGACAGTGCGTTAGTCCCTTGATGTGTGAACCGTTCTTGGTTGATGTGTATCTGAAGCAACTAAGAAGAGCAAAAACCCATTCTACATTCTATGACCCAGTAGAAAGGCATCTTAACTTGCGACATGTATCATTTGAACGTTCTTTGATAGGGAACTTTGAGCTTCTTCTGTAACCGTTTTTATTGTTGTTTTTTTGTTTCAATCTTGATGTAACTTTAAATCTTCTTCAGGAGATATGTTCCCAATCAACCCTTTTCTCAAGCAGATATTGGCAGCCCTCCTAGTAATGATCATCATGCCAGATTTAGCCAACTTATGCCAGGATCACAATTCACTCCTCACGTCTCCCAAAACTCTCCAAGTCGCTTAGGGCAGCAACCTCCTCTACGGTTTAATCATGGAAGACCGAATATTGGCAGAGCTATGGACCGGAATCACATCAATGCTCAGCTACCTCCATCCAACACTAATTCTGCGGGTCAACGCTCACCCCGAAGTAGCTCATATACCAATGGTGTCCCTTGGGGTACTTTCTTTCACTCATCTTAACTTCCTCTAGCACATTCTTTTCTTGTTTACAGGTCTTAGACTGGAAATGAAATCGTCTGTTTCATCTTGTAGGAGGACGTAGGACTAACCATCATGTCCCGAATGTTCCATCGACGTCTCATGGAAGAATGGATTACGGAAGTATTGCCTAAACTCCGCGGTCTTAAACTCTCATTTATTTTGTTCTTTCCCTTAGTGTGCAATCTTCTCTTGTTGGAAGTTTGGGAACAAAGTTGTACTGAGACAAGAACAAAACCTTACTTAGTTCCATGGCTTGTGGGCTTTTGGTGAAAAACTTGCTTATTCATTGTGCTTTTTGCACAAATAAACCGAAAAAAAGAAGAAAAAAGTATGTTTTCATTGATATCGTTGTTGTCATTTTGGCATCTATCTATCGGAACTTCTTTTTGATATTCTCTGATGTGAATGTATCACATGTCTCTTAATCTCTCTGCAGTATCTTTTGTAGGTTCTGTAGTATATTAGCAGGCTGAAATTGGTCTCTTGTTTAATCTCTCAATTTCTTCAACACTTAAGGGAACAAAACAAAACATCTCTTAACTTACACTATATCATCTCTCGTCATACACACCGAAGAAACGTATCATTGAGCAGTTACAAAGCAGAGTGTTGAAGGTATACTATGAAAAATCTCTATTTTATTCCAATAACAGACATTAGAAAGAAAAGTCTCTCACTGACTTGTGCGATATCTTGATCCTCCTTCACAAACACCGATGTCGGCAGTTCCACACCTGTAAACATGTAAAGTGCCTTCAATTCTTCCGAATATGTCGTGCTCCTCGCAACACTGTAACCAACTATCTTCCTTAATGCCTCCATCTTAGCCCAAATCTGCTCCTCACTATACAACACCTTCACCTACATACACCCAAAGACCTTTAATCTCAGTAACAAGGAAAGGAGGAAGAACAAGACAATCTTCTTGTACCGCAGAACACACTCCAAACATACTGTTACTATGAAATATCGGCTTAATATTCCCATAAGCTTCTTGAGTAGCCATGCACTATGATATATTAATCTTGAGACAGTACATATGTTTCATGCTTGAAAGTTTCTTGACTTGGACACAGTTAAGTCAAACAATTCTTTGAGATCTTTTTGAACAAGAGAGGACAATCAAAGTGAAAAACATCTTGATCCATCACCAGAGACAGAAAAATGATTTCAAGAAGCTCAGCTATTACACGCACGCCAAGGGCTCTAATAACTAACTAGTCAAGAAACTAGAGTGGTTTGAGAAGATGTCATCTTTTATTAAACCACTTAGCTAAAAAACATACCCGATGTTGTCATTCTTTCAAGAACTCATCAATACTAATGGTGTTGATTCTAAGTTCTCTACTTAATAGGGCTCATGTCCTACCCATAAACCTATTCCTTGGCTGTGAATTTCACCCCATTATATACAATTTTACAGACTGTAACAACAACTGGACTCGGCCAATAATGATTTCAAATCAACCCTCAAACATTCATGAGAAGAGAGCGTGTCAAGGCCTTTAAGTTATCAAACAACCACATTTTTTGTTGACTTAAAGATTATAAAAGCATCAAACCAAACAAGAAGCTTCACAAGAGAGGAGTCACCCACAAAGACCTAAGACCCCATTACACTCTCCCCTGAAAGATACTCTTAGTAATTACAATATATACAAGAAAGGTACAAAATTGTTCCTAACCTCATTTGAAGATTTTTCCATATCTTTCCCTCTAGATACTTCAGTTGAAGTAGACTCATGTTCCCCTGCAAAAAAAAAAAAAAAAAAAAATCATAAGCTAATTACAAGCAACTCACATTTTGAAATTTGCAGCACTTAAATGTATAACCACCTTCATGTCTGGCTCCAGACACTTTCTTCTTTCCTGCTCCAACCTTCTCTGACTTTGCATCACTAGGATCTGTCAACTCTTTGCCCTCCTTTTCGAAAGCTTTTTCCGAGATTCCTCTATCATGTGACTGATTAGTTCTACTCTCATCTCTTATACTCTCTAACAAGCTCTTTGACTCTTTTCTCATATCCTCAGGGCTTGGATACACATCAACAACAATGTTAGCCACTCTCAAGGGTGTTTCTCTGTATTCTTCCTCAGTATGAACAAAAACCGGCTCACTCATCATAGCCACTCGTGCTATGCCTTCATCATAAATATGATCACCGTGACCAATCTTGTTTGAGAGTACCATCATTTTATCACTTCTTCCACCAAAAGCAGTAGCAGGAAGCAGTTTTCTCATCAGCTTTTCAGTACAAACATAGCACGCCAAGAAAAACCAAGAAGGAATGGATGCGATCAACGCGATTATGGAGGCAACAACGAGTGGTGGAACAAGGAATGGTGCAGCAGAAACTAAAAAACCAGCTGCAAGAACTTTCGTTCCCACACTAACCCCTTTTTCCCAAATCCAACGCATCTTCCTATCCACTGTTGTGCCTTCTTTCACACGAAACAATGCTCAAATTGGTAACATTCACTGCCATTACAAACAATGCTCAAATTAGTAGCATAAACTACAAATGCAGTTAGTTTTTTCATAGATTAACATAAATTCCAACTTTCTTAAGCCTTATTTTTTCTTCATCTAAATATGCATTCAGATGATTGTTTCTTGCTACATCTTGATGCAAAGTTGTTCATTTTTTAATCGAATCTGCTACATTTCAAGTATCAGCTCTCATGATCCTAACAAAATCATTAGACTAAAAGATAATCCAGTGAGGATTGACTAATCAAAACATTTTATAATTATTGAAAGCAAGCCATCAATCTAGAAGCATGCAATGCATTAATATCAAGGAACAAAAGACTCAACCTGATTAGGCGATAACAACGAGGATACGCAAAGATGGCATCGTAGATTCAGCTGATAGAAAGAGAAGCAATAAAGAAAGTGTTTGCAGCAAAAAATTTCTCTAAAGAAGACAGAAACAGAGAGACACGTGTTGGGGTTAGGACAACAACACAACAGAAGATTGCATGGCTAAATGTGGTTTAATTCTCTTGACGTGTCTGTTCCTGTCACTATCCACTTGTTCCCCACTTTCTCAAGTCAATGATCAGTTCTGTAACTTGGAGTAAATGCAGATCGAAGAAGATATAAGAACAAATCGATTTCGTCTAAAAAAATTATTTAATAAAAAAAGAGTATATATAAAAGGAAAAGTCTCACCGTCGCATCCATCACAAAACCCTAAAGCCTGAGTTTAATAAGAAGATATTGGATGATATATCATTTTAGTCATGTTTTTCGGGTATTAAGTAGAAACGGTTGTTGAGTTTCTAAGTTTCTTAAATTATTTTCCTTTCTCACCACAGAGGCTAAATGAAACTTTTACTTCGGAGATCGAACACGTAAGTCTTTAAAAATGATAAGATGAAAAAGAAAAAGAAAAATAGACATTTTAGCAACCGCATTGATGTAACATCATGACAAGGATTGACTCATGTTTGATGTGGTAGTCACCACCATACATTATTTATTTATTTTTTCTCACTTCCTGCACTTCTGTTGTCTGTAAATATTTGTCTACCCAACAACGAAAAACCCCAAGAAAACAGAAGTGGAGGAAGTGAGAAAAAATAATGTATTTGACAATCATATTTCTCTTCATCAGCCCCATTCTTCTTTCTTTTCTATTCCTCTTTAGAAAACATATATCACACTTCTCGTATCCTAACCTTCCTCCGGGAAAGACCGGCTTTCCCTTAATCGGGGAGAGTTTCTCCTTCCTCTCTGCCGGCCGTCAAGGCCATCCAGAGAAGTTTATCACCGACCGAGTTCGTCGCTTCTCCTCAGGTGTCTTCAAGACCCACATCTTTGGGTCTCCCACCGCGGTGGTGACCGGTGCCTCCGGGAACAAGTTTCTGTTCACCAACGAGAACAAGCTTGTGGTCTCGTGGTGGCCAGATTCTGTCAATAAGATCTTTCCTTCTTCAATGGAGACGAGCTCCAAGGATGAGGCCAAGAAGCTGAGGATGCTTCTTGTGCCGTTCTTGAAGCCTGAGGCTTTGAGAAGGTATGTAGGTGTTATGGATGAGATTGCTCATAGACATTTTGAGACGGAATGGGCCAATCAACATCAACTTGTTGTCTTCCCTCTCACTAAAAAGTATGTAATATAATGTTAAAATCATCTTCTTTTATATATGTGACCTTTTCTTTATGCGGTTAAGCGGTATTATTAAAAATAACGTTTTCGATCATATAAAATTTTCAAACAGGTTCACGTTCGCGATAGCATGCCGTTTGTTCCTAAGCATGGACGATCCTGAAAGAGTAAGGAAACTAGAAGAGCCATTCGATATGGTAGCGAAGGGGGTCATCTCAGTCCCAATAGACTTGCCAGGAACTCGGTTTAACCGAGCCATCAAGGCGTCAAGGCTACTCAGAAAAGAGGTTTCCATGATCGTAAGATCGAGGAAAGAAGAGCTGATCAAGGCTGGAAAAGCATCGGTGAAACATGATATTTTATCTCACATGTTGATGAGTATAGAAGAAGAGACCAAAGACGAGGATTTAGCTGATAAAATTATTGGATTGTTAATCGGAGGACATGACACTGCAAGTATTGTATGTACTTTCGTTGTCAACTTTCTTGCTGAGTTCCCTCATGTCTACAAACGTGTGCTACAAGGTACGTGTCTCCCTGATCTCCTTGTTAGGTTATTTTATCATGGTTAGGTGCAACCATTTTCATTTTGTACTTTCCTTCACGACAGCTTCTTCATTAATTATGAAACGAGACATATCTTATGACTTTTTGCTAGGACTAGGTTTTTTACCCGCCCATTTAAATAATCGGATTTACTTTTTTGGTAATTTAAAAAAACAATTATAAAAAAAAAAAATTGAATTTACATAAATTTATTATATGTGTTTAAATAGTCATTATGAATAGCCACTTTAAAATAATTTCTAAAAAGATTTATATGTTTGAATCTTTGATTATTCGTTTAAATGTATGTTTGATGTTATGAACCTATGCATTTAAAATCTTTGATTTATGTTGATTACAAATTGTGTACTCTTTTAAATTAGTTATGTTGTTTTATCAATTAAATTAATATGAAAGAAAAGTTCAATGAATTGCAATATAAAGAGGAATTGGTCGTTCAATTGTTAATATGTAGACCGATTTTCATGTAAGCGTGTTTAAGAAAATTAAAAGAAAATTCAGCTATCACGAATAACGAAGGGCTGCTTGAATAACGAAAGGCTGCTTTTACCTTTGTTAGGAAGTTGCAATGATCTTGCAGAGCGATTTTTTTGTTTTTTTGGTTAGATTTTACATAACTTTTAACTTACACATCTCTCATTACTTTTATCATCATTCATATCAGTTTTATTTTCATTATGCCATTAGGTTGTTTTAAGAAAACAAATTAATCTTCATCATTTCTCACTACTTTTAATTTATATTAAAATTTATAAAATAGCTTAATGTTAATATTGACAAATTGAGTTTTTCAATCATATGTGTATATTCTCAGTGTCTTTAAATATATTTTTATATTTTTTTTAAAAAAATATATATCAAATACTTTCGGTTTTGTTTTCATAAGTAATAGATAAAGAAATTAGATTTCCTCACTACAAAAAGAGAAATATTATATTTTTATTGTTAATACAAATTTACATAATTTCCTTATCTTTTATAGATTTTTATTGATAATATAATTTTAAAATTTGTAAAATATTTAATGCTGATGTGAATCAATCAAATTAACTTTCTTCAATCCTATGTGGACATTCTTAGAAACCTATATGGTCAATCTTTATTAGTAATAGATTATATGTGCAGAATGGTACTGAAATAATTTTTATTATAAAAATATTTTTTGCTCTACCTAAAGATAACTAAAAGATGTAACATAATACAAAAGTCTAAATTATTAGGACCTAAAAAGTTAATTATTTCTTACTTCGTGTGAAATGTACAATTGAAACGGATGAAGTATATCATCAAAATATAGTCACCCCTATTTTTATTTTTGACATTACTTATTTACTTAACTCGGAATTTGAAACTATATATAAGTTTACAATTAAACAAACTCAAATTGAGGAAGTGCAGAGCAAAAGGAGATTCTAGAGGGAAAGGAAGTAAACGAAGGATTAAGGTGGGAAGACATTGAAAAAATGAAATATTCATGGAATGTTGCATGCGAAGTGATGAGAATTGTGCCTCCTCTTCCTGGCACTTTTCGTGAGGCCATTGATCACTTCTCTTTCAAGGGTTTCAACATTCCCAAAGGATGGAAGGTAAGGCTACTTCAAACCATTTATATATATATATATATATCGAGCGAGATACATATCATGCTCATGCATTAAATCATATACATAAATTATAGTTATATTGGAGTGCCATCACGACACATAAGAATCCAGACTACTTTCCGGAACCGGATAGATTTGAGCCAGACCGGTTTGAAGGAAGTGGTCCAAGGCCTTACACATATGTTCCATTTGGAGGAGGACCAAGGATGTGTCCCGGGAGAGAGTATGCTCGTCTAGAGATTCTTATATTTATGCACCATCTTGTTAAGAGGTTTAAGTGGGAAAAAGTGTTTCCAAACGAAAATAAAATTATATCGGTTGATCCCTTACCAGTACCAGCCAAAGGTACCCCTATAAGAATCTTTCCTCAACCCTAAGTCAAAGTTTGAAGCTGATGGATCACTGGTTACTACTACACTATTACAATTGCCTATGTAAGAATTAAGAGTATGGTATCAAGGATAATAAAATAAGGATTTTGTTCATGTTCTTCACAATCGAGAGAATATGTTCTTATCGCTACTACTTAGCTATTTCATTTCTTCAAAAGCTCTGTTTTGGTTCATTGTCTATAGTCTATAGTCTATTTTGGTTTGGCTTAAAGGTTTTTACACCAAGTTCCTATTGTAAAAACATGGCATGAATATGGACACGAAATTAGATAATGAGTTTTTCTGCATATATATGTTGAAAACCAAAAACTCAATTCTAGCTAACTTGTTGTTGAGAAACAAGAACAAGAAGTCCCTGAGGACCGACCAAAATCTCACTAAGGAAACTCACAAGACCGAACCAAACAACTGGAGTCACATCGACACCTGCAAGTGGTGGAATCACTTTCCTCGTCTGAACAAGGATTGGCTCGGTCGGAGCGTAAGCCAAAACGTAAGGGAACTTCTCAACAGGAAGTTTCGGGTACCAAGACATAACAATTCTCAGGATAAAGAGAAACCCAAAAGCTGAAAGTGCAGGACCTAAGATCCCAATTGCAAGCTTCGCGGTTCCTGGATCCAGATCTGCTACCAGAGAGATGTTATGTAAGAAGTCGGACCAAATTGGTTTTTCTGAGACGATACTTGAATATATGCTTCTAGTTGTTGTTGTTATTGTTGTTGTGTCTGCTTCGATTTGGGTCAACGATGCTGAAACCACGGGAAGTGAAGCGGATCGATTTCGAAATGGCCGTCGTGATTTTGCCTGAAAAATCATTGATGTTACAGAGAACACATTGTGTAAGAAAGAGATTGATTGATGAATGATGATGGATCTTGGTCAATTGTTTCTCACCGGATGTATCGCCGGAGAGAAAGAGACGAAGCCGGAGGCGATTGTTGTCATCACAATCTCGTTTTAAAAATTGTGGATTCTGTCTCTGACTCTGTTTTTGTGATCGAGCGAGAGAGCGTAAGGTTAAGAATACAACAGAAAAATCTCTGGGTTCTCGAAGATAATGCTGCTGACGTGGAATATGAAAATTTAGAAACTGAGAGTACAAGTACAAGTACAAGTATGACCTCGAAAAATTAGGTTAAATAATCTTCGGAGTCTTCTAGGACTGTGTAAAATATATATATAGTGACACTCTGAAATTTACGGCCGGCGATTCGTAATCCTCTTCGTCAACTTGTGGAATTCGATCTCTTATGGCTAATCGCAAGCCAGTTTCGTCTTCCAATGCCACAAAAGGCTCCTCCTTTACACGAGAATCTTGAGTCCCGTTGCAGAGGGTAACTTAGATTCAGCTTTATTTGTTTGTTCATCGCTCCATTCAATAACTTTTTCTCTCCTTCTCATGGAATCTAAATGTGGGTTTCCGTGCATCAAACTTAGTAATTGTGTAAAAGTCTGTTTGTTTGGTCTCAAAGTTTGATGCAAAGAAGCCTGCTTTGAGATTCCATGACAAGGAGAAGAAAGTGATTTAATTGGGCGATGAAAAAGATCCTTTGGGAGATTCCATTTTCTGAAGATTCAAGCTTTAAAGAAGTTCAAGTGGTTGAAGAGGAAGATTCTTCTACTTGGGGTATCATTGCTTGGCCGATATCTATTCTTCTACTTGTTCTTTAAAATCCATGCTTTGTGTTATTGCTTATGGTTGGTTTTATTATAGTTGATGCAAAGACCAGTAATAGAGTGATATGTTAGCTGCTTAATAGTATATGGGGTTTTTTTATGTAGATTCAATAGAGTGATTGTTCGGCTCTTATATTAGCTGCAATCATGAATTGTAGTTTCTTCGAGTGAGGTATGAAGGTTGTTCTACATTGATGAGAAGGGTACTCATGTATGTTTTTGTCATTGAAAGATGTTTTATTGATTTGTTTTGAAGCAGAAAAAAAAAAAATGCATTCTCTGTGGGTAATAGGTACTTCAGAAGCTCTGTAATATCATATCGCCGGAGTAGTAATTTAAATGCGACCTACCTGTACCTTGTGCTCAGTCTACGAAGAAAGCATGGATCACATGTCCCTTCATTCTAACTAGTCCTCCAAACATCCGTTTTCAATCTTGGCAAAATTTGATTGACTGGATAGGATTCTTAGCTGCAGATCACCTGATACATGGATGCCACTTAAAAAAGCTCTCTTGTCAAGCTGCAATCTATCTCATTTGGAAAGAGACAACTCTAGAAAAGCACAACAATCTCTCTATGCCGCCTGCAACTGGACACTGGACAGGACAATCCAGGACAAAGCCAAAATTATTGTTTTAGAAGCCTCTTAGTATAATCTAACTTGTTTAAACTGTGGAAAATGCTAGAGAGAGTCTTAAATGTAGGATCACTTGTACATTTCCTTTGTTACTTGGATTTAAAATTTACTGAAAGCAAACCAGCCTGATATCATATCCCCACCGAGAGATTGGCAAGTTCCAAAAATCAAAATTGCGGATATTGAGTTTATTGTAAACATCATTTTATATCCAACGATTTTTTTCTATACCTCGGACGAGATATCGGACTCGGACCAGTCCGAAACATCAAAATTAACCCACACAAAATGTGATGAATCTTCTAACCAGTCCCATTTGTAAGAACCCTAAACAGTGGGTCTTAAAAAAGAAGACACTTTAAACACTTGACTAGATTCTCCTTCATTGCTGAATTCGATAACTTTCTTCCCCTTGTCACAAAATCTTATTCTCTTTGAAATTCGAAAATGTCTCTTGTCGCGTGACGCCGGCGATCTATAATCCTAGTCGCTTGGCGAATTTGATCTCCAATGGCTAATGCAGCGACCAATCGCAAGCCAGCTTCGAAGTATCCAGCCACGAAAGTCTCCTCCTTTAGACGAGAATTTAATTCCCGTTGCAGAGGATATCTTAGATTCAGTTTATTTGTTCGTGCCTCAGTCTTAAAAAGTAAGAAGAAACCTAGAGTTTGCTGTAGTAATGAAGAGATTAGTGGTGGAAAAGTCATTTTGTCTGATCAGAAACCCACATTGAAATTGCATAAGAAGGAGAAGGAAGTGACTGAATTGAATGATGAAGGTCATGTGGGAGACTCCACTTCTAAAGGTTCAAGCTTTAAAGAAGTTCAAGTGGTTGAAGATTTGGTTAAGGAAGATTCTTCTACTTGGGGTGTTCGAAATGGTAAAAATGGGAACAGCTTGAGAGTATCAGTGCTTCGCCGATTTCCCCTTTTGGTGAAAAAGCATGTTGAGGTGATTTATGGACCTGCTTTCACTCTTCTTGCTCCTATGTTGTGGAATATGTACTTGCTTGTTCTTTGAAATCCCTGCTCTGTTATTGCTTATGGTTGATGCAAAGACCCTGTAATAGAGTGCTATGTTAGCTGCTTAATAGTATATGGCTTTTTTGTCCACTCTAGAGATTCAGATTCAGTAGAGTGCTTGTTCGGCTCTCTTAGGTTAGCTGCAATTGTAGTTAGACTTATAGTTATGAAGGTTGTTCGACATTGTTGAGAAGGGTACTCATGATTGTTTTGTTTTTGACACTTGCTTTATTGATTTGTTTTGAAGGTTTCTCATGAACCTTTTCTACCGCTGAAGGAGGAGGACGAAGCTGCAGTCAAAAGTGCATTCTCTGTGAGAAATAGGTATCTCAGAAGCTCTGTAATGCCATGTGATTGCCTGATTTACGAATTTTAAAACAATTGTATTGCTATATTCTCAGAATGAAGGTCTTGGTTTCGCACAAAAACTCCAACATTGATATTTGTGGAGAAAATTTACAATGCCTCAAACCGTGTGCTTGGCTTAACGACGAGGTAGTTCTTCTGCTATATGCTCTTACATCTGTTTTTTTTTTTGTTCAAACTCCTTTTGTTGCATTCTCATTTTTGTTTCAATTTTTTCTGCTGTATGTATAGGTCATCAATCTGTATCTCGAATTGCTGAAAGAGAGAGAAACTAGAGAAGCTGAAAAGTACTTCAAGTGTCATTTCTTCAACACCTTTTTTTACATTAAGGTTTGCTTTCTGTTTTATGTTTCCTCGTGTCAGATCATTCGTTCGGCCATGGCTTGCTTCCATAAAAGATCTTAAGTGCCACACTTAAGATTTTTCTCCGAATTTCAATGCGTTTTTGGCTGAAACTAGCACAGTTCCTTTTACCTCAGTTTTTTCCTCATAATATTAAGTTGTCTATAAATGTGATCCATGAATGTTTGTGACCATTATTAATGTTTATGAATGTTCACAGGCTTATGTTGTTTCCCCCTCTAATTACATTTGTTCAGCTAGCAAGCCGCTCCGGTTACAATTATGAAGCTGTCAGGAGATGGACTACTCAGAGAAAGCTGGGATATAATCTTATTGACTGTGACATTGTGAGCTTTTCTTAGAACTAACAAGTTTTGGTTTCCTTTTGTAAACGTTACAAACAGATATTTGTTCAATTTGTTTGATGATGAACCTGTGCAGATATTTGTTCCAATCCATGGAGGTGTACATTGGACCCTGGCAGTGATTAACATCAGGAAACGCAAGTTCCAGTTTCTTGATTCACTAAAAGGATTTGATCCTAGAATTTTGAAGGCTCTGGTATAGTTTCTTGATCATAAATTCCAAACCATTTGCATTTTGGAGATTACTATGCTATGTGTTAAAATAAAATGTTTGTACCTTATGGTTGTAAGTAATACTAACCGGTATTTGCTTCAGGCTAAGTACTTAGTGGATGAAGTGAAGGACAAGAATGGAAAAAATATTGACGTTAGTTCATGGGACATGGAATACGTTAAAGACCTTCCACGACAACTGAATGGGTATGTAATTCCAGATTGATTTGTTACTAATCGAGTGAGAAGAGATTATCTTAATAGCGAACCCGCCTTTTTATATGTGAGTTAGGGATAGATCCAATAGATATGAGTTCTGTCCACTCCACAATAATAAATCAATGTCTCTCATAGTTTGCTACCTAAATTGCTTCTATGATACCATCTTCTTCAGTTGGTAGTATGATTTTCAGTCACAAGCTTCCCTTGTTCCTTGCAATGTATGATCAAATGCGAGTAAATGCAACCACTCTGTTATAGCACTTTGCGTTACACAGTTAGAGATCTGCTGATACTCTCCTCTATTGCAATTTCTCAGGTACGACTGTGGGATGTTCATGCTTAAATACATAGATTTTTACAGCAGAGGACTGAAGCTACATTTTAGCCAGGTAATAAAATATACCAAGCTTTGCATTTGCTTCTGAATCCATATCAATACTGCGTTTTAAGATCGAGAAATGTTCAGACAATCATATCCTATCCGGGTCAAACTCGAAGTGGTGAAACATGTGTTAAGTTGATCTAAAACATGTTTTATTTTGTTGTGTGTTTTGCAGAAGGACATGCCATACTTCAGGTTAAGAACAGCAAAAGAGATACTGAGACTGCGAGCCGACTAATATTTACATGTTCTTGGTTACTAATTTACAAAGCCAACAATATTGTTTTAGAAAGCCTCTTAGTAAAATCTAACTTGCTTAAGCTGTGGAGAATGCTAGAGAATCAAGTGGTCATGGCTGCTTGGAAATTTTGATTCATTTTTCTTATTGCAAATAGAGTTAATTGTTACAGCTTCTTAGAATGAATGAATGATCTTACATAGTTCCCTACAATGTTATTTTAGAAGCCTCTGGAGCAAAATTTAATCTGATTTGGCTGCTTCTTGGCATTGTTAGATCACTTTTTGTGAAGAATAGAACTAAAGCTTATTACAATGAACATTTTTTACAAAGCCAACAGTGTTATGTAATAAGCCTCTAAGCAAAATCTAATTTGCTTTGGTTGTGGAGACTGTGTGTGTGTGAGAGAGAGAGAGTCTTTAACACTCATGGCTGCTTCTTGGAATGCCTCTGAGCAAAGTTCTTTAGCCTTGAAAACCCGTCTATGAGGAGGTCGAGCTCAACCGCAAAGGTGATACGCAGCCAGTTCTTAAGCCCAACAGCTCGACCTGCAAGAACCGGCATCGATTAGTGTTAGCTGACCATAACTGTCAACAAAGCTCATTAACAAGATCTACAATGTTACCTGGTAGGATGATCATGGATTCCTCTTTAGCCAGCTTACAGCAGAAGTCCAAATCATCACTGATGTCTTCCAGTAGCGAAAGGTTCAACTTCACCTAAACCAACAAACATATTAACCTTCTGAGCTTGAGCCAGTGAGTTATCTGATTCAATTACCATTGTGAACATTGACCCCTCGGGTTTGCAGGGGCAAGTGACGCAAGGGATCTTCAGAATCTCCTCGTAACAAATCTCTGCACATTCTCTCACCATTTCGAGCTTCGATGAGAAGAATTCTTCTTTCGTGTTCCCAATGATATCAGGAATCGCGCCCTGGCTCAGAATGAAATGAAAGTTTCAATATTCCTAACAGACATATATGTATGATTCAACACCATTGCATCCCATCAACACACCTGAATGAAAGTTGCAGCATCTGTCGACATGTTGTGGACGTTGGTAAGAGTTTGAGCAAACTAATAGAAACAGAGATTGTATCAACAGATACATTCTTCTTGAGAAGAGATTTAATTGAGTAAACCAAAAATGTAACTCTATTTGCTAAGCAAACAAACCCCAGAATCTTTCATGATGCTATGAGGGTCAAGAGTCACCATCCAGCCAAGTCTCCAGCCAGGAACAAACCATCTTTTCGATATAGCGCCTAACAAAATCACAGGCACAATCTCTGCAAACTCTGCCATTGATACAAATGGTTTGTCCCCAAATGCATAATGGTCATACACTTCGTCGGAGATCACAAGTATTCCAAGCTTGCAAGCCGTCTCTGCAATCTTCATCCACCATATCAAGAGGTCAAAGACATAACTCTTAACAGTAAAAACGAAAAGTTAAGAAGAAAGTGGACACCTTTTGAAGATGTTGGCGAGAGAAAACGTTTCCACATGGATTGCAAGGATTGACAACAACTATAGCCACGGTTTTGTCATCTGCAAGAGCTTCAACTGCATCTAGATCAACATCCCAACCGTTTTCCGGTAGGAGGTCGAAATAACGGACCTCTAGCTGGCAAAAAGACGCGCGAGAGTCATACATCGGGTAAGAGGGTCTAGGGAGCAGAATGTTGGCACCAGGATTTGCGAGTGCGGAGATTAAAATCTCAATGGCTTGCAAACAACCAGCTGTGATATGAACATCATCTGGAGATATCTGGTAAGAGAGATCACGAGAGAGGTACTCTGCAACAGCCCTATTAAAGAAACAACAAGCCATCAATTTCAAATCCTTTCTCAACATCTTTAGTCAAGTTGATACACATTTGCAAATCATGTAAGGAGTAATCACAACATCCCAAGATTTCACTAATTTAACCAATTCAACGTTTCAGATTATTGTTCTTTGAGGACAAATAAGATTATTTTTCTCAGTATACACTCACTGAACAAACAAGCTTTGAATGAACAAAAGCCATGGAAGAGTACGAATCCTTATTAGGACTCAGGAAACAAGAACAATCCCTTTGGATTTTCCAGCAAAATGGAATCAAACAACAAAAGGGTGTCAACAAGCAGATTTTCCAGAAATCAGTAAGAAGTTTCTAAAAACGAAATCGAATGTTGATGATATCACAGAAGTAATCTAATCTTACTTTCTAGCGACAGGAATGCCGGAAGCAGAAGAATAGTTGTTAAACTTGTTGGAGCGGACAGCGTCGCAGATGGCTTCAACGGCGGATGGATCGGTACTAAATCTCGGGAAAGGAGAAGGATCGCCGTGACCGAGGGGGATGACAGGTCTGGCGTCCCCGGCGTCAAGATGACTGAGTAAGGTAATGAGATACTCACGAATGCTGAGAGCGCTCGATCGTTCGACGACTTCGTTTGCTCCAAAGTTCCATCGCTTTTTGGCTCCTCCCATGATTTCTTCCATTTTTTTTTTGCAGAGAGACGTGTGAGAGTGAAGTTGATGATTTCTTGTTGGTTGTGATTTTGTGGCGTGAGTGCGAGTGGATTTAAAATGCATTTTCAGCCTTTTATTGCAGAGCTTGTTTTTTTATACGTGTTTCCGGCAAAATTTTATCATTAACGATTTATTTTTTTTATCGTCTATATATTTCACTTGATAACAAAAATGTTACATATACCTTCATAAGTATATTATCCATAAATAGACCACCACTACACGACATATACTTTGACTAACTCTTTCTCTTCCCATTTTTTTAGAGGCTCTCTTAAGTCTTAATATATTAATAACATATGAGAAAGCATCATTTTTGTTTCATCCAATGTTTTTTTTTTTTTTTTTTTTGGTTTGTAAATCATGTTGTTAATCCATTTGGCCTTGGTGATCTGTCAACATTCATTTGTTGGCGTGCTTGGTAAACTTTCTCTTTTGCACGATCTTACGAGAAGGGACTTCAGCAATACACTGATTTTTCATGTTATGTGTTTATTGTGACTTGGAACTATGCATACTCTAGAGAATATATTTGCATCATATTATAATTGTCTAATGAAATTTTCTTGAAAAGACTGGGATGCTTGACTCCTTTTTAATAGGGAAAATCAACAGAATGTACCAACAACATTGAATCTTGATTTATTGACAAAAACTTTTCTTGTAAATTGAACAGCTTAGGAGAAGATGATTCTATCTAATGAGAGAAATATAAGAAATAAGCCTAGCATCATTTACTAATTGGATACAGAAGAAGCCATGGCTAAACTGTACTTATGCTTGAGGTAAGCTTTAATGAAAGGATCCAAATCACCATCCATTACAGATGTGATATCAGAAGTTTCATGGCTTGTCCTGACATCCTTAACCAGTTTGTACGGATGAAACACGTAGTTCCTGATCTGCTGTCCCCACTCAGCTTTCACTACATCTCCTCTTATTTCCTTGATTTCAGTCGCACGTTGCTCCTCCGCAATCACCAACAGTTTCGCCTTCAGTCGGCTCAGACCTCTCGTCTTGTTCGCCGATTGACTTCTCTCCTCTGCAGCAATATCCAGCATTTAGCTCAGGCTCCTCACTGCAGGTTGTTGTATTGTACACCGACTTATTAAGAGTAGAATTGTGGAGATGAAAGACAAACCTGAGCAACGGACCGCAACACCAGTAGGTATGTGAGTGATCCGAACAGCAGTTTCAACCTTGTTAACATTCTGTCCTCCTTTACCACCAGCTCTCGTGAAAGTAATCTCGAGGTCCTCCTCTGGTATATCAACACCTACCGCTTCCTCAGGCAGCAGCGGCATCACTTCCACGCCGGAAAAGCTTGTCTGCGAAGAAAAGAGGACAAGAAGGTGCTCTTACCATACCATAGATGTCAACACAGAGGTTATGAAAGCATCTTAATTTTTACCTGGCGAAGGCCTTTGGAATTGAATGGTGATTGTCTCACAATCCTATGAGTTCCTTTCTCTCCTGAAAGGTAACCATATGCGTAACGACCTTCGATTTCAAGGGTCGCTGACTTGATCCCTGCTTCTTCTCCAGCTGACATTTCAACAACTTTTGTCTTGTACCGTTGCTTCTCTCCCCACCTCATATACATCCTAAGCAGCATATCGGCCCAATCCTGCACTGGAAGTTGAGCATTTCTTTGATCTGAGACCTCTCAAAAGCATTAAGAAGCCGAATTGCGGAAAACAGTAATCTACCTGAGCATCTGTTCCTCCAGCTCCAGCTGTGATGTAGACTAGAGCGCCTTCTTTGTCATATGGTCCTGATAGAAGCTGTGTTAGCTCGAATTTATCTAGAGATTTGTTCAACTCTTTGATGATTCCCATGGCTTCTTCGAGTAGGCTAACATCGGTAGAGTCCATCTCTTCTGTTAGTTTAACAATCGTTTCCGCATCTTCGACCTGCACCAAGCAGAATTGAAGAGGCATGCATCAAACCAGTGAAATGTTAACTTAACTTAAAGATATGTTAACATGTATAGAGAGACAACTCAGACAAGCAAGAATTCAGGAATTCAACATTTCATAACAAACCTAACTGTGTAAATATGTAAGAGACAGCAAAAGATTTGCAATTTCAACATCATACAACAGAAACCAAAGAGACCAAATACAAGGAAAATGCAATACAAAAGAGATGACTTTCTGAGGAGCATACCATGGTTTTGAACTCAGAAAGCAACCGCAATCGATCTTTGAGATCATTCAAAGCCGAAAGCGTTTCTTGAGCTTTAGCACGATCATCCCAAAAACAAGT
Organism: Erythrophleum ivorense; assembly: GCA_026724425.1. NCBI lineage: Eukaryota > Viridiplantae > Streptophyta > Magnoliopsida > Fabales > Fabaceae > Erythrophleum > Erythrophleum ivorense. Next base: position 2,494,729 of record JAIUCV010000117.1, on the reverse strand, counting down.
ATCGGTAGCTTTTGATTCCAAATGCTGAATTTCTTGCTCTAGTTGCTTCAAACCAGCGGAAGCTCTAATCTCTTCAACACGAGCTGATGCTATTTCAACATCTTTCCTCAATGTATAAAAATCTATCCTTGAGGAAATCAAAACCCAAGTAAGCAGTAAGCAGTAGCAGAGCAATTTGAAATTTTACAACTGCGATTGAACAAAATTTTAAACTCACCTTGCATCAACCACTCACTCGTATCGCTTTCATCCGAGACACTTAGGTTACTCTCTTGTGCAGCGAATGATACTGAAAAGAAATACAAGAATAATTTTAGACCCGACTGCGAATTCCCAAAGATGAAGACCTGAAATTGCAGCGAGAAAGAGAAGAACTGACTTGGCGAACTGAGACGATAGGCTGAAGAAGAAAGAGAGAAATGGGGAAGAGAAGTCGGAAGTGAGAGACGAACAAGAGGGAAAGTTTTCGGTCGAAGAAGCAAAAGCGTAGATTTTCCGGTGATGGCGAGAGGTCGGAGAACACTGACCTCCATGGACATGCTTTCTGCTAAAGGCTTTTCTGGCCTCTTTTGCCTTTTACGGAGTTTTCTTATTATTATCCACACCAAATGGACAAATGAGAATGTGTAATACAACTACAAACTACAATACACTTTTTTTAATACAAAACACAACTTCATCTTTCAGAAAGTCTAAATTATCCCTAAACAAACTAACTAACCAAAATTAGGACCAATAAAGTTTCCGTCAACTCTTGTTATTATGTCAACCTCAAAAGCTATAAATTAGGACCAATAAAGTTTCCATATATGTCAACCTCAAAAGCTATACGTAATGGAAAAGTTGACAAAACAACAAACGAACCATATACAAACGTAGAAACATAATCAAGCTTATAAGTAAATCAACATGAAATTTATGTTTGTATAACGGCGGAATGCAAATAGCCAACTGTTGGAACTTAAATTAACAAACTTAAATTAACAAGTGAGATTGAGTCACTTTTCCGGTATCCTTTCCGGCAAGGTCGTTGCCTATAATTACCGGATTATGAGCTCATTAGAAAGCTTGTAGTATGGACTACAACTTTGAATGCTCATATGATAAATTTGAAGAATTGGTGAATGAGAAATTGTTTGGTCAAAGTATGATGTGGGAGACATAACAAGTTTTGTCCCACATTGGAAGTTGAGAGATTTTCTCTCTACTATATAATAAGACACATCATGGTTGATGATCAACAACATACATACGTGGGCTTGGGCTTGGGCTTGGTCGTGGGCAGTTGGACCTTCGGTCCATAAGTTAGTCCTTAAACCGGTGCAACGAAACATTGTCGTGGTTCAATTCGTGCCCTGCGATTTCGACTCCGTTTTAAGAATCAGGTTTTATCTATTTTTTTTAATTCGTTCTTATATTTTACATTCGGTATTTTCAGTTCCGTTTTTGCGGTCCTACACCAACTATCTTTTAAATCAATCGTGGAGCAAGTGACTGGTCCGATCGTCTTGTTCACATCAGGACCGGGGGGTTTAGAACGGCATAAGCAAGCAAGTCTCATGTCTTGCTCAGGTAAGCTTATCCATGCTTTTATACCTTGAGTCCTTGACCATCTTTTTAATCAATGAGCCCAACATACACTTGGAATTGGATATTTGCAAAAATACAACGTATCTGCCTTCCTGCCTTCCGTGAATTTGATGATACTTAGAGATTTACTGTCTAAGAGAGATTTAGAAAACATAGTATAAATGATGAATGATGATTTTGGTTTCAGCAACTTCATATAAAATTGAACCGAGTAAGATTGAAGTATTCGATTGCCTGTGAGGAAGTTCTGCTGCAACTATAGAGGAGGCAAGATATATTAAAAACTGAAAGCAGAAACCGCAGAAAGCACAGTATTCTTTTAGAAATAAAAGTTGTGAAATGGTTTTTGAGTAAATAAACGTCCAGGAACCACCATGTACTCTAAACAAAGAAAGGCAAACAGTTTTGTAGATTAAAATGTCTTACCTGCAACTAAAAACATATCTATCTAAGCATCACTGGAAGTGTCAAGTGTCAAAGTTGTCAATTTTCAGAGGAGTGATGTCATCTGCAACTTTAAACCCTCCAATGACTCGAGCAAAGAACACCATCTGTTGCTCCAACGTGTATTTGATGTTCTCCGCCTGTTAAACCAAATTATCAGTTTTACTATTATGATCTTTAAATACTTGTTGTGTGATTAATGCCAGTGAATCAAAAGCTCTTACCTTGCGAAAACCGTGCTGTTCTCCTTCGTACTCGACAAGTGCTACGGGAAGACCTTTTTCCTTCAATGCTTGATAGATTTTACGGGATTGGTCCGGCGTTACAACCTGTAACATATTCAGCATTTTATTTAAGAACCAGGAAGGACGTAAAAAGTTGTATTTTAGGAAATGGAGAACAAAATCCAGATTTTAACAACTATCAAGAATCCATAAGATGAAATGCATTGTCGATACTTTCGTTCCAAATGAGAAAGAGGCGTAAAAAGTACGAAAAGAAAAGAACAAGAGTCGCAAATGTAAGAACCTTGTCTTCTAGTCCTTGGAAGAGGATTATGGGGCACGAAAACCTATCGACGAAGTTGATTGGTGATCTCTCATAGAAATCCTTTTCATCTCCTGCAATCACGTACTAAAGAATTTTGGCAGCTTATCGACATAAGAAAAGCAAAGATGAATGATCTCTTTTGAGGCATTTGACTCACCAACAAGATTGTCGATATAGCGGGATTCAAACTTATGACCTTCATCTTTCAACATTTTTAAGTCAGCCACCTGCATTTAGAGTAGCCAAACCAATATGAATTATCGGTTGTCCATACGACAGAATTTGATTTTTAAGTGTCCAATCCTGTCAGTCTACAAATAGTCTGAAAACGAGGAGGCTAACGACCTCAAGACTTAGAATCTGTAAAAGTGTGGTATAATGTGAACTCTCATTCAGAAAATAAGCCTCAAACCAACAATCTTATCCCATTTTTGGGATATGTCAAGTTTTTCATTATCTACATGATTGCACTGGAAATTTTTATATGATCAAAGGCTTTTTGGTGTATCTCTTGATTTCAAAAAGTTCAATATATTCAAATTCTCTTCGTTGATATTTCTATATGTTAAAGAGTTTTCAAGAACTTATTCCTATAAAATAACAAAAGCAAAAGTAATTTGGCTAAACGATTCCTAAAATGTAATGATTTTGTACTCACCCCGTATAAGGACGCTCCGGCCTTGAATACATCTCTGAATGCCAATGATGCAAGAGTTGTGTAGCCTCCTGCAGAACCTCCAGATATACAGAGCCGCTTAACATCTGCCTTTCCATAAGACACCTGAACCAAAACAATATTTTGGAATTGCTTCGAGATTTTTCACATAAAATAGGCGGAAAGAAGAAAAAAAAGAACATACCAAATGTTTAGCACAGCCACAACAGTCATCAACGTCTACAATTCCCCACTGCCGTAACAACCGCTCTCGATACTCTCGACCATAACCTTCAAAACAATGTTACAGTTTGGCGATATGGTGAGAATGGGACATCGAAAACAGGATCTCTTGAGGCAGAATACTTAAACAAGACTAACTATAATGATGTAAGGATGCAACTGTACAACAATTATGGAAGAAATAACTTGGAACCATAACAACAAACCTGTGCTTCCACCATAATTGACATCAACATATGCCCATCCTCGACTTGTCCAGTACTGGATATTCAGATTTAAGGATCCACGTGATTCAGCAGTTGGTCCTCCTGCAGATTCAGATTGTCGATAAATATTATATGTGGCATATATAGCTGATTGCAATATTTATGTCATGGATAAAGTGCATACTTGAAACGAAAAACATGATCTTGAGATGAACAAGTTTGAAACTGAGGAAGCTATTTTTGTTAAACTCTAGAAAACTAGTAAAGAAGTAATTTAAGCATACCATGACTCTTCACTAGCAACGGAGGTTTCTCTTCCATGCTAGCATTGTATAGCGGATTGGTTGGAGGATAATAGTAAGCATAAGCGTTCTGACCAGGAACCTCTGTTGGAAATTCAATCAACTCTGGCACGCTGAAGAAAGCCTCGTACTTCAAAACATCGGGTGAAGAAGACCAAACAATCTCAGAACTGAGTGCTTTCATCTTCTGCTGATCTAGTGTTACCTGTAAACAGAAGAAACTATAAATCTACTGCTATCATCAGACACAACTTATCCGCCATTTAAATATAAAATGTACAACATTTTCACCTTCGCAACTGACGGTGGAAGAACTGCTGATGCTCCCTCAACATAAAGACACTGATTTCCCAATGTCTAAAATAGAAGCAAAAATTTTCATTTTATTTTCGGATTCAACTGGAAATCAAATGCATAAATTTCAAAAAAGAAGAACAGAAAAGCTATATTACAATGTTGTCATAATCGGTTAAAGGAATATCGAGCAGAGAACATGAACCCTGCGAATCATCCAAAATGCCAAGATATGACCTCCCTTTCTGCCTGCATTTAGATACACTAAATTTGTCATCCAAACAGAAACACAGTTTCCAGCGCAAATATAAAAGGAATATTAAAGAATGGTTGAAAGTATTTGAATTACATATCTGCTCAGTGTTACCTATAGCTACAAGCAATTATGTTCTTCTCTTCAGAGCACTCGATTATTTCATAGGAGTTTGTGCCGAAAACCCATAGTGGTTTTGCAAACTCACCATCGAGAGGATATACAGAAACAACCTCATTGGTATTTTCAATCTGTGACACGAAGAGAAAGAGGAAAGACATATATAAGGAGCACGGTAGTAAACATGTCCGCATTAGCAATATCTTTGTGCACCTAGTAAATTTACATTAAGAGAAGTTTCAGGTACCAAATATCTAATTCTTCAACCAAACCTTCTCTCTACCCAAAAGTTTTAACAACTTAGCGATAACTATCACAAACAAAAAAACATTAGATCCACCACTCGGGATCTATATAGTAGGCTGAAAACCTAAGTCTTTCATATATATAACAGCCTTTCCTTCAATTTCCTCAAAGGGTTCTTTTTTTAGTTCCTAAAGTATGAGAGCACAATCTCCTTCGAGAACAAAGATTCTTATTCAAGAGTCCTGCTAGTTAATTTTGTGAAAAGCCAAGGACTAAAATTCTCCACACTTTTATTAGAGACTGAAGAACTACCTCCATTTCAAAATTCAAACAAGTTCTCAGAATTACACACCCAGAGGCAGACTAGAAAACTAAATGTAACTATGATTGGCAAATGTAAGGGTTTTACCCATTTATGAATATTCCAAAATCCGTTCTTTCTGTCAGTTACGAAAAAGAGCTCCCCTGCATAATAAAGTCAAAGAGTCTCAGGTCAATAGGATAATGAGAATACTGAAGATTGACAACGATATGAGAAATATAACTAATTCCCATTTTTAAAGCTTCAATAAAACATACTGTGGTCTGGAGAACAATCATGATGACATCCATTGAAAGACTCTAGTTTCAATTATAATTTCGAAGGATTGCTTAATTGTTAAAAATAATAAAGATAGGAAATCTAAAGCACATACAATCATTTTCACTTGGTCAGGAGAAGAACGATGATTATAAAGAGTTGGAAAAAACAAGAGAGAAAAGGAAATTCCTTTCATGTAGAAGACCTAGCTTCGTCTAAGACGGCAAAAACTTCAAATAAAAGCTCAATTGCTAAAAGCGAGAAAGAGATAGAAAGTCAGGAATCTAAGGTCCACGCCTAGAAATGACAGATCAATCTTTTTCCCAGAGCCTTTCACAATCCTTTTAACTGAGTAGAGTAACTTTCTGCATATCTGTCATCTCAGAAAAGTACCTCTCGATGACCACTTTGGTTCAGTGGGTGATTCGACATATTTGGGATCAGTACCAGCAACACATACACGCTTATCGATTTTTCTGCAGAAGGGTATAACTCTGATCAATACAGTGCAAGTGGGAAGTGATACGAAACTATAACGCATGGGAATAGGCGTTCAAGATCCCCGATAAGACTCTCAGAGTCTCAGTATTAAGAATAATGAACTATGCATCACTGTAGAGAAAACTAGCACATGCTCACCCGCCCTCCGAAATGTAGCCAACCCAAAGCTCTGCTTTATCCCAAGGCATATTAGGGTGACTCCATTCAATCCATGCCAGTCGCTCACCCTTAGGATCCAAGCGTGGAAACGCATAGAAATCATTGCCACTCACGAGTACTTTTGGTTCTGGATCACAAATATCAGAAAGAACACATGTGAATCGTCAATGATCAACTATATTAACCAAGAAAATGTTCTAAACAAACACTACATGACGCCGCTTAACATAAAACACTACATCCTCTGTAGACTCATTCAATTAATTAAAGCAATCATACTTCTTTCGCTAAAGTTTGATATATAATATACCTTCAAGTGTCTCTCCACTTAAATCAACCTCCACTATCGTCGTAATCGGGTTTGATCTGTCCTGGCGACCATCTGTAAACTCAAGCCAATCAGTTAATATGTAATAGCACGATAAAAACACAATCAAACATCAGAAAACATTCAATATTTAGCAGTAGAGAGACAAACCAACCTTCCCTAACAGTAATGTAACGATTCAATCGAGCATCAAAGACTCCATCTGCATAAGTAACAGCTGGTGCTCCATAATCTGGAGTAATTGGCCTCGGAGATGAATCTGAATGTGAAACCATTCCAGTAGAACATCATCAGAAGTTGCATTTACATAGAGTATCATATACATGTATGAGACTTGAGTGGCATGATAAAAAGAATCATTGACCTTTGTCAGTGATGTGTTGCTTGTAAAGTCGCTGATCCTTGTAATTGGAGAAAACAAGTGTGTCGTCATCTGATGAAATCCGGAAAGCACCACCACCGTATTCTTGAGTTAAAGTCCTCACAGCGAACTCTTTTGGTGTGATATCGATTGGTTCATCTCCAGGTTTTTCTCCTTCCATCACCAAAACACCTCTCCTACAAATCATTGATCAACGAAACCCAAGCTCGTCTCAAATTCAGTTTTCACTTAAATCTACTTTCGATATCTGAAATCAAAAGAAGAAGAACTGAAAAACCAGCAAGTACCCGGATTCATTGGGGCGAGACTCGAGCCAGACTAAACGGCCGCGACAATCGACGGCGGTGCCTCCAAGACGCTTTGAAGCTCCGGAAACGATGTCGGCGGTGATCGGAGACTTCCAGGAGCCATAAGGAGCGGTGGTGGTTTTCTCTTGATGAGGAGTCTCAACACCGTGGGGCGAAGAAGACGACATGATTGCGAAGGATCGAGAAGGTTTGAGAGAAAAGAGATTGAATCTTCTGAACGAAGAGGAGGAAGATGGAGAAAGGAAGAGATGGTGAGCGTAAGAGGAGAAGAAGGAAGAAGAAGAAAAAGGGAAACGAGTGAGTGAGACAAAGTGATTGAGTGAGGTCAAGACTGCCATTTACTTTACTCATCGTCCACTTTTTTTCTCATTTGCCTCTTTTATGTCTAGCCCGGATACCAATCCGGCAGCCAATAACCGAACTAAAATCATACTGTGGTTTAGTTCGGTTTGAATACTTTCAGTTTTTGTTTTTTTACAGTTTATTTAAAACAAATAAACCATAATTATGTTTGATTTGATCTTGAATTGTTCATATCTCTGTTTTTTTTTTGTATAGTTGTGAAAGATTGTATACAAAACACAAGTTTATATATAAGTGTCGAGAATCATAAGATTTGCAAAACGACATACTCTAACATGTCGCACACATATTTTATTCGTACCTTACAAAAAACAAACTTAGGAGATAATCTTGTGTAGAAATGGACGAGCTTTGCAAACGGCTTTTAGCGGAATCGCTTTAGGTACTGTGTTTCCAGTTCCTTCCTTCATATCCACTTCTTCTTTACCAACTCTCTCCCACTCAAAACATTGTATCAACGACCCGAGAGCAAGCCCCAAGATCCGCTGGGCCAAACCCGATCCAGGACAAGATCTTCTCCCTAATCCAAACGCCATAAGCTTCTGTGCTTCCTCTTCTTTCTCAAACCGCTCCGGTTTAAAGCTATCCGGATCATCCCACATCTCTGGGTCTCTGTGTATGGCCCATGCATTCACCAACAACGTTGTGCCACGTGGCATATCGTAGGACCCAACCTTGCAATTCTGTGATGCCATGTGTGGGACTAGCAATGGAGTTGCCGGGTGTAGCCGGAGGGTCTCTAGGACGATGTTCTTGAGATATGGTAGCTCGTTGAGGTCTGATTCTTCTATAAACCGGTCTAAGCCAACCCGATTATCGATTTTGGTTCTCGCTTTTCGTATAATGTCTGGATGGTTAAGTAAATTAGCAAGTGCCCATTCTAGAGTCACAGCTGATGTGTTAGTCCCTGCTACTACCATTATCTACATTAACCATTAAATTAGTTTTAGTTTAGTAAGTAATATCAAATTGAAATCATTTAACAAAATGTATCATAATATATATAAAGAATTAAAGATTAATGAAAGGAAGAAAGAAGTAAACCAGCATGATGCCTTTGATGATTTGATCGGTGTAATACTCAGTATCTGATTTTTGGAGAAGAAGCAAATGATCGATCATTGTATTACCGGTTTCTTGCTGTTCACGTTTATCGTCGATAAGACTTTGTAAAAACTTATCTGTCTTCTTCCCTAATTTTTCTACCCTTTTCTCATAACTTGAGAACAGTCTCAAGATTGGAACATAATCAACGGCGTTGCCTGAACTTGTGTTGGCTCCAACATCAGCCACTAACTTACGGACACGTTTTGCTTCTTCTTCGTCCATTGTTTCTTCGCCGTAGTATCGTTTTCCTGTCATCATTCTCATTATGTTGTTGAATGTTAAGTCCATAAGCATTGGTTTCATTTCCACAACGGTTTTTTCAGTTCCTGCAATCAATTAAAAGAAGAAAAAAACGAATTTCGGTTGAAAGAGAACATAAGATAGATTGGACAGTTATTTTCTTCATGTAAGAGATGCAAAGATTATTGACATTATATACGGTGAATAATATCCCTATTATACACAATGTAATATGTTTTAAGAGATCTTTATTCTTACAGTATATTATAATTTTCACTTTACAAAACCATTTTCATTCTAATCAATTGAATGGGTACAATATTCAGTCTAACGTTTTTGTTTTTCTAATTTTTGGGGCAAAAACAATTGGACATGTTTAAATTAATTAAAAAAAAAAAAAACAATTTTCTAAAGAAACGTTGGACCGGACTAGGTTTCATATCACACACATGTGCCCTTATTTTATACATTTATATTTCATTTCATTTTTTCCGTGGTCAATATAACATTAAGATAACACTATAATAAATGAAAAAGTTGACTATATCAACACAAAATTTTACAATAAAAACACATTTAGCATATACCTGCGAGACGGAAGAGGCGGCTTATGAGGCGGCGTACTTCATCGGTACGGACAGAAAGAAAGCAGTTAAGGCGGTGGGTGGAGAAGATTTCGATGGTGCAAAGGCGACGGAGGTTGCGCCAGTGATCACCATAAGGTGCGGCGATCATGTTTGTATTGTCATACCCGACGTGTTTTCCAATGATCACCTGAGGCCGGTTGGCTAAAACTATGTCGTTCTTACCGAAGCACTCCTCCGCCGCGATCTTGTGTGATGACACCACGTAGACTAGGCGGGATCCAAGTCGGAGGGACATCACGCCGGTGTCGAGAGACTCGGAGAGGGAGCGGAGGGTGCGGTGGATGGGCGGCTTCAGGAGGCGAAGGTGGCCTATTACCGGCAACCATCCCGGTGGAGAGGGCGGAAGATTCTGCTTGTTTGGTTTCAAGAACTTGAGAGAGATAATCAAGAAGATGAGAGAGAAAACTGAGTAAAGAACAGCTTCGATGTAACTTTGCACCATTGTTTGACTCTCTTTTTTTTTTTTTTTTTTTTGTTGGTTAATTGTCTTTAGTACAAGTTGTTATATAAAGTGTTGAAAAGGCTTAAAGTGGTTATAAGATTTGAATTTTAGCACGTTGGGAATTAGAATTTAATGATGATAAAGTTACGTAGATGGTTGTGAATCATTGGATTAGAGTTGAGAAATGCTTGAAGCTATGTGAAGTGATAGGATGAGACCAAGTAAGATGTATACTACTGGAAATATAATATTATAACGTTTTCGAAAATTACAAAAGATGTAGATAAAATGCAAGTTTTTTATACACAAAAATAAATCTAAACGTGGGACAAAGAGAAGAACGCAATACTTGTTTGGTTTAGATTAATTCGGCTGGGCATTTTCTTTTTCCTACTAAAAATGTGAATATTCATTGAAAATGAAATGTTTAGGTTCTACAAATTGAATTAATCAAGAGTGCAAAAAGCCAAAAACCTATTTAAAGACGGTTTCATGGCAAAAAAAAGTTAAAAAACATGGAAGCATCAGTACTATATCGGGTAAATAGTTATATACTGTTTGGAAGTCTGTAAAACTTCAAAAAAAAACCATGCTTAAGTCGGAAAGGCCAATCAATAATGAACGAAAATCGATATCAAAGCAAATAGGAAATTGTTGCACCGAATCCCGAGAAGAGTGACAAAACAGCTAAAAGAGGTTCGAACAAGACCGTCCTAGGCTTTGAATGGGAACTGCGTTTTTCACAAACACGGGATGACGGGACGGTTTTAGTGAAACCCACTTATTTGTCACCAATCAACAATCTTTTATAATTGCGGTGCATTTTGTGTAAAAAAATTATAAAAAAATGAAAGTTAAAACATGGTACAACTTTGTGAAGAAAAACATATGGTTTTAGTTGTGTTATGCTTCTTGTAAGTGCGTTTCTTTGAATATATTATAGTTTATAAGTAATAAATTTTTTTAAAAATTATATAAGCTGAGTATGTGTAATACAAATATTTTAAATATATTTATTAATTAGAAGAAAAAAATATAGAAATTGTATATCTTCATTATTTTATTAATAAAACTACCTTTTTTTTACCAATCAAACATTATTTTGTACCGCTTATTATGTAATAACCGCACTTAATCCGCATAATATGTTTTTCCGCACATACTACAATTGAACCACACCGCATTCTTAATATGTTTTTTCCGCACCGCTAAATACGTCGTCACCATACGTCGTCAATATCGACTTTCACTGAGCAAAAACTTACACACAAACAATTCGACTGAACATTTCATTAGCTACTTTGTAATCTTTGAACACATCGAATTGTCTTCTTGAACACATAGAGCAAGCCTATTTAAGGAATATGGTGTCAAATTGTTCTAGATTATCTATGCTTTCTATCTATCGTGGAGGATTAAGTTGTGTATTACTTATATAGGCTTGCTCTATGCCGAATTGTACGAACGCATTTAATATTTGATCAGTTTTTCGGTTTTAGGTGATTCAAACAATAGCTAATCGTTGGTTTGTGAATTGTGAGAGACGACATTAAGTGGGCTGTGTGTGGGCCTAGTATTAGAGAAAGGTCGCGTACTGGTTTCTTTGAGAGAGTAATAAGTCTACGTGTCGATGCCTGATTGGTAGACATAAAATTACCTTCAAAAGGTACGAATACGATAATAAAGAATTAAAGATACTTCTGGGGTTAAATTCGTCTTCTTACATACATTATATCCTCGGTGTTCTCTACTTTTCTCTCTCTCTTATAGGCAGCGAAGTCTCTCTTTTTTTTTCACAGCGTCGCCTACTTCACCTTTTTTTTCATTTTATCTCTTCTTCTTCTTCTTCTTCACACTCGATACCTTTTAGTTTCTACGAACTCTCAGATCCACAGAGTCTCATCTCTTCTTTGATCCCTCTTCATCTTGGTTTATGAGGTATGTATTCCCACTCTCTCTCGCACACCGGACTTATACGTCTGGGTGATTGATGATTGATAATCTCTTCTTCCTGGTTTCTTTCTCGCGAAAATATTGAATTTGTTCTTCGAAAGTAGTATATGTTTTTTCTTCTTCTTGGGTATGAGATGTTTTCGTTTGATTGACCGATTGTTCTATCATTGCTGTTGATTCGAACTCGAGCTATTCAATGTATGATAATTAGGGCTTGTCTAAAAATCGGATCGCCGATGCTACAATTTTGGTTTTTCTCCTTGGAATTGGGAATGGAATTAGAGTGTGTAGGCTCCTGGATCAGTTAATTTTCGTTACGAATCTTCACGTTTGTTAAATGTTGTATTTTTCGATTTGCTTGGGTTTCTTAAGAATTTATCCCTGTTCTCGCTCTCGCGCTTTTTCATTTAGCTTAAGTTATCTGTCTCTACTTGCTAATTTATGTCCTTCGTTTTTTTTGCAGCTCGAAGGAGAAACCCACTCTCGGGTAAGTGTGATCCCTTTTCATTCTGGAGTTGTTAATAGGAAAAGTGTATCCACAATTTTGGCTTGTGTTGTTGTTGTTTGAACAGTTTTAAATACTTTTTCTTTTCCAATTTAAGTTCTTTTGACCTCACTAGTGAATCTTTGTCGTTAGTGTAATGTTAGCACACTATTGAGCCATCGGTTTAAATGCTTTTTTTTTTTTTTGGCAACGTAAGTTCTAAGTCTGACCCCTGTTTCTAGTATTTAATTTACAATTATATGGGAGTTGATTTCTTTTTACTAGAACTAGTGAGAATCTTTGTCCGTTATTTTGATGTTATAAATGATCAAAACTTGTCACTGAGAGTTGTATGAGAATAGTTTTAGTTAATCTTTTAAGTTGAGATTTACTATTGAACGGTTTTTTTTTTCTTTTCCTTTTTGGGTCGCTGCTGAGTTTCCAGCATTTTGTTCATATAATCTTTATCTGTACATGCAGAGGTACGCGGATTAAGACCCGCAAGCGTAATATTGCCGCTCCTCTGGACCCTGCAGCGTTTTCTGATGCAGTGGTCCAGATTTACTTGGATAATGCTGGTGATCTGGTATGTTTGCTGTTTCCTATCCTGGTTTTGATGTCTTACTTGTGATTACATTTTATTGCTTGAAACCGACAGCTCTTGTTTGTTTGGTTTAGGAACTTGTTGCCAAAAGTGTGGAGTCATCAGATCTTAATTTCTCAAGATACGGTGACATCTTATTTGAGGTAATTTTACAACAAAACTGTGGACATTTCCTTGGTGATCTTTTCTTAGACCAGTTTATAATCTTTCTTCACAAAACCTTTTGCTTGGTCATTTCTTTCATCTTAACACTGATATGGTGGACTCCTATTTTTTGTTAAGCAGAATTTACTTACAGCAGTGTCTTGCTAAGCCTTAGAATTACTTCTTTGTGCATTACAAGTTGTTGCAGCTTCTTGTTTCTTTGACGAGAGGGGCTTACGCTTCTAGAATTAGACATTTCCCTGTTACGTGAAATCTGATGTACACTTGTATTATAGAAAGACGGATTTATGTCATATCTGTAAGATATCGAAATCTTATTATGCCTCTATACTCTTGCAGTGTATATGTGGATCTGTTTCCTTCGATTTATTTGTTATGCCTATGTCTTGTCTTGAAGGTTGTTTTCATAGGAGGACGTACACAAACTGGATCAGTGAAATCTGATGAAGGGGAACGCCATCCTTACTCTGTAATTGACTGCGAACCCAAGCGTGAAGCCATTTTACCATCTGTTGTCTATATACAGAAAATTCTGCGGAGGAAGCCTTTCCTCATTAAGAACCTTGAAAATGTTACTCGGAGATTCCTGCAGTCACTGGAGCTTTTTGAGGAGAATGAAAGGAAGAAGCTTGCAATCTTCACAGCACTTACCTTTTCTCAGAAGCTCTCGGGATTACCTCCGGAGACTGTCTTCCAGCCACTGCTCAAGGATAATCTTGTTGCCAAAGGGATAGTACTCACCTTTGTAACAGACTTCTTCAAGGAGTATTTGGTCGAGAACAGTCTTGAAGACTTGATTGCTATTCTCAGGCGTGGCAAAATGGAAGACAAGCTTTTGGATTTCTTACCACCCGTTAGGCGAACTGCTGAAAGTTTCGCAGAGCATTTCACGTGAGTTTCTCTCCCTTGAAGTTTGTTGCATTCAGTTATAGTTCTCTACTTCGTTGGTAAAATGTGTCAGCTTCTTTGATTGCATCCATTTCTGAAATTCGATTGGTTCAGGTCTGATGCACAGCAGAAAACGCTGCATGAATAATTTAGATTAGTGTCACAACCATTGGCCATATTCATGTAGTGGAAATGCATGTAAAATTGTACTTCATTTAGCTGCCTAACTATGAGAATGTATGAGTGATTTTGTCTGTCAGCTATATATATTAATCTAATGCTATATTCCTCTTTCCTCTGCCTTCAAACTACAAGTTTGCATTCTTTTTTTTTTTCTTTAAGCTGGTGTTAGTACAATTGATTGACAAATAACTGTGTTAAATTGTTGGATTTCTAGGAATGAGGGATTGACCGATCTGGTAGAGTACCATGCAAAGAAAATGTTTGAGGTGAAACTGAAGGAAATCAAAACCGTTCTCACAGGCAAGGTCACAGAGGAATGTAGCGTAGATGAAGTCATTGAAACTGTGAAGCAGCTGGTGAAAGACGCTAAACTTCCAGAGATTGAGGTTGTCCGTGTCGTTTGGGATGGTTTAATGGATGCTGTTCAGTGGTCTGGAAAAAACCAGCAGCAAAATGCAAACTCTGTTCTGCGCCAGGTAATATTCAATTGAAACATGCTATTTTCCACAAACTGCAAATCATTTTTGTGCTAATCAAAGACGAGGAGATTGTTGAAGTAAGCACTGTAGGCTTGGCCTAAAGCTTGTGTTCTATATGACAATTTTTAGTTGGTAGTTATGAATCAGTGAGAAAGAAAAAAGGAGTTTGGAAGTCATGAATAGTGTAATCATTTAAAAGTAAATTTCGTTACTGCCTTGAAATTAATATGTTATTTAATCATCTCTTCAATTTTTGAGTCTGTGTAGGTGAAAACATGGGCTCCACTTCTGAACACGTTCTGCAGCAGCGGAAAGCTAGAGCTGGAACTGATGTACAAAGTCCAAATCCAATGCTATGAGGATGCAAAGCTCATGAAAGTTTTCCCAGAAGTAGTGAGGTCGCTCTATGAACTGGATGTCCTCGCTGAAGACACCATTCTCCATTGGTTCCGTAAAGGAACCAACTCAAAGGGCAGGTGCGTACTTAGTTCCATACCATTGTACTACACTCCTTCATCTGTCTCAGGACACTACCTAATGTTTTCTGGTGGCTGAATGTTGCAGACAAACCTTTGTGAAAAGCCTAGAGCCATTTGTGAATTGGCTTGAAGAGGCAGAGGAAGAAGAGTGAAAGATCTATGTTTCTAATAAAGCCTTCTCAGTACTTTGCTTTTTTAGCTCAAGACAATAAGTCGAAGTTCCCTCAACTCTACCCTTTTGCTTTTGATGTATTTTGGGAAATAAGTTTGGCTTTAAGATGATTTGTGTTTTTGAATTTTGTTTCTTTCTTTTGTGTTGAACATTTTGATTCTGTTTTCCATATCGGTTTTGAATTCTATTGCAAAAGCAAAATCTGCTTGATGTGGATGTTGTTTCCTCAACGTTGGCTATCCGCTTTGACATTAGAGAATACAATAAACTATTTTTGCCTATTTATTTGGAAATAGGTAGAAGATTCACTGCGCAATCAATATGTTTTTTCTTTTTTTTTTACGGCGTATTAGTCATATAGATGGCTATGACTGGATGGTATTGTTAAGAGTAAAACTTGATGTTTTATTCTCATTTAACCAATCAAGTGGGAAATGATTATATCCCATAACGCTAATTTTAGCGTTATTTATACTTTGATCTTTTGCTAGAAGAAAATATTTTTTCACTTTTACTTTCTTTTACTCTAATTTTTTTTTTTTGGTCATCTGAATGATATATTGACACTTAACGAGGGTTACAAAAATTAAAGCCAGCAGGTAAGCCTTAAACAACCTGAACCAAAACCAGCAATTTGAGAAAAACAGCCGTAAACTACTCTAATCCAGACCCTCATAAAACCAGGCCAAGATCAGCCAAAAAGAGGACATCAAATAGAGGATAGAACTCTCTCACTTTCAAACACACCATTTAACCATGAAGGATGACAGGACGCCACATAAGAATGAAAACGCCCATCATTGGTGACACTCTGAGCAATGAGATTAGCTCCTCTATTTGATTCCATTCTTCCTTTCACAACTTTCCAATCTACAAAAGCCGACAATAACAGATGCAATTCAGCAGCTTGGTAAGCAAAAGAAGGCCAAGCTTGAGGTCGGTTCACCAACCCCACCAAACAAACATCATCCAACTCAAAAATCACCTGCCGCACCCGATGGCTATTCATACTTTCAATAGCCCAACAGAGACTCAAAAACTTCCCTTCACTTACATTCTTCAGATTCGCAAAGGCCCTTCTACTGTGCAATAAAACCACACCTTTATCATCTCTTAGTACCCAGCTTGCTCCCGCCAAATTATTCCTTTTAGACCAAGAGAAACCAATGTTACATTTAACCCAAAACTCTGGAGGGGCTTTCCATGAAACCGCCGCGTTACCTTCACCACCACTCCCCTCAACCCGAGGGCTCCTAAGCCTGTCACTAGTTTCCTCTTCTACCACTGTTTGCGCCATGAACCAATCCTCGACATCACTCTTTATCTTTCCAACCAGATCTCGTGGGTTAAAAGCTTTTGATTCTCCCTCAAAAAGAAAAGTGTTCCTATTTGTCCAGATTCTCCAAATAATCCAAGGGAAGCTTCTTCTAAGCTCCAACGGCCACAAAATATTTTTATCATTATCCAAAAGGTGGAACAAATTAGAATACACCGAGCCTTTATCCATACCGTGAACAGGAGATGGATAATCCGAGAGTGCCCAAACTTGGCGCGCAAAGGAGCAGTTGAAAATGGTATGATTGATTGATTCTCCATCAAATCCACAAATCTGGCATCTCTCGTCTGTTTTCATTCCTCGAGTCCTCAATCTTTCCGCTACCGGAATGGCTCCACACAACATTTTCCATAGGAAGACTTGAATTTTTGGATCGATTTTCAAGCTCCATATTTTATCTCGTAGAGGATTGAGCGAAGGTTCTACAGCAGCTTCCGCAATAAAATCACCTTTATTTATTTGACTCGCCAACCAATAACCAGATTTAACTGAATAGAAGCCATTTCTATTTGGCTTCCAAACAAAAAAATCATCTTTAGACGTCACTGGTTGGTGAGTCAAAATCCTAGCGACATCATCTGGATAGAAAAGGTCATCCAAAGTAGCTTTATCCCATCTTCGAGTTTCCACATCGATAAGATCCTTTACCAAAAGGTCAATGTTTATAACCGGATTCTTCATCAAAGGAGCTCGTAACCCATTATCCTCAATCCACCACTCGCACCACACTTTTATGGATGCTCCATTACCAACTCGTTTTTCCAGACCCTCACTCAGTAGCTCCTTTCCAAAGGAAACACTTCTCCAACCAAAAGATGGTCTATTCCCCAGACCAGCTTTCAAAAATTCACCTTCCGGAAAGTATCTACTCTTTAAAAGTCTTGCTAATAAGCACTTAGGAAAATGCAGAACCCTCCACGCTTGTTTGGCGAGAAGAGCTTGGTTGAACAAACCAATATCTCGAAAACCCATACCACCAAGATGTTTAGGAAGACAAAGCTGCTCCCAACTTTCCCAATGAATTTTCCTTGAATGTTCACAAGAGCTCCACCAGTAATCTGCCATAGCACTAGACAGATTCTTCACCGTAGTTTGCGGTAACTTAAAACAAGACATAGCAAATATTGGCATTGCCATTGCCACAGATTTAAGCAATACCTCTTTTCCTCCCTGCGAAAGCAATCTCGAGTACCAACCGGACAACTTTCCTTTCATGCTATCCTTTATGTAGCTCAGCATATCCACTTTTGATCCACTAAAACATTCTGGAAGCCCCAAATATTTTCCAGCACCACCTTCACTATAAATGCCCAAAATGCTTTGCACTTCTTTTTTAACCTCCGGACACACTTTTCTCCCAAACGATATAGAGGACTTGAGAAGGTTTATAGTTTGACCTGTGACTGCTCCATAAGAATTCAGAATGCTTTGAAGTTTGAGACATTGCTCCTTTTCAGCCTTGCACAAAAACAAACTGTCATCTGCAAACAGCAAATGATGTATGGCCGGTCCATGCTCAGAAAAACCAATCCCTTCTATAGAGCCTTCTTGTTGAGCTTTATTCAAAAGATGAGATAATCCTTCAGTACACAGAACAAAGAGAAAAGGGGATAAAGGGTCTCCTTGCCTTAGCCCTCTCTGAGGAGTAATCATTCCAAAAGGCTGATCATTAATCAGAACGGAGTAAGTGACAGTCGAGACACACCTCATCACCCACAAAATCCACCTCTCATGAAAACCTAAAGCCACCAAAAGTGCTCTCAGGTAGCTCCACTCCACTCTGTCATACGCCTTTGACATATCTGATTTAACCGCCATGAAATCTTTAGAGATACGTGTGTGAGAATTCAAGCTGTGGACCAGCTCATGCGCCATTAGAATATTGTCAGATATCATCCTCTCGGAGACAAACGCTGATTGATACTCTGAAACAATGACAGACATAAAAGGTTGGATTCTTTTCACCAAAACCTTGGAGATGACTTTGTACAGAACCGAACAAAGACTAATAGGCCGGAGGTTAGACATCTCCACGGGATGCAGTGTTTTAGGTAGAAGACACAAATGCGTATAGTTCCATTCCTCTGGAAACTCACCAGAAACAAAAAAATTCCGCACCTCTGCGATTAAATGCACACCAACTATCTCCCAGTAATGCTGGAAAAACAGGGCAGTCATCCCATCAGGACCCGGTGCACTATTAGGTTTGATCGAGAACACAGCATCTTTAATCTCTTCCTTTGTAACCTGTCTGATCAACCTCTCATTCATTCCTGCAGTAACCTTATGAGGGAACCCTTCAAACCAGCTGTCAAGACCCCTCGGATTTGAAGATTTAAAAATATTTTGGAAATAAGCCGTAGCCACTTCACCTTTTGCCGCCTCTGATCTTTGAAAATTCCCATTGACATCCTTCAGCTTTTCAATTCTTTTTTTTCCCCTGTTCCCTTGAACTGAAGCGTGAAAAAACTTCGTGTTACGATCTCCATCTCTCATCCAATGCTCTCTGCTCTTTTGTTGCCAATACAACTCTTCATCTCTATAAGCCCGAATAAGGTCCTTCTTCATATTGTACACAACATCACCATTTGGATAAGAGCAAGATTGCTCAAATTCCAACGCCCTTTCAATTTGTTGAAGCTTATCCCTCGCATTCAACGAATTTTCTTTTTTCCAGCGACTCAGAGCTTTGCGACAAAGTCTGATTTTATCAGTGACTGACTCATAACCGGCCCTACTTCTCCCCTTCCATGCGTCTTCCACTGCTTCTTTTACTTTGAACTGGTCTAAAAGACGTTTATCGAATCTGAATTGACCTCGATATAAATCTTGAGACACCACTAACCTCAGTAAAACCGGCCTATGATCAGATCCTCTCTTATCCAAAAAGGTTTGATTTGCCACTGGAAATTGCTTAACCCAATCCTTGTTTCCAAAAACTCTATCCAATTTGCATTGGATCCATAAATTACCTCGTCTTCCCCCCCATGTGAAACTATTCCCCTGACTTGGAATCTCTGTCATATCACATGCATCAAGCATCTCCGTAAAGGGTTTAAAATATGAATCTCTTCTCCTAGGGCCTCCAATTTTTTCACCATGATGTAAGACATCATTAAAATCACCCACCATACACCAGCTGTCTCTTCTTCCTACTCCAATCCTAGAAACTCTTTCCCACAATCTATGCCTTCCGATGATTTCCGGATCCCCATAGACACAAGACACAAAGAAACTCACAGCTCCAAACTGAACTTGCATATCCATAAGATTTTTATCACAAACCTTGAAGTCAATCTGAACACTACTTTTTGAGAACAGTGCAAGTCCACCACATTTGCCAATGGGCTCCACTGTATGCACTCTGTCATACCCAAGCCACTCTTGTAAATCCACTAAAACATCTCTACCATGCATCGTCTCCATCAAGAACAACATCTCAGGGAAATACTTTTTACGCATCTCCTTGAGACGAGGAATCACCAAGTCTTGAGACCGTCCCAATCCTTGGCAATTCCAACTGATGATGCTCATTAAACCTTCGGCGATCCCTCACATGGGATCACCTTAAAGTGACTGTTTCTGGCACACTTATTGCTCGGACCCTCTTCATGAACTACTTTCCTCTTATTCGCACCACCAACACTGATGCCTTCCTTCAACAGCGGATTAAACTTGGTTAGATCAGGGTCTCGCGCTTTAAGGACTCTGATTCTCTTTGGGGGACGTCTTCTCAACTTCCCTTTTTTAGGTTTAATCCCGGAAGGACCAGCCTCAGATAAGCCAATCCTATAATCCGTCGAATTAAAAATAAAAGGTTCTGTAAGCATCTCAGAAGATCCAGAATCTTCAAAAACCTGACCGACAGAGGAAGGCACACCTTCCATAGGACACGAAACAGACTTGAAAACCTCAGCCTTTTCCTTATTTCCTTCACGTTCCTTCGTAGACCAAGTTATTGCGTCTGAGCTCTCATAACCAAAAACCCGTCCTTTCTCTTTGTTAACATTATTAGACAAAATAGGCGCAGGCTCGAGACTCAACACAGCCTTTCTAGCTACTGGATCCTTTTCAGCTATTCCAACTGTCCTCTGAACCTTGTCTATTCTTAAACGTTTCTCATCCTCATCAGACACCAGAAGGTATTGTCTCATACCTTCCAAAACTATTTTTGCTATCTTGATTCTCCCAGTCACAGGATTAACCCCCACTTGTTCTTCACTCAGTACACCAAACAGCGGATCAGACAGTTTGATTATCAGCGGCTTAACCACTGACTCCTCCGTTACCGCAGGACGACTAATTCCTTCCAGAACTTGGCGCTTCTTCAACAAGAAGGGACAAACTTCCTTTTCATGGGTCAGTCTTTGACAACCATAGCAGCGCTTTTGAACCCGCTCATAATCAAACTCTACCATAGTTGATCCCCCAGCAGGAAGATTGAGCACTTTACCTCGCTTCAAAGGTCTGGAGATGTCCAAACGAATCTTGACACGCACATACGGTTGTAACTGGGGGAGATCAGGGTCGAAAGCAACCTCCATCACTTGACCCACCATATCTCCTAGGTCTGATATAGTTCTAACCGTTCTGTGATTAACGGGTAATTTCCAAATCTGCATCCACAGAGGAATAAATTGCAGATGATCCTCCGTCGTGTGTTCCACCCAGCGCTCGATCGCTAAAGCCCATTCGTTGTAGGTATGAACTCCTCTCTCAAGAATCTCATTTAAATCTCTCTCTGAATCAAAGATAAATTGAAATTTCTCACTCGAGAGAGCCACACCTCTCACTTTCCCATACATCTGCCACTTCCGAGGCATGTCTAACAGAAGACTTTTCATCTTTTGACAATCCGGATTGAGAGTTCTCCCGATCAAACTTAGCACGTTTCTCTCGCAAGACGAGTACTCTGGTAAGTTAGGAATATCGAAAGGAAGATCCTCTTCTTCATCAAGTGACATAGCGAGCATCGCTTTATCCATAGCCGAAGACATATTGTCTAACCCTCTCAAGATAACACGCTAAAGACACTCTCACACAGGAAAAGAAAAGAACTCTAGAAAGTTCAGATCCACTTTTAGAAAGCGATAAAGGATAGATAAACTGGACCAAAAGTGATAAACAGTAATTGTTTCACGCTTAAAATACTCAATGAAAGGAAATGAAACCTTCTAAACCAAACGGAAGTATCTAAGCCCAAAAAAGGGACGCCGGGTTCAAATCTCACTTTTACTCTAATTATTTTCACCTAATTCTTTTACTCTCAATTACTTTAATAGTTACCCTTCACACCCATATGTCAAGTTGTATAGACACATTTAATATTTGATAAGGTTTAGTTTTAACTTTTACTTGATTCAGATTTCAGACAATAGCTATGAAGTATAAACCTAGGAGCTGACGACTCTAATTGTCGGTTTCTCAGGCCATCTCCAACCATACTGCAAAACACCAAATATGGTGCAAAAACAACTCCAACCATATTTCACACCAAATTTTTGATTTAGGTGTTTTGTGAATATTTGGCGCGACATTGTTCACAAAACACCAAACATTAAAATATTTTTTATTGTTTTCATTTTTTTAATTAAAATAAGTGTTTATTAATTAAGTTTTTTCAATTGATTAAATAAGTTTTTATTAGTTGATTAAAATCAGTGTTCTAAATATCCCCGATTTTTCCGATTAATCGTTCGATTAATCGCTCCAAGGGGGGTAACCGTAGCGATTCCGATTTTGTCCGATTAATTACAATAATCGCCAATTAATTCTGTAAATCGTAGGTCAAATTTATACTTTTCTGAAATCTGATTGGCTCAGTTGATACTTGATTGTAAAATTCGATCCAAAAATAAAAGTTCATTCTGTTTAGAGTTATTTTAACCAAAAAAATATGTGATTAATCGTTTTCAACAAATCAATTTTGGGATTTACCTTCTAAACACAATCTTTGACTATTTTTGTCTTATGTAGTATATGTGAATTTGAAAAAATATTTAATCTAGGTTGGAAATATGTGATTTTCATACTAATGTGTTATTTTATATATTAAATGTTTAAAAATATATTAAAATAAACTTAAAATTCCGCCCCGGTTAATCCCCGTATTATTAACGGTTTTATGAAAATTCGCTAATCGCTGTCCGACCGAATAATTAGCGAGAAGCGATATTTTGAACGTAGATTAAAATTTCTAATTTAAAAATTATCAAACATTTTTTTCTTTTTCATTTTAAATAATATAAAATTACAATTATAACTATTTTTAATTTTTGGATTGTAATTTATATTAATTTCAAAGTTAACTAGTTTTAATGATAATTAATATTTATCAAAACTATTAAAATTTTTGAAAACGTCATAACTTTAATAATATAATAATATAAATTTTAGTGTTTGTGGTTGGAGATGGAAAAAAAAAATTGAACACCAAAGAATTTTGTGTGTGGGTTGGAGATACTCTCATAGACACGACACTAAGACGGAATGTAAGACCATCTTCATCCCTAAAACCATGTTTTTGGTTCTAAACTATTTTTTATTATTAATTTTTACACAAACCAATATTAACAACTTTTATGTGGTTTCTTAATTTTTCTTTCTCCATCCCTAAATTTTTTTATTTGGTTCTTAACAAAAAAATTTAAATTTTTGTTAATTAATTTTTTTTTTATTTTTAATTAATTTGCTAAAAATGCTTTAAAACCATCTTTAGAATCTGGATGGAGATGCTCTAATAAGTCTAGGTGTGGAAGCGTGATTGGTAACAGTAAAATTATCTTCAAAAGTACCGAATACGAGAAACAAAGATATTTTTCTGGTGCATTCCGATCCAATTTCTGACACGGAATGTGATTTATTGCATTGGAGACTCGCTAGGCCATGTTGATGTCATTGATTTCAATCCAAAAATGGCGGCAGCAGTGGAGTTTGTTCGGGCGAAGATACTATTGAAAGTGACAAATCCTCTGCGTTTCAAGAAGACCTTCCAGTTCACACCAGGTGTAAATACAGTTCTTAACTTCAGGTACGAACGCCTGAGAGGATTCTGTGAAGAATGCGGCCTTCTCACTCATGATACAGGCGAATGCATTCCCCATGTCAATGATGCAGTGTCGCCCCACGACACCAATGAAAATGATGATGCTGAAGATGATCATCAGATGGAGGAGGAGCATAATCACATTCGTGATCCTCTGACCCAACAGTTGCAGCAACAAGATACAGAGAGGGCTGTGAATAATGAAGGAGATATTCCAGAGGATAATGATGGTGTGGAGGAATTCTCGTCTGCGGATGATTTCTCTCCAATACCGGTCACGGCTCAAGATCTGACACCAGTAACGGCGATGATAGAGGATCAAGCTATGCGGAAAAGAAGTTTTGTGGATGCGCTGGTGGAGGATATTGTAGGAACGGCTCCGTTCCCCGGCGACTCCAATTCCTGGTAATACTTTTCCTGTTGATGATGATGATCATATTATCCTACAATGGGAAAGTAGCATGGATAACGATGGGTCTTTTCAGCAATATGGTAGCTTTATGGGATACAATGTTTTGGCAGAGATCCAATCTGAGCCGACGAGTAAGAAGGCACGTCTGAGTGGTGAAAACCAAGAACAGGAAGGATCCGAGTCATTCCAGCTCTTGGATGATTCAAACTCCTTGAAGAAACTCCAGGCTGACTACACGGGTTCAGGTTCCCCTTCCCCAAACCTGACACCAATGGACAGAGGCGCGGTGGGCCCGGTACCACCACCTGTCCTATGAAAGTAGTGGTGTGGAACTGTCGAGGCTTGGGACAGCGCCTCACAGTTCGACGTCTTAAGGAGATACAACGGGTGTATCTCCCAGACTTGCTGTTCCTCATTGAAACCAAGCAGAATGATGATTATGTTAGAGATGTGGGAGTCCAATTAGGGTTTGATCAGATGCAGATAGTCTCCCCACAAGGATTAAGTGGTGGTTTAGTTGTGCTTTGGAAGAACTTTGTTTCAGTTTCTTGTATTTCGTTTGATTCCCGACTTGTTGATCTCCGCGTTGAATATAAAGCCTTTCAATTCTATTTGTCTTGTGTTTATGGCCACCCAGTAACAAGTCAAAGACATCATCTTTGGGAAAAATTACAACGAATTGCAGTGACTCGACATGGTCCGTGGATGATGTGTGGTGATTTCAACGAGATTTTGAGTAACACAGAGAAAAAAGGTGGCCGTATTCGATCAGAGAGTAGTTTCCGTAACTTCAAATTGATGATGGAGATTTGCGATATGCAGGACATCAAATCTAAAGGTAATCCGTTTAGTTGGGTTGGGAATACAAGAGATGGTGTTGTGGAATGTTGTTTAGATAGAGTCATGGCAAATACAGAATGGCGTCATTCTTTCCCGGCCTCTGAAACAGAATTTTTAGATATAGCAGAGTCAGATCATAGGCCATTGTTGGTGTCTATAGAGTATGAAGAGGGAATTAAAAGAGGACAGTTTCGTTATGATAAGAGACTTTGTCAAGAGGAGGATTTTGTTGACACAATCAAGCATTTCTGGAATCATAAAAGTTCTCATGTGCAGGATCTCGCTGTTAAATTAAAACTTTGTCGAACAGAGATGGCTAAATGGAAAAGAAGACACCGTTTCAACGCAGCAGAGGATATACAGACCATTCGTACGCGGTTAGACAAAGCGATCAGAGATCCGGGTGTAGCGGCTTGGGAAATAAGGAAGTTAAGAGCTGATTTGAATAGGGCTTATCACAATGAGGAAGTTTTTTGGCATTTAAAAAGCAGAAACAATTGGTTACAAGTAGGAGACAGAAACACAGCTTTTTTCCATGGAGTTACTAAATCAAGGAAGCCAAAAACATGTATCAAACAGATAGTGGATGACCAAGGAATTGTTCATACAAAGGATGCGGCAATAGCACATGTTGCCGAGGATTATTTCAGGGAAATGTTTACAGCTTCAGCTACAATTCCAGTTAATGATATCATCCCAAATATGGATACAAGGATATCAGGTGAAATGAACTTGGCCCTCACAAGCCCAATAACGGAGATGGAGATACGTGAAGCAGTGTTTTCCATAGGCCCTGACAAAGCTCCAGGTTTTGATGGTTTTACTGCATCTTTTTATCGACAATTCTGGGATGAGATTAGTCACGATGTCATTGCATGGATTCAACGGTTTTTTGAAACAGGGGTTATGGAGCCAGGAATCAATCACACTCAGATATGCTTGTTACCAAAAACACCAAACGCTGATAAGATTGCAGAGTACAGACCTATTAGCCTATGTACGGTTAGTTATAAAATAATTTCCAAGATCCTAGTCATGCGTTTGAAAGGGATTTTAGGCCATATTATTTCTGACTCTCAAGCAGCATTTGTTCCGGGGAGGAACATAACGGATAACGTCTTGATAGCTCATGAATTGATGCATGCTTTAAAGTCAAAAAGAGATTGTGCGGAACAATATCTTGCCATTAAAACAGATATCAGCAAAGCATACGATCGTGTCGAGTGGAGTTTTCTCGAAGAGGTTATGAAGAAAATGGGTTTTGACAACAAATGGATCGGTTGGGTAATGGCTTGTGTGAGATCAGTCTCATTTTCTGTCCTCATTAATGGATCCGACTATGGGAATATACAACCACAAAGAGGAATTAGACAAGGTGATCCACTTTCACCATATCTTTTCCTTTTGTGTGTAGAAACTTTATCTCAAATGCTATATCAAGCTGAAGAAAAAAAGGAATTTACCGGCATGAAACTTACAAAAGCTTGTCCAACAGTGTCTCATCTTTTGTTTGCAGATGACTCTTTATTCTTCTGCAGAGCAACATATGAAGATTGTCGCAGAATAGCACGAATTCTTCATGATTATGAAGCCATATCAGGTCAGAAGGTTAATCTCCAAAAGTCTTCAATTATTTTTGGAAATAGAATACACCATCATCGCCAACAGGTTATCCATCGTATTCTGGGCATACCACGAGTTGGTGGTGGAGGAAAATATCTAGGATTACCAGAGCAGGTTGGAAGAAAGAAAACAGCGTTATTTCAGGGTCTGGTGGATCGAGTCAAAGAGAATGTTGGATCTTGGTATAATCAGTATTTGAGCCCAGCGGGAAAGGAGGTACTCATCAAATCAGTAGCGAAAGCGAAGCCGGTTTACTCAATGAGTTGTTTCCTAATTCCTAAACAGACATGTGATGAGATAAACAGGATCTTATCAGAATTTTGGTGGGGAACAAACGATAACGGCCGCCGGAAAATATCGTGGATATCTTGGAAAAGATTATCGCTTCCCAAAAATGAAGGAGGCATGGGTTTCAAGGATCTTCATCGTTTCAATGTAGCCCTCCTAGGCAAACAAGCATGGCGGGTTTTTAGGAATCCACAATCATTATTATCCAGGATATACAAAGGAAGATACCACAAATCTTCGACGTTCTTAGAGTCGAAGTGTGGAGGAGGTCCATCTTATGGATGGAGATCAATTCAAGCAGGGAAGGATCTGCTTAAAAAAGGGTTACAAATCAGATTAGGGAACGGTAAGGAAACAAATGTATGGTTAGACCATTGGCTACCAGTTTTACCACCTAGACAAGCTCGTGGTCAGATCCAAAACTTAGATATGCATGTTGAGGATTTATGGAAAACTGGATCTAGAGAGTGGGACATTGGAAAGTTAGAGCAGGTATTAATACCAGAAGATGTTGAACTAGCTAAGAGTATTAGGTTGTCAAGATTTGCAAACAGAGATGTAGTTATTTGGCCGTATACATCAAATACAGAGTATACCGTCAAATCCGGTTATTGGGTGGCGACACATTTAGTTGAAGATGACGAAAGGATTGAACCACCTCCGGGTACATTGGAACTGAAGAAAGCTATTTGGAAAGTTCACATACCTCCAAAGATCCAACATTTTTTATGGAAAGCAGTGACTGGAGCAATACCAACGGCGGAAAGGTTATGTTCTAAAACTATTGATATTGATCCAATTTGTCAGCGATGCTGCCTCCATGAGGAGACAATTAATCATGTTTTATTTCATTGCCAACATGCAAAAGCTATTTGGAGGTGTGCAGGGTTCACACAATTTGACGTTGGGCAGCTACATTTAGAGGATAATATAAGACAAATGTTTCAAATAAAGGAGATGCAAAGTCTTATGGATGAGAAAAGATTACTTCCGTTTTGGATAGTTTGGATGATATGGACGTCGAGGAATGAGTTTATCTTCACACAAAGGAATGTTCATCCGCAGGAAGACACCATCAAAGGAGTTCAAGCGGTAGCGGAATGGATTTTGGCTAATCCAGAGACTCTGTCTCACGAAAATAGACCTCGCGAGCCATCATCAAGCTTGTGGGAACCGCCGGAGTCAGGTTGGTTAAAATGTAATTTCGATAGTACCTTTCGATTAAATGCAGATTATATGGGTGTAGGTTGGATAATCAGGGATGATGAAGGTCACTATATAGAATCTGGATGGGCAAAACTTCCACAGGTAAGAACATCTTTGCAGGCGGAGGCAAATGGATTTCTTTATGTTACTCAACGCATATGGAGTAAAGGAATGAGACAAGTCTGGTTTGAGGGAGACAGCCTGGCATTAGTAAATGTAATAAATAAGAGGGAAGAATGCACAGATCTAGGAAACCTCCTGCTTGATATTCGTCATTGGATAAGCTTACTACCATTATGTTCTTTGGAACATGTTAATAGGGAGAAAAATCAAATCGCAGATAGATTATCTAAGTGTGTTTATGATTCTGTTGATTCTTTTATGTTGTATGCTAGTCCTCCTCAATGGTTGACTAAATATTTGTACTATCCATTTACTATTTAATGAAATTCAGATGTTACAAAAAAAAAAAAAGATATTTTTCTGGTTCTGTTTAAGGCCTAAATTCGTCTTTTACATATATATATATTTGTTATAGACAACGTCGAGAGTCGAGAAGAAAACTTTCATTTTGTTCATAGCGTCGCCCACTTCACCTTTCTTTTTATTTGATCTATTCTTCTTCACACTCTCGATACCTTTTTGCTTCAACAAGCACTCAGATCCACAGAGTCTCATCTCTTCTTTGATCCCTCTTCATCTTGGTTTATGAGGTAAAGATTCCCACTCTCTCTTGCACACCGGACTTATACGCTTGGGTGGTTGATGATGATGATGATGATGATGATGATAATGGTTTCTTTCTCGCCAAAATCTTGAATTTGTTCTTCGAAAGTATATGTTTATTTTTGCCTCCTTGGTTATGAATTTTTTCCGTTTGATTGACCCATTGTTCTATCATTGCTGTTTATTCGAATTCGAGCTAATTGATGTATGGTAATTAGGGCTTGTGATAAAATTGGATCCCCGATGCTACAATTTTGATTTTTTTTTGTTTTTTTCCTTGTAATTGGGACTGAAATTAGAGAGTGTACGTTGTATCAGTTAATTTTGGTTACGAATGTTCACGTTCCTGTATCACGTTTGTTAGGGTTTCTTAAGGATTGATCCGTTTTCTTGCTCTCACTTGGTCAATTGATGTTTTTCCCTTGCAAATTCTTATATCTGTTTAACATCTTTCTCTCTAATCAATCTATTTCCTTCGTTTTTCTTGCAGCTCGAAGGAGAAACCCACTCTCGGGTAAGTGATCCCTCTTCTTTTTTTGGAGTTTTTTTTATCCAAAATCTTGACTTGTGTTGTTGTTGTTGTTTGAGCCATCGGTTGTTCATTGTTTGAACAGTTTTAAATGCTTTTTCTTCTTCTGCAATTTAAGTTCTTTTGACACTTTACTAGTGAATCTTTGTCCGTTAGTGTAATGTTAGCACACTACTGAGCCGTAATATTTAGTTTACAATTAGATTATAGCTGATTTCTTTTGATTTAACTAGTGATTATATTTGCCTTGAGTTTTGCTGTTAGACATAATCAAAACTTGTCACTGAGAGTTGTATGAGAATAGTTTAAGCAAATATTTTAAGTTGAGATTTGCTATTGAACGGGTTTTTTCTTTCTGTTCTCTTTTTGTGTCTCTGCTGAGTTTCCAGCATTTTCTTTCTTTGCATAACATGTATCCTTAGATGCTGCTTGTATTCATATGCTCTTTATCTGTACATGCAGAGGTACGCGGATTAAGACCCGCAAGCGTAATATTGCCGCTCCTCTGGACCCTGCAGCGTTTTCTGATGCAGTGGTCCAGATTTACTTGGATAATGCTGGTGATCTGGTATGTTTGCTGTTTCCTGTCCTGGTTTTGATGTCTTACTTGTGATTACATTTTATTGCTTGAAACCGACAGCTCTTGTTTGTTTGGTTTAGGAACTTGTTGCCAAAAGTGTCGAGTCATCAGATCTTAATTTCTCAAGATACGGTGACATCTTATTTGAGGTAATTTGACAACAAAACTGTGGACATTTCCTTGGTGATCTTTTCTTAGACCAGTTTATAATCTTTCTTTTCAAAACCTTTTGCTCGGTTAGTTGTTTCATCTGAACATTGATATGGTGGACTCCTGTTCTCTGTTAAGCAGAAATTACTAACAGCTGTGTCTTGCTAAGCCTTAGAAATACTTCTTTGATTCATTTTTATGTACACGAGCATCACAAGTTGTTGCAACTTATTGTTTCTTTGACGAGAAGGGCTTACTCTTCTAGAATTAAGCATTTCCATGTTCCCTGAAATCTGATGTACACTTGTATTATAGAAGGACGGACTTATGTCATATCTGTAAGATATCGAATTCTTGCAGTGTATATGTGGATCTGTTCTTCGATTCAAGGGATGTTTGTTTTAAAGTTTCTTGTGCCTGATGCTGGCTGTTTGTTTCGCCTATGTCTTTAAGGTTGTTTTCATAGGAGGACGTACACAAACTGGATCAGTGAAATCTGATGAAGGGGAACGCCATCCTTACTCTGTAATTGACTGCGAACCCAAGCGTGAAGCCATTTTACCATCTGTTGTCTATATACAGAAAATTCTGCGGAGGAAGCCTTTCCTCATTAAGAACCTTGAAAATGTTACTCGGAGATTCCTGCAGTCACTGGAGCTTTTTGAGGAGAATGAAAGGAAGAAGCTTGCAATCTTCACAGCACTCACCTTTTCTCAGAAGCTCTCGGGATTACCTCCGGAGACTGTCTTCCAGCCACTGCTCAAGGATAATCTTGTTGCCAAAGGGATAGTACTCACCTTTGTAACAGACTTCTTCAAGGAGTATTTGGTCGAGAACAGTCTTGAAGACTTGATTGCTATTCTCAGGCGTGGCAAAATGGAAGACAAGCTTTTGGATTTCTTACCACCCGTAAGGCGAACTGCTGAAAGTTTCGCAGAGCATTTCACGTGAGTTTCTCTCCCTTGAAGTTTGTTGCATTCAGTTATATTACTCTACTTCGTTGGTAAAATGTGTCAGCTTCTTTAGCTGCTTTGGTTGCATGTATTTTTCTCAAATTTTGCACAGCAGAAAACGCTTCATGAATCATTTTAAATCGAATTATTTAAGTAGAAATGCATGTAAAACTGTAGATCATTCTGTTTTACATTCCAATGTTGCTTCTGTAAGCTGTTTTAGTACAACTTATTGACAAATAATTGTGTTTGCTTGTTGGAACTTATAGGAATGAGGGATTGACTGATCTAGTAGAGTATCATGCAAAGAAAATGTTTGAGGTGAAACTGAAGGAAATCAAAACTGTTCTTACAAGCAAGGTCACAGAGGAAAGTAGTGTTGATGAAGTCATTGAAACGGTGAAACAGCTGGTCAAAGATGCTAAACTGCCAGAGATTGATGTTGTCCGTGTCGTTTGGGATGGATTAATGG
This sequence comes from Erythrophleum ivorense, assembly GCA_026724425.1. Taxonomy (NCBI): domain Eukaryota; kingdom Viridiplantae; phylum Streptophyta; class Magnoliopsida; order Fabales; family Fabaceae; genus Erythrophleum; species Erythrophleum ivorense. Next base: position 2,463,203 of record JAIUCV010000117.1, on the reverse strand, counting down.
ATGCTGTTCAGTGGTCTGGAAAAAACCAACAGCAAAATGCAAACTCTGTTCTGCGCCAGGTAATATTCAATCTATACATGTCATGTCATAGAAGAGTTCCATCTAGTCTGCAAATGACTTTTGTGCTAATCACAGACAAGAAAATTGTTGTAATGTACATATGTTTAAACTATAAGAGTTCCATGCAGTCTGTGTTACTCCAGAATCTGCAAATGACTTGTGTGATCCTTCTTATGATTTGTTAATCATCTCTTGATTTTTGAGTCTGTGTAGGTGAAGACATGGGCTCCACTTCTGAACACGTTCTGCAGCAGCGGAAAGCTAGAGCTGGAACTGATGTATAAAGTCCAAATCCAATGCTATGAGGATGCAAAGCTTATGAAAGTTTTCCCGGAAGTAGTAAGGTCGCTCTATGAACTGGATGTCCTTGCTGAAGACACCATTCTCCATTGGTTCCGTAAAGGAACCAACTCAAAGGGCAGGTATAATATACTTACTTCATTTGGAAAGAGTTTTCTTTAAACAAAATTATCGGTCTTGGGGCAGTATGTGATATGATGTTTTCTTGTGGTTGTATGTTGCAGACAAACCTTTGTGAAAAGCTTAGAGCCATTTGTGAATTGGCTTGAAGAGGCAGAGGAAGAAGAGTGAGTGAACTCTGTTTCTCCTAATAAAGCCTGCTCACTAGTTTGTTTTTTAAGCTCGAGACAATAATTCCAAGTTCCTCATCTCTACCCTTTTGCTTTTGATGTGTTTTGGGCAATAAGTTCGCTTTCAGATGATTTTTGTTTCTTTTTATGTTGGTTAAACATTTTCACTCTATTTTCGAGTATCGGTTTTGAATTCTATTGCGAAAGCAAAAAATCTGCTTGATGTGGATTTTTAAAGAACACTGAAATTTGAATGATATTCTCTCTTCTCATCTTATGCTTATCTCTCAGTAAGTATTTAGCTATTTATACACACAATTTGGTTTCCTTTTGTCGAATCCACTAAGTTGAAGTTTGATATGCAATAAACTGATTTTTTGCTTTGCTTTAGCAAAACGGTTACTTGTGGTCTTGCACAACTGAATTATGCGGATTAGTATATTGAGTTGCTAGTACTTTACCTCCAAGCTTTTTTATTTTATTTTTTATCTTGGTGTTCAATACTAAATACCGACAAAACTCCACGTGGTAATGAGAGGTCAAATATAAACAATTCTGGTCCCGGTTCATGTGTTCAATTACTCGACCCAAAGTAAGCTCATTGCAGCTTGAAAGTCGGTTTCCTTGTCCAACTCTTCATTACTAATTTCAGCAGAAACAACGTTTAGAGAAAAATATTCAAAACAAATGTTTCAAAATAATATTAAAGCTGTGTATCGCTACTACGTCTTTGCCATTAGCTTCATCGTTAGTGCTAGACACTAAACACAGTGCCGATTAATTATGCTTCCATGTATTTTTTTTATAATCTCTTTTTGCCATGGGATCATTTTAAATGGTTTTTACATTTTGTTCACACAATTTGTAAAACCAAAACCTTTTATTTCATAACGAATATTTACCATTTAGTAAAAGAAAATGCCTATCTCAAATAAGTACTTAACTATTTATATCTACGATTTGACCTAGTATCCTTCTCTTGAAACCCCAAAGTTGCCTTATTTAGCATTTGAACATGTACCAAATACAATACACCTTTACCTTTAACTTGAAGTTCAATACACAGACAAACTGTTTTTTTGGTGTGGTCTTGCAAATCTGATTCACGTGATTTTGTATACTGAACTGCTAATACTTCATTACTAGTTTTGATAGCAACAATATTTAGAGAAAGAAAAAAAAAAACATTTCGAAAGAACATAAAAACTTGTCTTCCCTTATCTTATGTGAAGGTTTTATGTTCTGAATCTTATGTACTTTAGTCATACTCTGTGCCATAGCGGGTTTGTTAAGTGGCTGAGCCGGTTTAGGTTTAAGCAAGTTGGTTAACTCATATTTGGGTAGATTTGATTGTACCGACTAAGTATAAAGTCGGATTATGATTGAGAACCCATATAAGGTCTGATTTTCAGTATTGTAACAGATCGGGTGGTGAGAGAAAAGAGCGATAGGGCACAGAGTAAGATTGATCGGAGAAGCTCGGTTTTGAGCTCCGTTCTAGTGGAAGTTGCCGGCGCCGCCGTGCCCCAGAGGAGTAGGAAACGAACCTCTGGATTACCAATTTCGCTGTGTCTTTCTTTTCTGTTTCCTCTTAGTCTTCTTTAATCACTCGACGAACACACGAGAGCGAGAGAGTTTCGAGTGAGGTTTTGGTCTTCCAATCACACAAATTGGTATCAGAGCCAGGTTGCGACCTGGAGGCGACGATCGGAGGACAGATCGAAGAAGATGGCGACATCGCGAGCTGAGATCCCTCAATTCGATGGATCGGGCGATTTCGGAATCTGGAAGAAGAGGATGTTGGCTAACATCACGGTTCAAGGATTAAAGGATCTACGGAAGGAGAAGCCTCCGACGACGGAGGGGCAGATTCTCGAGGAAACCCCAGAGGCGAGGAAGAAAAGACTCGAAGAAGAAGAAGAGCGACTGGAGCGAGATGACAAGGCTCTTAACATGATCTTTATGTACGTCGGTGATCTTGTTCTACGGAAGATAGACAAGTGTGAGACAGCCGCTCAAGCATGGGAGACACTGGATCGGCTGTACATGGCCAAGACTCTCCCGAACAGAGTGCATGCTCAGCTTAAGGTCTATGCTTTCAAGATGACAGACTCAAGGACGATTGACCAGAACGTAGATGTGTTCTTGAAGCTGATTGCTGACCTAAGCAATCTCAGTATAGACATTCCCGAGGAGGTACAAGCTATCTTACTTCTTAACTCTCTTCCGGCTAGATATGATTCTTTAAAAGAAACATTGAAATATGGTAGAAATGCTATAAAAGTGGAAGAAGTCATTAGTTCAGCTAAATCAAAAGAACTGGAGTACATTGATTCACCTAGCCTTAGGATTATCGGGGAAGGTCATTATGTTAGAGGTAGGTCCGAGAATAGGAGTACTAACCATGCAGGTAAGAGCAACTACAAGCACCGGTCGAGATCAAAATCAAAGGACGGCAAGAGAGTTTTCTGGATATGTGGAAAAGAGGGACATGATATACTCGATAATTGAATGCATTTAGCATCATGTTATGCATGGTTTTGTATATCTTTGAGTCTCATTTCATGTCATTTAGTGTAGGTTCCATCTCCTTAGGAGCATGTAGCTTTTAGAATAGCATTTTGCATTTTTGTTGCATTTGGAGTGTTTTCCTAGGTGTTTGAGGCGTTGAGCAAGATGGAGGCAAGTTGGGGTAGTGACTGGAGCAAGACAGTGAAGCTGGAAGCTGATGGATGCTGACCGTAGTCCAGAGGCGTTCAAAGAAGGTTGTGGAACAGGGGACTTGAGCACGAAAAACAGAGGACTTGAGGAGTTTGCTCAAGACACGTGGACCAGCGAAGTCAAAGAAAATGAGTTGACCGCGCCTTGACCAAGCCTTGACCACGCCCAAGACGCGCCTAAACCGGATTCAGGGAGCTTAAACCGACTTGGGAAGGAGAAATAGTCAAATTAAATGAGTTGACCCAAGGGTTTCATGTCTCCACTATAAATACTCTTAAGTTTTATTATCTCTAGATCTATCTTGTAATTTCTCTTGAAGACAAACAATCAAAGCCACCTCCTTTAGGGTTCTTCCCATTTGGGGAGAACTCAATTTCGTTTTTAATAAAGTTTTGCATTTTCTTATCTTAATCTTCTCATCTCATCCTCCTAATCATGTTTAGGGCTCTTTCCCTCATGGGATTTGGGTTTTTAAGCATGATTAGTGAGTGAATCTATTGGGTCTTTTTGGATGGGATAGATTAGGTGATTTGTAGGTCGAATCTGATGCTTAGAGTGTAGATTTATCTTTTATCCTTCTTTATTTGGTGGTCTTAATGCTAGATTAGCTTTGAGAAAAGTGATTTAGACCTTAGGCATTTCATGCACCACAAGTGTTTGATGAAATGCTTGAACCAAACATCTAAAGGATTTACATTCCTAGCTCATGAGAGTGATTGTCTAGGGTGTTTATTGGCTTTATAGAATTGGTTTTTAATGCTTGTTGGTTATGAATTCACTAATGAGAGTTAGTTCTTGAATTTGTAATTAACAAAGGGATTTTCACCATGAGAGTGGGTTAATCTTGTTAATGAATTCTATGCCTAAGGATTAGCACTATTGTGTATGACTAAGCATCTTAATCTCTTTATGGATAAAGGGAATTAGAGTTTGGTTTTGATGTCTAGGCGTTTTTTAATCTTAGCTCTTATCCTCCTTTGTTGGTTGGGCTTAATGCTAGTGCTTCTTTGATCACTTAGCTCTAGATCTCAAACATCTCTCTCATCGATGGTTGAGAAGAGATGTTGGATCATACCAACAAAGGGATAGGCAACTCTAGCCCACGATGGTGGCTGTTTAGAGAGCCTTTCAGATTTAGAAGATTATTGCTTAATCCTTGATTGCTTAGTGTTCTTAACCTCTATCCCTCTCTGTTAGGCTGGGCTTTATGCGAACCAGCTACTAACCCTAGTGGTTTTGATTTTAGGGTTCATCATCACGAGAGTGTTTGATTGAGCGCCTGATTGAGCCTAACAGAGGATTAGCTCGCTTGTCTCACGAGAGTGATTGTACAAGGAGCTTCTAGGGCTTTATATGGATCTGATTTTATAGCTTTCTGAGTTCGATTCCACTGACGAGAGTCAGGCTTAGGGGATTGTTCACAGACTGGCGGCTATCACCACGAGAGTGGGGTAATCGATCTTGAGAATCCATTGCCAAGGGATATGCATATATGCATGTTGATCTATTTCTTGAATCTTCTTCTAGGATTAGCTTGCTTTGTGTTTGCCTAGGCATCTTTTCAGTCTCTACATCCCTTATTTGATGAATCCCATCCTAGGCCCTTCTATCCTTTTCTCTCTATCTTTAAAGTTCATTTTCGTTTTTGCATCTTGTTACATCAATAATCATATTGCTCTTGACTTGAGAAGTTTCTTGTATTCTTTCTTGTCCCAATCACTCTTCAAAGTGGATTGATAACCTTACTATGCTGCAATGATATGAGCAGGAATTAAGGGTTTGAAACACAAAAATCCTGTTTTCAGGACACTTCAAGAAACAATGCTACAAATGGCTTGAAAGGAACAAGGGAAAAGGATACTCTCCTGAGCAAACAAAAGCGTCGATGGCAAAAGACGATGCACAAGACCTCATGGGGCTAATGGCGTGTGAAGTAAATCTGTCAACTGTAGCAGACGTAAAAGAAGAATGGGTCATGGACACCGGGTGCTCTTTCCACATGACTCCAAGGAAAGATGTCTTTCTTACATTGAAGGAGACCGGTTCAGGCAGTGTGAAGATGGCGAATAACACCAAGTCTGAGGTCAAAGGAATCGGATCAGTGAGGTTCGAGAATGCGGAAGGAACGACCTTTGTTCTGCACGAAGTTAGGTACATGCCGGAGATAGGCAGAAACTTAATCTCTGTGGGGACATTGGAAGAAAAAGTCTGTGAGTTCAGGGGTTCCAACAGCGTCCTCAAGGTAATCCGAGGCTGTACGGTGGTTATGAAGGCAGTCAGGAAAGGGAAAGATACTCTGTATATTCTTCAGGGAGGTGCAAGAAGATCTGAGATGTGCAATATTGAAGCAAATGTTGCTCAGGAATCAAATTCAAATGTAGATTACACACAGCTTTGGCACAGTTGTCTTGGACACATAGGACAGAAGAGTCTTAGTGTCTTAGTTAAGAAAGGATGCTTGGAAAGCAATAAGATAACAGAGGTGAAATTCTGTGAAGACTGCGTTATTGGAAAAACGCATAGAGTCAGTTTTAGTCAGGCTAAACACGTTACAAAGGAAAAGCTTGACTATATCCATTCAGATTTATGGGGGTCACCCAATGTTCCCATGAGTTTGGGGAGATGTCAATACTTCTTATCTCTCACAGATGATTGGACTAGAAAAGTATGGATATACTTTCTGAAGAAAAAGGATGAAGCCTTTGAGAAGTTCGTAGAGTGGAAAAAGATGGTAGAGGTACAATCCGAGAGAAAAGTGAAGAGACTAAGAACGGATAACGGTCTTAAGTTCTGCAATCAGAGATTCGATCATTTCTGCAAATCAGAAGGGATGGTGAGGCATAGGACCTGTACGTACACGCCTCAACAGAACGGGGTTGCGGAAAGACTCAATCGGACTATAATGAACAAAGTGAGAAGTATGCTCAACGAAAGTGGCCTGGAGCAACGTTTTTGGGCGGAAGCTGCTTCAACTTCAGTGTATCTGATAAACAGAACACCTTCATCTGCCATAGATTTTGACATTCTAGAAGAAAGATGGACATCAGCTGTACCAGATTTGTCAGGGCTACGGAAATTTGGTTGTGTTGCTTATATACATTTCGACGAAGGGAAGCTGAATCCTAGAGCAAAGAAAAGAATCTTTACCGGTTATCCAAATGGTGTAAAGGGCTTCAGGGTTTGGTTACTTGAGGAAGAGAAGTGCATTATCAGCCGTAACGTTGTCTTCAGGGAAGACTTGATGTACAAACACATCAAGTCGGAGGTACACAATAGTGACTCAAATTTGGTCCCTGTTATTACTGATGTGTTTGTGAATAGTGATCTTGCAGGTACTTTAGGTAACTCAGAGAATAATTCTCAAGGTGGAGCTCTTCCCACAAATGAGAATCAGATTGAGGAAGATCCTCCTGAGGAACAAACTGAGGTATTAGAAGCAGGTCACCAGGATCTCAATGACTATCAGTTAGTAAGGGATCGGCCGAGAAGGCAAATAAGAAGACCGTCAAGACTAGAGGATTATATGGTTGAAGAGGATGACGAAGATATTGCGGGATATGCATACAGTGTTATTGAAGATGGTGGTAGACCAGAACCGAGGAGTTTTCAAGAAGCGCTAGAAGACCCGGACAGTGAGCTGTGGTTAAATGCATCAGATGATGAAATGACGTCCTTAACGAAAAATCAGACATGGAAGCTTGTAGATAGAGTGAAGACCCAGAAACCAATCGGATGCAAGTGGATCTTTACGAGAAAGGAGGGTATAGTTGGAGTGGAGAACCCGAGGTTTAAGGCTCGGTTAGTAGCAAAAGGATACTCTCAGAAAGAAGGCATAGATTATCAGGAGATTTTCTCTCCTGTGGTGAAGCATGTTTCGATAAGGTTTCTTCTCTCCATGGTGGTTCATTTTGACGTGGAACTTCAGCAAATGGATGTCAAGACAACTTTTCTTCATGGGTACTTGGATGAAACCATTTATATGGAGCAACCAGAAGGTTATGTTGATGAAAAATATCCAGACAAGGTGTGTCTTCTACACAGATCATTGTATGGACTCAAGCAATCACCTCGGCAATGGAACACCAGATTTGACAGCTTCATGCAAACTCACGGTTATGGAAGGAGTGAGTATGACAGCTGCGTTTACTTCAAAGAGCTACGGAAGGATGAGTATGTTTATCTTCTCCTTTACGTTGATGACATACTCATAGCCTCAATGGACAAGAAGTACGTTAAAGAGCTTAAGACGTTATTGAGTTCTGAATTCGAGATGAAGGATTTGGGGGAAGCCAAGAAGATCTTGGGCATGGAGATTACCCGAGATCGAGTCAAGGGTACACTGACAATCTCACAAGAGGGTTATGTGACGAAGGTGTTGGGGAACTTTGGCATGGATCGGTCTAAGCCTGTCTCAACACCTATGGGAGCTCATTTCAAGATGATGGCAGCTACTGACAGAGAAGTTCAAGACCAGTTTGAAGAAATGGAGGAGGTTCCATATCAAAGCGCGGTTGGGAGCTTGATGTATTCGATGATTGGAACAAGACCAGATTTAGCATATGCTGTGGGTTTGGTCTGCAGGTTTATGAGTAAACCGATCAAAGAACATTGGTTAGGAGTCAAGTGGATCATGCGATACTTGAATGGCTCTTCGAAGACGAAACTTAGCTACAACAATGAAGGAGATTTCGTTTTACGAGGGTACTGTGATGCGGACTATGCCGCAGACTTGGATAAGCGTAGATCCATTTCAGGTGTTATTTTCACTCTTGGTGGGAACACTATCAGCTGGAGGTCAAGTTTACAAAAGACGGTGGCACTATCTACAACTGAAGCGGAATATGTGGCGTTGGCAGATGCAGCTAAAGAGGCGGTATGGCTCAAAGGTCTGATGAACGAGTTAGGATTTAACCAGGAAGCTGTGGAAATTTATTGTGATTCGCAGAGTGCTATCGCATTAACGAAGAATGCAGTTCATCACGAGAGGACCAAGCGCATAGATGTCAAATTTCATTTCATCAGGGATTTGATCAGTATGAAGAAGATTCAAGTTCTGAAGATTGCTACCGAGTACAATCCAGCGGAAATCTTTACCAAAGTTCTACCAGTGGGAAAATTTCAAGAGGCTTTGAATTTTCTCAGAGTCAAGAAGAAGTGAAGAAGTCTACTTAAGTTATTCACAGGCTGGATGAGAGGATCCAGGAGATTTGAAGCTGAGAGGGTTTTCTCAGGAAGGTATTTGTGAACAAGTTTATGTTCAAGAGATGAGAAGTGATTTGAAGCTCATCAACACTAGGACGAGACATGAGATGCAGAACAAGGTGGAGATTTGAAGGTTTTATGTTCTGAATCTTATGTACTTTAGTCATGCTCTGTGCCATAGCGGGTTTGTTAAGTGGTTGAGCCGGTTTAGGCTTAAGCAAGTTGGTTAACTCATATTTGGGTAGATTTGATTGTACCGAGTATAAAGTCGGATTAGGATTGAGAACCCATATAAGGTCTGATTTTTAGTATTGTAACAGATCGGGTGGTGAGAGAAAAGAGCGATAGGGCACAGAGTAAGATTGATCGGAGAAGCTCGGTTTTGAGCTCCGTTCTAGTGGAAGTTGTCGGCGCCGCCATGCCCCAGAGGAGTAGGAAACGAACCTCTGGGTTACCAATTTCGCTGTATCTTTCTTTTCTGTTTCTTCTTAGTCTTCTTTAATCACTCGACGAACACACGAGAGCGAGAGAGTTTCGAGTGAGGTTTTGGTCTTCCAATCACACATTATGTATATCTCTTAATAGGTATTCAGTTTTTATACCCACTGTTTGACCTAGTATCATTCTTTAGAATCCACAGAGTCGCCTTCTTTAGGGTCTGGCCGTTTGTACATGTACCAAACACAAATTTAACTTGAAATTTGATACAGGACAAACTATATTTTTGCTTTGTTTTATTACTAAAGCGAAACGGTTACTTCTTGTCGACTTGTCGTCTGTCCGAAACTGAATCACATGATTTTTCATGTTAAGGTGTTTATATTTAATTTTCATAGATATATCTATATCTATATATTTTTTTTTTTTGTCATGATCTTCGTTACTATCAACGAAAACAACGTTTAGAGAGAGAAAACAAGCGTTACGAAAAAAAATTATAAAGTTGTATTTAATATGGAAAATGGTATATGTGTAAAATAATTATGAAATTTAAAAAACTAGAAAAATAGCAGTAATATTTTTTGAGGAAAACTTATTTAAAATAGTGAATTTTGTTCTCTAACTTAAATAGTGAGAATTGTATCTTTCTTGAGTTACATTGAGTAATTTGTTTTTTTTTTTTTTTTTTTTTTAAACAAATGATAGAAAATTGATGTATTTTCGTCAAGTTTTTCTCTCTTAAAAATGGTCAATCTCAATCCTATAAAATAAAGTTATCGGGGAGAGAGAGAGAGAAGCAGAGCGCCATTATCGGAAGAAGTTGTGGTTGTTCCTCAAAATTCGATTCTGATTCTCTCCTTTAGATCCAATTCTATCTCCACCTTGAAGCAAAATATTCGACTCGTTTACTCTCTCTTCTTTCTATTGTAAAAAGATTCTCTTTTTTGATTTTTGTAGATGAGATTCTGGATAAAACTAAGCATCTATTTCTAAAATCTATTCGACTCTGCTCAAACTGGGATTCTGATAAACTCCTGTCTTGTCTGATTCTCCTCTTTCCTCCATTTGCTAATCTCTCTTGGCTGTTTTACTCTGCAATTTGTATTGATCTGAGAGCTGATCAATCGTTCTAGAGGAATTAGATTGTTTTTAACCACCAAATCGGTTTTTTCCTTAACAATTTACAATCCTGGCGTTGAGTGAAGGCTTGAGATTGAAGGTTCCGTCACCGGAAAATAGCAACGGCTTTGATTTCAATTGCGTTGGTGGTCTGGAGTGCCTGATAAGCTTAATCAGGGCCCTTGATATGGGGTCCTGCTTATCATCATCATCATCAGGAGGAACAACGAGGAGGAGGTCCATCCATGGCCGTGTTCCACCTTCAAGGAGGAGGAAGAGTTCCAATTCCAAGAGGAGATCTTTCGACCACAACCCTCTTCTCCATAGGATCCCTGGACGGATGTTCTTGAATGGCTCTACGGATCATGCGTCTCTCTTCTCTCAACAGGGAAAGAAAGGGCCTAATCAGGACGCCATGATCGTCTGGGAGGTCAGTTTTTGCAATTAAAGACCTCATTGTTGTGCTCTTATTGTCAGTCACCTGGATTCTTTGCTTGTTCGTGTCTTGAATGAATCTTCTGTTGTTTTGCATTAAGTGTTACTTGATGTGAGCTTTAGGTGGATATGGTTGTGTTTATTTTGTGTTTAATCCTGGTTGTCATGTGTTTCTTGAATGTTCAGAATTTCGGATCAATGGCGGACACTGTGTTCTGTGGTGTTTTCGATGGACATGGTCCGTATGGTCACGTTGTGGCAAAGAGAGTGAGGGATTTGCTTCCACTGAAATTAGGATCTCACTTGGAGTCCTATGTGTCCCGCGAGGAGGTGCTTAGAGAGATCAGCCTCAACACTGGTGATAGTGATAGAAAGGTCTCGGAGAACCTTGTGCATTTATCTGCTAATGGAGAATCTCGAGTCTACAATAAGGATGATGTCGTAAAGGATCAGGATATGATTCAAATGCTGATAGGCTCGATTGTGAAAGCCTACAGATTCATGGACAGGGAATTGAAGATGCAAGTGGATGTTGATTGTTTCTGCAGTGGAACAACTGCAGTAACTATGGTCAAGCAGGTAAGTTTAAACCAAAAAGTTAGTTGATTGATTTTTATTCGTCTTGATGTTTTGATTTTTGGGTTATCGGTAGGGTCGACATCTTGTTGTTGGAAATATTGGAGATTCAAGAGCAGTATTGGGTATGAGGAACAAAGAGAATAAACTTGTTCCTTTTCAATTGACTGAAGATCTCAAACCAGATGTTCCAGGTTTGCCTTTGAAAGCTCTTAAAGATGTTATGAAAATTACTGTTTAGCGAGATATGTTTATTGACATTGTAGCATAAAGCATCGTCCATCAATGTTAAGTTTTCCATATAATGAGAACTTTACTCACATTTGAGAAGAAAAGTGTAAGTTAATTGAAGTTTGAGTTTTTTTTTTTTTTTTTTTTGTTCTTGTTGTCAGCGGAAGCAGCAAGGATAAAGAGATGTAAAGGACGTATATTTGCACTTCGAGATGAACCGGGGGTGTCCCGCCTGTGGCTACCTAACCACGACTCACCTGGTCTCGCCATGGCGCGTGCTTTTGGAGATTTTTGCCTGAAAGACTACGGTCTCATCTCTGTACCTGACCTGATGTACCGACACCTCAGTGAGAAGGATGAATTTGTCGTCTTGGCAACAGATGGGGTAAGTCAAATCCTGAAAATAGAAACTTCAACTTGAGAATAGTTTTGGACTAGTGAGCTCATTCTCTAAAGCAACATATAGACTTTGGATATAAATCATATAAATTTCCTTCTTTTGAACTTTGGCTAGATTTGGGATGTGTTGACGAATGAAGAGGTTGTAGAGATTGTAGCGAAAGCTCCAACACGTTCCTCAGCAGGTCGAGCATTGGTGGAGGCTGCAGTGAGGAATTGGAGATGGAAGTTTCCGACTTCAAAAGTCGATGACTGTGCTGTAGTTTGCCTCTTCCTTGACTCTGAACCAAACAAATTGTCAACTGCTTCTTTCTCAGAGGAACCAGACACAGCATCAACATCAACTCCAGACTCGCCTGAGCTCAATGGAGTCAACAGAATCGACACACTCGTGAATCTCCCGGTATATGTGCCAACCAAAGACTAGGAAGATAGGTGAAGATGTGAGATTAGACTTTGTCTGTTTCTCTTACTCTCTTTCTCAGTTTCTGTGAGTCTACCCCAAATGTTACTTTTGAGCGTGACTGTTCGTATATATACATATATCAATCTACTCTGCCAATACTTTCTGGTGCAATCTCCTCCTCTCTTTTCTTTTGTTTGTAAATAAATTTCTGAAGCTGCATTTGAGCAAATTTTGTTTGTTGGAAGAACATACACAAGGCCTTTTGAGAAACAAATAAATATGTTTTCGAGTTAATGCATATGCTTTTTTCCAAACCGAGTAACAATGTTTTTTCCTTGTTTTTGTTCAGAGTGTTTACTCTGTTTTATCCAAATGCGACCCAATCCGGATCCACGATTGGACCCGGTGACCCTGTCAAGAGATAAAAAAAGATAAAAAAAAAGGGAAACCAAAACCGAGGGAACAAAACTAGTAAAATATCCGATAGATGTTTTACCAACGAAACCAAAAAGAAAAAGAAAAAAACACATATCAGACTGGTAATCAAAAGAGGTCATGGAACCTGCAAAACCACTTCTTTTTTTTTTCTCTCCCTCTCTAGGTTTGAATATCTGTTTCAGAGTATCTATCTTCCAAATCAGTTAAGAAATTGTAAACTCGATGCGAAACTCCATTATCTGTCTAGCGGAGACTTAATCCAAGAAGATAGCTTCAGTCGCAAAGCAATGAAATTGTAAACTTTGTGACTGAAGCTATTTTCTCAGTTTCAATATCCGCTACAGAATCTGAATCGGCGTCGGTGGAAACTGCGGATGATGGAGCTTTGACTAGTTTCTCTTGTTCACCTCTAGATTCTTCTTCCTCTTTGCTTGGTGTTTGGTCCACATGCTTTGTTTGTTTATTCGCCATTAGAGTTTTAAGAGCACTTTTGAGCTTCTGCAAATGGTGAAATGGTGTGAGGGAGAGAGAGAGAGAGGAATTAGGAAGGAGAAACGTTTAAGAGAGAGTTTAGATAACAAATCGTGCTTAGTGAATTTATAGAAGTTAATTTATTTTAATAATATAACTAAAAACAAAAAGTTAATAGTGATAATTATATTGGCTCTTAGAGTTCTCCATGCATTCATTTTGACTGGTGCCATTGCACGGCAATGTATTTTGAATTTAAACTCCAAATTTTTATGGTTAATTTTAAATGCGAACGTTATACGCAATCCTAACAAAGTCTCCATGCATTCATTTTGATTGGTGCCACTGCACGGCAATGTATTTTGAATTTAAACTCAAAAATTTCTAAATAAGTTCCACAAAGTTTAACATTTTTAGGGTTAATTTTCATTGCAAACTTCATACGCAATCCTAGCAAAGTCTTTTGTTTTGTGACTTTGGTCAATCTTTAACTGCGTAGCTTAAGCAAAAGAAAGCTGAAATGTGAGATAGGAGCATCTCCAATAGTGAGAGACTATCAAGAGTATCTAATCAATATAATCTTAATATTTTTAATATATAATATTTATATTTATCGTCCTCAAGTTCAAATAATCTCTAGTACCGGAATTTCACGTAGAGTTATAAGAAAATATTTAATTAGTAATATTGTTCCTTAAAACAGGGTTTGTAATTTCGTAATTTAATATTTGAAACTTATCAAATGAGTCAAGTCATGGTTTGTTTATATATAGACCGAAGGTTGCTGCTGGTTAGCTAGAACGTAAGCTAAAGGAGAAGGGTACTTAAACCTCGAGGCTCCAACCAGTTTCATGCATTCACAAGATTAAAAAGGAATAAAAAATGAATGGTACGTAAATTGTAATAGTTTGACGGAATTAAGAAATTGTATATAAGGAACATATATTCTCACGCAGGCATGTCACATGTTACAGGTACATATCGTGCAAAGCTATATACGTTTTCTTCACATATACCAGAAATATATGATGCCGTAAAACTCGAAGTGCTATTTTTTATATATTTTTTTTTGTTATAAGGGATAGTTTTGATGAAATGTATTTTTTTTTTTAATTAGAAGACAAGACAGCGAGGTGGTGAACATGGATGATGAAATTGAATGCAAATACACGTAAGGAGTTTACTTCATTAATCTCCATGCAAGTCCCATGCACTAAAACCTTTCTATATAAATCCCTCCAAGTTCATCATTTAATCATCATCAAATTAACATAGCTTACACAATCTATAAGCTCAACAAAGAAACCATAGATCTCTCATCCATGGCAATTCCAAAAGCTCTCTACTCTTTAGCCATCCTTGTCATCCTCTTTGTGATTTCGAATAGTCAAACTGTCAGCAATCCAGGATGCAAGGCTAAAGAACCCTTCAACTGCGACAATGTTCTTACGTTCAACCGAACTGGATTTGCAAATAATTTCACTTTTGGTGCAGCTACTTCTGCATACCAGGTACATATATACATACATATATCCTTGTCATGATATATAGTTATGGCATTTGGGTATCGATTCGTGACAGTGACAATATTAGTCAAATTAATTACAATTATCTACAAATAAAATGATTTGGTTCTATTTAATTTGTTCTACCAGATTGAAAGTGCTGCACATAGAGCATTAAATGGATGGGACTATTTCACTCATAGATATCCAGGTCATAACATCATTTACGTAGTACTGTATTGTTAATATATACGCACCTCGAATGTATAAATTATTAGAGAAAGAAGTATTCATGTTCATATCTTGGTTTGTTTTGTTACATACAGAAAAAGTTCCAGATAAGAGTTCAGCAGACTTTGCTTGTGATTCGTATCATCTTTACAAGGTGAGAGGCCGGTGATGAATATTGATAAATTTGTATATGATCTATTTGTTCCATTTTAATTTTGGATACGTAGTTTAACTTTCATATAACCTGAACAGGAGGATGTCAAACTACTAGTAAAACTGAAGGCTCAAGCATACCGATTCTCAATAGCATGGTCAAGGGTCTTACCAAGTAAATACAGAAACATATCTCGGTCTTTTCTTCATGTCTTCATCTAATTAACAAAAGGATTTTAATTGGATTAATTTATATATACACGGCTGAGCTACTTAATTAATTTGTGATTATATACTAATCTTAGAGGGAAGACTGATTGGAGGGTTGGACGAGAATGGTATTCAATACTACAACAATCTCATCAACGAGTTAGTTAAAAATGGTAAATTCCGAACCCTCTTAATATTGTACTGCTAATTAATCATACTAAATTAACTTGCGTGAATACGATTCACAGGCATAGAACCATATGTCACTATATTTCATTGGGATGTTCCCCAAACTTTAGAAGACGAATACGGAGGCTTCCTAAGCAAACGTATAGTGTAAGTCCATCAACTAATATTTTTTAAATTCTTTAATATAGATATATCCATATTTATTAATATATATGATACATGATCAGAGAGGATTACACAAACTACGCGGAGCTTCTATTCCAAAGATTCGGAGACAGAGTCAAATATTGGATCACTTTGAACCAGCCTTACTCTCTCGCAACCAAAGGTTATGGAGATGGATCATATCCACCGGGACGGTGCACTGGCTGTGAATTTGGAGGAAATTCTGCAACCGAACCTTATACAGTTGCACATCACCAACTTCTAGCTCATGCAACAACTGTAGCTTTATACCGAGAAAGATATAAGGTATGTAGATAGATTAGTATATATATATATATATAAATCAATCATATACATTATAATCCTTTTCGAGATGTTCACCGGTTTTAATTTACTTGTGTGCGCCAATATATTTGTATTTTATAGTCTAATTAACCTTGTGCAGAAAACTCAAGGTGGTAAGATAGGAACAACCTTGATTGGAAGATGGTTCGTCCCATTAAACGAAACTAGCGATCAGGACAAGGCTGCTGCAAAGCGGGCATTCGATTTCATCGTCGGATGGTATATATGTTTAATTAATTGATTCTCATATCACATGTAAAAAAAATTGGTCATAACAAACGCACATTCAATATGAAGGTTCTTGGATCCATTGGTGTACGGAGACTATCCAAAGATAATGAAAGAGATGGTTGGAGATAGATTGCCAAAATTCAAACCAGCAGAATCAAATTTAGTTAGAGGATCACTTGATTTTCTAGGGTTGAACTATTACGTTACACATTATACGGCCGACACATCTATTTCTATTCCTCCAATACCTAGTGTCGCAACGGATCCACAAGTTTCTCTTGGATGTATGTTAAACTTTTTTGTTGGTTATTTTTTATATTAGATTAATTAATTAGCTAAATCTCATTTTTTCCATATTTGGTTTCAGATTATCGCAATGGAGTTCCTATTGGCGTTGTGGTTAGTATGGACTTCAATTTGGAATATTCTTTTAATTTATTTTTAACTCAAGTTGGTTTGACGATTGACTTCTTCTTCTATTACAGGCTCCTAGCTTCGTGTACTATCCTCCAGGATTCCGTATGATTCTAAATCATATTAAAGTCAACTACGGAAACCCACTTACCTATATTACCGAAAATGGTATGTACATATATCATTTTCTAGAGCATTCAAAGATACATATGTTTATCCAATAAATATGTGCTTATTATCAAATCATGTGTTTCAGGAGTTGCTGATCCTGGAAACGGGAACTTGCCGATTAAAGAAGCTCTTGCCGACAGAAAAAGAATTCAAAATCATTGCAGCCATCTTTCGTGTCTCAAATGCGCCATCGAGTGAGTTATTAAACTCGTGTACTATTGAAAAAATATTTCTTCTTTTGAGAATTATAAATTATAAATGTTAATGTACATCTCCATAATGTCATTGTAGGAACGGGTCTAACGTAGCAGGATATTTTGCATGGTCGTTGATGGACAATTACGAATTCGGAAATGGTTACACTCTCCGGTTTGGTATGAATTGGGTCAACTTCACTAATCCTATTGACCGAAGACAAAAGGATTCTGGCAAATGGTTCTCTAAATTTATCACAAAATGAGGGGCAGCGATAGATATAAATCAATTACATGTATCCAACCTCAAAATCTAATAGTACTATTGCATTACATCATGTATTGTTAATCTTTTAATTAATTATTAAAGCGTGCGTGTATGTTGTTAATACACGTTGTAATAATCGGACCTTAATTCCCGGTCAAATCATAAATTTATATGAAGCTTGTTTTGTTCTTGTTCTATACTCATCTTACTAAGTATAAACTTCTCTAGAATCTATAAGGTGCTCTACTTTGATATCATTAACAAAACATAAACATTTTGGGGTGTTCCGTGCTTGATTTTGTTTTTCTGCTTTTATCGATTCGTAATCTAAATTAGTTCGCTCGGGTTTTAGCTTACTTACAGTTGTGGTATGCCCATCCAGTGACCTCATTCTCAAGATCGCATACTATTAACTTGTTTGAAAGCACCAAATCTACATATGAAGTTAAAACCAAATTAAAAGTAAGTGTAACTACATATGAAGACTTTAACATTGATTGTTTCGTGTTAAGTCTATATGAAACTTCAGATGCGGATGTTTTTTTATGCCAGCTCTATGTGTTAAGTTATATGGGCTTCCAACTTAAAACCAATTGGCAATGAGTGGAGAGGCCCATGTCCCTTATATACTATTCAAGATCTCTTCCAACTTCCGATGTGGGATATTATTCCCTAATACGCCCCCTCGAGACGATGGCTCTTTAAGCATCAATCTCGATATGTACGGGCTTGGATCGACGGCACCAGTTTTGGGCCTCATCGAGTATTGGACCAACTTTGGGTCGGATCGGGTTGGATTGCGTGGATCGGGGCTCTGATACCATGTTAAGTTATATGGGCTTCCAACTTAAAACCAATTGGCAATGAGTAGAGAGGCCCATGTCCCTTATATACTATTCAAGATCTCTTCCAACTTCCGATGTGGGATATTATTCCCTAATACTATGTTTCTGTCAAAAGAAACTGTTTGGTTGTTTTCGTTTGAGTAAATTAGTGTTACACGCCAATACTTTTGTGTGTGGCTGTTTGTATATAATATCGACTCTGCCAATACTTTTGCTACATCCTCTCTTTTCTTTTGTTTGTAAGTAAATTTCGGAAGTTGCGTTTTAATCAATTTTTGTTTGTTGGAAGAATATACAAGTGCTTTTGCGTAAAATGCATTTGCTTTATAACAACAATATTTCTTCCAAAAAAAAAAAAAAAAATTCTTCTTGTATGTAGAGTGTTTACTGTGTTTTTTGGTTTGATACTCTTTGTTTTGTGAACGCAATGTTTTCAGACCCGAACCAGATCCCGTGACCCTGTCACTAATCCGGTTCGAATCTATTGCCTAAGAAATTATAGCTTTAGCCAAGAGAAAAAAATAGCCTTACTAATAAATCATAACCTTAGCCAGGAAAAAGATAACCTTACAAGAGAATAAAAGGCATGAGATCAAAGACTCGGGAAGACTACCGAGAATGACCTAACAAACAACCGACAACAAAACAAAAAAACAAAACCAAACAAAAAACAACAAAACACAAAACCAGACTGGTCTTAAAACCGGGAAATCCCTAAATTGCTGCTTCAGCAAGCGCAGAGGCAACATTATCCACAATGTCCTTTTTGCGAACCGCACGCCTAATTTCATCAATCTCCAACTCCTTCAACATCTCTTGAAACATCTTCTTACTCTCTGCGGGAACCAAACTCCATAATTGTTTCACTGTCTCTTCACCCAAACCAGAACTACATATTTCCCTAAAAAGAAATGATTTTTCAAACCATTTATCCTCTCCATTAACCAACACCACATTCTTCTCTTCTTCTTCTTCCTCTTCGTCATCCTCCATTGAAACTTCTTCTCCCTCTTCGCTTGGTACAGGCTTCTTCTTCATTTGCTTCTCTTCCGTTTTGACAAGTTTCGCCTTCCCGTCTCTTGAGATTTCTTCATGGATCGGCCGCTTCTTGTTCTTCTTCGTCTTCGGCGAAGTTGCAGCAGCAGATGACGACTGAGCCTTCTTCTTCTTATTCTTCTTCTTCTTCGACTTTGCGACAGAATCATACTCGGCGGAAACGGCGGGAGAAAATGATGGAGTTTTGACGAGATACTCTTGTTCGCCTCCGGATGCTTCTTCAACTTGCTCAACTTCTTCGCTTGGTGGTTGTTCAACAGGTTTTGTTTCTTTCTTCGCCATTAGAGTTTAAAGAGGACCTTTCAGCTTCTGCAAATGGTGATAGAGAGAGAGGAATTAGGAAGGAGAAACGTTTAAGAGTGAGTTTATGAGAGACTCCGTTACAATCGTGGTTAGTGAATTTATAGAAGTTATAATCTATTTTAATTAATTAAACTAAAACAAAAAGTTAATAGTGATAATTATGGTGCCTTTTGGAGTTCTCATGCATGCATTTTGATTGGTGCCATTGCACGGCAACGTATTTTGAATTTAAACTCAAGGTCCCACAAAGTTAAACATTTTTGTAGGTTAAATTATAAAAGCAAACGCCGCCATACGACAAACAAAACAATTTTTTTTTTTTTTTTTTCTCAACAACAAATCCATTAAAACCACGAAAAAACAGAGATAGAACGGACAAGGATATCCGAATGAACTTAACCGGAGAAACCGGCTAAGACTGAAACCCAACGCGGCTCGGAGATACTGATCCCTAGAGAGAGGTTGACCCGCTAATCTGGATAAGCCAAGAGAAACCCTAGATCTAGGGGACAGCGCCGCCGTCGATCTAGTCACCACCGAGACGGATCCACCAGCCACGGAAGAGAGCCAGACTCTCTTACACACCATCGCCTAAGAAGGCCACTATCGTCACCTACCGTTGACTAAGAAGGGGAAAGATTCACCGGCCTCAGAACTGTTCTTGTCGGAGCTGTAGAGCTATCGCCGGGAACGCCACCGCCTCGAAGGGATCCGCCACCGAATCAGCCATCTATGGATCGTCATCTCCCACTCCAATCGGACCAGACCTCGCCTAGATCCGACCAGAGAGCAAAAACGCCGAGGGGTCGCTACCGCTACAAAGAGAAAGCAAAAGCAGAAAGGAAAAGAGGGAGCCCTCCACGACGCCGGTCAGATCCGGTCGCCGTGGAGGCGGGGAGAGGTCGCGATGTTGTCGCCTTTTGAATCGCCTTTTATCTATCTATCTCTCTTTTATTCTAGAAGATTGGACAATTATCCAAAACAATTTTTTTTTAAGATGCATTAGTTGGGAAATTTGTTTAACCAAGCCAAATTTTTCGAACCAGAACACAAACGGGATTAACTTATTAAAAAAAACCGAGAAAACAGATTAATTGAAGACCTACTTAAAAGTTAAAACTAGTAAACAAATTTATTACAGCGGAAGAATTGACAAAAAAATACATATAATTTATCTTTGAGAGTTAATACAACAAAGAATGAGATATAGTTAGTTGTCCTATGTATAAATTACATGACTCGAAAAAGCCAGATCACATCCACAAAAGGATCAATCAAATGAATCAAATAACCTCAAAAACCAACGTTATCTCGTTTTTTAGCCAAAAACTATGAAGTAAAAGAAAATAAAACCGAAATTAATATAGACAATAACGTTACAAATGTTGCTTTAATCACCGAAGAAGAAGCTGAAATGAGATTATCTGCTCCGATTGTGTAAGCTGCTCCTGATCCATCTTTAACTTTTATACTTGACGAACCTAAACAAAACATAAACAAAACAAAGCCATTTTGGTGTGTTTTGATTTTGATCTACTTCTTTCATCGATTCGTAATCTAAATTAGTTATTGTTCGAGTTGTAGCTTACTTACAGTTGTGGTCTGCCCATCCAATGACCTCATTCTCAAGATCGTATACTACTAACTTGTTTGAAAGCACCAAATCTACATACGAAGCAAACCAAATTAAAAGCAAGTGTAACTACATATGAAGACTTAACACGTAAACTTCAAGCGCAGATGTTTTCAAAGATCAGCAATATCCAAATACAGTATGGTTTTGAAATTTTACCTCCCAAAAGGATTACATCAGATCCGTCTTGAGTAGTCATTCCCCCAGATTGCCAACCAAAGCAATACATGTCTTCCTGTGAGAGAGAGAGAGAGAGAGAGCTTAATTTTGTTGGTTAAATCTATCGATCAAACTTGATCAGTTAGAGCACGAATGTTCTGTTGATCAGCTGCGTAATGACTTACACGAAGTGAGAAAAGATAGTCGTGTGGATAAACAGTCAGTGTGAGTGAGTCCTCGAAATGAAAATTGACTACCGGAAATGCTTTATCTGTGCTGCAGGGTACAAGTAAGAATGCGTTAAAAAAAAAAAAACACTCTGCTATATGTATCAAAAAAACAAAGCAAGTCATACATATGTCTTACTTTGAAGTGTAACTGAAACATGCAAAAGTCTCCTGTACCATATGCAGTTTCACCGGCTGCTTAGCAGTAATCTATATATATATATTGATACAGAAAATCACCAATGTCAGGTTTGTGATGATTGTATAAAGTAGAAAGTAGAAAAGAGTGACAAAGAGAGTTTTGGCACCTTGTCAAGCACTGCTTTGTACAGATTCTCTGGTAAGTAAGCTAATGTTGTACCACTGTCAATTATGGTTCCTCCATTACCACCAAAACTAGCTAAGCTTGGTGGAAGATCAACAGCGTCACCATCCACATCTATTCCCTTTAATATGACGTTGTAATGTACCCTAAACATTGTTGTACAAAGTCACTACGGAGAAACAATATTTCAAATCATAGTGGGACACAAGGTTGGTCTCAACTTACTGATTAGGAACCAAAGGAGTTGTTTTGACCATTGGAGATTCGAGTTCCCCAATGGCGAAAATCCCACCTCCGTTTACGTTGTCTAAGCAATGCGAAAAGACTCTCTTCGCATTCCCTTTGGAAGCTAGTTGTGATATGATAGAGGTGTTTGCTTGTCCAAATCCCATAATCCCATCAACTGCTGAGTCAGTTTGCCCAAGTTGTCCAGATTGATTACTTCCACATCTGTCTCACAAACATAATCAAGATTATAGCCTATGCTCACAAGCTATCTAAGATGTCATATGTAGAGGTTAAGAAAAGAGATAACAACAATGTAATGCTCACCCGAATACAACTTCCTGCGCAAGAGGTGCGGTTCGAAGATTTCCGGTGACTTGATCCAATGTAATGTTATCCCTGACGAAATCACCATCACTAGTACTTCCATCTCCATACAGCACATGATAACTACAAGGCTTCTTCTTCGGTTCGCAAGTATCCGATTGCATGATGAAGGAACAGAAATCATCTTCACAGCCAACATGCTTTGAAGACGAAGAAGCTTTTGAATCATACAATGATAGAGGTATCTACAAATACATTGCACCACAAAACAAACAAACAAACAAACAAACAAACATACAAACATAAAGCTGAGAAATTCTGAAGAAATGTAGCTGCAGGAGAAGAGCAAGTTTTAGAAAGAGAAGGCATACACCGAGATCAGTTTTGACAGGACATTTGGGGCATGGTGCACAATTCACCCAAAGTATATCACTTCCTGTATCAACTTGCACATAATATTCCTTTGGTGGTGACCCAAGCTGGATTTTTGTAAAGTATAATCTGAAAAACCAAATGTAATCAAATCCATAATTTTCTTTAAAACACTTTCATTGCATTCTGGGTTATTCTCAAATCCATAAAATGTCAACTCTTAAACCAAAATTTCTGGGTTTGAAGACCAAATTAAGCAACAATCAAAAGGACTTTAATCAATTGGGGATGTAGAAGAAAACCCGATTGAGTCAGCGCGGCTGTCTCCGCCGAGAGGGAGATCGACGTTGGCTAGCATTCGAGCGTGACGGAAGCTGTCGTGAGATTTGAGCTCAGATAACTGTTTCCCTCTTCCGGCGAATTTATGCTTCACGTTGAACACGATATTCCCGGAAGCAAATTGGATCATCACCATGGATACAACAGCCACAATACGTAAAATTATACTCAGATCCATCGCCACCACCGTCGTTACTGTAAACAGAGATTAACTCCGCTCTGATTCCGCCGCGATAATGCTGGAAAAAAGGGTTCGAAAAGGTGAAAGCTTTCTTTGAATTGTAGATTAATTTTTTTTGTTTTTTTGTTTTTGTTTTTTTTTTCGTTGTGATGATCGAGATTGATATTCAAACATAAACCAGAGGAAGGCAGAGAGGGAGACCTGGGAACCGAGAAGAGAGGGAAACGAAAGAGAAAGCGACGCGTTTTCAACGGTGAATTATAGTAAGAAACTAATTTTAAAAAGACATAATACAATTTAATTTACTTTTAAATTTTAAATCTTAATTTCAGCTGTTAAAATCTTCACGATCTCCCACTTTCTCACAATAATTTTTGAATTATTTTTTACTTCGATTAATTTATAAAATATACTCTCTATTAAAATCCACATTTGAGAATTTATATGTCATCATTAAAGAAGAATTGAGGACTAAGCAAACGATACCTATTCCTTTTCTATGAAGGAGATCAACTACTATTGTTAAACAAAGAGTCCGTCCGCGTAATATATATTGGATACTAGGGACTTAGTTGCAATTTATCAAAAATTCGACCAAACAAACAATCTCTGTTCGTTGGATCCAAGCCTCTCTCTTCCTTATTGTTTTCTGCTTCATCAACGGGAGAGAATCTCCGTCGCCGGCACAAGACGACGGTTTAACCATGGCGAAGCTCACACTTGTCATCTTCCTCTCCTTTTTACTTTTCTCCTTCTCCTTCGCTTTCCAATCAGACGAGCTCCTCATCGACGACGAAGAGTTTGGTCTCGAAGGAGCCAATCCTCGCTCGCCGGAACCAGAATTCACCGATTCACCGGCTTCGTTCTCACCGCCTAAACAGACTCCGACTACCCGTAAACGTTACTCGGATCCGGATTTGGACTCTAAGATCCAATTCACTCTCGAACATGCATTCGGAGACTCTGGTTTCTCCTCCGCCGGTACTTTCTCCGCTCGCCTCAAAACTTGGAGCCATGGCGGTCAGGTCTGGTTCTCTTTCCCGATCATATTTCTCCTGAAAATTTTCTGATTTTCAATTGGATGAAAGTGTTAATGCTTTAACCATCTCTTCACTACACAGTTTAATTCACTATTCAGTTAACCTTAAATCTTGATGGATGCAGACATTAACGAAACTGCGGTTTTTGAGGAATGAGTTTTCTGATGAAGAGAAAGATGCCTTTAAAGTAAGTAGTACTCTCCTAATGAATTTTTGTTTCTCCTATCTATAGCACAAGTGTAATGCCTTGATTGGTTTTTTTTGTAGAATCTGCTGAAAGAAGATGACTTTTATAGCATAAGACTTCCATCTAATGTAGTTAGTCCACCTGGTAGAGAGTATGTGACTGCATCAGTGAGAGCTGTAAGTCTACTTCTTCTTCGACCTTATTTATCTTTTGATTTTTCCCTCTGTTAATATGCTTCCCAATTCTTGTTTTCTTGTTCGCAACTATAAAGCAATATCTTGTTTTGTTTTTACTCTTTCCTTGTGCTCAATGTATCTGAATTTTAAAACGCTATATGTTTGATTACAGAGATGTCTTCCACGGGATGGTTTGGATGAGCATATCGTTATACACATGGTAATATGTTATTTTAGTATCAGTTTCTCAGTCTTTCAAGATAAACAAAACTTCGTTTGACAAGCTGTGTTCGTTCCTGGCTATTTACTTCTTACACTGTCCTATTCCATTTCAGGACGGTGCCAACATTTTGGCAGTCAGTTATGGCTCTCCTGGATCATGCCCGTATCCTCGACAGCTGAATCTTGTAAGTGTATCCCTTCCTTCTTTCGTTGCAGAAATCTAACCGGATTTATTAGGATTTGGACTTACCTATGTTTCTCTTGGGTTCATGAGTAAAATATTAATGAAGACTATGTGATGGAGCCATGCCATTTCATTATTTTCTCAATAGTTTGTTGAAATATCTGGCATTCTTGGATGGTATACTAAGAATTCGAACTACATTCTTTGTACAAAAGCGACCTATCTGTTTTATAATTATTGGCGCAATCCGATAAATGTTTTTGCGTTTTATTGTAGCCAGGAAAATGGTCATTCAACTCCCACACTATCTTGAAGAGTAGTGAGCAAGCACCAAGGTATGAATCTACACCTGGATTATTTCAGAATTCATCAAGTGGTATTATCATACATAAGCTCTTGAGTTGTAATCTTTATTAAAGCTACCCTCCTGTCTGTGGCGCAGAACTCCGATATTTGCGGAAGAGATTCTTGGCAGTAGTGAGAATGCAGAGGGTGAAGCAGTAGCGCCAGTAGAGAAAACACTTTGGGCAAGATATGTGAGTATTATATAGTCTTAAAACACACTTTCTTGTTTAGTTTTGAAAACAGTGGGATGTGACTTGGAATATGGGACTTTTTGGTTATGGCAGTGGATGTATTTGATACCACTGGGACTCATAGTGATGAATGCTGTGACACAAGCGACCAACGGGGCCGAAGAACAGCCCGCGGCGGGGTCTCAAGGGCAAGCACCAGCAGCGATTCAGCGCGGTTCAGGTTCAGGTTCAGCTGCAACAAGGAGAAGATGATTCCTTTTCTCAGTTTCTTTTAATTTATGATTTTTTTTTGTTATTATTGGTTATTGGTGTCTAGTGAAGCTAGTGTCACTAGGACCCTGCATTCATAATACTAGCTAGTCTAACTCTCAAACTAGCTGGCTTTAACATTTTGATTATTTGATTTAACATATAATGGCAGATAAATATATATTCCTCATTTTTTGAAGTGTAAAAAGGATTTCGCATTGATATGATTCAACCATTATGATGGTAGAAGATTATGGACCGAAGCTCCAAAATTTCTACGGTTTATCAAGAATGAAAAACCATTATTAAGCTGACCATTTGGGTTTCTTTTATATATTTGTCAAACTGCATTGTGAAACCATTGTAAAGTGTTTCCATAATGCCACAAGAACAATTTTGTTTTTCAAAACATATCACAAGCGTTTCAAGTAAATTTAGCAAGCTTTTATAAGTAACCAGCTTTTCTCTGTTATGTATATTTTGTAAAATCAGGGATAAATACACTATTAGGACAGTTTGAGAGTGTAAAGAAATAAAACTGAAGAATGTTGGGAGGCACGTATAACATTTGATTGAATCTTATTATATAAACCTCATGACTCATGTTCCACTATAAAAATGGAATCGCAGTCTGCGTGAAGGCTGCTTCTGGTGCACCTGATGTTCTTGGTGACTGTCCTTTCAGTCAAAGAGTTCTTCTCACCTTAGAAGAGAAGAAGCTTCCTTAAACTACTCATCTCATCAACGTCTCACTCAAACCCGACTGGTTCTTGTCTGTTAATCCCGACTAACTTTCGAATTGGGTGGCTTATTCCGATCTTATAGTCGAAATCATCGAAGAGAAATATCCAGAGCCTTTTCTCGTGACATTCCCTCCCAAGTTTTGCCTCTGTAGAATCCAAGATAATTGGTGCTTTTGTAATGTTCTTAAAAGAACAAAGATCATGTGAGTGATGGAGATTCCGAGAAGGCTTAGTTAGATGAGCTTGAGGCGTTGGACAATCCCCTCAAGACTCACGGTGGTTCGTTTGTGGCTGGTGAAAATGTTACCCCGGTTGATTTGAGCCAAGCGCCGAAGCTTTTACCATCTAGAGATTGCGTTAGGACATTTCAAGAACTGGTCTGTCCCTGAGAATCTGAACAATGTTCGTGACTACATGAAGGTTTTGTTTTCTCTCGAATCTTTTGAGAAAACTAAAGCTGCTAAAGAGTATGTGATTGCTAGTTATTTGATCCTTTGTGTTGTAATAAAATGTTGTTTTATTCGTTATCCTTTCAGTGTATTTCATTTGGTTTCAAAATATAAGATGTTTTAAATAAAAGCACGAAGGTTATTTTTTCTAAACCATATGATAGACTCCAACTTAAGTACTATCTTTTCAATGTCAACAAGATGATGCTTAAAGCAAGAGAATCACGTTTCTAGATGCATTAACAAACATGAGAGAAAAAAAAAAAAAATGAAGACCTCTTTCTTATTAAAGCAAAGAAACATGTTTTTCTTATTTCAGCTTAACCACCGTATAATGACGAATTTCTTCTAGCTCATTTAGCCTGCGGGTGCGAAGCAATAAAGTCGACAGCAAGATCGATGGACTGTATCTTATCAGCTTCGTTATCGGGTATCTCCAATTCGAACTCCTCTTCAAGCGCCATAACCACCTCCACAGTGTCCAAACTATCCAACCCTAGATCATTCTGGAAATGTGCCTTTGGTGTCACCTGCAACAACATGAATTATCACACTAGCTTATCGAATCCAACTACTATATTTGCTTCCTCTCGGATTGTTGTTCAAGCAAAGGCATCATATACATGTAACAATTTTTCATCATTAGTTATGGTCACTGAGCAAGCATGACATAACTTAGGACTAAATCAAAAACAGAATCGAAACATAAAACCATTTTCTACATAAGCAAATGTAGTATGTTCTCTAATACTATCTGGTCCAGTTTATAGAAACTGAAATTTGAAAAAGATGATGTTTTGGTTATTTTGTCTGGAAATAGAAGTAGAGATGGTTACAGAAATCTATCTGATCAAATGTTATGAATCCAATCACAAAATCAATCAACACATGAAATTGGCACAAAAGGCAAAATTTATTCTAAACTTTCTCCATCACATAACATCATCAAATCAGTGTCAATATATCACAATGGAATGAAGCTAACACCATCGAATTCTTCATTAGGGGTTGAAATCGTAAATAATAAATTACCTTAGAAGGTTCGACTTTCTGGAAATTCTTGACGACAGAGAGAACGCGATCTGTGACTTCGGATTTGTCGAGGAATGATCCTCTGACTTCCTCGGAGAAACGACGGAGAAGAACGTACAAGGGAGCTGCGAATTGATGAGAAGTGGCCCCGGAGCTTTGGAGAGAAGGTGTGACATTGACTCTCAGGTATTTAAGCAGAGCATTTCTCGACGCCATTGCTGCAGAAGAAAAACAAAACCTAGAACCTTCCAAGGAGGAGCTGGAGATATCACAAGGCGATTTTGTTACCTGAGCTCCTAAAACGATGTCGTATACAATTAAATGGATCTTGCAAGTTAGCCCATTATAGTGGCCATGTGGCCCAATCACTATCTTATCCAATAACGTGTGATTGTAGATTTCGGATGCTAATTAATCAGAATATTCATTCATCTACCTATATGGGAGTGTGGGACCTTATGGTTAATTTTCCAATAAAAATAAAATTCTTTTAATATGCTTATTTAATTCTCTTTCTTTGTAAAACCGTGTGAATTTTTTTGATTTAATTCCATTTACACAGATCTCTGTTTCTCAGCAGCATCACAAGGATCATTCACACGCTCATCGATTCTTCCAATGCATTTCTGAAGCGTAAGAAGTTTCCAAACTTTTCATTTTCTCAGATTCGCTCTTTCCTCAAGAAATTGAAACTGATCTCCTTCCTCTGTCAAACCAGATCTCTCTACTCGCACATCACTCATGGGTTTGATTTCAAACCCTACCCGCCTTCTTCTAATCGCCACCATCTTCTTCTTCATCTTCGTTTCCGCCATCTCAGCACAGGTAATATACCATTTTCCTCCATGGATGCGACTTTTTTTCAAATTCGTTTTTGATTCGATTGATTTTGCTCTCTTTATAGGATTTGGGGGTTGATAATGAGAAGCAGGAATCACAAGTATCTGGTAAAGAGCTTGGCCGTCGTGGAATGGTAATTTTAATGTCACCTGATTCGATCTGCTTTTTTTTTGCCTTTTCGAATTGGAATCTGGATTTAGATTCGTATCTGGAATTTTTTTTGTTTTTTTGCAGATTGCTACTGAAAAAATTGGACTTGATGCTGCTGGAGAAAATCTTGGTGCTCTTGGTATAAACCTCGACCTAGAATCCACTGGTCCTGGTGTATTTGATGCATTGCTTTCAAGTTTCTCCATGATACTCGTGACCGAGGTTCGTCTTTGCTTGTTTTCGGATGTGTTGAATATGGTTCAAGCTTAGTTTCACAAAGTTTAAGTTAAAAGTTGTAATCTTTGTTTGTCGCCATATGTCAGATTGGAGATGAAACTTTTATAATAGCGGCATTGATGGCTATGCGACACCCGAAAGCAACTGTTTTGTCCGGTGCACTTTCAGCTTTGTTTGTTATGACTGTAAGTGGAAAATTACTTGGTTATTCTCTGTGTGTGTTTATCCAAATACTTCTGAAGAAATCTTAGTACCACAAAGGGTATGTCTAATTGTAATGATTTTTCTGAATTCATTTCAGATTCTTTCCACTGGACTTGGTAGGATAGTGCCAAACTTGATATCGAGGAAGCACACCAATAGCGCCGCTACAGGTGTGTAGTCCCCTCTGTCCTGGATTCTCTTGTTTATAGGCTTTGATGGAGTAGTTTAGTTTTCTTATTACTATTTCTCTGTGTACACACAACTCTCATCATCTTGTGTAATTTTGCCGCTGTCGACATTTTAGTTTTGGACTTTTAAGAGATTGTTGTGCAACTATAGTGTTGTACTATATATGGTTGAGTTTTTATTTCCATAAATGTTGTGAATGAAGCTTAATCGTTTATCCGTTCATCTTTTTCGTGCATCTTGTGATCATATTTATGCAACTCTACGAACTATATATGTTGATATCTTAGTTTATCTGGCACGATGAAATGAAAGGATTTCTAATTATCCAACTGAAATTTAGCTATAAAAAACTGATTTCTTCATGTTTTCTTATGAGTTTGTAAATTTTGTTTTTTATTATGTGTATATATTTCTGTACCCATCCTTGGCATTGTTGCACTTGATTGCAAGGTTAGGGGACTCCTTCAGTTTTTTTTTGGTAATCTGAGTCTTACTTGAAGGATATTGCATCTTTTGAACATGCAGTTCTCTATGCATTTTTTGGTTTGCGGTTACTCTACATTGCTTGGAGGTCTACTGATTCAAAGTCAAATCAGAAGAAGGAAATGGAAGAAGTATGTAATTCTCAAACCACCTGTGTTGCCAGTTTTTTTGCTTTTCTCAGAAGCGATTTTGTCTAACGTTATATCACATTGAGAGTTTTTAATATCTTTCCATTCTCTGTTCCTGGAGTTATTTATAGCTGTTCCCTTAATTTGGACTACGACATTGACTGACTTCTCATTATCTGTGGTAAAAGGTTGAAGAGAAGCTCGAGTCAGGCCAAGGGAAAACACCGTTCCGCCGCTTATTCTCAAGATTTTGTACCCCAATCTTTCTAGAGGTATTCTTATATTGCGCATATTGATGCTTTCAAGTGTGTAAGATATATTGATATTATATGGTCTTAGCTCTGCATAACTAGAAATATTATTCTACTTTCCTTCTACTTTTCAAGTTTTTTTCTTCTTTTCAAAGATGACATGTGACACTTGTCTTGTATCTTTGTGCAGTCCTTCATATTAACCTTTCTAGCCGAATGGGGTGACCGTAGCCAGATCGCTACAATAGCTGTAAGAGAAAAAGTCCCTATCATCATCTCTCATAACAAACATCTTACAATATACTTGACCAATCTCCGGACTTGTTGCTTGAGATTTATATTGTGTGGTTGAAACAATCAACTTTTGTGTCTTGTGAAGTTGGCGACACACAAGAACGCGGTAGGAGTGGCCATCGGGGCGTCAATAGGACACACAATGTGTACATCGTTGGCTGTTGTAGGAGGAAGCATGTTGGCTTCAAGGATCTCACAGCGCACGGTCGCAACTGTTGGAGGCTTACTCTTCCTCTGCTTTTCAGTCTCTTCCTATTTCTATCCTCCACTATAGTCAGTTATTTTGCCAAGTATGCCATCTATTCTGCAACGTAAATGTGCTTCTATCTTTGCGAAAATCCGTGTTAGAGACATTGTCTAAGTAAAGGTTTCTTCTCGTTTTTGTTTTTTTTTTTTGTTTTTTTTTGTATGAGCTCAATGGCCAAACCAAGGATTCTAACGCCAATGCCTTTGATTGAAGTGTAACGAATCTAATTAAGTAAGTTTTGGACGATCCAATTTTCCTTGTAGAAATCGAATCTCTGAGAAATCAGATGATGAAGACTTTGGATTATGGTAAATTATCATTCACATGAGGATCATGTGCTCGAGGTGGTCTAACATCCTTAGAAACGTCACTAACTCTGTTCAGTATTGAAAGAAACGCTTTAGCGGCATCTTTTATATTTCACTTAGGAAAAACTATCCCTCTTTCTAACTTCAAACTGTTTAGGCAAATTTTAATCGGTTTGAATAGACACAATTCTAGGGATGG
The DNA here is from genome assembly GCA_026724425.1 of Erythrophleum ivorense. Lineage (NCBI taxonomy): Eukaryota > Viridiplantae > Streptophyta > Magnoliopsida > Fabales > Fabaceae > Erythrophleum > Erythrophleum ivorense. The sequence continues at coordinate 2,431,698 of JAIUCV010000117.1, read as the reverse complement.
ACACTTAAAAACATATTTGATTCAATGACTTTTCCATTACATAGCTTGAAACAATAAGGATTTATTTTACCCAACTACTTTAATCTTTTAATAATAACTACAAAATAATATTTTTATTTGTAAGTCCGATTCAAGCATAAACATTAACTAGAAACCGTTTTCAGAAACTCAAAAGTAGAAACAAAACCAAAATAAACGGATGGCCAAATCTAATCCTTAGAGCATCCGTAACGGACCGGATGAAACTCAGAAATATTATTTTACTAATAAATAAAAACATGATTTTCGAGAAAAATAATTAAAAAAAAAAAAAAAATTCAATCAACTTTTGACATATATTGACCTTGTCAAAAAACTGGATGCTTCTTTTTAGTCTTGCCACATCATTTGCCACATCATTATTTTTTATTTTTTATTTTTTTTGAGGTCAAAACATCTAAAAAAGATGTCCTAGCAAAAGCAAAACAGTGAAACATTTGTCTGATTTCCTAATTTTAAAAATAAATAAATTTCTGGAACTAATATGGAGGGAAATGGGACACTTACAATAATAATTATTAATGACAACTTTACTCTTCCCTAAACACAATTATCTTCATTACTCGAATTTTTTAATTTTCTCGATTCGCGCATGTGCTTAGATTATAAAGCCCCCAAAAAATATTAAAACCCTTTTCGCCTTCTTCTCAATCACTTCCACATCAAAGCTAAACCCTTGATCCTCGTTACAGTGTGTTCGGCGTCTCGTCGTTTTCCTCTACCAATTCGACAATGCTAATCTCCGGTGAATCTCAGTCGCTGACTCGTTGACTTTCCGGCATTTCTATCGCTTTCTTCCTCTAATTTCACTCGTTTTTCCGTCTGATTCGGCCGGGCTCTTCCGTAAACATCAAAATTTCCCGGTACGGCCATGTGTTCCGTTTCTTTTTCTTCTTCGTACCGTCTTCTGATCTGTTTTCTTTTGAGGCTATGATGTTACGAGTAAACTGATGTGCTTTCGTTTGATGTTACGAAAACGAAATCGCTGGATTTTGATTTCATCAGTTTTTTTTTTTTTTTTTTTTAAATTGATCTTGATTTCATTGTGATGGTGGCTGGATTTTTTGTCGTAGGGGGTTTCTGTTAAATTCTTTACATGCCCGAAATCTGAGAAACATTATGCCCAAACGTAAACAAATTTCTGAAACCGAAGAAGATAATGTCAAGCGAAAGGGTTTTACCTTAAAGGATGTTAATTTGGAGAATGTAATCGAGATGAAGAAAAAGAAAACGGCCAAGGTTAAGCCGATTGATCGAGAAGTTAACATAACTCGGAGTGTTCTTCGCTCAGGCTCTGTGGTAAAGGATACAGCAAACAGTGAGAGACATCATGGGGCTGTGGAAGAGAAAAGAAAGGGTGTTTGTAAGGGAGATCTAAGTAAATGTGATAAAATTAATGGCGGCGGCGTAGGTTCTGTTGATGAGGTGAGAGAGGAAAAGGATTTGGAATGTCCTGTAACTAAGGAGGCTCATGAAGATGATTTGAGAAGTCAAATTGAAGTGGAACATGAGGATGACAGATCAGATGATGGGAATGTGAGTATTGAGCCACATTTGAAAGTTAAATCCAAAAGAGGAAGGCCTCGGAAGTTGCAGACCAGCAGCCAATCTGATGATAACGTGGAGAAACATATTGGCATAAGCTACGTTGAAGAGGAGAAAACAGAAGTTAAGCTTGATAGAGAGGTGAAAACAGATGTAAGGTTTGATGATAAAGAGGAGAAAACAGAAGTAAGGATTGAGTGTGGGCAATCTGCTGAAGAAAAGAAGATTCTTGGATGTGATTTTAAGAGTCAGGTTGAGGTTGAAATTAAGGATGATAGATCATATAATGAGAATGGGAAGGTTGAGCCACATGATGAAGAGCTAAAATTTAAACGCAAACGCGGAAGGCCTAAGAAGTTCCAGGTCAGCAGTCAAGCTGACGAGAGTGGCTCTAACACAAACTGTAAACTTGTGGGGACTCCAGATTTAAGCAGCCAGTCGAGTGTTGACAGACTTAGTCCGAAACCTCAGCGTGGTAGACCCCCAAAGACCAAGGGGACGTCTGTTGGTGTTTACATAAAAAAGGAGAATGTTGACTGTGGGGATGGCAGCACCGTAATAACGCTGGACCAGAGCGTAAGTGACTCTATCGATGAATCCAGGAGACCAAGACGTAACTATGGAGGCAGGGCTAAGGGACCTGAGTCAGATGGAGGTAATTGGTGGGGAAAGAAGATGGTACCTAAGCGTGGAAGACCTCCAACTCCAAAGACGAAGTGCAAATCTGGGGAGACAGGTGAATCAGATTGCAGAGCAACGAAGAGAGTGAAGCTTTGTGAGAGTTCCTTAGAGTCACAGCAAAACAACCCATTAAGTGATGGAAAAATGAGGATTGGAGAACAGAAAAATGTAGATGGGAGTCAGTCTAAATCAGAATCTAAGAAAAAGCTGAGTGACCGGATACTTCAGTTACTTCTAGCTGCTGGTTGGACTGTTGAATACAGGCCACGAAACGGGAGAGCATACAAGGATGCTGTTTATGTGAATCCTGAGGGAAAGACTCACTGGTCAGTGACCAAGGCTTATCAAGTTTATAAAACACATCTGGAAAGCAGCATGATGGATCAAATGAACTCTACCACTGGCTCTGGTTTTGGCTTGCTACCAGAAGAGGACCTTCACCTTTTAGGGAGAAAGATTCAGAAGAAAAGGAGCGATACAGGTAAGCCAAGGCTAAACTGGAAGGACATAGACACTAATGAAAATATGGTCTCAACAAAGGGAATAGGAAAAAAAGCGCAGAAGAAACGAAAAGGGAGCCATGGCTCACAAATCGTAGAAAAAATCTCGGTGTCAGTCCGAAAAATAAAGAGGGAAGAAAAACATAATAGAAAGCGTGGTGCTTTGTCAGCTCGGAGTTCTTTGGAGAATGCAAATTCCATGGAGAATGGGTACATTTTATTTGAAGGGAAACGCACCATGCTGGGTTGGATGATTGATTCAGGCATTGTGCCACTTAACGGGAAAGTTCAGTCCACCAACTGCGAAAACACAGAAGTGCGCTTAGAAGGAATAATAACTAAAGAGGGTATACGATGCAACTGCTGTGACAAAGTGTTCTCTGTTCTCGATTTCGAGGTTCATTCTGGAGGGAAGCAAAACCAGCCATTCAAAAGTCTGTATTTAGAGGGTGGGAACTCTCTCTTGCAGTGCTTTCTTGAGTCTTGGAATAAACAAAGCGAAACCGTGCTTAAGGGATACCATATTGTGGATTTTGGTAGCGGGGATCAAAATGATGATACATGTGCTATATGTGGGGATGGAGGAGATCTTACCTGCTGTGATGGTTGCCCATCAACCTTCCATCAAAGCTGCTTGGGCATTAAAGTAAGTTGCACCTTATGATGCAAAAAATTTATGTTAAAGAGGGGTTTCTTAAGCAATGACTCGGTCTCTTGGTCAAAGTATAGTTTTATAATTGGAAGACTTTGACTGAAAATTGGGGAAAGATTTGGTAAAGAATATAGGATGACTGACGATATAAAATTCTGAATTCGCTATGTTGTTGCAGCCTTTACTTTACCAAAAGGCTTATTGTTTTTTCTTCTATAAATTGCAGAAATTCCCTTCTGGTTCCTGGTTTTGTTGCTACTGCTCATGCAAATTTTGCGAGAAAGTTGAGGCAGCTATTTATGACACTACAACTCCAACCCCCTTGTTGAGATGCCACCTATGTGAAGAGAAATGTATGCATTACACCTTAAAGGGCATATTATCCATTGATTCTGTTTATGTATGTTTCTATTGAACTTGTTATAATCGGTTTTGAGCCTAAAGTATTACCCTCCATAACTCTGCAGATCACCAAACATGCATCAAGGAAGAAGGCATGGTGCCTGGTGAAAGGTCTACTCATTCATTTTGTGGAACATATTGTAAAGAGGTAAACTTCCTTTTTATTTATTTTTATCACGGGGCTTTATTACTTGAAACGTTGGGCACAGGTTGCAAAGAAAATTTATTGGAAGTCTGAACAAAAAGTGCTACTTGTGGGAACGTTTGTAAATTTTATTTAGATGTCATTTATACGTGCAATCTGTTATGAAGTTGACGAATTTAATGAAAGAGGGCAATATTATTTCTCAAGGGAGAAGTCTGTTTAGGAGGAATACTTGGATGTTCTTAATATGTGATCTCCATTTTTCGACCAAGGTTTCTTTTTAGCATAGACTGTGGATGATTCTTGGGAACTGGAGAAAATTACGTGGCTGGGAGGGTAAGTTATTCCAGCATGAGAATTTATTCATAGAAAGTTAATTCCTAGATCCAGGGTCTATTAAAAAGTTAAAAGCAGTAGTGTAGAGAGAATACCATCACGTGATTCTTAAATTAGTTGGATTTCATCAGAACTTTTTTTCTTGTGGCTTAATTAAGTCAAAAAGGACACTAGCAGCTGTATATGTAAATGTTGGGCATCCGGTTGAAGTTGAACAAAAAATGGGCTCTAAGTAACATTAAAGTGATGAACACTGAACAAATAGCTTTCTATTTGACTGTTATATGAATGAGGTATTTACAAATATATTGCTACATTCGATGCTGAGTATTTCCTTTGTTTCTTCTTCTTTATTTATTTTTTTTTTTTTAGCTATTCGAGGGGATTCAGTTACTCATTGGAGTAAAACATCCACTCCCTGAGGGCTTCTCCTGGACATTCCTCCGCCGCTCTGATATACCTCGTGAGGTTTCCGACTGTGAGATATCTGAGAAGATTGCATATAATGCCAAACTGGCTGTTGCATTTTCTGTTATGGATGAGTGCTTTTCACCTTTAGTTGATCACAGGAGTGGTGTCAACGTGCTTGAAAACATCGTCTATAATTTTGGGTAAGCTGTCCTTACATGCTTCTGTTTGGTTCAAGTAGTTCATTGGCAAGCCTTTTTAGGATTGACCCTGCGCTCTACCTATAAAATTTGTTATTTGGTTTTGGTTGTCATTACAAAAGGGATAATGTATCCTTTCTTATTCCGGGTCCTCTGTCTTTTTTTTTTGTGTAAGATGATGGGCTAGGTAAATCTAACTGACTGTTAACAGTCCATTTGCTACAAGCTTATATACCTTTTCGGTTTTTCCTATTGTTTTGTAGATCGAACTTCCATCGGCTTAATTACAGCAATTTTCTCACTGCTGTTTTGGAGAGGGGTGATGAAATCATTGCTGTGGCATCTATCAGGTGAGTCTGTGGTATCATGAACTTGATTGTAAGGATTAATAAGTTTCTAGTCTTAAAATAGCCGCAGAAGTCATTTATGTAGACCAAAGTTTAGAACTGTGTACTACCAAGTGGTTTTCTAATCTTTGTCTACATACTTGCACGAAAATTAGTTATTAGTGCAGTAGGTATCTGATAATTATCCTAAAAGCTTTATAGATACAATCATTCATGCTGAGCGCGTTAGCAGCTTTTTCAGAATGCATAGTGATATCAGTTGTCTCTTGTGATGATTTATTGATGAACCAAATCTCTGTTGTGTGCATATCATATATACTAAGCTTTCTAACCCTCTAAACAAAATAGTATATTTTTTTGTAGACTTAGGGAGCTCTTAAGTTGGACAGAATGCACTACATGTTAGGAGTTTATATCTTTTTAAGAAAAATTCCCTCAGTGTATGCCTCCAGATGGTCTTACTGATATTAACTGTAAACTCTGTTGCTTGGTTCTCAATAAATTGAGCGTAGTACTTTATGTGTATATATGAATGAGCTTTTCTTTCCTTGAGTGCCCATGCAAGTGAATATTGAGAACATAAATGATTTTTCTTTTACTCAGGATCCACGGCAATCAACTGGCAGAAATGCCATTTATTGGAACCCGCTACATGTACAGGCGTCAAGGGATGTGTCGTCGACTAATGAACGGCATTGAATCTGTAGGCCTTCTACATTTTGTCATTTCCTAAGTTCTTTCTCTCATTTTCACGATTTTGAAAGATCCATATTTACATGTGCTTTGTTATCAGGCGCTTGGCTCTCTCAAAGTAGACAAATTAGTCATACCAGCAGTGCCAGAATTAATGGATACATGGACTTCAGGCTTTGGCTTCAAGCCTGTTCATGAATTAGAGAAGAAAACAATCAAGAATCTGAACTTGGTGGTGTTCCCTGGTGTAGACATGCTGGAGAAACCATTGGCGAAGGAGAAGATCGCCGAGTCAAATGTGTCTTCTTCCAACGGTACTAACTCAGTTACCCCTGTACATCTGATTATTTTAATATAGTGCACATTCATGTATTAACTAAAACCTACTCCAGGTGAAATGCTGTTGGCACCTGAGAGGAGCTTGCCTGTAGATGTTGAGGAAACCGAACCTGAGGAGTCTAAAGACAGCGCACACGAGCAAATTTGTGCAGCTGCTGCTGTTGAACCCACTTCTGACCCAGTTGACAGCTGCTTGAAGTCGATGAATGTAGTTGAAGTGGGTGATAATGATGCAGATTCGAATCTGAAGTTACTTAACAGGTCCTTGGAGGAGAAAGAAGAGATAATTGGGAAACTGACAGATAGAGACGTCGATTCCCTTCCTGATGTATCTGATAACCAAAGAGAATCTAACTCAGGAGTTGCTGATGATTCCCATGCTCCTGCGGATCAAACCGATACAAAAGGGCCGGAAAGTGGTGATTTGGAGGATAAGACGCGGTTATCTGATGACAGCAGCAAACTTAAAGATGAGGATACTAAGGAGTTAGATGACCAATCTGATTGTTGCATAGTAGAACAGTCTCAGCCACTTGGTAATAATGGTGGTACAGAGAAAAAGATTCGCAAGAAAGCTTTAGTGCTAAATACAGGAGTAGCTTCCAGATTGCGAGTATCGCCCCGATCATGGAGACCATCGCGGGTGAGCAAGAGGTACACAGGTACTGATGCTGTATTGCTTGACTCTTCGCATCGCAGGTGTGTTTGAGGGTCATTGCATAGACAGAGAGCTTTTGTTGTATGTGCATATATATGACCAAAACTAACGCAAGTTGTCTAATGATGAGAGTGCCTCTTTTGCTATTTCCGGGAGAGGCCAAGCAGATGAAAGAAAATTAGTTTAGATTATTATGCTAATTGCAGGTGCTTAGTAGTGTTTCATTAGTGGCTCGAGCCAGAGGTCAAGTAAAAACTTGCACTGCTCAATGCTTTATTAGACTCTTGATTTTTGGTAGCAAACGATTAATTTCTTTCATCTGCATTGTTGTTGTAATATTTATAAACATTGAGCTGCTTTATTTTATAATCTATATGTCGAAACATCTTCTCGGTTATGATCTTTCTTCTGTCTTAACTTCTAAAAATGAGGAATTTGGAAACTCATTGAAGAAGTTAGCCGTTGGAACTTTAAACTTGAATAATAAAATGTTTTTTTTTTGTTTAATATTATAAATACATATATTCCGAAAATTAGAGTTGCGTTCCTTTTTTTTTTTTTTGTTTCCTGTCTTATCATTCTCTCTCTTATTGATTTCGCTTCCGATTCAATTTCCTTCGTTTTCTTAAGCAAAATGGGTTGTTGTTATAGCAAATCGGACACAAACCCTAACGCCGACGCCGGCAGCTGTGGAGAAATATCTATCGGATTAGTGTGACGCGAAACGTCGGAGAAGCGGCACCGTCACGGCAAGACCGGCGGCTAACACAAGTAGCAACGCTCAGCCTTGGGGTTCTCCATCTTGTTCTGTAAAGTCCCCAGATCCGAACAAATCCGGCCGCTATTGATAAATCTCCGAAAGTTGAAGCTCGAATTAGAAGAATCTAAACAAAGGAATGAAGTGAAACAAGAAGCCGAGGAAAGAGGTGTTACATCGGAGTAGCCATGCTGAGAGCTCCAAGACGACAAATCCGGAGGAATCTATAGTGGATGTTGATTCAAAAAAATTAATCGACAAATCCGGAGGAATCCGGAGTAGCCATGCGGGATACCAACACCAAGCCGGAGCAACTCATCTGCCGCGAAAACCAGGAGCTTCGATTTTGATCAGCACGAGCGGAGTCGCAGCGACGTTGACGCGGATGAGGCCGATGATGCGTAAGACGTCAGAGAAGAAGAATCTGCAAATTTCGTGGCTCAGGTATGAAATCTAACTGGATTTTGATGATTACCTTGAATGTTTCTGTCACAGAAGATGAATCCGAAGTATTTGATATTTGCTACAATGAATGTTTCTATTTTTGGATCCAATCAAGTATTTGGTAATTGGTGGACTGAATGTTTATAATCTTTCTGATTACACAAGTTTAAACCAAATGAAGAGATAAAAAGAAGAGAGGTTGATGAGATTGCTGAAGCAGCCGCCGAGAAGAAGATCGCGGCTGCGAAGAAGAATCCCGTTCAAAGCAAATGGATGTGGAAAACCCTAGACCAAGTGTGAAAATCAACCGAGTTTTTCCAAAGCAAAGTATTTTTTTCTTTCTAAATAAACAAACTTTTGTAGGTAGAGCTTTATATCAAACTAATATATATGTAGTTATCTATGGTAGTTTTTTAGTCAAACTTCATATTATAAATTTTTTTTCCTTTCAATAAAATAAATAAATCTTACTCTAGGTTTTGCTTGATGATGTGCCAAAAAAAGTTTATAATTTACTAGGGAGAAGTCCGCGCAAAAACTCGTTCTTATGAATTTTTGAAAAAAATATTTTTTATTATTAGTATTTTATGCTTGTCAAAATTATGCATTTAAATTTAATACGTGGTAGGTTTTTTTTTTTGTTCGACCATACTTTTTTTTAACAATCTTTCAATTTGATATGATTGAATTAAATATTATATGCGGTGTCGTCTCAAGATGATAGTATAGTTATCGAAGATAATATTTAAAGTTTGAATTATTTGATCGGTCATACAAAAGATCGTATAGTTGGAGTTGATTTCCGTACGGTGGTGGAAATGACATTCATATATTATAATGAAAATAGTATACTGTCCATTTGGTGGTTTTGAAGGTGTGTATTGCTTAAATTGTTGTTGTATTGTTTTCCTATGAGCTCATGCTCGTTGTATATTAATTTCTCTTTTCTTTTAAACTATGAAGAATTATTAGACATTAGATATTGAGCTGAGTTTATTTTACATTTAATCTCAATATTTTTTTTATTTTCTAATAAATAAATTTTAGTTTCAGTAAATGTGTAGTTAATGTACTTATTAATATAGGTAAGTGATTTAAGAAAAAATCAAAACAAATAAATATTTTGACAGTTACATTTTATACATGATTTAGAGGTTTTCTAGTAAATGTGTAGTTATACTAGTTAATATACATATATGTAAGTAAGTGATTAAAAAAATAAAAAAAAAATAAATATTTTGAAGTTTACATTTTATACATGATTTAGAGGTTTTCTTGTTGATTTTATAGTTAAAGTTCTTTTCTAAATTTTTATATGTTTTTTAAAAGTACATATTTGTTTTTTCTAATAATATTGAGTAAAATATTGAGTGCTTGGTTAGTGATCTAAATAAATCCTCTAATTATGTAATCAAAAGAAAAAAATTTCAAATTTGTTTTTGTTGATTGTATATTTAAATTTCTTTTCAAAATTGATTGAAAATCATTTTGATATGATTTTTAATAATTATTTTTTGTTAAAGTACATATATAGTTTTTTATAATTAATGTTGAACAAAATATTGAATGTTTTAATAACAAAAATATATTTGTTGGTAGACAAAAATAATTATAATGAATACATAGGGGTTGGTTTGATGAGGAGGAACATGTAATCATATTTAGTCCCAATATTTTTTTATTTTTAAATAAACAAACTTTTGTAGGTAGAGCTTTATATCAAACAAATATATATGTAGTTATCTATGGTAGTTTTTTAGTCAAACTTCATATTATAATTTTTTTTTCCTTTCAATAAAATAAATAAATCTTACTCTAGGTTTTGCTTGATGATGTGCCAAAAAAAGTTTATAATTTACTAGGGAGAAGTCCGCGCGTTGCGCGAAAACTCGTTCTTATGAATTTTTGAAAAAAATATTTTTTATTATTAGTATTTTATGCTTGTCAAAATTATGCATTTAAATTTACTACGTGGTAGTTTTTTTTTTTGTTCGACCATACATTTTTTTAACAATCTTTCAATTTGATATGATTGAATTAAATATTATATGCTAATTATATATCATTGAAAATTAGAAATGTTAAAGTGAAATTTAATCATTTTGTAATGAAGTTTTACGAAATCTGGAGGAGAATTTGAAACACTTAACAACTGTTGTTAGAAACAATTGTGTAAAGATTATTGTATTGAAGGTTGTAACTATTTCTTGTTTATTATTTCATAGCTTGTTTTTGCATTGTTTATAGGTCTTTGATTACTCGGTTGACATCTAATCTTCTTGATGAATTTGGGTTGAGATCCACAATTTTGAAAAAAAACTTCTAGTCATCGTACGGTGTCGTCTCAAGATGATAGTATAGTTATCGAAGATAATATTTAAAGTTTGAATTATTTGATCGGTGGTACAAAAGATCGTCTAGTTGGTGTTGATTTCCGTACGGTGGTGGAAATGACACTCATATATTATAATGAAAATAGTATACTGTCCATTTGGTGGTTTTGAAGGTGTGTATTGCTTAAATTGTTGTTGTATTGTTTTCCTATGAGTTCATGCTCGTTGTATATTAATTTCTCTTTTCTTTTAAACTATGAAGAATTATTAGACATTAGATATTGAGCTGAGTTTATTTTACATTTAATCTCAATATTTTTTTTATTTTCTAATAAAATAAATTTTAGTTTCAGTAAATGTGTAGTTAATGTACTTATTAATATAGGTAAGTGATTTAAGAAAAAATCAAAACAAATAAATATTTTGACAGTTACATTTTATACATGATTTAGAGGTTTTCTAGTAAATATGTAGTTAATATACATATATATGTAAGTAAGTGATTAAAAAAATCAAAAATAAATAAATATTTTGAAGTTTACATTTTATACATGATTTAGAAGTTTTCTTGTTGATTTTATAGTTAAAGTTCTTTTCTAAATTTTGATATGTTTTTTAAAAGTACATATTTGTTTTTTCTAATAATATTGAGTAAAATATGGAGTGTTTGGTTAGTGATCTAAATAAATCCTCTAATTATGTAATCAAAAGAAAAAATTTCAAATTTGTTTTTGTTGATTGTATATTTAAATTTCTTTTCAAAATTGATTGAAAATCATTTTGATATGATTTTTAATAATTATTTGTTAAAGTACATATATATTTTTTTATAATTAATGTTGAACAAAATATTGAATGTTTTAATAACAAAAATATATTTGTTGGTAGACACAAACAATTATTATGAATACATAGGGATTAGTTTGATGAGGAGGAACATGTAATCATATTTAGTCCCAATATTTTTTTATTTTCTAATCAAATAAATTTTATTATGAGTAAATGTGTATTTAATTATACATTAATGTAGGTAAGTGATTAAAAAAAAATCAAAACAAATAAATATTTTGAAAGTTACATTTTAAACATGATTTACAGGTTTTCTTAGGCCTGAGACTTTTACCCGAAACCCGAACCCGCCGCCCGAAAAAACCGAATCGAACTCGAAACAAAATTTGAAAAAACCCGAAACGGTTTTTATATCTTAAACCCGAAAAACCCAAAAAAACTTCAAAAAGTTTGATATGGTTTTTTAAAATGTAGTTTTTGTTAAAGTACATATATATATTTTTTGAATAATGTTGAGTAAAATATTGAGAAAAAAATCAAATTTTGATATGATTTTTAATAATTAGTTTTTGTTAAAGTACATATATAGTTTTTTCTAATTAATGTTGCATAAAATATTAAGTGTTTTAATGGAACAAAAATATATTTGTTAGTAGACAAAAAAAATTATATGTATACATAGGGATTGGTTTGGTGAAGAGGAATATGTAATCACATTTAATCCTAATATTTTTTAATTTTCTAATCAAATAAATTTTAGTATGAGTAAATGTGTAGTTGATGTACATATTAATGTAGGTAAGTGATTTAAAAAAAAAAATCAAAACAAATAAATATTTTGGAAGTCACATTTTATACATGATTTACAGGTTTTCTAGTAAATGTGTAGTTAATGTACATATTTATGTAGCTAAGTGATTTTTTTTAAAAAAAAGCAAAACAAATAAATATTTTGAAAGTATATTTTACACATGATTTATATGTTTTCTTGTTGATTTTCTAGTTAAATTTTTAGAAAGCTTTGATATGGTTTTAAATTTAGTTTCTGTTAAAGTACATATATGTTTTTTTCTAATAATATTGAGTAAAATATTAATTTTTTTTGTTGATTGTATAGTTAAACTTTTTTCAAATTTATTTAAAACTAGTTTTTATGTGATTTTTAATAATTAGTTTTTGTTAAGTACATATATAATTTTTTCTAATAATGTTGAATTAAAAATTGAGTGTTTTATTTTAATAAAATTATATATGTTAGTAGACAAAAAAAATTATAATGAATACATATGAATTGATTTGGTAAGGAATAATTTTTTTTAAATTAAAGGTAATGAAAACCTAAAAAGAAGGAGAAGAAAAATAAATTATAATTTAAAAAGGATTAAAAATGACACATGTCAGCTTCTCATATTGTGTGAAAAAAGTAACCTTAAAATATTATAATATATAATATAGATAAGTGTGATACCATAGTACTACCTAATTATAACTACAAATCCTTCCAACAATAACTGTGCAATGAATCTTGCTTTTAAGCTTATATATTGATTGATAATAATAATAATACGATATGCAATAAATTCTCTTTGACCAAATCAACATGTATCATAGACTTTTTTTTTAATAACACAAGCAAAAAATAATCAAATCAAGGTCAATGATTTTACTTGCCAAAGTTATATAAATACTACATAGAACTTCTTTGTGAGTAACAGTATTTCAATTCTGACTAGATTTAATAAGAAAAACAAATACTATGAATGTTACAAAAAATTTGACGGTTTTATTTCTCGTTGTAGTCTTTGTTGTTTCATTGCCCAACTACAATGCTTTGATTTCCGGTCTGTTTCAACTTGTTAAATTTATATTTTAATATTAGTATTGATCATTTTAAAAACAATTAATAAATATGTAGAATTTGTAATGTCCATGTTTAGGGTTTTGGTTTAAAGATACATAAACGTACTTTTGAAAATGTTGTTAGTATTATGCTATCATTATATATTTTTCAATGAAATATTATATAACTATATATATAAGGATAATCATATATTTTTGTATCAGTTATTACAATTATTAATCTTTATGTAAATTTGTGTATGTGCAGAGAAGGAAAAGATGTCATATGACCACTGCACGGTTCTTTGTACATTCCGATACGACTTAAAAGCATGTTTTTCTGACTGCTCAGGAGATGGCTTCACATATGGATATTGTATTTCTCCTTCTCCTAACGATCCTAAGAGATGTTGTTGCCAAAAGTAATACAAACTTAAACTTCCTTCCTTCTTGATTAGCGGTTCAAATATTATAATAAATGCATGGAATAAAAACAAATTATTTTATTATATTATGTGTAAAAAGAAAATTACGTATTACGTATTTTTTTCTTGAAATGATACAAAAAATATATAACAAGTTGGCTTAAAAACCAGTAGAGTAAAAATGGTTAATCGTGGGTACAATATTTCGATTTAACCAAATAAACCAACCACCTTTGGTGACTTTCCCATTTGACAGAGAAAAATAAAGCCCAAATCCATAAAGAGTTCATGTTATTTACGTTTATGCCATTATTTATTTGTTCTGTATTTAGACAATAGAACAGCCATTGTAGAACATTTTTTCAGAAAATTGATCGGCGTTGATGGTGGAATAGTTTTGAGCTAAAGTGGAGAAGACTCTCCAATCTCCACGATTTGTTAACGGAGAGCCTGAGCAATATATCTGAAAATAGAAAGAAGAAAAGCTTAGGAATATAAGATGACCGGAAAAACTTGTATGAAAAAAAAGCCTCCACAACCGAATATATATCGTTTAGTGGAGTGACGCCGTTTTGATGCTCCTTAATCTTGACCGAATTGTGCTTAGGAATATTTTCCATATCAATTTTTTCCTTTACGGTATTCACTAGTCAAAGTTATACTTATTTTATACACTTTATATTAATTAAATATATATATATGTCGTTCTCTATGGTAGTTTTTTAAATAAAACTTCATATTGTAATTTTTTACTTTCAATAATATAAACCAATCTGATTGTAGTTTTGCTGGTTGATAATGTGGCAAAAAAGTTATGATGATTTGTAAGTTTTATACCATAGTACTAGCTAATTAAAATTATAAAACTTTTCAACATTAAATTGTGCAATAAATCTGGCAATTGTCAACATAATCTTGCATTTGCAATAAATTTTCTTTGACCGAATCAATAAGTATCACAAAAAAAAAAAAAATCAATAATACAAGCAAATATAAAGGTCAATGGTTTTATTTGCCAAACAAAGAAATGTTTACTTATAATTATGAAAAATCAGTTAATCTTAAAAATTCCAAATGCCATAAGTTATATAAATAGAACTTCTCTTTCGGTTCAGATCAAAAAAATTAACAAGATTTCAATTTCTGAGCAGGTTTAATAAGAATACAAATAATGTGAGTATTATAAAAAAATTGGTGGGGTTCCTCTCATAGTAGTATTTGTAGTTTCGTGATTTAAATGCCGTAATAGATGAACGGAATGAAAACAAATTATTTATAATAATACTTATAATTTCTTGGCACTCAATTTTGTGTGTGTTTATTGAATGTAATTAACTACTGATGAACGTCCTCACGTATTTTTAGTGAATCTACTATAAAATACAGTACTAACTAAGAAGTTTTGTTTTAAACAAATTTTAAGGGTAATAAGAATTGAGAACTGAATAGCTAAATATCTTTTAGACAAATAAAAAAGAAAAAGAACAGCTAAATATCTACACCACAATTTGTCCCGGTTTACTGTTTCCCAATCTAACCATAACCACCTAAACACGAAACTAAACCATAATTAAACCTGTTTACAACTCTTTCTTCTTCTTTTTTTTTGGTTTTAAACTCTTTCTTCTTCGTCTTCATTTTTTTTCGCTCCCCTCATATGTTCTTCTTCTGTCGGTTAATTCCTCAAAATCAATTCATTGATCATTTTTTTTCCTCTCATAGAAATCTCTGAAACAAATAAGGACTAGTTTTAAAATTTTGAAATACTTAAACAAATAAATTCAAAATGTTCTGTGGAAAACTATCTAATTTTGTTCCTATAAAATCTCACTCTGACGAAAAACTCAAAGGACAACAATAATAATTCCAAAATTCGCAATCCTAATTTCTGGGATGGCTGTGCAGATTCCCGTGCGACGGACGGAATCAAACAACAAAGAACCCTTTTCAGTGGCGATCGGGTCGAGAGATCCCCTCATCCGCATAAGTGGACATTGCGAAACAAGCTCCCTGAGACGCAGCCCAAGCTTCTTCCCGACTCGCGAAGCGGTTTTCGCGTCCCAAAAATGGTTACGACGAGGGAATCTCTAGAGCCTCCATTTCTGTTGTCCCACTTTATCACTTGTTATTATGTAGCATACATAGCCTATATTAGAGCCTCCATCTCTGTTATCCTACCTTATCTATATTATTTTTATTCAACTGGTCAATTGGAACAAAATTTACCACTTTTAACTGAGTGTTATTTAGAAATTTTCCTCCTTACTACTGGTCAATTAGCTTTAAATTATAAATATTCCATTTTGATATGAATTAATTGGTATATGCACTACAAGAAAAAAAGAATATTGTGACAAAAAAATTGTGACGATTTGTTTTGTCATAATATTGTGACAATTTACATACGAAAATATGACAAAATTATTTGGTTATAAAAACGTAACCATTTCGTTATAATATTGTGACCGAATCAAAAGTAAGAATTTTTTGTCACTAATAGTGGCAAATTTGTTACGGAATATATAGTTACAAATATTATTACGGTTTTGTGACTGAAATTGGTAACTAAATTATACGATTTTGTGACAAAACTTATGTCACACATAATTACAAAATATTTGTAAGTATCTCCTCACAAATTAGTATCTTGACTAAGGAGTTTGTTCATAAATCGTGTGCTATACGTGTTACTATTTTATAAGTAGATTAAAAATGCATGTGGATTAAAAATTAAATAAGAAAACAAATTCCTTCTAAAAAATTAGAAAACACATAACCGGAAAAAGTATAAATGACTATTCATGTTTTAATTCGATATCAGAATTTCTGTAACATCCGCGAACCAGAAAGTTGTGTTAGAGTTGGTATCGGACGGCATTAGGGATTCGGGAGTCGATTACATACGCTCTTTGAGGTGCGAATCGAGGATTGACTGTACATGTTCTTGTTTGATTGTTGTACAGTTGGTTTAAGGTTCATTTATCTCGAAGAAAGTGTGTGAAAAGCTTCTGAATGCTTAGTGTCGATCGACACCAAAGAGGTGTGTCGATCGACACCGGTTTGAGGAATCAATTCCGGTTTAAGTCGATTGCGCGTTCGATTGTGGTTTGAGTTGGTTTGGTCGAGGGGTGTCGACCGACACCAAGGAAGGGTGTCGATCGACACCGGTTATTGTGAAATCGACCGGTTCGATTTAAGTCGGCTGGTTTTGTTCAGTTTGGGCGAGAGAAGCCCTAGGTCGCGAATAAAACACTGTAGCCGCGTGGTAAAAGTGATTTTTCGAGTTTTTCACTTTCAGAGCAAGAGGGAGGCGATTTTGGGAGAGAAATCTGAGTTTCTGGGTTGAATATGTTGCTGTTCTTCGTTGTTTCATCTCCTTTCCTTCCTTTCAATTCGTTTCAAGGTGTGTGCGTGACTGTAGGTCCGTTAATCAATAGAGTTTGATTGATTTCAAGTTTGTTGATGAGTTTTCGAGTTGTTCTTGAGTTATGGTTGAGTTATTTTGTTGTTTGATCGATGTGGGGGTTGAATCCCACGATTTTGTATGTTTTGTGCGATTTTCGTAGCTTCTGGTGTCTGGGCGTCGAGCTGGTGTCGACCGACACTCGATTGGTGTCGATCGACACTCAGGAGGCTGGCGTCGATCGACACCATAGAGGTGTCGGTCGACACCGACATGGGTGGTCAGGAAACGTGGGTTTTCCTGACAGGGAAGT
Organism: Erythrophleum ivorense; assembly: GCA_026724425.1. Taxonomy (NCBI): domain Eukaryota; kingdom Viridiplantae; phylum Streptophyta; class Magnoliopsida; order Fabales; family Fabaceae; genus Erythrophleum; species Erythrophleum ivorense. The sequence goes on along the minus strand of JAIUCV010000117.1, from coordinate 2,414,450 downwards.
TTCTGTTGTGGTTTATTGTTATTGTTGTTGATTATTATTGATGTATTGTCTAGTGTTTGACGTACTTGGCCTGTAGGCAGGATGATCCAGTCACTAAGTATTTATGATAATACTTACGCATCTCTATTCCAATGTGATGCAGGTAACAGCAATGTTCTTCCGCGGAAAGAGACCGAGAGAAGAGGATGATGAGATTAGGAATTTGATATTGGCTATTTTGTTGTGGTTGACAAGGAATTCCTGATTCTAGGGTGTTAGTCTTTATTTTAATAATGTAGCAAACCTTGTGTTTAGATTGCTTATTCTTTATTGGTTTTATTGGTTATTGGTTATTTGTTGAACGGCATATTTATGATTTAATATTATTAATTTCTTTTTGAGAATTTCCGCATCGATAATTATTTATAAAAAAAAAAAAGCTTGGTTGTTTCAATTTCCATAAACAAAACATATTTTATGTTAATTTAATATATGAAATCATAATTAAACAAAAATCGTAACACTTTAATCGAAAGACATCTGCTCTCTCTTCCTAACAATTTTCACTTTTTCAAAAACGACCATTTGGCTTTCAGATGTGAACGATTTTTTTCCCTCATGCAATGTAGTTGTCTGAGTAGTGAACGGTTTCAAAACCGGATCTTCCTCACTTTTATTCCCTTAACCTCCATCCACTAAAAAAATTCACTAATTGTCTCTACACCTCCATCTCTACAAATCTATGCATCATTCGGGTCTGTTCGTCTCTCTCTAGCAATCATCGTCTTCCATCTCTGGTTAGTTTTCTTTCTCTGCTTTTCTACATTTTCTTTTTTTTTTTTTATCGGCCGTGGATTAGTCAATTTTCTTACTTCTCTTCTTTTGATTTCTTTTCTGTATCTGATAATATCGAATTGAGATCTAGACATCAAATTGATTTATGTTTTGGATTTTTTTACTAGCTTCATGTTCGGTGTAATGCTTTCTCTCTATGGAATTTGACCCAATTTCTAAAGAATCAAAGATTATAATTCACATATGTGCTGGATTCTCCTGCGCTTTGACATTCTGCTACTGGTTATTCACTATGGTGTTTTGCATTTCGCAGAAACTAAAAACAAAATGGTAGTTCGTGAATTCCCACTTGATGGATGAATCAAAAGCTTATAAACTAGCTGTGAGACACTTAACACACAACAATTAACAATCTGAGTGTATATTGATACATGTGTTTAACACTTAACACATAGACAATTAACAATCTGAGTGTATATTGATACACTGTTTACATAGTTGTAATTCACGTTAGTAGAGATTAACACTATGTGGTTTTTCTTATTTTTATGGTTTGTAACAGAATGGATTAAAAGCAAAGGGCAACTTTGGGTTAAAGGTTTGCAATTTCTCTGATTTGTATAGTTTTATATTTCCGAAAGATACAAGACTTTTGTATTATAGGATTTACAAACGTGTAAAGCAGATAAGTTTCAATATTACATGAAACTCTGGAAGATAATGAAGATGGGTTCTTGCTAATTCGGAAGAGATACAAATGGCAACTATTCAAGAATATGTATGATGTTATTAGAAAAACATACTTATTTCAGAGATTGACTCATGGTAAAACTGGAATGGGCTATGATGATATGGGAAAAATTGACATGTCTGATCATTGGTGGGATGAACGTATAATTAAAGGTGATTAACATTTTCTTTCTTGGCACATTTCCTTTCTCATATAAAAATTGCATTAAGTAATATGAATAAACGTTTGATCTTTAATGATTTAGAAATTATTTTTTGTTATTCCTCTTTAATGTTAAGTGTCGAACATTGTATGTGATTAGTAACTTGTTTAGTTAGAACACTAACTAGTTTAAACTTCTTTAGTTAGGATAGAATTTGTACTTGAAATTGGAGTTTAAACACTAACAGTAACTGGTTTAGTTATCGTCTGAGTTAGATTACAACCGGTTTAGTTATAATTTGAGGATATAGTCTGATTCACATTAACGTAATATACAAGGTTTAGTAACAATCTGAACTATAATATCCATTTTTTCTAGCTATAATGGATATTTAATGTTTATTGTGTTTATTGTGCGTATGTTTGGTTATTGTCTTAAATGTTTATTGTGCGTATGTTTGTTAACGTGAATCATTTATTTTTGTTATATAGGAATGGCGCGGTGCTAAAATATATGAAAATGATGGATGCTCATGTAGATTTGTTTGAAGCGGAGTTTGGTGCTATTTCTTTGACTGGAGCAGAATAATGGAGCGCTTAAGAAGAAGAAGCTAGTTTGAATCCTAGAGAAGATAAAGAAAATTAGGATGATAATGAATCTGTTGACATAGATATGTTTGTGCCAGTACTGGTGTATGGGTTAACTTTGTTTGGATATTAGTTTATTAATTACTATTATCGTTTTTTATTATCTTTTACTTTTATTTTTTACTATATAATTATATAGATGTTTGAAAATATGTGACTAAAGTTAATTAAACCGTTTGTTACTATTTTTTATGGGTTTTCACAATTCTAACTTTGTAAGAATTTGTTACTGTGTTTAGTAAGAAAAAATTATCACAAAAAAAACTATCACAAAAAAAACTAACAGTGACGGTTGTGTGACTATAATTTAGTCACTAATTGTGATGGATATGTGACCTAATTATGACTGTACTTTTTGTCACAAATTGTGCTGTTTCTGTGACTGTATTAATGGTGTCACAATTGGTGATGATTTGTAACTAAAAAAAACGTCACAAAATTTTGTAATGTTTTTTGTGACATAAGTTGATTTGTGATGTTTCTACTGTAATCTTTTAAAATTAGTAACAATTTTGTCACAATAAAATATCTGTGACAACATTTAAGCATTATGACTAAAATAATTGTGAAAATAATCAGTTTTTTTAGTGATAATATATTATATTTATCTGCAGTAGTATAGGTTTGGGCCTCCACAAAATTTGGCCCACTCTGTTTTTTGTTTTATTTTGATCTGTTTAGTGAAATAACGCCTTCGTGATGCTCTCCGCGTGTATTAAAACAACACCTCCTGAGTTTTTGTTAGTGTGAGATGAAATTTCGTTTTTCTTCTTTTCTTCCAATCTAAGTTATCAACGATGAAATTTCCATTTAGAACATAAGTTTTTTCACCAAATTAGCTGAAGTAGTACTAAAGATAAAAGAAAAGAAAAAGAATAAAGAACCCTAAAATAACCAAACAAAAGAAAAACAAAAATAAAAAAGTATCGCATCTAAGCGAACCGCTCTTGCATGTTCTGGCCCCCCGTACGAGAAGCTCGTGTTGCTGAACTTCCCGACGGTGTAATAACTGGCATTTGTCGCTTCAAATATAAGACCGTTTGTCGGTTGGAAAACTCGTAAGTTCGCCGCAATTTGCAGATCCCACATGGAAGCAGATTTGTCGTTGTCCGGAAGGTATCCAGATCCCATCTCGGTAATCGTGTGTCGGCCAGAAATGTTGTTGTTTACGATTTCCCCGCCCCACTGTACATGTTCGGCGTACTCAGTAAGGCGGGTGAAGATCTCTGTGGGCCAATATCCAACTGTTGTAAGATTGGTGCCGTTGTTGAAGCCGACAGCCAACCACCAAGGTCCCGGGTTTGGATCCTACATTTTTGTAATTATTTATATATTAGAAACCATTTTTGCAACAAAACAAAATATAAAATAAGTTCACTAACCTTCCAAATTTGGATGGTAAGTTCCGTTTGGGCTCCACCAAAAATCGAAGGAGAGATTGGGCCTTCAATAACGATACTCGAATTGGTTTGTATAAACCCACCGCAACGGAGATTATAGCAATGCGTCAAAGTGTATGCATCAGTCTGTCCATATAATACATAAGAATGTTATTAACATATCAATAAACACATATCTTTTTTTTAACTAGTCAAATCATAATAAAAAGCTAATGTAATGCTACCTTTTATAAAAATTTAAAAAAAACTAAAAGTAATTTAATACTTTTTAAAGTAATTAAAAGTAATTAATATTAATTAATACTATTAAAAAAGTAGTTGGTATTAAAAAAAATCATTAATAATAAAATATTAAATGATTATTAATATCTATGAAAAACCTTAAATATCAAATATAAGAAAACAAATTTGCGACAGAGTTTTAGTAAACTATTAAAATAATTATTCATAGAAAAAAAAGCTTATCCATTTTAAATTAAATACACACAAGAAATGGTACTAATAATAAGAAATAAATTTGCAACAAATATTTACTAAACTAATAAAATAAAAAATCTGCACATTGCATGGGCCCACTCCTAGTATATATCAATATGACAGGGAAATTTTGAAATATTTGGGGTTTTTAGGAAAATTGTTCTTTTAAATATGGGCCTAATTTTAGAGAGAATCTAACCCTTTTTTATAAAAGAAAATTCGAATTTGGGCCGGATCTAATTAGTTTGTTTCTAAAATATATCAGTTTTGTTATATAAGGTGTTGTAACAAATTCAAATGAATTCAACAGTTTATTATTGATTTTTAATGTTTATTGATGGGTAAAAAGGAAAATAAAATTAACATACCGTCCAGAATATGAAGAGCCGTGGCTGGTAGTCCTTATATAAATCAGGAGAAACCTAAATAATAAAATAATTATAACTTATAATTTTAATTATTTTGAACTAATATAGAAATTACTTAACAAATAGTTAGTAAAAAAAATTGATCAGAACATACCTGCCAACCTGCCTCAATACTATTGAGGTTATTGTTCTTGTAAGAACCAGAAGTGAGCCATATTTGGGCCAAACTGAACTCAGAAACTTCTTCTACTTTAGGCTTCCAGACATTCATGGTCATTTTAGCTCCATAAATCTTTGGCGGTGGATTTTTTAAAGCTGTCAAAGCATACTGTTTTTTTTCCGAAATAATTTTTAGAATATTGAATAAAAATAATTGTTATATATTTAGTTTTTAGAGTTAGTTCGATTCAGGTATTTGGTTTCAGAAAAAAAAAAAAACGATTTGATTCAAGTTTGAGTTCGGTTTGGATTACGATAAAATAATAACTATCAATTAACTTTAATTAAGAACATATAATTTGTATATCCAAAAGTGTTTTTGTCTAATAAAAAACTTAGATTAAGAGTAAATTTTAGTTGGGTCAAAAACTGAATAAGAGTAAAAACGGAGATTGATCTGCTTTTATGGAGGACAAAAGCCCTTTTTATAAAATCTAGTTCAAGCTTGGGGCTTTGTTTAATTAAGGGGCAAATAAAAAAAAAAACCCACATTAAATCTTTTAATGGGCCTATTTCTGAACCAGAACAAGAAAGGCCCAAAAACGAAAACAAATAGTTTTTTTTAAAAAAATTGGTTATTTTGGTTAAACAAAGTAAGAGTTTGATTTAAATACTTTGGTATATAATTTTTTGTACTTTTCAAATAATCTCTTAGTTCAAGTTTAAAAGTGAGTAAATTATTGTTTGGGTCAGTTCAATTTAAATTTAGGTAAATCGTTTAGAAAAGTCGAAATATATTTTGTATGCTATAATACCTCATGTCCATAAGTGGCTTCTACTCCTGGTTCATATTCTGTAGTTCCGCTCACATTGACTGATAGACTAAGTAGCAATACTAGAAAACTCCGGCGAACCTAAATATAATTGTAACATACATTGAAATCAATATAAGAGTTGTATTTACTGGTTTGATTTTTTTTTTTTAAATTCTAACTTTTTTTTTTTTTACCAGTGTCATGAGATTGAATATAGATTCTTTCGAGCCATTGACTCTAACTCCAGGACTCATCTTGTTAAGCTCACTGAATGCGATCGAATAAATGCAGGATAGTCTTTCTACGGACACAGCAAGACTTGTAGCGAAGTGTATTCTCAAGCTCTGAATCAACAAAAAGTAGATATAAGCAAAGATTTTGATGAGAGACCAAGGTTGTGTTCAAGAATCTCATTCTTACTATTTACTCCATAATCTGGGAATGAGATCAAGAATATGGAAGAGAGAAATCGAGCTCAAAGAAGAAGATGAAGAAGAAAATAGTTTGTTATTCTCATTAATTTCATCGTAACTGTACAAACCATATATATACACATGATAAAGCTAAAGGAAACTTTAACCATGTAAACCGGAAATAACCTATCCTAACTAAACCATCTTATCTAATACTTACCGTTTTGTCTTGCCAAGAGAATGGATTTTCTTCACTCGGCTGATCTTGTCTAGTTTTATCTTCTTCTACGTATAAGATAGGTTTTTCTCCAACAAGAGCCCTGCAGAACAAGAGTTTCTGTTGATAAGAAAAAAGATGCAGACCAATAGTATATATATATATATCTATATATAGAAATTCTCCACAATATATAAGTAACCTTTTGGGAAGATCTGGGACAAAAAGGTAAAGGAAAAATTGGATCGAGGGAATTCGACACCCTCGAGATGACTTTGCCAAAAAAATTTGATAAAGTGACTTTGCCAAATCCAAGAAAGAAACAAAGAGAATAGCTGAAGTAAATATATAGAGTTTTTCTTATACCAAAATGATCTATGTGAAGAAGTTATACATAATATATGAATCTATGTAGTGAATATTAGAGAATTCGAAGTAAGAGAGGAATACGTACCTCGGATCAGTAGAAACTGGATTGTATTTATAAGCAAGTGCAACCGTTTTTTTTTTTGTATTCTACTAATTCATTTAAAAAAAAAAATACAAGAAAAGTTATTTCTGTATCCATTTAAGGAACATCCGAAAATGGAAACCCTAAGATCAAAAGTGGACACAACCATGCACGCTATCTCTTTAACTATTTTCTTGGTTTCATACTAGGACCCCCAAACAACATATACACTAACAGATTATTAATGTAGCATTCAGATTCTGAAAAGTAAACATGCATATTAATTTAATTATGAACATCATTTGGTGCTTTTACGTGATTTTATCAATAGTTTTTTTAATCTATTTTTATTGCTTCAAACTAATGTGAAATCATTCTGTGGTTTCAAATTTATTTCACATGATTTTTTTATTTTTTTTTGAACAATTTTTTTCTTTTGTTGTTAAAGCACATGATTTCACCCAGTGATCAGTTTACGATGTATAATGCAAAGCCAGTCGTTTTATAGAAAAAGTATCATGCTTTTGCGTCCACATTATAACAAACGGTTTGAGTTACAGAAAAATAAAATAAACAAGTTGCATGTAAGTATGTAACCCAAAACAGAAGAAGAAGAAAGCGATGAATGAGTGTGAGTGGAGAATGCTGAGACGAACCTTCTATTTTTAGATTATTGGGGACAAAACAATGTTTTTTGGAACCATTGACCCTTTTAAGCTCGTTACAAATAAATAGAAATCTGGACCCACGTTTTTCTTTTGGTTAAATGCACTTTCCATTTCTTCACTAAGAAGTACTATCTGAAATAAATACATTAGTTTGAAATCTTTTTGAACATTCCCAAAATACATTATTAAGTGGACAACAACCTCCCACTAGTGTTTAGTTTTATAGTAAATAGTAATTGTTTTTATTATTCTGAGCAAAAATAAAATAAAATACTACTAATATTTAGTTAGGAACACTTTTACAAAGAAAAAAATATCTACCACGGATCAATAATTGGTCATTAACTTTCTTTACACTGGAGATTAGAGCATGTACAATGGAGAAACCAAGTTGTTTCTTTAAATTTTTTTTTTTTTTTTTTAATGATTTTTGAAAAAAAAAAATTAAAAATTTAAATTCAATCGGGTTGTGACACGTGTAGAAACGTGTCAGAGAAACTCGCCGAAAACTTCTTTGGGAAGAAATCCATCACGTTGAGTCTCTTCACGTAGACGCCACGTCAGCGCACACGTAGATAAATGTTTTTTTTTTTTTCTTTTTTGCTAAAGAAACCCATATATGACCATTGTTTGTGCTCTTAGACACACGTATATTGGGAAATGACAACTGTATAGAAATCCGTGTAAGTGGTTTTATTTCTTTTTCTTAAAGTCGATCCTAACTAAATGATCTTAAGAAACTAACTAATCAATGTTTGCTAAGGAATAAATTAAAACAGTGTAATAGTGTATTCATCCGTGTGATATTTTAGGTTTGTTTTGTTTTGAATTGTATTAAGCTAAAATTATATAAGTGATAGTTTGTTCACCATCCAAATTTTTTATTTAAATGATATCTCTTTTTCTATGTAAATTGTAATAGACATCATTTAAGTAAATATATGTATATACTAGAGGTGTCAAAATGGGTAATCCAACCCATTCAACCTATTATCCAAATGGATTGAAAGGTAATGGATTATGGGTTTATCCAACCCATTATATAAATGGATCATGGGTTAATCCAACCCAATTAGTAAATAGATTAGGTTGATCCATGACCCATTTAATTATATGGTTTAAATGGTTAAATGGTTAACCATGATCCATAAATTATAAATAAAAATAATTTTTTAATAATTTTATTATTAAATTAATAATAATAAATAATATCTATTAATCATAATAAATTTAATTAATAAAAATGTGTTTTTGGACGGAAATTTTGTGAAAACGCGTTTTGGATGGAAAATTTGTGAAAACGTATTTTGGGCGGGAAAATTTGTCAAAACACGTTTTGGCGAAAAATATTGTGAAACCGCGGTTTTGGCGAGAAATTTTGTGAAAACTATATATTTGGGGGAAAATCTAAATTTTTCACTTTGTTAGGTATAATTGTGAGAAAAAAAAAAATTGGGACGGGTTAATTTGCAAATCATGTTTTTTGTAGATAAATAGTGAAATCATGATTGTGGAAGGACTAATTTAGAAAATAAAATAATGTATGATGAAAAGTTGATGGTTAACCATTTCATCCATCAATCCATTTCAATTTGAACCATATGATCCACAACCCATTTGATCTACAATCCATTTGATTCATTAATCCATTAGAATCAAAAAATTTGATTTATTAGGATTAATGGTTTGGTTAGGTTGGGTCAATCTATGGATTTCAATCTATTTTGACACCCCTAATATATACTATTTGAGTATTTGAATAATCCTATCGAAAAAAGGCAGAGGGAGCATTTGAATAATTCAGGTCGAAATATTTGTATATTCTACTGGAATATACACACGAATGAGCGGTATGACCATAAGGCCATCTCCATTAACAGTGAGAGAAATTGGTAAAAAAAGAGAGAGAAAGAGAATGACCTCTTGCGTCTCTCATTTAACAGACGTATCAGACTATTTCAAGAGATTTGAGAGATATTTTTTATTTTTAAAATTTAATTATACTATTAAATTATATTAATATATTATGTATTAGAGATTCTCTTATGAGACTCTATACCGATAGAGATGGTGAAAAAAAGAAGATCACAAGGTTCATAATTTACACTGTACATGTAAACGAATTATCTAATTAATTATTTAAGCGGAGAAATGAAGACATTAAAATGCACAATATTTTTGTTTGTTTGCTATAGATTCCTTTGGAGAAAAATGAAAGTAAATGGAGTTAATTGTGCTCGAAGTATTATAAAAAAGAAGCAGTTTTTTTGTTTGTTAGATACCTTTCGGTAAAGTGAATAATGAAGTAATTTAGGAAAGACGTAATCGATAAATTAAAACCACTGGTCGGGGCTAAACATAGCAACCAAAAAGACATCTGATTATTGATTTTTTTTTAGTACTCTTTTTTTTTCTTTTTTGGTCGTCTACTCGTTTTATAGCGAAAGCAGAAAGGGCTACAAGAACAAGAACTAGTACATATCCCATTAGCAGGCCCAAAAAACATTAACAGAACACAAGTTGTCATTTTTACTCGTTTAAAAACACGTGTTCACTAAAGAAAAAAAGAGGGCCCACGTGACACCATTTGACGAATTCTTGGAGTCTCCGCCGGATTTGCTCACCGCCGTCACCGACTGGTCGCTGATTGTTGCTGCCGAATGCCGATTATCACCTCCGACGACAATCTTCAACACAAGATCTGGGCACCATAACGTATCACTCCAACACATCCTTCTGCTTAGAGTAGCATTACAGTCCGAACATACAGTCCGAACTCCGAAGTAGACATCTCAAAAATATAGCAACCCAATAATACGTACTTAGGAGATACATGATTTTTGACATAGAAATATCAAAGTTAGAAATGTTACAAACATTTGTCTAAGTAGATTATTCACCCTGACCAAACACATGCATTCTATTCTCACTTCCCTTTAGTCGATTACAGATTTAAGACAAGAGTCGAGTTAAGACAAGTAGATTCAGCAGTTATATGTATAAGTAGCTCAATTTCTCTTCCTCTGGTGATGGTGATTGTAAATTCACACAATTCTACATCAACTAGCTCTAATAAGATAATCAAATTCACCAAAATCGAAACTTTGATCACCGACACAAAAACCTGAAATTGAGCGACGCGTGTCGTTTTGTCTGTGTTTTCTCGCTCTCTCAAAACGATTTAAAAACACACTCAACGACCTCAGTCCATTTTCTTTCTTAAGGAACCCTTATATTTTCTCTGAACTTCTAAAAAAGCCCTTAACATTTTTTTAATTAAAAAACTTAATTTGCTCATTCATTCCCTAATCCTCGCCGGGAAAAAAAAATCGACGTTTCCACCACCGGCGATGATACTCTTCTAATTCTCTCCGTTTTTCTCATATTACTCTCCAATTTCTCCACACAGCGAATGGTCAAATCATCTCCGATCCTCTCCTCTCCTCAAAACTAACAATTTCTATAGAATATCTTTCGTTATCATGATTTCGTTATCCTCTTCCGCTACGACTCTTCCTAGCTTATGCTCCCATGTCGGTTCCGGCGGCGATTCCACCGTCGCGGCCGCAATGAGTGTTAGGTTGTTTAATAAACAGAAGAAAGTTGTGTACTGTTGCATAGCTCCTCCTCCTCGGAACTTGAACAACGATGGTTTCTCGTCCACCAAATTCACTGTATTGTCCATTTTTGCTTTCTCCTTTTCTCAATTTTACCAAATAGTTTCACAGATTAGTAGCCATTGATTTAGTCTGTTGTGAAAGCTCTTATTTTTCTGTGCTGTAATTTGGAAATTTTCTGCATTTTGGTTAGTCTAGAGCCCATGTTTAATATTGGAAATGTGGTTTTGTTCCACAGAATCTCTCCAATTTAAGAGGTAATCATGAAGAAGTAGAGCCTGAGAGTGACGCTGATGTTCTTATAGAATGCAGAGATGTCTATAAATCATTTGGCGATAAGCATATCTTGAGAGGCGTTAGCTTCAAGGTCTTTTCTTCCTCCCTTCATCGCTGCTTCAAAATTGGTTTCACTAGTGACATCTTAAGAAACTTCCGTAGCCATTTTGTTATATTCAGATTAGACATGGAGAAGCTGTTGGAGTTATCGGTCCTTCTGGGACTGGAAAATCAACCATTTTAAAGATCATTGCTGGTCTTCTTGCTCCAGACAAGGTTTACAATATTTCTTCAGAATGTTTTTTCATATATTTTCTTTGTCTTGATTAGTTTGTAAGACATATTAGATATACCTTGATGAGCAGGGAGAGGTTTATATACGAGGCAAAAAGCGAGACGGTCTGATCAGTGATGAGGAGATATCTGGACTTCGTATTGGCTTGGTATGTGCTTCCTCAGGTACTGATTCTCGTCTGTTAGTTTTGATGATGTGTCCAATGTTATGTCAATCCAACAGGTATTTCAGAGTGCAGCTCTCTTTGATTCTTTGACTGTTCGTGAAAACGTCGGTTTCCTTTTGTAAGATTCCATCTTTCAACTTCCTTTGTACTGTATACAGGCAGATGCTTTTCCACATTCGTATCAAATAAAAGCTTTTCATGTTTATGAATCTCAGATATGAAAGATCAAAAATGCCCGAGACTCGAATATCTGAGCTTGTCACAGAAACCTTGGCAGCGGTTGGTTTGAAGGTATCTTAAATTTTACATTAGTGAGTAAGAGTGAATCAGGTGATGAAGTCAAGAGTTCCTCTAGATTAACATTTGTTTCTAACTAATAAAATAAGGGTGTTGAGAATCGGCTACCTTCAGAGCTATCTGGTGGGATGAAGAAACGGGTTGCTTTAGCCCGTTCGATAATTTTTGATACAACGAAAGAGGTGATAGAGCCAGAGGTAATCTGAACATACACCAATTCATGAATGCATTTTGTTTTCTTCTATAGATGCTTGACTCTCTTGCTTCAGTATAATCGTTGATGAAACGAAAAAGATGTGGCGGAAATAGGAAGTTATCAGTGGATTTTCGAAGTTCTTGTTATCGATTTTGTAAATCCCCCTTGTCGCCTCCCTCGTGTTGGTTTTCAGGTGCTCTTGTACGATGAACCAACAGCAGGACTTGATCCTATTGCCTCAACTGTAGTTGAAGATCTTATCCGCTCTGTTCACATGACGGGCGAGGATGCAGTTGGAAAACCCGGAAGTATAGCTTCTTATGTGGTAGTTACACATCAACATAGCACTATCCAAAGAGCTGTAGACAGGTTCTACTTTTACTCTGTAATCTTGAAGTATATATGTATATGAACCATTTATCTTTTTGGGATGAAACTCTTGAAAGCTGCTTCGTTTTCGATTTAGGTTATTGTTTCTGTATGAGGGAAAAGTTGTTTGGCAAGGAATGACCCATGAGTTTACCACATCAACAAATCCAATAGTTCAACAGGTACTTTGGTTCGCATACTCACTTCAATTTCCTTTACAATAAATAATCTGGTTTTATAGTATGCTTCGAATGATCTTTGAGTTGCATTCTTTTCTTTGTCTCCCATCTGTATCTCAGTTTGCATCAGGCAGCCTCAATGGACCAATCAGATACTAAGATACAGAGGGAGAACATGTGTATCGAAAGGTCTAAGTAGATTCAGTAGTTATATATATATAGTTTGGATTGAAGTGAATATACTTTACTTGTTGGTTCCATATGTTTAGAGTTGAATAAGGTTATTCACTACGCAGAACCTTCTTGTCCAATTGTGTAACTCAAGCGTTTGAGAAGGTTCATATAATTACAAAAACTAGATAAAGACCACCTTGTGCACGTTTGATTCTCTACTCTTAATAGTCTAGGCCACATTGATGGATACATGATTCATAATTTCAATTCTTGTTATGGTAATACTTTCTATTGCATTGTATATTTTATATATTTTTCAAAACTTGACTCGCTTGTACAAGTATTGAAAAAAGAACCGGCATTGTTCTCATTTTGTTACCTGATCCAAATGGTTACAAAACCGGAAGATTGGCCAGCTTTTGCTTCTGAATTGTATGTGAGCAGAAGACACTTCGAGAATCATTTCGGAGTTTATGTGTTAGGAAAGTAGGGAATAGGGTTGCAGGACAAATTAGTGCCGATCATACTTTTTCTTTAGAAATAACTCTCATGTTGTTGTAGATACTAAACACAGACAAGATTCAAGAACTTGGAGTGCTGAGTCTAGATTAAAGACCTCGAATTCGAGCCAAAGGGATATGAATAACTAAAACAAAACAAAGATTTTTTCAACCTCCACAATTTGAGATTCTTGTTCAGTAATGAAACTTTTGGTATGTCCCAAAACAAACAATATGGTTTTGTGTGTTTTAAGAATTGAGGGACTAAGTAAACTATTGCTTTAGCTATGGCAGAGGTCACGTCATGCACAAGCTCCATCTTGCGCAACACAAATCTCATTTCTTCTAAATGCAACGCTTTCCACTTCTCATAAATCACAAATCTCAGAGTCTTTGTTCTTTTTATTGGTTGGTTAATACAACAACATACTGTTACTATGAACCTTTTTAGAAACTCTGTTGCCGTGATTGTTTTATGTGTTAAAGTGGTTTACCATTCACATACAAAGGGGTTTAAAGTCGATGAAGAATCTTACTCTTACAGATCAGAGATTGGTTCATCTTTTTAAACATTCAATTCTGTAAAACTCTTCCTAAACAATACTCGTTGGCTCGCTGATTTGCTATGCACACGAAGACAAGGCACTGCAAATAAAAGAAGCTTGCCAAAGCAAGCAATATTCAGCTTTATACACAAAAGGCACAGAGAAAAAGTATGAATAGATTCTGTATTTGTAAACCCGTGAAACAATTCGATTTCTTGAGTTCTACAGAGTGATTGACGCCGCGCTTACTTGATTACACAGTAGCTTTGTTGAGGGTCAGAAAATCTGAAATCTTGCTGGTGTAGAAATCTGGTTGTATCTTGTTCTCAGGACTTTCCAACATTGATACTGAAGTAACACCTTCAAGAACAAAAATGAATAATTTTTTTACTGACTTAGATAGTTAAAAAAGGGTGATAATGTAGATAGAGGAAGTGTTTCTGGATTAATTATTTACCGGAGAGGACGAGCAGAGTTTTACAACCGCCATTTTGTCCAAACAGAATGTCAGTGTCCAATCTATCACCCACCATGCATATCTGTGATTTTTGGATTCCAAATCTGCACATTGTTTTAATGATAATGCACAATATTAGTGAGCAACCTCTTATGTGATGGTTTATAAGATGATATTATAGATCACATCCACTCACTAATAAGTTAAGGATGGAGATACACAAGACAATTTTGCAATATGTTATCTAACTAACTTTCTCTTCTCTGAGTTATGGTAGATCATCGTCTCATTTCTTTAGAACAATCTTCATTAAAAGAATTCAACCACAATCTCCTGAACTCAATTTGATTTGTTTAACATTTCTTGGACTTGATTAAGCAAATGGAGAAATGAAAAAGCAGAAAAAAAAAGAAGGAATATAAGAATCTTAGAATCCCCTTACTTGTCAGCTAAATAGTCCATCATGAAAGTTGAGGGTTTTCCAACAACAAGAGGCTCACGTTGAGTGGATCCAACAAGAGCACCAACCATAGAGCCACCACCTAACAGAAGGAGATTATAATCGAAACGCTCAAACTACAGCTAAAGAAAAAACAGTAAAAAAAAATATGCATACAAGAAGCAAACCTGCCCATTCTTGAGCATCGGTAAGGTGTGTGACAGCATCTCGGTTTGTAGCAATGAAAAGACACCCCGGGTTTTCGCGGATACAGAGTGTTCCATACCTTCCATTCAAAAGAAGCTGTTAGATCTCCAACAACAACGAAACTTAACACAAAAATTTATAATGCATAGCTCATTCACAGTAAACGAGCAATAGTATCAGTCCTGGAGTGTGGAGGAAAACACATAATTGGAGAACCTACTGAATTTTGTAGTAGTTGAAATAGCGATCAAATCCAACGACCACAGCTCCTACCTGGAATGTATTTTCAGTGAAACAATGCTCAGTTTCAGTATCAAGAACAACAATTTCATGCTTTCTATAAACAGAAACACAAAGAAACCAAACGTGTAGGAAGGATGATGCCATACATCATGATCATGCTCCATCAGAAATCCTGGTTTCAATTCAATCTGCCTTTTACCATCCTCCTGCATATGAATAGTTTACTGTTGAGAACAATCTTTTTGCGCACAGAGAAAAGAAAAAAAAAGAAGAGATGGAAGAAATTTCAAAATGTAGCTCTTTTTTCTAGCACAAGTATTTAGGAGGAGCTATGTATATAAAGATCACCGAGAACCAAGAAGAGAAAGTTAATAAGAAAGGTGGTCATGATGATACATACAGGACCTCCAAGGTATTGAAAGCCAGCAAGCTCGAGCTCTTTCAAGATGCCTTCTTCACCAATCACATAGACCTGAATTAATATTTGCATCAGTACTTGCAAAGGGAAGCAACATACAAGACTGAGACTTAGACATATTTGACTCTTGGCTGAATTGTTTTGATTGAAAAGATGGCTTAACCTTCTTATCTTTTGGGAAATTAATAGACTGCAAGTACGCAGCTGCAGCAAAAGAAGATGCAAATATCTCCTCCTGAAATTAAAAATGTTGCTGCTTCAATAAAGAACAGCAAATGCAGCTAGATTTTTATTAAAAGCAAGTCACTAACCTCGTTAACATTCAAGCCAAGAGTCTCAAACTTTTTGCCATATTGTTTCCTTGACTTTGTTGAGTTGTTGGTGACAAAAACCAATCTCTTTCCCTGGAAAGTTGAGAATACCCAAAAAAGAAGAGAAATTCATGTAAAAGGAAGAAACTTTTCCACACATCATTGCAAAAGCCAAAACTTGAACCATTTCAAAATAAGTTAATTTGATCAAGAGATTTTGCTTACCGACCTTGGCACGAAGCATATCAAGAGTTTCAGGAACTCCTTCAATCAGTTTATCTCCTTTCCAAATTACTCCTTCAAAAACACACAAACACAAATTGTTCAGCACATTGATCTTCTGACTCAAAAACTAATAACATACTCTTATGAGCTAATGCACATCAACTCACCAACTTATTTTCATCGAAAGAAGCAAATAGTTTAGAAAAACAGATCTAATCGAGAAACTCCATCATTATATTTATAGCATTCTCTTTCTCAATCATCTCCCAAATTCTCCTTATGTAGTACACAATATTCCTCTTAACATTATCAAATTACATTACTGTGTCTAATGATACTCACCGTCACAATCGAAGATGAAAGTTTCGACGGAATCGATGAGCTGATCGGCGTTCTCTAGCTGCTGCGTGGCCATAGCTCTCGCCGTCGTACTAGGATTCGTCATTCGGAGTCGAAGAGGCTTATGGTTGATTCTACGAGTGTAGCCGCAGAACGATGAAGATCGAAATCCGGAGAGGCTTTTGACGGAGAAGAAAGGTTTGGAGTTTGGTAAGAGAGTAGAGGAGGAAGAAGAGACCGGAGAGACGGCGGAAGCAACTGCTCTGTTCAGCATTTTTCTCTGTTTCCGCCTCTTTTGGAATTTTTGTTTTCCTTTTTTTTTTTTGATTAATTTTAATTGTTTAATGTGAAAGTGGAAGGTGCTGACGTGGTAATATGGGTGGACGTTGTAGAAGATATCATCCTAATGTTTTCTTAGCCAAATGAAATGAAATGGATGAAACAATTTTTGTACACACGTTGTTGAAACAAAAAGTGATCCGAGACAGTAGTTGATAAAATCCATGTGTTGTTAGTATGATTTGTAGATATTCAAAAAGTGTAATTAATGAAATAACTTGAAATGTTTATCAATCTTGTTTTTTTTTTCCAGCTATTACATCCGTTAAAGTAAATAGAATATTTTTAAAACATTTTTTGCCTTGTTATTTTTGTTCTTTCACATTCATATATGTTTGAAGACCAAAACTTGAAGACCATTTCTGTTTTTCAAGAATTCATTAAAAAAAGAATAAATATACTATTTTGAGTAGGAAAAGGAGTAAATACAGTGATGAATTATTTTGTACACTCATTAAAAGTGCGACATAATCACATAAAACTCTCAAATCACAAGTACTATCAACCAAACACAAACATCCATATTATAAACCAACCAAAAAATTGGAATTGAAATCATAATGGAAAAGTTTTAAAGCTTGAGTTGAAATGGATAAGAAGGCCAATCTTTGAGATCTTCGTCTTGCCTCTGAAACTTACCACCATCATCTACAACACTCTCATCCAAATAATCACTATACTTCAACAAAAACGCCAACACAAGAACAACCCACTCCAAGCAGAACATCACTACGCATAAACCTCCAGCGAGTTTAAGAATCACTGCTCCATCTTCTTCCTGAACATACGATTTAAGTGTCCTTAGGAAATCCCCTGTTCTCGTGAATATCAGAACAGAGACTGCTCCTTGGAAGATGGCTGCGAGGACTGTTGACACCATGTGTGCACCGTACAATCTGTCGCTCGTGGTGGAGGCTGTGGAGGAGGCGAAGACGGAGCAGCCGGAGACGGCGGTGGCGATGGTGAGAGCGTGGAGGAAGATGAGGGAGAGACCGGAGAGAGATGGGAAGAGACGGAGGGAGATTGTGAGGAAGATGCAGCTTGAAGCTGAGCCTAAGAGGATGTAGTTGCAGAGAAGAAAGATGTTGTGAGTGTTTCCTTTCGATTTCGAGATTCCCATTTCTATTTTTGAGATTTTGTGAAAGGATTTTACAAATTTTTGTTTCGATTCGTTCACTTGGTTTAGGGTTTATATACGCAAGAAGATTGAGAATCGATAAAGCTGGAATTTTGTTGGGATTAACGGTCGTATTTGTTTTTTTTTAAAATATGACCGTTAGAACTTGGGACTTAAAGGAAGAAGACAAACGTTTCCAATTATGGAGAAAGATTGTGCAACGGCTCGATAACTTTTTTAATGTTTTTGTATGGCTTTTAAGGTTGAAGAGTCAACCAAACTTAACCATGTGGTTCTAGTTCTACTTCTCCACTCCAGAGAATAAATTGTATTTATAATCTGACATTCTTACGAATTATTTTTTAAGTTAAAAGGGTTATTTGTAACAAAGTTAAAAATGAGTGCGTATATATTTCGCACATCTTTAAAATAAATAACATGCTAACTTTTTTTTTTTTTTTTTTTAGAGATGCTATCTACATGATTTTGTGATAAGTTATCCACGAAGTACTTTGCAATGATTTTTAACTTCTTTAGAATTTTGCTACTAAAATTACTTTACAAATAACTTACCAACCTCTGTATATCCAACCTCAAATTACAACAGCATTATATCATTGCTGATGATTTTCAAGAAAATAAAACCAATATAATAAGGATCATTGTTTCCAAGAAGGATCATTGTTTCCAATAAAAAAATTTATGTTATTTTTATAAGTATAATTTTGACTTGATTAAGGAAGACCCCAGTTGATTACTCTCTCTGTTTCATAATATAATGGATTTGAGATTTTTGCACACAGATTAAAAAGCTATTTAATTTTTATATTTTTTGAAATAAAATATATTTTATCATCAATTCCAAAATATTTCAACCAATAAAAAAATAATCTGCAGAATATAAATAATCAAAAGTAACAAAAACACATTTAATTTTGCATAGAAACTCTAAAACTTCTTATAAAAAAAAACAAAAAAAAACTCTAAAATCCCTTATATTATAAAACAGAGGGAGTATTTATTAGGGTATCTCGTCGCAACAGAAAATAAAGGCTGATTAAAAAAACATTGTCCAAAGAGTTACGTTTTGGGTGTCATAGTCTCTTTAGACCAAAGACAATACCATGCAAATCTTTTCCAAATTTGGAGTTCTAAGTTAGGAACAAAAACTCAACCTCCACCTTACATAGACCTTCAACAACCAATTATTCCATTAGTGTTTTTACAAACTGTTATTAAGATGCAAATCTTAGTATATAAAGCTAACGAGAAGATCATAGAGTTCATAGTCTTGGGGACCCCGGAGGATGACCCTTTGATGGGCCTCTTCTCGTGCCACTCGGCTTTACTTGTACTTTTCTTTGGTATCCAATTTGTCTCACCCCATCTTTTTCCCTTACTGCAAGTCATAACAAACATTCCATTAATCAAACACATTCTTATCATCCTCTGATTTGTTATTTCATAGAACATGGTACTATGCATAATATATGTAGTCTTTAGAGAGAACCAACTAAAACGTCAAATCATTCACTCGTATGTGAAAGAAGATTATTTAGAAAAAAATAAAAAGGTACATATGTTTTTTTTTATATAGAAACTTACTGATTTTGCGATGTAATGTTAAACCGACAGAGAAAGCTTGTGATGAATGGGTGAGAAATAAAGGAGAGAAGAGGAGCAAAGAAATTAGAATGGTAAAGATGTGTGAGTTGTTTTGAGTACCCATGATGCTTCTCTACTCACAAATCTGTTTCTTCTTCATTGATCCTACATTTATATATACTTCCATCAACTTGTATATAATGAATATATTAAATGGTTAGTGGAATCATGGTTAGACTGTCCTCATCTATTATATCTCTTAATTCAAACTAAAGAAACACATCACTAAGTTGACCAAAAAAAAAACACATTACTTGAAGAAAAGAAGAAGCTTGCGTGTTGCAAAAAATAAGCACAAACATTTAAAGACTTGTTTGATTTGGGTTTCATAACATGAAAAGTTGGAAGATTGTATTATCTATAGTCTATAATATACGATCGTTTTCTTGTAACTGAAGTTAGAAATACTACACATTTGACTTGATGAAGGACCTTTTAGTTGATTATTTAGTAGGGGCATCTCGTAACAAAATAAAATGATGATTAAAATATGAAATGCAATCTTAACATTCATACCAAAAAAAAAAAAAAATGAAATGCATTAGTGGAAGAATACCAATCTGAAGAGCCACTTTTAGGCATGTGGCCGACAATGTCGACTTCTCTTTAGACTTTGAAAGTCAACTACGACTGCTTATTTCGTCAACACCTCTCCAATAACAAATTGCACCAATCCAACTTATTTCAAAGAATACTCTCGTGAATCGTTTCAATACTTCCATTTTGTTTCAGAAAAAAAAATTAGTAATTTAATAATTTTTTTTGAACAAATTTCAAGTTTGATCTTTTAGCTTATAACTAAACAATATAAAATTTTGGACTATTAATAAAAGATACTATAGACAGATTAAAAATTTTCTTCATTTTTATGGAAACATCAAAACAACAGTGTATTATACATAATTGTGAAATAATTGTTCTTATAATTTGTAATAAAACCAGTCTAGACGGAAAAAAAAAAAAAATTAAAATTCCTTTATTCAGAAACATAACGAAATCGTATGATATGATCGCTTTATTCCTCAAAAGAACATGAATCTTGTTTCAGGCTTTTCTTGTTTTCACCAATTTCTCTATAAAAACAGAGATGAACAAAACTCCGCACACTCTCAATTGGCACATATGGTTACATTCAGAGTTAAAAAAAAAAAAAAAAAAAAAAGGCTTCTTCAGACATCAGCAAGTGAAATAAGCTGATCAACTACACTAGGATCTGCAAGTGTGCTTATATCTCCAAGCTCTTCTAATTGCCTTGAAGCAATCTTTCTCAAGATTCTCCTCATTATCTTTCCGCTTCTCGTCTTTGGCAATCCTGGTGCCCAATGGATTCTGTCCGGTGCTGCGAATGCTCCAATCTGAAAAATGGCAAAAGTGTTACCAAAACTCATTACAATATCAAAATGTGCAGTAACACTTTATCTAAGATAAGCATCTCAATTCACTTTTTCTTCATATATCATACCTGATTTCGGACCATGAGTACAAGGCTTTTCCGAAGCTCTTCGCTGTAAGGAACACCTTCTACAAGAGTGACAAACGCATAGATTCCTTGACCTTTTACCTGATACAAGCAAAGAGGCTTCAAGGTTAATTCATGTGGTCTCTAATAAGAACAAATCTGATTTCTGCTATTTATTTGACAATGATAAACCAAGAACACCGGTGAATCAAGAACAAAATCGAACCCAAGAACCAAGAAGTAAACCTTTTGTTTTGTAACAGAGAACCAGGAAACTCTGCTTTGAAGAGGCTTTAAAGCCAGTTCCAATTACTCCACATCCTAAACATCCTAAGACTTTTCGATTTATACTCGATGACTAACAAGCTAATGTAGCATTGTTTATGAATTCTTATTAGTGTCACACCTTACATATGCAAAGGTCACATTGTGCTTCCTATCCCAAAAAATGTATGCATTATCAGTCCACATACCTCATGTTCTACGCCTACAACAGCTGCTTCTGCACATTGAGGATGTGAAGCCAGAGCAGATTCCACTTCAGCAGTTCCAATTCGATGGCCACTGGCATTAAGAAAATTCCAAACATGAGTATAGATTTAAGAGGTAGGGAGAATGATGGAAGTTTAGGGAATTTGATGACACCGTTTTTCTAATTTCGTGTTATACCTGACGTTGATAACATCATCAACCCTCCCTGTAAGCCAGTAGTAACCATCCTTGTCTCTGGAACACAAAATCAAAGTTAGATATGACTCTACTATGTGATAGTTGAAAAATGACACACTAATTGCAAAGTTGGTTTTTGAGAAAAGATTAGATTGTCCACCTGCTGCAACCATCACCACTGAAATAGTATCCAGCAAAAGGTTTAAAGTATGTGGTTTCATATCTTTCATGATCCCCATACAGAGTTCTAAACGCCCCCGGCCATGAACCTTTCACACAAAGATAACCACTACACTCGCCTTCGATTTCATTGCCTTTTTCATCAACTACGACAGGCTGCAGCAGATATAGAGAGACAGAAAGAGAGAGAGACAAGAGTGAAGTCCTCCAAAGAAATATATCTAAAGGAAGAAGAAACATACTAAATCTAATTTGCACTATAAATCACAGACCTGAACACCAAAGAAAGGGAAGGTAGCTGAACCAGGCTTCTGCGGCCAAGCACCTGGCAACGGGGTTATCTGCCATAAAATTTAATGCACATGAGAGAGAGAACATGCAAAGAGGTATCAAGAGAGGTAGAGAGCAATAGAGAAGAGTCACCATGAAGCCACCAGTTTCAGTTTGCCACCACGTATCAGAAATGGGACACCTTGAATCACCGACTAGATTGAAGAACCATCTACATCAGAGTATCGGTAAACTATTAAACAAACTTCCCGTTCAACTTATCAGATAAATAAAAGACTAAAGATAATAGAGTTCCAACCTCCAGGCACTCGGATTGATGGGCTCACCCACACTTCCAAGGACTCGTAGTGATTTGCGAGAATGACTTGTTACATACTATATAAATTGAAAAAGGGAAAAATAAGTAAACGAGTTAGATATCTAAAGTATTATCCCCTACATAAGGCTTTAATTACTATACAAGAATTTGAAGGAAAGATCAAAAGATCATGTACTTCTGGTAACTTTCGAAGCATCAGTATATTGATGATTAAATTTTCACTACAACGAGAGATCGCATATATCTCACCTTATCATCATCGCGCATGAGAGATCTCACCAATGTTGGAGCAGTGTAAAATATTGAAACCTTGTATTTGTCAACAATTTCCCAACAGCGTCCAGAGTCAGGGTAGTTTGGAGCCTGTTCGAAACCAGATGATAATATCACAACCAAGAATTCAATCCAAATGAAAGAGATAGAAAGTAAAACTCATTTGCACACATTCATAAGCTTAAATGCTGATAGCTTTGTAAGAAAAATAATGTATTACTATGGAAGAGGAACATAGAGTTAAATTATTGATTCAAATGGATTACCCCTTCATAGACAACAACAGTGGCTCCATTGAGCATCGGTCCATAAGTTACATAGCTATGGCCAGTGATCCAACCACAATCTGCTGTACACCTTATATCAGAGAAGCAAAGAGATTAGCACTTTATTGCTTAGCTTTTAGTAAGGAATTTTTAACAGTCAAGACAAGTTGCATACCAGTATACATCTGTTGATTTGTAGTCAAATGCGTATTTGAATGTTGTAGCAGTGTAGATCATATATCCTCCAGTTGTGTGTAGGACACCCTTCAAAGAACGCATATCAAAGAGAGAAACTAAAAGAAACCAAGTTAAAAAATCGATTTAATTAAGGACCAAAATTACCTTTGGCTTCCCGGTACTTCCACTGGTGTAGAGCAAAAACAAGGGATCTTCTGCGTCAACCCATTCCACCTCACACGATGTTGGATATTTAGGAATGACATCCTAAAGAGATAACCATTATCCACAACAAACTTTAAGAATCGTTGGAAGAAAAGAAATGAATGCATTTTGCCAGTTATTAAATAGCTCTTACCTGCCACCACACATCTCTTCCATTCTGCCATTTAGTGTTTTCCCTTGTTGTCGCTGATGAGTTGTCATAGGTCAAGCATACGCCTGGTTGTCGAGAATCAAGAGACAGAACAGCCAGAAAATTATTAGTTATGAGCCCATCAAACAAACAAGCAAATGTCTGTTTCCCATATTTTCTTTACTGTGCTCAGAGAACGAACTTATAATAAAGAGTAAAGAGAGGAAAATATGTTTTGAAGGACAGTTGTGCAAACTATTAAGAGCAAAAACCAGAAAATGGTAAATTGGAGCATCCAGTTGAAGCCAAAATACAGATTCTGGTTAATGGACTAACCTACAGAGACTCCATCTTTAGAGGATTGGTCAAGTGCAGCATCAACAATAGCTTTAAGGTTTATGGTCTTAGGGCCTCTTTTAACAGCATTGCAAGTCAGTACTGCTTTTGGCTTGCAATCAATAATTCTTTGGGCAAGAGCGTCAGCAGAGAATCCAGCAAAAACGACCTGGGGGAGAATTGAATTAATCTCAGGAACTGGTTTTATGTTAATGAATTAGGCACATGTTGCATTGTAGACAAATTTACAATTTTCATAGGTTACCGAATGAACAGCTCCAATTCGTGCACATGCAAGCATAGCGATGGGAAGTTCCATCAACATTGGTAAATAAATTACAACAGCATCCCCCTTCTTCACTCCAATATCTTTCAAGTAATTAGCAAGCTGCAGCATCGGGGGCAAGGCAAATTCAGTGCCAGAAAATAAATGAGAAAGAAGAGTTCCACAGGTGGTCAAAGAGGACGAACAACAGTATACCTGGCAAACTTGTTGGAGCAACTCAGAATAAGTTAAGGAAGCACCTACACCACGTTCATTTCCTTCCCAGTAAATGGCTGTTTTATCACCCAAACCAGCTTCAACGTTTTTGTCCAAGCAGTTGTAGCAAATGTTGGTGATTCCCCCCTTGAACCACTGGTAGCAAAGAGACATGTCATCACAACGAAACATTTGCTCATAGGAGATGCCGAAAGTAAAGAAAATAAAAATAACAACAAACGGAGAAAAAGAAGACATCCACCTCAATGTGTATAGGACCCTTCCTGACATCGAAATTTTCAGAACACACTTGGTCACCCCATTTCTGCTTCCAGTAAAACTCGGACGCAATGTCAGACCAAAACCCAGCAGGGTCGTCCATCGATCTTTTATGCATTTCCATGTACTGCTTACAATAACAAGACGGTAAACGATTTGGCAGATCATACAAAACAAGCAGAGAAGATAAGGTGTGCTGATCTATGGACTCAATTGGTGCTAGAAAGGAGAGAGAGAACCTGTTGAGGGGAAGAAACAAGAGCCTGGCTGGAGAAATCCTTGCTGGGAAAGATGAGATCATTCTCCTCAGAGGCAAGGGATTCCCCCAAAACAACGGCGTTTAACTGAGAGATCTTCCCCGAGCCTGACGGTCGAATGGACATGAACTCGATATGCCGTAGGTGATTAGAAGACATTGTCCTACAACGGAGAAGATTTTCCGATGGGGATGATCTGGTAATCTTACATGGTTAGAACTTCGAAAACTTAAAGCAAAATCACAATTTCTTTGACTTCTATTGGTATTACTTTTGGTAAATCTAGGTAAAGGAACTACTAGACTATGAAGAAGATCTGTAATACCAAATAAATCCAATGACAATCCAAATCAGAAAATTCAAAATCTGTAAGAAGTCGAATATAAAAGAAATATCTCCGAGTCATACTCTAATAAATCCCAGAACTAAAGTTGGTATTTTTCATGCTCACCTACAGACAAAAATGAAGGATGAGCTATACAAGTCTTTAGACTATAACTCTAACTTCAAACATAAACACTAATCAAGAAAGACACAAACAAGGCTCAAAGAATTACTTTAAAGAAGGACTGCTTGATCATACACTCAGTTACAGAAATAAACTAACATTATCAAAGTCCAAGCTTTTAATATTCTGAACAAATTTCCAAGACTGCTTTTTTTCTTTTTCTTACAGCCAGCAATCGCCATGTTCAAAGTTCAAAGAGCCATGAATGTGATTCAAGGTTCAAAAGGCGGCCAATGCGGTTCAAAGTTCAAAAGATTGATATTCAATGCAATGAAGATAACTTTAACTAATCCCTATTGTATAACTTTTGAAACCTAAACCCCTAAACCCTGAATCATCATCATCATCATCATCATATTCATCGCCATCACTGGCATCATCATATCAACATCGCATTATCAAACAAATATAACCAACACCATAGTCATCATCACCACCCTCATCATTTGTATCAGATGTTTTTCAAACTTAGTCCTACCGCATGATGACTAAGTTACAATCTATTTTCATATCCACAAACTACGAAATCAAAATCGAGAAATAGGCTGATCAAACACTAACCTTTGAGAAGCCGGAAGGATTCGAGATCCAAGTGATCCGCTAATCTTCGGATCCTGGAGAAATATATAAAAAAAAAAGCCTAACTAAATCCCGCAATAAAACAAAATAACGTCACAATCAGATCACCAAAAGAAAAAAAAAACTGAAACTTTCGTAAAAAATTCCCATAAAGATCACATATAAAGGTTTTCCTACTCAAATGATCCTACGATTTTACGGGAAAATGATTTTGATTGAACAAATGGATTAAGACATACGGGTCGGATTTGAAGACTGGAAACGAGAAGAAAAACTCGAAATTTGGTATAAGGGTGATTGATTGATTATAGAGACATGTTCGTAGGAAAAGTCAACTCACCGACGAGCCTGAGCTGGAGACAACGGTGATTAGCGGGGAAGACGATGCTATTTTCATAATTTTTTTGTGCTTAATCTAAGATAATTTATTCCTCTCTCTCTCTCTCTCTCTCTCTCACTCACACACTCTCTCTCTCTCTCTCTCTCTCTCTTTTAATTAATATTAATTTCTTCTAGATTTATTAATCTCCATGAGGCCACCTACTTATATATCATGTTTTTTTTTTTTGACATATCATCTACATTATTTATAAAACTAGGCTTTTCACCCGCGCTACGCGCGGATCTGTATTAATAATTTGATGAAATATTTTTATTCATAAGTTTTTTTCGTCCGTAGCATGATTGATTGCAGTGAATCAATGTTCTTATTTCTCTTATTTTGTTTCATTTTTTTAGTTTTTTTTTTTCATCTTTACTCTTCCTCGTCTTCATTCCTCTTCAGTTTTTTGTCCTTACAATTTCTTATTCGGTCTCCTTCTTCATCTTTGTTATTTTTCTGTTTATTTTTTGTCCTCGTTCTTTAATATCATTGTCTTCGCTTTTTTTATTGTTTCTTCTTATTTTTGTCCTCGTCTTGTTTCTTGTTCTTCCGTTTTTTCTATAATTAGTTCATGCGGTCGAAGTTGTTAGGAGTTTGCTATATTTCTTTTGTTTAGCTTCTTCTCTTTATTTTTCTTGATTATTCTCCAGGACTTGATACTTTTTATAAATAGTTTTATTGTAGTTCTCTTTAATTTAATATTATGTAGAGTAAAAATTTAATTATCTGATACACCTAACCAAACTTAAAAATGAAAAAGATTCACGGAAACAAAATTAAGCTAGAGATGGTACAATTACATAATCACACATGTAATAAGCAATGTCTAATAATAATATAAATAATTTAATTTATGCAATCATAGAGATATAGTTACGCATAGCTGTCAGTTTCTTATTTTTCGGTTTCATTTTTTTATTTAGTTTCCTTCTCTAGCCTTATCTTTTTGGTTTCTTTTATGACTTTGTTTTTTGCTATCTCCGTCCTCATTTTTCTTCATTTACTTCATCTTCTTTTTGTTATTCTTGGTTCTTATTCTTATGTTTCTTCTATGATAAATTATTTCCATCGAAAATGTTAACGTTTTGCTAGATTTGTTTTCTTCTTCTTTGTATAGGTTCTTCTCCTTTCTAATTTTTTCCTCACTCTATTGCTTTTGTACATATTTTACCATAAATCTCTTTAATCCTATGTAGAACATATTTTCATTCTCTGATACACCAAACCAAACTTAAAAATAAAAATGTACGCATAAACAATTTTAAGCTAGAAGATAAGCTAATATTTTGGTAGGTTTTATAGGGTTATAAAACCAAAATAAAGAGAAGCTAATCGACATATATTATTGTTTTTCATTTTCTTCTTCGTTCTTGTTTTTATGTTTTTTAAATTTGTTTGACTCATTCTTATTCAGTCTCTTCTGTTTTGATTTCTTGTTTGTCTTTTCTCTTATATGGTTTCTTCTTCATTTTCACTCATCTTTGCGTTTGCTTTTCTTCGTCTCTGCGCTTCTTTTTTATTCTTTTTTTGTTTTTGTTTGGTTTCGTCTCCTTCGTTCTTATTCGCTTTCCTCTTTAGATTGGTCTTTATAAGTTTTTTGTTTTTGTTTGGTTTATTCTCCTTCATTTTTATTCGATTTCCTCTTCAAATTTTTCTTCGCAAGTTTTTTTATCTGGTTTTTTCTTATTCATCTTTGCCTTCTTTTTCTATTTTGTCTCGTTTTCGCTCTTTTTCGGTTTTATCTTCTTACTCTTCTTCTTTGTGACTGTTTTTGTCTTCAACTTTTTTTCTTTCTTATTTGTCTAGGTTATTCTCCACCATTAAAATTATGCGTGGCTCCATTCCTATTGTAAAATATTAATTTTATGTTGAAATTTGTAAACTAATTTTAACATAAGTTTATTTTATTTTGATATCGATCCATAAGTTATTTAGAGTGTCCACATATAAAATATATATATGCTTTATAAATTTGTTCTTTCTTATTTGTTAAAAAATTTCAGTGATTATTTATATAACCAAAACCATTATCTTAAATTAAGAAATTTTCCTAATATAAATCTAAGTAGATTTTTGGTGTTACTAAAAACTTATACATGTTTTTCTTATATCTATCGATATTCCAAATCTAAAATTTGGAAAATTTCTTAATCTTAGATGATGATATAGAAAAATATTATTGATTGTTTAAAATTTGGAAATTTTCTTAATTTTAGAGATGCTGATTTGGCATAATTTAATTGGTTAAAAAAAAATTAAAAGCTGATGTGGACACCTTTAAAGTCATTTAGCCTCAACTTTTATATAGTATAGATTAAATAAAAATAACAAATATTATGTTACAAGTGATGAGAAAAATTATGGGCAAATGTTAGAGTGTTGAGATGATTTTTTTTTGGGAAATTTGGCAAAACACACCAAAAAATGAAAGCTCTTGTCCCTATACCCTTTTTTTTTCAAATGTTGTCCATATACACTTTATTAAAATTTAATCCCATTTTTAACCTTCAAATCATATTTAAGGAAATTTAATAATTAATAAATAATTAAATTATTAAATAATTAATAAATAATTTGTTAAAAAAAAAACTGAAATGTTCACTTCATAAATTTATCTGAAAACTTTATAACTTTTTTTTTAATCTGAAATATTAGTTAACACTAAAAAGGAAAAAAAAAAAACAATTTCGACTAGCTTAAAAACCAAATATAATTTGCACAGCACATGTTAGCATTTAATACTCTTTTATTTTTATCTATTTTTCTTCTTTTTTCTAAATTATTATTCTCTATTTCTGTATTTTCAAATATCGTAAAAGTTAGTAAAATACTTGGTGTATTGGGTTTTTTTTCAAATATCATAAAAGTTAGTAAAATACTTGGTGTATTGGTTTTTTTTTTTTTTTTTTGCTGAGAAAAGAAATAAAAGGAAATATATTTTTTCAAAAGATTTTTAAATATTCAGTTACTATTTTTGCTATATTTTCTCAGATTTTCGTAGAAGATGAATTCTACCTTCCGTAGAAATAAGTGTCAACGGAAGAATGGTATTTCTACTTACGGTAGAAGACGTTGTTTTGAGTAGAACACATAATCTACGAGTAGTAGAAGACAGTATTTTCGGCAGAACATGCAATCTAAAAAATGTAGAAGAAAGTGTTTACGGTAGAATATAGATTCTACGATTGGTAGAAAACAGTGTCTATGGTAGAATATAGATTCTACCGGTGGTAGAAAACCGTGTAACACGTAGAACAATTGAAGAACCATTCTACCAACTCGTAGAACGTATGATATTTAGCAGAAGACAAATTCTACGACGGTAGATGACTGAACAGACGGTAGAATTCATGTTCTACTACAGATAGATGTTAGAGCATCTAGTAGAAGACATATTCTACTTTGAAAACCAAACTTGGTAGAACCAAACTTCATTTAATTTTCTGAACATCAAATTTCAAAAAACAATTATGAAAAAATTCTCTATAATCTTGATATAATATTATTGAATTTATTAAAATTTGTTTTAAAAATTTTAAATTGTAAAACTATTTATTTCATATTGTTAGTATATGCAAGGGTATTAGAGTCCAAATTTGGGAATTTTCAAAAAAGGTGTAAAAGGACAAGAGGTCTCAAAAAATGGGGTATATTCACAATTCCCCCTTTTTTTTTTGAATAAAACAAAAAGATTAATGAAGGAGATTGGGACCTTTGGATTTACGATTTATCTTATCTTATTTAGATTTATTTATCTTATCTACAGTAACATATACAATTGATTTGTTAAAATAATATCCAAAAATCATTACAGTAGAGCAGTATAAATATTACTTTAACAAATCAATTGTCTATGTTACTATAGAACTTTTGCTAGACAAATAAAAAATTTCTAGAATGTATATGTTAATCTCGATCTATCAAATTGTTAACTGAATTATGAACTTTTCAACTGTACTATGTGTTTTGAGATATAATTGGAGAGACAATTTGAATGGTTTTTTTAATTTTTAATACTTATCGTGTCTTGGTTCTCTCTCTCTTTCATGTGATTCATGTGATTCATGTGTTTTCTTGCATTCTTGTGATTCTGGCATTAAATGTATCTCAGTTTTATTATTTGGTTTAATCCACAAAATTATGCAGTGGACCAGTGGTCAAGCACGAACATCCGGGCCTAATCAACATAATATCAAATAAATAAAAAGATCTGAGTTCATGTGAACATGTGAATCTGTGATTTGCATACTTTTTATAATAATTGTTAAGTGTTATATAGCAAACACTCCACGTTGTTTAAAAATAGTAGATAATGTGATTTGCATATTTTTTGTAATAAATGTTCACGTTGCTTAAATTAGTATATGAAGTGATTTGCATACTTCTACATTGCTTAAACTAGTAGAAACTAGAAACCTAAGTAACACTTCCAAAATATCAACAACTACAAACCAATCGGTTATTTTTGCAAAATGATTTTGGTTCATGATTTTGGTTCTCGGTTTGATTTGATTAGGCAAATCAGTTCTTCGGTTTTATTTTATTTTTCTTAAATTTTATATATACAAACATATTTCTCCCAATATCTATAGTAAACATTCGCTTCCACCTTGATAAAACTAGTAGAAACCTAAATAACTCTTTCAAAATATCAAAGTTATCAGGGTTATGACCATCAATTACAGGAATCATATATTTAACATTCAACTCATGTGGAATTGGAACAAGGTCTAAAGTTCGTGTGGATCTGATGCTATATGATACTTGGAAATAGATCGTCAACCCCAAGTTATCAACAATCTTTTCACGTATAGTTTCCTCAGCAAGAACAAGAAAACGAAGAAAGAAACACTTAGAAAAAAAAAAAAAAAAAGCGTAAGATGAAAAGTGTAAGTCAGAATATGATTTTTTGCAACCAAAGGGCAGCAAAAATAATTTTGTTTCATTATGGCTTTATAACATCATCATCAACTTATTCATTTATTTGGTACAAATAAGTTATAACTTGTTTTTAAAGTACTGAGCCTGGACCCGGAGCCGGACCCGGAGCTCATATCACTCATCCATCAAGTAATCTCCCTCGTCTACTCTATACATTCAGAGTTCGAGAAGCGTGTTTTCTTATGCCCTCAAGCAGAAGTAAGCTTAGAAGGTTGGATGTTTCGTGTGGAAGCCTGGCGGGGGAGAAATGCAAAGTGGAGATGTTACAATCAAGTCTGGGAAGAAATAAGGTTAGGAGAGGACCATCTCTATTTCCGCTGCGAGAGTTGCGACGGCGAGAACCATAACGAACACAACAAGGTTCCAGTTGAGATCATACACCCTCTCTTCATCCAAAACATTCTCTTTACCTTGTGATACTAAGATTGGGTACCAAAACAAGGGAATGTTATTGCTGTGATGAAGATATCTCTAAAGTATTTTACTACTGCTCGTCTTGCGATTTCGCCGTTAATTTAGTTTGCGTGGAGAAACCATCGGTCTTGGCTTTGGACCATCCCAAGTGGCATGAGCATACACTTGCTCTGTTTCCAAGTCAAGATCCCTTAACTTGCAACCTCTGTGCATTGGTACATGCAAACTGTCCTTGTGACTTTGTGGCTCATCAGAGGTGTCTGAGCTTACCACGTGTCATAAAAATATCACGTCATCCTCATCGTATCTCTTTTACTCATTCCTTTGTTGAAGGAGATTGGTCTTGTGGTGTTTGTCGTAGAAAAGTCGACAATATTTACGGAGGCTATTCTTGCATCAAGGGTTGTTTGTATGTGGCTCACTCTAAATGTGCCACGCAGAGAAACGTGTGGGATGGCGTAGAACTCGAGGGAGAGCCAGAAGAAGTTGAAGAAGAACTTGAGCCGTTTGTGAGGATAAGCGTTGGAGTCAAGCGTTGGAGTCATACAACATTTTAGTCATGAGCATCATCATTTGAGATTTGATGAGAACACGGAGAGAGAGTACGACCAGGATAAGGAATGTCAAGCATGCATCATGCCAATCTATTTCGGTAACTTCTACTCGTGTAGGCAATGTGATTTTTTGCTCCACGAAGCATGTGCAAATTTTTCTCGCAAAATATATCATCCGATACATCCCCATTTTCTCACTCTCGTGGGAGGATACGACGGTGTTATAGACTATCATGGGGACAAATGTTCGGCTTGTCCTTGGATTTGCAAAGCTGGTTTCTTCTATGAGTGCGGTAAAGAAGAATGTTCGGATTTTAAGCTACACGTGCAATGCGGCATGATTTCTGAGCCATTAGTCCATGAAAGTCACGTGCATCCTTTGTTCTTAACATCCAAACCAGAAGAGGAAAGAACATGTCGGGTTTGCAAAAACCCAATGCGTGCTTCCAGAAACGAAACATTCAACTGCACTGAGTGTGACTTTGCTTTGTGCTTCATGTGTGCTACTTTACCTCAAAAGGTGAGGTATAAGCATGATAAGCATATGCTCACTTTTTTCTATGGGGAGGAGACAAGTACCATGACTTATTGGTGTGAAGCTTGCGAGAGAAAAATAGATACGAAGGAGCCGTTTTATGTATGTGATGATAAGAACTGTTGTGTCACCTGACTCACCTTGCATCTTCCATGTCTGATTGGACAGGACTTATACATGAAGCATGGTTCATGGTTGTTATGCAACAATAGAAAGATACGTGTCCTGCGTAACAATCAGCATATGTCTCGGCCTATTTGCTATGGTTGTAAGCAGCGCTGTCCACAGAAGATAGTTTTTCAGTATTCTGGAGTAATATTATGTTCTGCATTTTGTGTATCGCTTTTGTGGTAAACAAAAATATAATTGAATTTGTATTATGTATCTATGTTGTATTGTTTTGTCAAACACTGATCGTGTTGTATGTTCATTATTGTTTCCACACAAATTTTCTGTCAAACAAGTATTTTGCTTTACATAAGCAATGGATCATTGGCAATGATCAAAGTGTTTTTATTCATCATAAATTAAGTCTCAAGCACAATTGATCCGAGAGCATCAGAGCAAGATGTTGAGTCAAGCAAATTAAGTCTCAAGCTTTTCTCTAGTCGAAAAACAAACCCCAATAAAATTGTCTCTCCAACTATATCTCAAACCACATACATTTATTAAAAAGTTCATAATTCAATTACCCACAGAAAGGTTCATAATTTTCAAAACTTAAAGCACTCTTTATTAGTAAAGTTGTCTCAAGAATACCATTTTCTAAAGGATGTATTTGTCTCACGAAACCATCTATATAATATTAAGTCTAGCAACGTTTAAACCAGTCGAATCCTCAACAACTATATAATTTCCTTGGTAAGATAAGAAAGTATATGAAAGGATAGGTAAATACCATGCTCAGTTAAAAACATGTAGAACTTGTTGGGTAAAACGAAGAAGATAAGCTTTATGAGTTTGAAAACAAAGAACAGCCCAAGTAATTTTGTTTGTTATGGCTCTATACCATCATCATTCATCACCATCTACTAATTTATCTATTTGGTACAAAGTTATAACATCACAACGCATTTCATGTAATTGTAGTTTTGGTTTTCCTTTCATTTTTCCTCTCTTTCATGTTTTCACTCTTTTTTACCTTTGTTGTCTTCATCACCTTTCAGAAACTTCATGAACCAATAAGCAGAAGATTTCGGGTGACGGGTTAAACCGTTCTTGTAGTCTACATATACCAAACCAAATCTCTTGGTGAACCCTTGCGCCCACTCGAAGTTGTCCAGCAACGACCACGCAAAGTATCCCTTTATGTCCACTCCATCACTGTTTCAGTTTTAGCCATTAACAAATCACTCTCAGTGTCAACTTATATCTTTGTTGCTAGAATACATATGAATGAAGGGGAAAAATGTTGGCTTACTTGATAGCCTCAGCGACATTGGCAAGATAACTCTTGAAATAGGTAACTCTAAGCTTATCATCGAGCATGTCATGGATAGAGGCAGTTCCGTCATCTTCATCATCCATACCTGCAGTGTTGGACCAAGAGATCAAAACCTCAGGATAATGTATAATAGAAGTTGGATATGACCAAATGAATAATTCGTCTAATGCCAACTTTATTTAGATAAGACAACTAAACTGCTCATCTTAAGAGACTATGCCTATGCTTTGTACAGTATTAAACTGAACCATAAGAGTTATAAGGATAGGAAAATACCATTCTCAGTAATATATAGTGGAGGGTTGTTGTATTTTTTGCTGATGTAATTCAAAGTCTTCCGGATTCCCCAAGGCACAATATAAAGCCACTCTGAAGCAGCCTGTAATTGGTACACATTTGTTTAGTTGATACTAGCTCATGCATTAGATTTGAACGGTGACTAAGAAGAAAGTTCTTACCCTCTCGCCTATCGGCTCTCCATCTTCCCATTCAACTGTGCACATAGAAGAAGAGAGGATGATTACTAGGAAGTAAGTAAGCAGATGCTAGTAGTAAAACAAATTTCAGTGTTTGTGTTTGTTACCGATCCTCTCCACTTCTTGTGCTTGGTAAAAGTCACTCTCAGCTTCTTTGTTTGAGACATGAGCTATTAACCTCGAAGTGTAGTGGTTTAGGCCAAGAAAGTCCCATGAGTTCTGAAGCATAAGTTCCTTTTCTTCCGGAGTAAATGTAGGAAGATTAACTCCAAGCTTCTGGCGCATACTTGCAGGATAGTCTCCAAAAAACAAAGGATCCAAGAACCTGCAAAAGAATTTAATTTGTATTTCAAAGGAATGATATATACTTGAATGTTTGCAAATCCTTCCCTTTTACTTACCATCCAAGTTGAAAGTCAATTCGCCTACCAGCAGCAACCTGGTCCTCCATTTTCTCTGAATTTGACTCTGCCCACTCACAATCAACAGACAAACCGATTTGGCCGCCTTGACTTTCCTAGATTAATATATGTAAACCAGAAAGTAAACTGGTAAATAACAACTTAACAAGCAATTGAAGTGCATGGATAAAGGAACTAGATGTTAACAACAGAACCCTTGACGCATCTTTTCATAACCAATGGTACAAGCAAAACAACACAAAATTAGGTTCCTTAACCACGATAAAAGAAAAGCTATATTACCCAAGCAACTAAAATAGACAATGGTTGGAAAATAGGTCAGTGATAATACCTTGTACTTGCTTCTATATATGGAAACAGCAGTTGCATGGGCCAAAAGCTGATGATGCGATGCCAAGTATGGTTCGATCAAGGGCTTTTCATTTCTTCCAGGTGCAAATATCCCAATAAAGTGTCCATTCACTGAGGTCTGAAGAGGTTCATTTATTGTGATCCAGTGCTTTACTCTATCGCCAAAACTGGCAAAACAAGCATCTGCGTAGAGGCCAAAATAAT
This sequence comes from Erythrophleum ivorense, assembly GCA_026724425.1. Classification (NCBI taxonomy): domain Eukaryota; kingdom Viridiplantae; phylum Streptophyta; class Magnoliopsida; order Fabales; family Fabaceae; genus Erythrophleum; species Erythrophleum ivorense. Next base: position 2,378,642 of record JAIUCV010000117.1, on the reverse strand, counting down.
CTCTGCAAGTAAAGAAAAATTAATGTCAAAACAAGGATCATACACAAGACTTCTGAACATAATGTATTATTGCTTTTGAAGAGCTTAGACAGAAATCAAAAGAGTCTAGTACGAGTTACTACTTACACAATTTTCCTATTTGTCCAACCTCCGAATGAGTCCTCGAGATGCGAAGGGAGATCCCAATGGTACAGAGTTACAAACGGCTGAATATCTGCAATAGTAATCATCTAATCTTATGAAACGATCATCCGCACAAAGTGGAAAAAGCTCATTTCAGTTAGAGAAAATACCCTTTTCAAGAAGTGTATTGATAATATTATTGTAGAAAGCAACGCCTTCTTCATTGACTTCAGTTCCCAAGCCATCTAGAACAAATAAGCCCTTCATATCAGCAAAGCTTTATATTTTTCAAACAGACCTGAAGACAATACAAACACTGCTTCATAGTTATTTGTATGTCCCCAAGCATTAATGCTAAGGAAACTCAAGAGTTCATGTTTGTAAAAGGAAGCACACAGACTTTGAAAAATCCAATATCGTGTTCGTCTGACCTCTTAGATGTTTTGGGAAAATATTGAAATATCGTTTTAAAGAGGAAGAGACATACAAAAAGCCCCACCAAAATTAGAGATCAAATGATGAAGGTACCAAACGAAGTCAACCTTACACAATGTTTGCATTATACAAAGTCATAACCATGTCATGCAATGAAATATCTACCTGACATTGTCTACAACGTATGCTACACTATGATTAGTAGATCATAGTATCACACATAAGAAGTCAATACCACACATATATGGAGATTTAAGTATAAAGACAGAGATAATTAGTAAACTGCAGAACACAAAGAAAAGAAGGGATCAACGAGACGAAGAGGGACATTACAGTATAAGATAATCAACATTTCAATATAGATAGAAAAAAAGGTCAGAAAAAAAGTAGCAAAGTTTAATGTTTTACGTACCAGGGAAAATGCGAGACCACGATATGGAAAATCTGTAAGCACCGAATCCTAAATTTCTTATGAGTTCAATATCTTCCTGCAAATTATTGGAATAAGAAATAAGGAAACCATAGGAAGATCCTTATACAGACTACAAAGCTTTCATATCAAACCATAACATTACAAAAAGAGGTCCCTTTTCTTAACCTTGTATCTGTGGTAATGATCCACAGCGATATCGCCATTACTTCCATCAAGAATTTTTCCTAAACAAGACGAAACAAACCGTTAAATCAACATAATTTTCATCGTTGACATTAGATAAGCTGAAAAAAGGAACCACAAACCAACCTTCAAGATGAGTGAACTTGTCCCATATGCTTGGCCCTTTCTTCCCTTCATTCCAGCCTCCTTCAATCTACAAAAAAAAATAAAAAATCATTACTTAAAGATCAGTGAAAGCTACAAAATTTGATAGTAATTTTATACAACACAGGCCAAAATGTTGATGGAAGCCTTTGCTACACAAACTTCAACCAACATTCAATAAAAACACAATCAATTCTTCTTAAATCCGATTTGAGTTCAGTTTACTTCCGACTAAAACCTCTCTACATGAAGGACTAGACAATGATACCACTGAGACAAAAAGTTTCATCTTTTCTTAAATCAACATATCCAGAAGATCCAAGCAAATTGAGAAAATGGGTTTCGTTTTGCTTAATCTACAAACAAATTTAAAACTTCAACACTGACCATGTGAGGAATCGAAGTTTCTACAAAATGTTGATGGCTACGCCTTTGCTACACAGATAATCTCTTCTTCTTAAATCCGATTTGTATTCAGTTTCAGTTCCAACTAGACAAAGAAGCAAAAAGTTTAATCTTTTTTAAAAAATCAACATTTCCAGAAGATCCAAACAAATCGAGAAAAAATGGGTTTCCTTTTGCTTGACTTCGAAAACACAAAAAAAAGTATAAGACGAAACAGAAACTTAGAGAGAAGAAGACGAGACTTCAGATCGAAGAGACCTGGTAAGCGGAAGTGGCAACGCCGAAGGTGAAGGTGGACGGGAAACTAGACCGGTAGATAACCGGAGAGACGGCGAGTTTAGCCAAGTTAAGCTTCTGCGCCATTTCGATGAGAACTGAATCTGACACAACACACAGACCAACACAAGACGAGTGTGTGTGCGTAATAGACGCAAGATGCAAAATTTGCGGAGACAGAAAAGTTATGGAACTTTTTTTCAGTGACCGAGAAAATACACGTGGTTTGGTTTATCATTCAGGTCCGGTATGAAAAGAAATCCATTAAATCCGCATAGTAACCGGTTTCGACCGCGACCCAAGAAGCTATCTGGTTTGGTTTGTCATTGAGAACCGGTATGGGAAAAAAAAAAAAAAAACTGTGAGCCCACGTAGAAACTAGAAATCGTCGGCCATAAACAGTAAACTGTTGGAATAACTTCTCTGTAATCGGTGTTGGAACAGAGAACAGGGTGTTGGAACAGAACGACGAAAACTGTGTTTCAAAGAGAAAAACTGTGAGATCTGTGGGTATCTTGGATTATGATTGAATCCTGTACGAAGCAGTTTCCTTTAAGAGTATTTCGACCCTATACAGCCTTGGGTTACACGAAATCCCTTGCAGGATAAGACAATCACGTCCACTCTTTGTCTAGGCTTAAGATCAAAGAGTAACAAATAGAGATCTTGTGTGTGTTTACTTTTGTTGCTTTGTGAATCAGATCTATGTCTCTAGATCTTGTCAATCTCGTCCTCCTTGTCTCAGAGAGACAACTGAACTTATAAAGTTCTCATAAGGCTTCAACGAACGTTTGCAACCGTTCGTTTAATGATTGAACCAAAGTAACTGTCCCTTTATGTTGGAACACTTTAGAACATGTTGTAACCTTATACACTTAAATATCCAACATTCCTCCCCCATTTAAGTGTAACCTTTCATTCACAAAAACCAGCAACGAATAAACCAAACCACATGCATATATATAAATGTCGTATCGATTGAATTTACATACTGTGAATCACACGCATCTAATGCCCGAGAATCAAAGTGTCCTACGGATTGAACTTATCAAACTACTTTGGGCACGAGAGGGTAAAACACGCATGAGTTTCTCACTACTCTAAGTGTTTACTTGACACTATTAACAGCCATGTGTCCAATCCTCTCACGAATGTATAGGAAGCTAAGTCCGAGCTTCTTGAAGCGGCTACACTTCACACTCGCATAGGTAGATCCTTTACATCTTGCTTCTGCATTTGCAATTTTTCAAAGGATCTATTAAGAAGTCATACTTCAACCTAAATTTTCATGCAGATAATAAGCACTTCCTTTGGGATTACATAAACAGTGCTACAACCTCTCAAGGAATGGGCTCACCTTGAACTCAGCTCCTAGCGTCGTACTAGAAGGGAGTTGGGTGTCCCACGACTAGAGGTTTGAAATGGACTTCAAACCAATCCCTTCAGCTGACTTTATTACCAAGTCCCTAGACAGACCCTTCGTCAAGTGATCTGCTAGATTTTGCTGAGACCGAACAAACTCTAAAGTTATCACACCGTGAGTGATCAATTCACGAACCGCGCTATGCCTAACGCCAAGGTGTCTCGACTTTCCATTGTACACTTGGCTATAAGCCTTAGCCATAGTCGCTTGACTATCACAACGGATCGAGATAGGAGACACCGGTTTCGACCACAATGGAATATCAGAGACAAGGTTTCTCAACCATTCAGCCTCTCTTCCAGCAGCTGCCAAAGCCACAAATTCAGATTCCATAGTCGAACTTGTGATACAAGTTTGTTTCTTAGATGCCCAAGAAATGGCACCTCCCCCAAGAAGGAACACCCAACCACTTGTAGAAGTATGATCTTCCACGTTGGTGATCCAACTTGCATCAGAGTAACCTTCCAAAACCGAAGGAAATCCATCATAACACAAACCATAGTCCATGGTTCCTCTCAAGTACTTGAGCACACGCTTTATAGCCTGCCAATGGTGAGTACTAGGATTACTAGTGTACCTACTCAACCTCCCAACCGCGTAAGCTATATCCGGTCTCGTGCTCGTCATTGCATACATTAAGCATCCAATCACTTGAGAATATTCGTGTTGCAACACAGCCTTTCCTGTGTTAGGCATAAGCTTTACGCTTGCCTCCATGGGAGTACTTGCAGGGGAACAGTTCAAGTATTTGAACTTCTTTAACACTTTCTCAACGTAGTGAGCTTGTGATAAAGATATCCTTCCAGCCTCACGCTTGATTCTAATACCAAGAATCACATCCGCCTCCCCCATGTCTTTCATGGCGAAATTTGATGACAAAAACTCTTTTGTGAGTTCCACTAGTCTAAGGTTGGTACCAAAGATCAACATGTCATCCACATACAGACAAATGATCACTCCTTTACCGGAATCATCAAACTTGCTGTATAGACACTTATCCGATTGGTTAATTTTAAAACCAAACGATAAGACAACCTCATCAAACCTTTGATGCCATTGCTTAGGAGCTTGTTTCAGCCCATACAGTGATTTCACCAGCTTGCACACCTTGTGCTCACTACCAGGCACAACAAATCCCTCTGGTTGTTCCATATACACCTCTTCTTCCAAGACGCCATTTAAGAATGCAGTCTTAACATCCATTTGATGGATCACAAGATCATGAATGGCTGCTAAACCAATCAAGAACCTTATAGAAGAGATTCTGACAACAGGAGCATATGTATCAAAATAATCAATGCCTTCCCTCTGTCTAAAACCTTGTATAACCAATCGAGCTTTGAACTTATCGATTGCACCACCGATTTTCATTTTCTTTGTGAAAATCCACTTGCAGCCTAAAGCTTTGCAACCAGGTGGGAGATCAGTCAGGAAATATGTATTGTTTCCTACTATAGAGTCCATCTCATCATTTACAGCTTCTTTCCAGAAAGCAACATCAATGGAAGCCATTGCCTCACTAAATGTCCTAGGTTCATCACCTACTAGGTAACAATATGAGTATTGTACAACAATCTCATCTCTTGAACCTTCCACCAAATAAATTTGGAATTCAGGACCAAATGATTTCTCAATCCTTCCTCTCTTACTTCTACGAAGTATAGGTGACTCGCTGGATGTTGGAACACAAGTCGAGATGTTGGAACGTACGATCGTACCATCTCCTTGTCCAGTTCCAAACGAAACCAGATCCTTTGGTCTAGGTATTGATGTGAAACGATTCTCATCAAATATTGCATCTCTTGACTCAATCACAGTGTGAACTGCTATAGAATCATTAGGTTCAATGACATAGAACCTATAAGCCTTGGAATGCTCAGCATAACCAATAAAGATGCAATCAATACCTCTTTCTCCCAAAGTTCTTATCTTTGGTTGGGGTAGTCTTACTACAGCCCTACAGCCCCAAACTCGAAGGTAGTTCAAGTTAGGCTTCTTTTTATACCAAAGTTCATATGGGGTAACCTTGTTCCTTTTGTTAGGAACTCTGTTCAACAAGTAACATGCTGTTAACATGCCTTCACCCCAGAAGCCGTCACTCAATCCAGAGTAGGATAACATGGAATTAACCATTTCCTTTAGGACTCTGTTTTTCCTCTCAGATACACCATTTTGTTGTGGTGTATAAGGAGCTGTGATCTCATGTATTATCCCCACAGACTGAAAGTATGCAGTATCATAATACTCACCACCTCTATCGGTGCGTAACTTCTTAATCAAGTTACTCTGTTGCAATTCAACCTCAGTTTTGTAAACCTTGAATTTCTCTAAGGCCTCATCCTTAGAGTGCAACAAATATACAGAACAATATCTGGAATAGTCATCAATGAATGTGACGAAATATTTCTTATTCCCCAGAGATGGTGTAGCATGCAAATCACATAAATCACTATGAATCAGTCCAAGGACTTTCGATACCCTAACAATGCTATCAAACTTCTTCCTAGTTATCTTAGTCAACATACATGTTCCACATTTCTCTACATTCATGTCAAAACCAGGAATTAAACCTTCCTTCGACATTTCAAGCATCTTAGCATAATGTACATGACCTAATCTCATATGCCATAAGAAACTATCATTTCCGACTGTTGTTGGAACAGACGGATCCATGTTGGAACATGTCATATAACTAGAATTGATAACTTTATTAATATTAAGCATAAACATGCCATTACAAAAGTATCCAAATCCAACAAAGAGACCACGTTTGGACAGTACATACTTATCCGACTCATACACTTGTTTGTATCCAGACTTATTTAAAACACTTCCAGAAACTAAGTTTTTCCTAATTCTGGGTACATGAATAACATCATTGAGATGAAGAGATTTCCCAGAACTAAACTCCAGCACCACTTTTCCACGACCAAGGATAGGAGCAGTTGACTCGTTGCCCATATAGAGTACAGATCCATCTTCCACCGATTCATAAGTCTTGAACCAGCCACGATCTTTGCAAACATGTGTTGTTGCACCCGAGTCAATCCACCACGACACATCATCATCCTGCATATAACATGCCTCAGATATATTTGATACATAATACAATTTGGGGTATGTATCAATCTCATAAATCTGACCTTGATGTGGTGATTGGCCTTGGTCCTTAGACCCTTGCCCAAAACGTTTCTGAGGCGTTTTATCCTTATCCTTTCCAGCCCTACAATCACTTTTGAAGTGACCAGGCTTGTTACAATTCCAACAGACAGGTTTAGACCTCTTGTTGGATCGATTGTAGGTGTTGCTGTTAAAGGGACGTTTCTTCCCTTTATTCTTCCCTTTGGAATCATCACTCTCTTCCATCATATTGATAGAAGAAGTATCAGCCACTTTGGGTTTTCCACCCTCTTGCACTCTCAGAGATTCCTCTATGCGCAAGTGGCTGCCAAGTTGTATCAGAGACAACTCTTCTTTCTGGTGTTTTAACGTTCGCCTATAATCCTTCCAGGAAGGAGGCAACTTGTCAATGATACTTGACACTGAGATGGATTCATCCATCTTCAAATCGTATTGAGCGAATTGGCCCAGGATGCGAAGCAATTCATGGTATTGCTCCATCACTGGCCTTGAATCAGACATCTTGTAATTGTTAAAATTACTCACAAGGAACTTCTTACTAGAAGCATCCTCTGCCATGTACTTCGATTCCAACGCATCCCATAACTCCTTTGCGGATTGGACATTTTGATAGACATCAAAAAGAGAATCAGACATACCATTGAGAATGTGCCCGTGACAGATGTAGTCATCATTCTTCCATTTGAGTTGTGCCCTAACTTCCTCTGCATATGCCTCGGTCTCTGGATCTGCCGCGACGAGAGGCATCGGCATGCTTAGAACATGCACCACATTGAGGGTTGTGAGGAGAAAGTGCATCTTCTTTTTCATCTTCTGAAATCAACTCCTTCAAACTTGTCTAACTTCCCAAACTTGGAAGTCATCTCACGCACAGAAACACCAGCCATCGTTCTCAGAAAATACTCTTAAAGATTGTTGGAATAACTTCTCTGTAATCGGTGTTGGAACAGAGAACAGGGTGTTGGAACAGAACGACGAAAACTGTGTTTCAAAGAGAAAAACTGTGAGATCTGTGGGTATCTTGGATTATGATTGAATCCTGTACGAAGCAGTTTCCTTTAAGAGTATTTCGACCCTATACAGCCTTGGGTTACACGAAATCCCTTGCAGGATAAGACAATCACGTCCACTCTTTGTCTAGGCTTAAGATCAAAGAGTAACAAATAGAGATCTTGTGTGTGTTTACTTTTGTTGCTTTGTGAATCAGATCTATGTCTCTAGATCTTGTCAATCTCGTCCTCCTTGTCTCAGAGAGACAACTGAACTTATAAAGTTCTCATAAGGCTTCAACGAACGTTTGCAACCGTTCGTTTAATGATTGAACCAAAGTAACTGTCCCTTTATGTTGGAACACTTTAGAACATGTTGTAACCTTATACACTTAAATATCCAACATAAACCTTGTTTTCTATACAACTCTTCGATATATAATCGTCATACAGTATATCATTATGATTTAGTATGGTTTTATGATTTACAGCCTAGAATCTCATTGTTGTTCTATTTTGTATAAAATGTTAAACATCACTATATCATGAGTCTTCGTTAGGAAACAATCAAAGAAGAAAAGTCATTGTATGAAAAAATAATTAACAAAGACTGGAAGGGCCTCTTTTGTTAAGTTTCCTTGGCATCCAACCTAAAACCAATTGGCAATAGGTGGAGAGGCCTCAGTCCCTTATATATCACTTAAGTCCCATATAAACTTCCGATGTGGGATATTCTCACACAAACTCTCTAGAGATTAAGGCTTCATGGCCCATTAACCTCTACAATATCCCAATACCCCCCCCTCGAGATAATGGCTCTTCTAGCCATTAATCTCGCAGACCATCAATCCTAGGGTCGGGGGGTCGGGCCCTTTCTGGGCCGAGTCAACAAGAGTTTGTGGATCAGGCTCTGCTACCATGTTAAGTTTCCTTGGCATCCAACCTAAAACCAATTGGCAATAGGTGGAGAGGCCTCAGTCCCTTATATATCACTTAAGTCCCATATGAACTTCCGATGTGGGATATTCTCACACAAACTCTCTAGAGATTTAGGCTTCATGGCCCATTAACCTCTACAATATCCCAATATCTTTTCTGACAAATCAAGTGAAAACGCGGTTGAGTGGAGAAGTAGTTGGTGAGATTGATGCTCATTTATACGACGCGACAATATATATCTTCAAATGGCCTTCTCTGTTATAAGGCAATGTGACAAAGTGGACTGTAATGGCTTCAAAGACATCACATTTAATTTCTATTGTTCTCTCTATGTTTCTTCTGCTTCTATTTGTCTCTTCTCAAGTTGGATTCGCAGAAGCCAAACGCTCTCAACGTTAGTATACGTATCTGCCCTCATTTTTCTTGTTTTATCTTTACATTTCTTGTTTTAGGAAGAAGCATAAACACGTTTAGAGGTTTCTGTCGATTTCTCTAAATTTTAACATATCTAAAGGTTATATATACGCATACCTTTATTAATAGAAAGATTCATATATTAACATTTAAAACAAGTTAAACAGAGGATATATAAGGTCACTGAGTACATTTTGGGTCTAACAAAATAGGGACCCATAAAGAAGTTGCATATCAATAGTTTGATCATTTACGACATCATACATATGTATTTGTAATAGTTTATCAAGCAAAATAATTAGTAACATGGTCATTCTTGTTTCTTTTTTTTTACTGAGGATTAAAACACTTATGACACTTAAATACGTCGTATTCATCGATTAACAAACGTTAAGAGCTTATTTAGATCTATTCACATATGGAATCATACATGTTCATTGATCAATGATCCAAGCCTGATCCATAGTATCATGTTTATTCCATGTCATGCCCAGATTTTAATCATATACATTCACTTAACCATCATACAGCAGAAACAAAATGTGAATTATTCATTCGTGGTTTACTAATTTGATTTTATATCACAACCTAATTCATATGGCGCCGCATTGCGCAATTACAGAACATTCTTTAAATGGATCCTCAGTTATGCGGTTTAAGCTGTCCACCCCAAGCTTTTGTTATTTCCATATTCAAATCCAGATATACGGTTTTTGACCTCTCGTTAAATGGATCCCGAACCGAAAGTTACTACTTTCCTTACATATAATATGCATTCATATTATATTGCGCTAGAAAATAGTATAGACTTTCATTATATAGAATTCTTCAAATTCATGGTTTAGGTTAATCTTCCTAGCTCATCCTTTACTTAGATAAATTTCTTACAACATTAAGTTACCAAGCTACCTGGTTTTTAAATACTTAACCCAAAATTGTTTTTCTTTCTCACATAGAATCATCTTGGTCTCTTTACTTGAGAGCCACACGCTCACATATCGATAGCCTTCAAAACCTTAGTGAATATTACGGTCTAATATTGGGTTTGATCGATGTTTCAGTTTGGATTGGGCCAACGTGTGTTGAAATTCTGAAGTATTACGGTCTAATTTTGAGTTTTTAAATATATATCGATTAGTAATGAACTAGTTGCGGACCCGCATAGCAGTGCAGTGCGGGACTACGTTTTTGTTTTTTGTGTTTTTTTTTTTTTTATAACATGTGTTAATTTTAGTGTTAGTTCAAGAGTTGTGTGTTTTTTGTTGTGTTGTTGTTAAAATTGTCAAGTATGTTAAAATTTGACAACGCCTCCGAGCTCTGACCTGTCGCTCTTTATCCTTTTTAAAGCTTGATTTGCTTTTCACATAAGCGAAGCTAACTCGAGAAGCTTCTTTTCTGTTGGTGGAGAAATTCATTTTTCTTGTTCTGACGAAAGCTCCACCTCTGGTAATTTCTCTGTCGCCGTGGCTTCCATGGCCGTGACTCCATCTGCTTCTCAACCTTGAAGTAGTGGATCCGCGCATTGTGCGGGGTTATACGTTGGTTCCCGTTTTCGAAACGATTTTTTTACATGATTTTTTAATTTTGTATTAGTTTAAATCTTGTTTGCTGTTTGATTTTGTAATATTGTACATTAGTTTTCGTTTTATACAACATTCTATTTTTAAATCTTGGAAATACCCATTTTAGAAATTAAAAATAAAATAAAAATGAAGACATGTTCCCATTTTTTCCACTGCCTTACTTTTCACCGCTTTATCCGTTTCAATTTATGTGGTTTGTGCAAGGTTGCGTGTTATGCTTGTTTATCGACACGATTTGGTTACATTATTTGTTAATATATGTCAACTTTGGTATTACTTTTAATATTATGTGCTTTGTTTGATTTTATATTACTTTACCAAATTTTTATTCTTATTTTACATAAAACTGAATAACTTTACCTTTCTTCCTTTCCCCTGCAACTTTGAAGATGAACATGTTCATAATTGCTTCCACCGCTCAATCCATTTATTCTCCATCGTCTTTTTACTCTACTTGATTCGAAATACATGTTCTTTGTAATGAACTCTACTCTTTACTCTACTCTACTTTACTCTTTATCCCTTTCACTCTACTTTCCCTTCTTCCTCCACCTTATTCAAAACAATCTCTCCAAATTAGATCTATTGAAAATCGGAAGCTTCATCAAACGACAAACGATTACGATGAACTCTGTGAAGGATACGCTTGGAAAATGACAGAAGATGGCAGCGGACGCCACCAAGAAGGCCGGGGATCTTGCCGGCAACGTTTGGCAGCACTGTAAGCTCCCCCCCCTTACTCGCCTCTTTCTTCTTCTTCGACGATCATATAAATTGCAAATTTAATGATATATCTCTGATTTCTGTCTCTCGAAAATTAAATGAAGATAGATAGTCTTGATTATGTCCTTTTGTAAATTTAGTCTTCATCAGCTCATGCTTCTTCATGAGATTATGTTTCCACCACCGACAGAAAATCCAGCCAATAGTTGTGCTATTGATGATCTTCCTTTTGAGCCAAAACACTCCGGAAATTCTTAAGATCCCTTCAATTCATAACCTTTATTGCCTATGACTCTTGAATCTTCTCTTTGGTTCTTTTTAATGAACTCTCTCTGCTTCTCCTTTTTTTTTTTCAGTTTCTCATCTAAGTTCTTTTATCAGAGCAAAGGCTAAAACTTGGGACCATGCTGTTTTCTGAAAAAACAGCTATGCTCTTGTAAACTTGTTCATAATTGCTTCCATCCGCACTGCACTGCTATGCTCTTGTAAACTTGATTCGACTTATGGCTCATTGATGATGGGTCACGTATTATATAGTAGTAGGGTTTTTCTTAAAATTGGAAATCTCGCTAGCAAAAGTGTAAAATTTCTTTTATGGATGTATTCTAAAGGGCTTTAAAAACGGAAATATGTGATTGTGTTATATGTAGAGGGAAAAATCGATTGATTTATCCTTGCAAAAGTGTAAAATTTCTTTTATGGATGTATTCTAAAAGGCTGCAAAAACGGAAATATGTGATTGTGTTATTATCTAAGAAAACCAAACTGGTTTGATTTAAGTGGAATCTATGTCCGCGTCCAAACATTGGGTTTTAAGTTTTTTTTACTAAATTAACCCTAGATATACCTTTTTCCAAACAGATTTTGTTCATAAGGAGGGATGGTTTTTTTGTCCAAAAACAAAGATGTACTTCTCAATTAATAGTATAGAGATACATTGACATATTTGCAGCATGTCACTGTATATCTCATCTTATTTTGATGTGGGAGCTTTAACACTTTTGGAAATTTTCAAGACATTATTCTTAAGAAAACGAGCGTTGTTTCTTTGAATTGGAATATATTTTCAAAATTCTTGATTTAACATTGTATAATGGAGTTGAAAAGTAATAAAGGCAACCAAAGTCGTGAGTCGTACGTAACACGAGAAGTTGAAAATTGTGGCAAGTGAATCAATCATACCAACCGCGTTCTGTACCGCGTTCATTTTAATTTAAATTAAATGCTACATAACATAAACTTATAATGCATCGAAATATCTTATAAATGCTAAATCTCTCAGAATAGTTATTTGAAAAAAAAGAAGAGCTTATTTGCGATGAAGGCATCACATGTTCCTCTGCTTCGACTTCTTCTTTGCCTATTCTTTGTGATTGGATTCGTAGGAGCTACATTACCAGATGGTGCACGTCAGTTCACATATCAAGAGAAGTAGAACTAATAATGCATACATTTTCTAAAAAATCTTAAGCTTATGGTCAAGTCAAATGAATATCTCTAACAACATTGTGAGTGAAAATTTAATATTACTATCATCTTATTAATACGATATTATACTGAATCAAAAATTTATCAACTATTTGAAATTAGTTTCTAATAAAATAAAAAAAATTAATAATTGAATTTTTCAGCGTGCCAGAGTTGATTGAATTTCCAACAGAGGTTCCTGGTCAGAACGCTTATGCTTACTATTATCCTCCAACCAATCCGCTATACAATGCTAGCATGGAAGAGAAACCTCCGTTGCTAGTGAAGAGTCATGGTATGCTTAAATTACTTCTTTACCAGTTTTCTAGAGTTATCAAAAATAGCTTCCTCAGTTTCAAACTTGTTCATCTCAAGATCATGTTTTTCGTTTCAAGTATGCACTTTATCCACGACATAAATATTGCAATCAGCTATATATGCCACATAGAATATTTATCGACAATCTGAATCTGCAGGAGGACCAACTGCTGAATCACGCGGGTCCTTAAATCTGAATATCCAGTACTGGACAAGTCGAGGATGGGCATATGTTGATGTCAACTATGGTGGAAGCACAGGTTTGTTGTTATGGTTCCAAGTTATCTCTTCCTCTACCCCATTTTTAGTTAGTCTTGTTAAAGTATTCTGCTTCAAGAGATCCTGTTTTCGATGTCCCATTCTCACCATATCGCCAGACAAACGTCGGTTTATAGTGACAAAATGTAACATTGTCTTGAAGGTTATGGTCGAGAGTATCGAGAGCGGTTGTTACGGCAGTGGGGAATTGTCGACGTTGATGACGGTTGTGGCTGTGCTAAACATTTGGTATGTTCTTTTTTTTTTTTTTTTTTCTCTTTCCGCCTATCTTATGTGAAAAAACATTGTTTTGGTTTTGGCAGGTGTCTTCTGGAAAGGCAGATGTTAAGCGGCTCTGTATATCTGGAGGTTCCGCAGGAGGTTACACAACTCTTGCATCATTGGCATTCAGAGATGTATTCAAGGCCGGAGCGTCCTTATACGGGGTGAGTACAGAACCATAACATTTTAGGAAACATTTAGTCGAATTACTTTTAATTTTGTTATTCATAGGAATAAGCTCTTGAATACTCTTGAACATATAGAAACATCAGCAAAAGAGAATTTTGAATATATTCAACTTATTGAAATTAAGAGATGCCAAAGAGCCTTTGATCAAATATAAAAGTTCAATGCAATCTTGTAGATAATGGGAAACTTGACATATGCCAGTGACGGGATACCATGTCTTGAGGTCTTTAGCCTCCTCATTTTTGACTATTTGTAGACTGACAGGATTGGACACTTAAAAATCGAATTCTATCGTATGGACACCTGATAATTCATATTAGTTTGGCTACTCTTTATGTAGGTGGCTGACTTAAAAATGTTGAAAGATGAAGGTCATAAGTTTGAATCCCGCTATATCGACAATCTTGTTGGTGAGTCAAATGCCTCAAAGAGATCATTTATCTTTGCTTCAGTTTTTTTTTTGAATCAGCTGCCAAAATTCTAACACATAAATTGCAGGAGATGAAAAGGATTTCTATGAGAGATCACCAATCAACTTCGTCGATAGGTTCTCTTGCCCCATCATCCTCTTCCAAGGACTAGAAGACAAGGTTCTTAGAACTTTTTACGCCTCTTCCTCATTCGTGATAGCTATAGATGAAATTCTTGACGGTTTGCATTGATGTTGTTCAATAAATGGTGAACACTTTGCAGGTTGTAACCCCGGATCAATCTCGTAAAATCTATCAAGCATTGAAGGCAAAAGGTCTGCCTGTAGCTCTTGTCGAGTACGAAGGAGAACAACACGGTTTTCGCAAGGTAAGAGCTTTTTTTATCACTTGCATTAATAACACCACAAGTCTATAAAGATCATTATAGTTATAAACTAATAATTTGGTTTAACAGGCGGAGAACATCAAATACACATTGGAGCAACAGATGGTGTTCTTTGCACGAGTCATAGGAGGGTTCAAAGTTGCAGATGACATGACTCCTCTGAAAATTGACAACTTCGACACTTCCAGCGATGCTTAGACAGATATGTTTTACTAGCAGGTCGACATTTTAATCTAAAAAACTGTTTGCCTTTCTTTGTTGAGAGATAATACACATGGTGGTTATTGGACATTTATTTACTCAAGAAAACCATTTCACAACTTTTAATTCTCAAAGAATACTGTGCTTACGCAGTTGCAGAGCTTCCTCACAGGCAATCAAATACTTCAATCTAAATCAATTTTACATAAAGTTGCTAAAAATAGAATCATCCTTTCTGTACGTGTGTATTATACTCGCTGCTTCTGAACGATATACTGTACTATGTTTTCCAAATCTCTCTACGACTGTAAATCTCTAAGTATCGTCATTTCACGGAAGGCATATACACTGTCTTAATAATATTTTGTACATTGTTTTTCGCATATATCATATTCCAAGTGCATATTTTTTATAAAAAAAATTCCCTCGTATGGTTTGTTTGACTAAAGCATACCAATACGTGTAATCAGCTGTGAAATATAATTTAACTAGGGAGAGCCCACGCATTGCGTGGATTTGAATTATATAAATATATATAACATGTTGTAAACATTTAGTAATTTATTTGGTTGGTTTTAAAATTGATTAATTGACTATAAACTTTTTTATGTTCTTAGAATCTAATATTATGAAAATTTAATTTAGTTTCGTTTTTCTAGGACAATGCAAATATTTAGTATGATTGACACATTTAAATATTTTACATTAAATGTATACAATCAATGGAGTTATTATGTGTGAATCTCAATTTTTTATGTATGATTTAATTAATTGTATTTTTTTTTGTATGGACGTTATTTGTATAGTAAAATATTAAATATTTTTCTATTGTTTTGTTTAAGAAAAAATATCCATATATTACATGTAAATCTTTACATTTAAGATTTACATGTGTTTGTATGACTTGAGTGTGGTTCAATTTTCTAGTTTCTATGAAATAAATATTATTATTTTGTGAGAAAATTAATTTTATGTGGTTTTAGTTACATAATTTTTTGAGCATTATATTGATTTTCATAGAATTTAATTGGCTGTTACAAATTGTTAGTTATGAACATTTAATTTAATTGAATTATTATGTGAGGTTACCATAGAAAATAAGTAAAATCAATGAAGTTATTAATAATAATAATAATAATAATAATAATAATAATAATAATAATAATAATAATAATAATAATAATAATAATAATAATAATAATAATAATAATAATAATAATAATAATAATAATAATAATAATTATTATTATTATTATTTATTTATTTATTTTTTTTTGCTGGAAATCATTTGAATAGTAAAATATCAAATATTTTATGTATGTTTGCATGAATTTTACGTATATTTTATATGAAATAAATATTTTCATGAAAATGTTTTTATGTGTATGATTTAATTAATTGTATGTGGTTTTAATTGCAAATTTTTGGTGGACATCATTTGCATTGTAAACTATCAACTTATTTATATATAGATTTTTAAATTTTTTATATATATTATATATACATATGTTTGCATAACTGAATGTGGTTTAATTGTATAGTTTATATGAATTAAATAATTGTTTGACATAGGAGAAGGTGTAGTGTCATAACGAGGCCCACCAGTGAAAGATTTGTCAGAGGTGGTATCGGATGAAGAGTATGTCACCGAAGCAATGGGAGCCGGGGCCACATCAGTAGTTTGGGGATGATTCACAGCAGAGGGAGAAGGATGATTCGCAGAGGGAGAATGAGTTCTAGAAGACGAGGTAAGTGAGTGAGAAGGGGAAGACGAGGAAGAAAGTGGTAGAGGAACGGTAGGGTCAGGGGCTGCATACTGCTTAAGAGTTTGATGGACAATGGACAATGTATCAATTACAAACATCGTCCATATATATGGACCATATCCCCTCATCCATAATTTATGGTCCATTACAACCTATTCATGTCCAAAAAAATCTTAAGTACCCCCAAGTTGTAATGCTGTGTAGCTAATTTTATGGGGTGTGAGACACTCTGCCCATTTGAATATACATTACCATCCTTTTTTTCATCTACTTTTTTAACTTTTTACTTTTAACTTTTCACAATTTACTTTTATATATTGTTTAAGTTAAGATTTGTCGATTTGTTTAGAAATTTTTAATTCCTTACATTGTTAATATTTTTTATCATCAATTTAGCAAAACTGTTCAGGTAAACAAAATGTACTGTATATGCACATTTTCTTTTCCAAACGATAGAATATTCTTTATTATCAACTCCAGCATGCAAAATGCAAAATTAAAATTTGTAATAGACGCAAGATGCAAAATTTGCGGAGACAGAAAAGTTATGGAACTTTTTTTCAGTGACCGAGAAAATACACGTGGTTTGGTTTATCATTCAGGTCCGGTATGAAAAGAAATCCATTAAATCCGCATAGTAACCGGTTTCGACCGCGACCCAAGAAGCTATCTGGTTTGGTTTGTCATTGAGAACCGGTATGGGAAAAAAAAAAAAAAAAACTGTAAGCCCACGTAGAAACTAGAAATCGTCGGCCATAAACAGTAAACCTTGTTTTCTATACAACTCTTCGATATATAATCGTCATACAGTATATCATTATGATTTAGTATGGTTTTATGATTTACAGCCTAGAATCTCATTGTTGTTCTATTTTGTATAAAATGTTAAACATCACTATATCATGAGTCTTCGTTAGGAAACAATCAAAGAAGAAAAGTCATTGTATGAAAAAATAATTAACAAAGACTGGAAGGGCCTCTTTTGTTAAGTTTCCTTGGCATCCAACCTAAAACCAATTGGCAATAGGTGGAGAGGCCTCGACCCATTAACCTCTACAATATCCCAATACCCCCCTCGAGATAATGGCTCTTCTAGCCATTAATCTCGCAGACCATCAATCCTAGGGTCGGGGGGTCGGGCCCTTTCTGGGCCGAGTCAACGAGAGTTTGTGGATCAGGCTCTGCTACCATGTTAAGTTTCCTTGGCATCCAACCTAAAACCAATTGGCAATAGGTGGAGAGGCCTCAGTCCCTTATATATCACTTAAGTTCCATATAAACTTCCGATGTGGGATATTCTCACACAAACTCTCTAGAGATTAAGGCTTCATGGCCCATTAACCTCTACAATATCCCAATATCTTTTCTGACAAATCAAGTGAAAACGCGGTTGAGTGGAGAAGTAGTTGGTGAGATTGATGCTCATTTATACGACGCGACAATATATATCTTCAAATGGCCTTCTCTGTTATAAGGCAATGTGACAAAGTGGACTGTAATGGCTTCAAAGACATCACATTTAATTTCTATTGTTCTCTCTATGTTTCTTCTGCTTCTATTTGTCTCTTCTCAAGTTGGATTCGCAGAAGCCAAACGCTCTCAACGTTAGTATACGTATCTGCCCTCATTTTTCTTGTTTTATCTTTACATTTCTTGTTTTAGAGGTTTAGAGGTTTCTGTCGGTTTCTCTAAATTTCAACATGCATATACGCATACGTTTATTAATCCCTTTCTTCAAAAGGGTCCCCATTTTCTTAGACCCAAAATGTACTCAGTGACCTTATTTATCTTCTGTTTTGTTTTAATATATGCATCTTTATATTTATTAGAATTGAAGGCAAATGAGAAAATGATGAGAAAATACATGTAGCTGTTAAATATACTTTTTTCTCAAAAAAAGTTAGAATACATTTTTTTTTTTAATTAATAGAAGAATTCTTATAGAAAATCCTTCCCTTATATTACACAGGATGTTGAATTATTTCCAGTTGTTTCCATATTTTAAATCCCAATCATTTACAGTTGTTTCTATATTGAATTTATCACCTAATCATTTTGTATGTCTATTCAATTGTTGCAAATTACTGAATGAAGAAACTAATAAAACAATTAATCTCTTGCATATTGTACAGGTAAAATTTCACCATCGTCTCCACCCAAGCCTCCCCCTCCCCCTCAATTTTATGTGCCTCCTTCAAAGTCGCGGAGAGGAAAAGGCCCATAAAGAAGTTGCATATCAATAGTTTGATCATTTACGACATCATACATATGTATTTGTAATAGTTTATCAAGCAAAATGATTAGTAACATGATCATTCTTGTTTCAACTAAACCACAAAGCAAATGATAACCCTTATATGGTCAACAAATTCATATAAAACACTAATGACACTTGAATACGTCGTATTCATCGATTAACAAACGTTAAGAGCTTATTTAGATCTATTCACAGATGGAATCATACATGTTCAATGATCCAAGCCTTATCCATAGTATCATGTTTTTTTCATGTCATGCCCAAATTTTAATCATATACATTCACTTAACCATCATACAGCTAGCAGAAACAAAATGTGAACTATTCATTCGTGGTTTACTAATTTGACTTTTTAAATGGATATATGCGCATTGCGCAATTATCGAACATTCTTTAAATGGATCCTCAGTTATGCAGTTTAAGCTGTCCACCCCAAGCTTTTTTCTTTCCATATTAAAATCCAGATATACGGTTTTTGACCTCTCGTTAAATGGATCCCGAACCAAAAATTACTACTTTCCTTACATATAATATGCATTCATATTATATTGCGCTAGACAATATTATAGACTTTCATTATATGAAATTCTTCAATTCATAATTTAGGTTAATCGTATGAGCTCATTCTTTCCTTAAATAATCCTTCTCACAACATTAAGTACCAAGCTTCCCGGTTTTTAAACACTTTTTCTTTCTCACGTAAAAATATAGAATCATCTTGGTCTCTTTACTTGAGAGCCACGCTTCACATATCGATAACCTTCAAAACCTTGGTGAATATTACGGTCTAATTTTAGGTTTGATCGATGTTTCAGTTTGGATTGGGCCAACGTGTGTTGAAATTCTGAAATAATACGGTCTAATTTTGAGTTTTTATATCAAAACCGATTAGTAATGAATACATTGACATATTTGCAACCTGTCACTGTGTATCTCATCTTATTTTGATGTAAGAGTTCTAACACTTTTCGAAATTTTCAAGACATTATTCTTAAGATAAATGAGCGTTGTTTCCTTGAATTGGATTATATTTTCAAAATTCTTGATTTAACATCTGTATAATGGAGTTGAAAAGTAATTGAGGCAACCAAAGTCGTGAGTCGTAACACGAGAAGTTGAAAACTGTGGCAAGTGTATCAATCGTACCAACCGCGTTCATTTTAATTTAATTAAATGCTTCATGACATAAACTTATAATGCTCTTATAAATGCTAGATTATCTCTCAGAATAGTTATTTGAAAAAGAAAAAAAAGAACTTATTTGCGATGAAGGCATCACATGTTCCTCTGCTTCGTCTTCTTCTTTGTCTATTCTTTGTGATTGGATTCATAGGAGCTACATTACCAGATGGTGCAGGTCAGTTCACATATCAAGAGAACTAGAACTAATAATACATACATTTTCTAAAAAATCTTAAACTTATGGTCAAGTCAAATGAATATCTCTAACAACATTGTGAGTGAAAATTTAAAATTACTATCATCTTATAATACGATATTAATTATACTGAATCAAAAATTTATCAATTATTTGAAATTAGTTTCTAATAATAAAAAAATGGTCGTTTCACAAAACATATGCTTTACATAACTCAACATATTGACATATTTATCTAAATTAGGCTGATCAGGTAATAAGTATTCTTAAATTTTGGTTCTATTGTATTTCTCACAATAGTTCGATATATATCTGGTTCAGTTCTTATTTGCTATGCATCCCAGAAGTTATATTGACAAATATTTGACTGTAAACAGCCCTGAATTGGTTGATCCATCTAAAGTTTTATATCGATAATATTAATCTAGAGAAATATTTAAAACACCAAAACAAAAGAAATTGTAATTCAAAAATACTACAATTTTTATTGATATGCATCATAAATTTCTTTAAAACAATATATGCATTCAGTCATATATTTTAGTGATTTGATCCATAAGTAAAGTAAGTTTGACGATTTTGGATGAATTTAAGAAATTGTAATGGTTTATTTTTATATAATATCTAAAAATACCACTTTAGACCAAGAAAATTAGTTTTATGTATTTTAAAAATACTAAAAATACTATTTTTAAACACCATGTAATCTTTTCGATTTTTTGAAAAGCGGACCTTTGACAATAATATGTAATTAGGCTTTGTTTCAAAAGAAAAACACTATGAAATTGTTGACAAACAAAAAAAAAATACTATGAAATCATGAAAGAACAATTTAATCCTAAAATATTATTAATAAGAAAAATATTTGAATGTTAACTTTATGAAAAAAGAAAAAAGGAATTCCGGAACTTTGAACTGTAAGAGACATTGAAAATACAAAAACCAATAAAACCATATTATAAAAAGTTAAAACTTTTCTCAATCTAGTATTGGGTAACATACTAACATGTAATGTATCATATTAATACAAATCATTGATTAAATACTTAATACATTGGGTATGAATCAGGGCCGCGCATAAAGACACCACCCTCACGTTCATGTGGAGCTAGTGGTTCCAAACGCGGTTCATCACCACCTTGTAGACGTCCTCGACTCCAAAAACCAGAAGATGTTAATCATACTTCAGTCCCTTAAGATAGAAGATCAATACTCGATCTATATGTAATATTGTTTATTAATTGTTGAAGTGATACTCGGATTGACTCCAAGCTTTGTATTTACCAACATTACCTGGAAATTCCCAAATAATATATTTCTTCTATCATCAATTATGGTAATTTAGTATTTGACCTATACTGTTCAAGCTGAGTTATTGAGTTTTATCCGTTGCGTTTTTTTATGTTGGTTTCACTTTCAGCCATCACAGAGCAATAGAAATTGAGAATACCACGAGTGTCAAACCCAAAATTTATATCGCTATAAAACATAACCAAAAAAATTTCTCCTATACTAATCATGAAACAGTTAACGCACATATGTAGTGGATTTTGGTTTATTTTCTTCCCCAGCGGATATTTTTCATAAAGGTCAATGGAAAAGATCTGACTAACTCGTAATGAACCGAATTATACATTTATAATTGATCACGATTGAAATGATATATAATCTAACGTGAAATGCTTCATGCAAGAGTAAAACACCATATGACAACAGAGATATGAGTCATTGACAATCACAGTACAACAACACCACAATGTGTTGCTAGTGAAGAATGGTGTATTCAGTTTAGCTGATGGGGTGATAATTGAAGCTAAGGGTGGATCCTGATGAGCTTACTGTTGCAGCAGCAGCAGCAATATCTTCAAAATACACGAGATTGGAACTGAATGTTATATGTGTATTGTCAAAGTCCATCAGAGATGCAAAAGAGATAACGGAAAAACATGGTGGAATGAAGTCTATTCTGCATCATTGTCTTCAAGAGATGGAAAAGAGACGCAAAACACAAAATACAATCAACTACAGCAGAATTTCACGGACATTAGTTCTGGTTCGAATGCCTAAATTGAATTTGCAATGGCAGGAGATACATTTGAGCATCTGAGAATGAAGAAGTGTCACCTATGGTTAAATGGGTATTTCACCAGAAGTATTCTAATTCAGGTGTGTTAAAATTCAGAACTTGGGCAGGGACAAGAAGAATCAAACGCATCACACCAGCATTGTTCTCAGCACAAGTTTTCAAAACGGACTATTTTTCGTTGTGGCATCGTTGGAAGTACAAGGAACATGAGACAATTGGACTATGGTAACTTCAGTTTCCAAAACAAAATGGTACAAAGATGACTGTGTGGTTGTGTTACTACATGACAATGTCAGCGTAGCATTACAAAGAGAAGAGTGGGATATAGACTCGTTTAATTTTCATAAAAAAATTATCAAAATTTGGAGGTTTAAGTACAGCCACACTAGCCAAATATCAGTTGGACAACGTAAGAAAAGTGCATCGATCAATCAGTTACAACATAGACATTTTCATCAGTTCTATCTTCACAGCTTGTCCTCAAGCTGTCTTCCAATAGGGGGAGTATTGATAAAAATAGAATGCATGATGATGAGCTGGAATCAGAAGACTATTTACTGCTAACGTGGACAGAGACGATGGCCATTGAAGACTCAAGATGTATATAATCATCGCCTTTAGTTTTCTGTTGTAGATCATCTAGAGTTTAATTTGTTAGAGAGATTCTCTCCGCAATTGAGACAATCCATTCGACTTTGAAGAGTCTCCTTGTCGTCTTGATATTGTGTTCCTTTGTTTTTTTGGTGGGTTGTGTGGGAGACAAAGCCTCCCACTTTATTCATAAAATAAAATTAAGAAATGCAAACATTCGGATACGCAGATCCAAGTATATCATCCTGCAGAATCGAATCGACAACAGCAGGGGCTAACAAAAAACTATGAAAACCAAGAACAAGAGTAAAAGCATAGTTAGCTAATCCATCTGCTAGACGATTAGCCTCCCTATACACATGCGATATACGGACCTCCCAGTCCCTGTTGAGTAAGCCATGGCACAGTCGTACCAGGAAGGACAGCGGATGTGAATCACCAATCCCTGTCGTAAGAAAACCCACCACTAGTTCAGAATCAACCTCGACCTCCAGTTTTTGTAGCTGCCTCTCCCAAGCTATGTACAGCCCGTAATAGACACCCCATAGCTCCGCCATTGGCGCTGTGCATCGGCCGATATTAAGTGAGAAGCCTCCGCACCATTCCCCATAACTATTCCGTAAAACTCCACCTGCTGCCGCCGCTCCTGGGTTGTCTCGTGAGGCACCATCCGTATTCAACTTAGTCCATCCTGTGCTCGGAGGCATCCAGCTTATCATACGTTCCTCTCGTTGCGGTTTTGTGCTCTGCACCCGACACACTTCAATAGCTGTGATCACTTCCCTTGCAAGATCTTTAATGAACTGTACCCTATCACGACATTTTCGATTTTCTCCAAAAATATTCCCGCATCTCCATTTCCATCCCCACCAGACAGCCATCGCGAACAAGGTGGACCACGGTGATCCATACACTTTGTTCTCTTCACCCAAATTCGCATATAACCAAGATAATAGGGATTCCCCGAAAAACTCACTCTGCTTTCTAGTGGAGACAAGTCGTGTCCAAATTCCCGCCATAGCCGGACAATCACGGAGAATATGTGTGATCGTCTCCACACCACCTTTACACACGGGACATATCTCTGAATCACAAAGGTGTCTTCTGTTCCTCTCCATATTTGTCATAAGCGCTTGATTACCCGCTAACCACAGAAAGAATCTGACTCGTTCTGGTGCTGCAACTCCCCACACTCGGCGGAAAAAGGAGTCCATATTCAACCTTGGTGATTCATTCCGAGTGAGAAGCGCATAAGCTGATTTGACTGTAAACTCTCCACTTGGGCTCGCAACCCAAGTCAACCGATCCTTTGCACCTGTCGCTGTATCAACCACCATTGATAGTAGCTCTAACCGCGCCCTTTCAGACACAAACGGGAGAATTCTATCCCATCTCCAACCTCCAATATTATTCCATAGATCTCTAACCGTTAAAGCCTCATAGTTCTCTGGTAGCATATTCCTCGTGGTATCTAACAAAGGTTTGTCCGATACCCACCTATCAGTCCAAAACTTGGTGGATCTCCCATCTCCAATCACCCACCCTTGCCCTTGGAAGATGACTTCCCTGATACCCACCATTATACTTCTCCACGTGGATGACCCGTTCTTCTCTGTTCTGATCTCGTGTCCTGTTAGTCCCTCCCCAAGCTTGTACTTGCTTCGTAGAACTCGTGCCCATAGGCTGGTACAGTCATTTAACAATCGCCATCCCACTTTAGCTATCATAGCTACATTCATACTTCTTGCTGCTCTCAAACCCAAGCCTCCCTCCCACTTGGGGAGACATTCTCGCTCCCAAGCAACCAAATGTTGCTTTCGATTTCCCCCATCACTTCCCCATAAAAACGATCGAGCTAATTGATCCAGTTTCGACAGAGTAGATTGCGGCATCAAAATGGTACTCATGGAGTGCACAGGGATTGACGAGATAACGGCCTTTGTCAATGTAAGTCTCCCGGCTGTGCTCAGCACTCTACCTTTCCAGCCAGCCATTCTGGACGACACCCTCGCCACCACCTCAGCAAAGGTTTCCTTGTTCAATCTTTTCTGTAGCACCGGCATGCCAAGGTACTTCCCCAAATCGCATGTTGGCTGTATCCCACTTGCTCCGCTAATCAGATCTCTTGTCTCTCGAGACACATTCGCAGAGAAATATATCTTCGATTTCTCCAGGCTTACTTTTTGTCCTGATGCGGTACAAAACTTCTCTAACACTACCCTGATAATCCTGATCTGCACCACAGAAGCTTCCGCGAACATGATCAAATCATCAGCAAAGCATATGTGTGACAGTTTTGGTCCGCCGCGTGAAAGACTGAACGGTTTCCATTGTTTGGATTCAATCGAATGCTCTATCAGTTGGCACAATCTCTCCATACAAAGCACAAACAGATACGGGGACAGCGGGTCTCCTTGTCGCAACCCTCTTGATGGCTTGAAAGGTTAAGTGAATCAAAATCGTGTTCTTCTATTTCTCGTCACTTTCCTTCATGCCCTATAAGGCAAAATTAAACGATAGACGACTAATAAATAAATTATCTTTCTATAATCTACTTCTCCTGCTTGATTACAAAAACAATTAAAAAAATATGATAATGATCTCATTTATATTGACCAAGCAAACATCTTTCCTACTTTAATATTTTCTATTGAAAATCATATACTTGAAACCAACATGTCCCCACGATACATTTTATCAAACTTTCATTTGTTCCATACTCTTAGATACTTCTGCATCCTTGTGCAATAGACACACATGATTATTCTTTAGAGCCGTATTTGTGTATGTCTGCGGAAGAGTCCTTTGCCGTACGTGGAAGAAATCATTTCCTTGCAAAGAGGATATTGCAACATGAAGAAGAGAACGATAGGGAGGCCGCTGAGTGGCCTCATGGGGACTACAAGATTTGAACTTTCACGCATCGATGCGGAAAGCGCAGTGATGAATGCAACAAGCATCGTCGAGATGGAGATGGATAGAATGATTAGGCCTAATATCATCTTTCTAGGAAGTGATACAATGAAGTCATCGAAAGAGTATCTTGCCGTCAAAATGCTGAGGAATATGAACACAGAGGTGCAGGAGGCGAAGAAGGAGAGACTGTCCATTATGACGAACGACATAAAATGTGCATCTCTAAGAAGAAGAGGCATACCCGAATTTTCATCAGTACCTCCAGGAACAGTGAATATGGCTTGAAAAGTGACAGTTGCAATGAGAGCGGCCACGAAGCTACAAGCAGTGGCTGTGTATTTCATCCATTCTTCTCCTTCTTTTCGTAGAGGTTCGTGAGAGACTTCAAATGCTTGTCGTGGGGTCATCTGGTCGTTGTTTCTTTGCACTACTAGTTCAGGTTCAGGTAACAAGCTCTTTATTTCCTCAAACCATTGAGCCTCTCTTTGCATCTTGAGGGCAGATCCAGAAATCTTAGAGAGGTGGTTGGAAGGCGAGAGCTGAGCGGCAATATGGAGAATGTTGTTGCCTGCGTTGTCGGAAGGTCTAAGCAGCTCGACTCTTGTATTATCATCTAAACCATATATGAGGTTAAAGATGTTCTCTGTCCTGAATTGAACGGCCAGCTGAAAGAGATTTCGGCCAGACGCAGCTTCACGGATCAGAAGAAGACCAGGATTATCTCTGATTGTATCGATGAAAAATTCTCTGTCCCCATTCTCCACCGCTGCAAGTAGTTGTAAATCTGGATAGATACGTAAACAAACGGAATCTAACTTAGAGATCAAGTTACAATAACTACAAAATGCAGACCGTTAGTAGTTACCAAAATCTACTCTGATACCCGAAGTAAACTAACGTCGAAGGAACATGCGCTCTTTATTTCCACACGGAATTGCCACAAGTGATTTAGTAATGATAGGATGAAAATAAAACTAATTTACTGAAAAAATTATAGTGATTTAAAGAAGAGTAGAACCTGCCATTTCTTCTGATGCTGATGACCTTTCTTCCGAACCTGCAATTGTATTGTCAATTTCTTCTCATAACATGTCCCTTTCGCAGTTTGATGTAAAGTTGGCACATTGAGCTGCCTTATTTATATGGTATATTTTTAACCTAAAGTTAAAACACATTTACTCTCGCGTCACATTCTTCCTAATAGTTTTTGTAGCGTTAAAAAGGACCTTATTAATATCCTTACTTTTGTTTGTTTGACTGTTTTGTTTTTCTCTCTATTGTTCTCATTCCCTAGAAGTTCAACGATGAGGTGGTAAATGTTTTTTGTTTTTTTGCCATCTGTATTTATCTATCTACTCTAATATCATAATATTACAATCTTTCTCACTTTCCGAAAAGCTGTCATGTGTCACTTTAATTCAACATCTATTTTTTTATATTAATTTTTTTGGTTAAACAAACATTTATTTCATATAAACTATACAATTAAACCACATCCAGTTCACACAAAATAATATAATATAAATATTTATCTCATATAAACTATACAATTAAACTACATTCAATTTATGCAATATGTAAATCTTACATGTAATATATAGATTTTTTTTAGATAAAAATATTTGATTTTTTACTATTCAAATAATTTCTAGCATGAAATTAATTAAATCATACATATAAAACTTGAATTTCACACGAAATAATAATAATAATAATAATAATAATAATAATAGTTAACCTATTGATTTTATTTTATTTTCTCCAAAACCCCACAAAAGAATTTAATTATATTTTCATAACTACTAACCTGTAACAGCCAATAAAATTCTATAAAGAATGTAAAAAGCAAAAAAAAAATGCAATTAAAAATAAACCATATAAATTTAACTAAATCATACATATAAAACTTAATTTTCTCATAAAATAATAATGAAAATTTAAAATATGAAACTAATTTATTATGTAAATGATGTCCAGCAAAAAAAAAAAACTAACTAAAATCATATGCAATTAATTAAACCATACATATAAAACTTGAGTTTCACATAAAATAATAACAATAATAATAACCTTATTTACTGTATATGTTTAAAAAAATTCAATCATACTAAATATTTGCATTGTCAACAGAAAAAATAATTTAAATTTTTAATAGTCAATTAAATCGTTAAAACATAAAAAATAACAGTCAATTAATCAATTGATCAAATTTTACAGAATATTGGATATTTTGTTATATAATTCAATCCCACGCAAGGTATGGGCTTTCCCTAATAGAGTATAATTTAAAGATCATGCTGTACATTTTTAATCCCTTTGTGACGTTTGTATTTGGTACTTATGGAGAATCCATCAAACCACTGAATTTTATTATGCCTACTGAGATTAAAATAATTTGGTGGCGTATTTATTTATTTATTATTGAATCAGTCAGAATAAAAAGAATTAGTCACCAAAATAAACAAAAAAGTAAAAAAAAATTAGTATCATTAGAGAACAAAAGTTTTGATAGTTCACCATGTTATAATATACTCCTTGTAAGCTTAAATTTTATGTTTCAAATTAGTTATCTTTTCATGTAATTTTTTAAAAGAAAATTCCCCTCTACTAAAAAAATGTGTTAGAGTTAAAATTGTAAATTAATGTTATTTGCGGGGTTAAAATAGTAAATGTTTCGTTTTCTTCAGGTCGTGAAAGGTTTACATTAATTATTTGTGCGGTTACATTTTCAGGACCTTTTTGTAGTAGTTGTCATAAAAAACCTTTCATGATACAAAGGGGTTTTATAGTCGTACTTAAGTTTGGGTTGATTCTCTTCAGCTCGATCTAATCCGCTCACGAGGTTTTTGATAATTACCCCCTAGCTGCAGGCCTGCCTAGCTGCGACCCTTTCGACATGCAAGCCTCAAGGTATTTGGTTTCTTGCCGGTGGAGCAGATTAGGGTTGATGTCCTTTTGCATGTCGGTCCGTCAAATAATGCAAAATATTTTATGTAGATGCATATATGTGAGTCAGGTTAAATAAACGGACTAGCCAATTCTGACACTCATAAATATGTAATTGTATTAATAGAAAAACTAGGGTTGGACCCGCGCCCTGCACGATGTGATGGTTTCTAAATTTGTATTTTATTAAAAAGATGTATATTTATCTATTTCAAAATTTTATGCGTCGGATTTTTACCTTAGTTTGGTTCTTGTGTTCGTTTATAGTGTGGAAATTAAGTATTTTAAACCATTTTTTAAAAAAATAAACAAATTAAAGATTTAACCGTAGCCATAGATTTAACATGATAGATTTAATCAAGATACATAAAACCCAAATGACTACAATATAATAGGGCTGTTTTCAAAAGTAGTGCACAAATTGAAGTCAAATGCAAAACTAATACCCTCTTTTTTCCTTCCTTCTTTATCCTCACCATATTTGTGATAATAACAAAAATGCCATTACTTTCGTCCTTGAAGTCTAAATATGAAGTCTAAATCGAAAATAAAAAGTCCAAAGAAACCTCATCTTCTTCATTTATTCACGAAAATGCCATCACCATCAATTCGTCCAACAACCATTCTGAACCGAAATGAAGCTTTGAATGCATGATTTACTCTTCAAACATGTATACAAACTCATTATATCATCTTATAAACTTGTCTTCTTCAATTTCTTCTCCATTCTCACCCCAAGAACACATATTTTCATCTTTTCAAAGTTTATGTTCTTAGATCTTCACATTTTTGGCGTGGGAGATCATTATAACGGTTGGGAAAGTTTGCTGAAGCTCTAAATCGAAGTTTTAGGCCGTCAACGAAACTTCAGATCACGGCAAGGTAAAATTCCGGTAGATCTGAGCGAATTTCATATTTTTGCAGGTTTTTAGACTTCATGACGAAGTCTAACAAACTAGTTTTGCAATTGATTTTTCAAAATTTTTGGGGAATAGACTTCACAATGAAGTCTAAACATCTTCCTTTGAAAACAAAAAAAATGGTGTAGGCTTCAGAATGAAGTCTATTCGAAAAAGATTAGTTTTGCATTTGACAGAATCAAATTTTTTTACGTGAAGTCTATCCGTGAAGTCTACTTCGAAAAAAGACTAGTTTTGCAAACATTTAGTAGTTTGTTTTATCGTGAAGTCTATCCCTGAAGTCTATTAATTCTGTAGACTTCACTTCAAAGTCTAATACGGGGTTTAGACTTCATTTTGAAGCCTAATTCTTGATAGACTTCTTGGTGAAGTCTAATAGTCAACGTTTGTCGGAATAGACTTCACGATGAAGTCTGTTTTCTAAATTCAAAAATTCGATCAATTGCAAAACTAATCCCTATGAAGTCTAATTTCTGTTTTAGACTTCACCGATAGACTTCATTCTCTAGTTAGACTTCATTTTTAAGCCTATTCACGATAATGAAGTCTATACGAAAAAGTCAAAGCTTGGTCAATTGCAAAACTAGTCTTTTTTTTCTGTAGACTTCACGTGTAGACTTCTCCAAAAATTCGTAATTTGGAAAATTGCAAAACTAGTATATTAGACTTCACGGGGAAGTCTAACATTTAGACTTCCTCGTGAAGTCTAATATTTAAAGTTTTATTTGAAAACGCTTTTTTGGAAAATATATAACGAATTTTTAAGATTTTCTTGAACAATTAGTTGAGTTAGTCTGTTTAGTTGCTTGTGTGTTAGTTTTACCTGCTTATTCGCTGTATATTTTGTGAAAACGGTTTTCTTGTAAAAATTGAATATTAGACAATAATATATAGACTTCTCGGTGAAGTCTAAAACTGAAGTCTATCACAGAAGTCTAACGTGATTGGTTTTCTTTTTTCTTGCAGAAAATGGTTTACATTGCGTCTGTTTATGGAGAATGGGTGAGAAATGACGATTTGTCTTGGCATTTTGAGGTTGATTATCGGAAAGGAGGTAGAATGTTGTCGCTGAGGGATGGTTGTACACATGATGAGCTTATTCAAATGGCTTTAGATGATTATTCGGTGATCAAGATCGGACACCGTGTGGAATTATCATATCCATTACCAGAAGCGTTCACTCAGCAAATGCGTATTGATTCTCCGCCCATGTTTGTCACAAACGACAGACAAGTCCAAAGCATGATCGAGCTAAGTAGAACTCATGGTCTACGACTTTGTGTCTCTAGCAAAGGGATGGATGAAGAATTGGATGAAAAGTTCGACGAAGAGTTGAAGGATGAGCTCGAGGAAGAGTTGGATGAAGATTGGGGCGCGGACCCACAAGAAATGTCTGAAGAGTCGGGTTGTGATGAGCGTGATGTAAGGGAAAAAGCTTATGAAGTCGATGATGACACACACGCGGACTACAGTCAGTATGGGAAAGTTAAAGATGAAGACGTTGACATTGACATACCTTTCGATGATCCCCGCCTTGTAGGGCGTGGTGTGGGTCATCGAAAAGGAATAGATCATTGGGAAGACAATATTTACGTTCACCAGAGTTTTGATAGCAAGGACGAACTTATCACTGAGTTGCGTTTGACCGCGGTGATGACAAGATTCTCATTCACGATAGCTGCGTCTACAAGAAAAGTGTTTGTGGCCAAATGCAATGTGGCTGGATGTGTATGGATGCTTAGAGCGGCTGTAAAGAACGAGCCCAATACTTTTTGGGTGACAAAGTACTTGAAGTCGCATACATGTTCTGTTTCTGATCGAGTACGTAAGCATAAACGTTGTACAACGAAGTATATTGGAAAGCTGTTTCTTGATAGGACATGGCTCATTGAAGGAATTGTGCCGCAACACATAAGAGACTCTATGAGGAGGATGTTTGGAATGAAGCTCGACTATACGGCTTCATATAGAGCTTTGAAACACGCCCAAGACTTGGTGTGGGGAACAGCTGAAGAAGGATACGCGAATCTGCCTTCTTACTTGCAAAGAATCAAGGAAGCAAATCCGGGAAGTGTGACTGACCTTGTGTGTGACTCAGAGGACCGTTTTAAGTACTGTTTTCTATCATTCGCAGCTTCCATAGCTGGTTTTCAGTATTTGAGGAGAGTGATTGTGGTTGATGGGACTCATCTTACTGGGAAATATGGAGGAGTTCTACTTGTGGCTGCCGGACAGGACGCCAACTTTCAAATATTCCCTCTAGCTTTCGCCGTGGTCGATGCTGAGGATAATGAATCATGGGAATGGTTTTTCAACAAGCTCAGAGATTGTTTCAGTCAACTTCCGCCAATGGCGATAGTCTCCGACCGTGCCGCCGCCATAGCTAGAGCTATTGGGATCGTTATGCCCTGGGCATCAAGAGGAATATGTTACTATCACCTTCAATGTAATATAGTAAAGGACTTCCACGCAAAGGAGATCATGTATTTGGTTAAAGGTGCAGCCTACGCCCATACGGTTCCTGAATACGACCGTTACATGGACCTCATAAGAGCTGCAAACCCTGCCCTAGCTGGTTACTTAGATAGGGCAGATCCGCAGTTATGGTCGAGAGTTCATTTTCCCGGTGATAGATACAATATAAAGACGAGCAACATCGCAGAATCTATTAACTCGGCTGTGAAGAAAGCAAAAGGATTACCTATTCCTCGTCTTTTGGAGTTTATTAGGGAGAAGCTCGGGAGATGGTTTAGTAAGAGGCGGGAGGATGCATTGAGTCTCACAACCAGACACAGCAAAGGTGTTGAGTACATATTGGCCATACAGTCACACTACGCGGAGAGTATGATCGTAGATCGCATAGACACTTGGCACTTTCATGTTAAAGGCGGGAGACGAGATTGTAATGTCGACTTGGAGAATCGAACATGCTCCTGCGGTGTATATGACGTTGAGAAAATCCCTTGCTCTCACGTTATTGCAGCTGCAGCCGAAGCTAACGTGGATATGGCCTTCTACGTATGCGCCACTCATTCGAAGCCTTCCTTGTTCTCAACATATGCACATCCGATTTACCCCAGAGCGGGAACTGACTCCCGCGTGAAGCCTGTTCCCTGTTTTCCTCCGAGGGAGAGTGCCCCTCGTGGAAGGCCGAAGAAGTCGAGGTGGCAATCTTGGCTAGAGATGTCAAGAAAGAAAAACACTAAACCGAGGAAGACGCATAAGAAGTACAGCTGCTCGAAGTGCAAGGAACCTGGTCATACTCGCCCCAATTGTGTAAGTTTATAAAAGTTTACCTTCATGCTTTGTGTCCTCGCTGACTTGGTTTGACAACTATATCTTTCTTCACTACACAGGTCGCTGAAGACTGACTCCAAGTATCTATTTTTAAAGTCTATCTAGGAAGTCTATTTTTAAAGTCTATTTTTACGAGCAAGAATCTATCTATGAAGTCTATTTTTAAAGTTTATCTAGGAAGTCTATTTTTAAAGTCTATTTTTACGAGCAAGAATCTATCTATGAAGTCTATTTTTAAAGTCTATCTAGGAAGTCTATTTTTAAAGTATATTTTGACGAGCAAGAATCTATCTATGAAGTCTATTTTAAAGTCTATTTTGCGTATTTGAACCTCTGATGTTAGTCTGTACAAATGGAGGAAAAACTCAGGTTTTTAAGTCTGTATTTGAACCTCTGATGTCTAAATTAGAAGTCTATTTCTTGAATTCAACTTCAAAAAGCATAGTTTACATAGCTTCTGAAACATACCAAGTACATGGCTTCAAAATAATTAGCCGATCAGCGATAGATTACAAAATAATTAGCCTAAACCTATCATCGGGTTCAAAAGAGCTTAGTTTTATGGGTTTACAAAAACACACCATAGTGCTCATAGTCTTCAAATAGTTGAGTCATACAAATCAATATTGTCGAAGTCTTCTGGATCCTCGACCGGTCCACGACAGTTGATTTCATGGTACAGATCAGCCGCAATCTGCTCCCTAAACAAATGGCAGTTTTTCTGGGACAACGTCTTCGGGAAAGTGGTATGTCCAAGGGCCAGGCACTCGATGAACTTCAGGACAAACACGCCACAATCTCCATCACCGCGTTGGTGTGGCACCTTGCTCGGACGGTCGTGTGTGTACTTCGTCGTGAAGTATTTTGGTTTGTCCTCTTCCAGACACGCGGCGTTCATAAGGTGCGGCATCATCACCGCATAGGGTTCCACAAGCAGGCCCATAGTCGCATCATTAACATAGGTAGGAAGACTGTCGTAGATGGTAATGTGCCTATTGGGTATGGAGACATGCAGCGCGACCCAATGCTTCATGTTGATATTCAGTGGAATGTATAAATCATCCACATCATATCCCCAGCGCTTCCCGGTGGGGTGGCTTTTCGGGAGATTACCATAGAACCAGTCCAGCGAATTAGGAGGCAGCATTTCACATCTCTGAAACTTGGGCCAATCCCTTTCCCAAAACTGAGTGATCCTACTGTCAAGGAAGCAGATCCGATCATTCTTAAACCACTTCGGGTTATTTGCTAGGCGTTTAGACATCATGATCACCCATGACCTCATATGCTGCAATTGAAACGAAGAACTCGAGTATAAGAACTATAAGTGAAGTCTAAATAAGAAGTCTATAAATGAAGTCTAAATCAGAAGTCTATAAATGAAGTCTAAATCAGAAGTCTATAAATGAAGTCTAAATACTAAGTCTAGAAATGAAATCTAACAGAACTTACGCTGTCCGTTAGCCACTTATTGCCCGTTAGCAAAGTAAACCACCAGTGCCATTCTGGGTAAGCTTCCTTGTCCGGATCGTTGACTCCATAACCCCTGAAACATTGCTAAGTATCGTAAGCTCATTTACTTTGTCAAACAACAAAGACAAAAAATATATTATAGGCTTACGGTAATCCGGAACAGAATTCCAGCATTTGTCTCTTCCTTCCTATGAGAGCTGGAGCAAATGGATTATACGCTTTCTTCGGAACACCTGCTTTCTTCGGATCAGTTTTGCTCTTCGGATCAGCTTTGCTCTTCGGATTTTCTGCTTTCTTCTGACCAGGTTTGCTCTTCGGATCAGCTTTGCTCTTCGGATTTTCTGCTTTCTTCTGACCAGGTGCTTTCACCGGGGGATTGTTTAGGACGATCCTTCTAGCTGTGCTGTTTCCCTCGTACTCACCAAGCTGTGATTGGGCCAGCCTCTTGACTCGCTCACTTTTCCCTCTTGCTAAGATATTCGCCGCCTTGATCTCTTCTTCCTGTTTCCTCTTCTCCGCGGCTTCCTCCGAGACAGTTGGAATATGGTGCCGGACAAAAGTGCATTCCTGATCCTCCTCGACGGTGTTCTTAACATTGCTCAAACACAAGAGAGAGAGAGAGACAGAGAAAACATATAAGGAGTGGAGAAATTTGAACCTTTATTTAAATACTAGAGAATGTGTACAACGCAAAACACTTGAAATAGATTCATACATTAGTAAAACAGAAAGGTTTCAGTTGTTCGTTTTCCCACACAACCTACTACTCCTACGCACATATTTCTTCTCATCACATTTACGACCAGTTTTAGAATTACGTGGAGAATGAACGGTACTAACCGGAGCATCAGTGGACTCCTCCGCCGGTTCATTGGACTTCTGGTGCTCCTCTCTGGACCTCTGGTGCTCCTCACTGGACTTCTGCAGCTCCTCACTGGACTTCTGCAGCTCCTCATTGGGCTTCTCAGAATCCTCAATGGACTTCCCAGAAGCCTGACCCGCAGGATGCCGAAGCTTCTTGACAATCCTCCCTAACACCGCCACTTGAGTAGCGAGGAGTTGAATCTTTTCCTGAGTCCTCCTCGTCTCCTCGAAGTGCTTTTTGGTGAAGTCTTTAAAAAGCTCCTCAATCTTCGCTTCAAGACCTTTCCAGCCATCACCAGAGGCCTCCGTCCGAGCCCTTTTGGTACTTATCGCTTCAAAATCATCATCCTCATCAGAGAGACTCCTCTTGTCATGAGACTTCTCTGACTTCAATGGCTTATGGGACTTCGCCTTCTTAGCCACGAGTATCCCTTCTCTAACCCAGTCGGCTGGTTTCCAAGTCCAACCTCCACCCAATTCCCCAAGCAATGCCTTGATGATGTTGTCCACCTTCTCGTCATCTACATCCTTGTCCCAACGTGGGTACACGTCTGCCCTGTCCACCATTACCATGTGATTGAACAGCACCTGCAAAACAGTTATCAGATAAGTTAAGAGTTTTATTTGGATATGTTTAATATGCGGCGAGTACAAGGCAAATGGATTACCTGCTTCTTCATGGTTCCGATAACATATCTCTTCCCTCTGATTCCATTGAATGCTATAATCGGTGGCTCAGGATTATTTGGCATCGGAGCACCGTTTTCTTCTCCGAATTTTGGCATAGCATGGTACGCCCACACTTGCAGGACATCAGCAAAGCCTTCGAGGGCGAATGGCTTGGACACGTCTGCATCCTTTATAGACTGGATGAGGGTCTGGAAAGCTACTCGCCCCCAGGGATAGTTTTCAAACTTCTCCAAGTCCATAACTTGACTAGCCAGTTCTACTCGTGTATGAGTGGAACGGATGTGAGCATCAATGAAGCCAGCGTATACGG
Source organism: Erythrophleum ivorense (assembly GCA_026724425.1). Taxonomy (NCBI): domain Eukaryota; kingdom Viridiplantae; phylum Streptophyta; class Magnoliopsida; order Fabales; family Fabaceae; genus Erythrophleum; species Erythrophleum ivorense. Next base: position 2,342,406 of record JAIUCV010000117.1, on the reverse strand, counting down.
CCAAATAACCAAGCCTCAGCCTATCCTCTCTGCTCCAATCTCCAGCCCACTTGCACGCTGCTACGAGATCGTCAATGCTCGGACCAAGCTTCTCATTCACACCAAGCTTCAACCAGAACTCTTTCCTCTCCTCTGTGTTCACAGTCTCTGGGTTCGTCAGCGCTTCTTTGTACTCGCAGTTAAGCCCGGTGATGTGTTCAAACTCGTTCAGAGAAAAACGCAGTGGCTCTGCACCCACGACACTCCATATCTCATACTTCTTCTTGCAGGCCACTTGCATAGTGAGCATACACTGTGCCACTTTCGATGCCCAGTTAAACTTGATCTTCGTGAACTTGAAGAGGGGTCCGAGCATGGAATTCTCAAGCTCATCCCACTCCTCTTCAAGTATGGTGTGCAGTTGTGACCACAGCTCAGTGTTCTTGCTATAGTAGACAACACTGCGGTCATAATCAGGTTCTTCTCCTTCTGTGTACAACCTCCTAGGGAATGTCACAGCGTCCATACTGAAAAAATAGTGAACATATGAGAAGTTAGAAGTCTAAACATGAAGTCTAAACATGAAGTCTAAACATGAAGTCTAAACATGAAGTCTAAACATGAAGTCTAAACATGAAGTCTAAATTTGAGGTCTAAATATTAATTAAGTCTAAATTTGAAGTCTAAATATTAATGAAGTCTAAATATAAACACTAAAGATTAAGTCTAAATATGTAGTCTGTCCAACCGCCGCCAAAGAGCTGCTAACTAAACCCTAACAATAGAAGTCTAAATTTGAAGTCTATATATAAAGTCTAAATATGACGTCTATCCAACCGCCGCCAAAGAGCCGCTAACTAAACCCTAACAATAGAAGTCTAAATTTGAAGTCTAAATATGACGTCTATCCAACCGCCGCCAAATAGCGGCTAACTAAACCTTAACAATGGACTTTTACCTTAATCTTAGCGGTTATGAGGGCCAGCAACGGCGGCGGATATTACCAAGCAGCGGCTAACTAAGACCTGCGACAGATCTACAATCGGTTAGTCGATGGTTTGAAAGGGGTAAACAGAGAGAACAAAATGAAAGAGAGATAACTAACCGGCGGTGAGAGGAGGAAGGGGAAAAGTCGACGGAGGAAGGGGAAAAGTCGACGGTCGTTCGATTACACAGCGGCAAGCAACGGTGGCGGAAGAGGAGGAATGGGAAAAAGTCGACGGAGAATGGTGGAACTGTCTGTCTTCGACGGCGATGGTGGGCGGAGAACATGCAATCTATCCGACAAAGAGAGAGAACGGAACGGAACAGATTTGAGTTTGTGAAAGTGAAAGTGAAATGTGAAATGTGAAAGTGAAACCCTGATTTTGGTTTCCTCACTTACGATTATGGTCGGTTTAATTTGGTTAAACCCAATTAAGCGCAACATTTGAATTTCCGCGACCGGTTCTGTTCAAATAATCGGACTTAAAGTACAAAGTCTAATCGGGAAGTCTATAAATTGTAATTTTAATCGCCCAAAATATTTCGATTCCCGCCCTTCCCGCCCAAAATATTTCGTTTCCCGCCCGTATTTTAGAATAATAGACTTCACAGAAAAGTCTAACTATGAAGTCTATCTGTGAAGTCTAACTTGCCCTAAACCCTAAATCGAATTTTTGAGATCAAAGCTATAGAAAACATCAATTATGTATATATAATCACAATTTACATTATAAACTATGAATTCATTAGCTTTAAATCGTTAAAGAAACCACAAACATTTTTTTATGTCAAAATTCTCTAAACCTAAACAATCACCCTCATAAACCCTATACATTGAACCTCAAACACTAAGATGATGATTGGTTTACTCATAAAACTTATAAATTGATTAATTTCCATGAAATTTTATTTTACATAGATAGGATTTGTCTTCATTTGGATTATTTATAATTTTTTGAAGCCTAAATATTTTTTTATAGATTTTAAACTTTAAATTTAAGATTTTGTTATTTGGTAGACTTCACATTTAGACTTCAAATAGGTCACAAACATAATTTCATAATTTCTCTTACTTGAGTTAAATGGATTCATTTTTATGCAATTTTATTTTTCTTGGATGCCAAATGTTATAATCTTATCTATTTATAATTTTTTTTAATCAACACAATTTCCTATAATTTCCTAAATTAAATTTAATTTGTGAATACGTATTAGACTTCATGATGAAGTCTAAAACGTCGTAGACTTCATAAATAGACTTTAAAAAGGGTAAAACAGAGATTGAGGCAACCGTTTTTTCTTTGTTCATAAGGGCCTAGTTTGTAATTGTACATGCCCATAAGACTAGTTTTGCTCTAAACTCAATATAGGGTCTACTTTTGCATTTGAAATCAAATTGTGCACTAGTTTTGGCAATTCCCTCAATATAATAAGATAAGAAGTTTTATGTTCGGATTAAAACTATTTTTTTTTTTTTGAAAACTTAAACACGTTTTATTATAATTCCAAAACAATCTAACCAATAAGAAAATAATCTGCAAAATCCAAATTGTCAAAATAACAAAAATATAATTAATTTTATATTGAAAGTTGAAACAGATAGAGTAATATTCAAAATTTTGATTAAAATAAAATATTTATAAAAAATAGTTTTATTCGATTTAAGTATATAGTTTAATTAAAAATCATATAAAGCGAATATAAAAAAAAACAATTTATATTTGGATACCTACTAAATGAGGTTTCCTACTCATATGGTTGCATATCATCTATTTTTTATAATATATTTCTACACTTCTACACAATAAGTCAATAACATATCCAATATGAGAATTTTAACAGTTTTAGTGATTATTATTGTTTTTAAAAATTTAAATCATGGCATATACAGAAAAAATTTAAGATTTTCTTCATTAGATTTTTTATATTGTGATTCAAATTATTTTAAAAAATAAAGTTAAACAAAGATGATAGGAGATATATAATGATTTTTTAAAAAATTTATTATGATAGACATAAATTGAATCCCATATATTCCTTATTTACTTATTTTCGTAATTGCCAATTAAGGAAGGAGAATGATAATTTATATATATATATGATTAATTGAATAATACATATTTGATTCTTTACATAATATGCAATGGCATTCCATGTAAATTCTCTAATAACTTATGACTTAATTGCTAAACCCCTTGAGAGTGAACCTAATGATGACACCTAAGCAAATGCATTGTTGTTAATAATACATGAGATAAATGTTGGTTTTATAGTGCATTCTGTTTTAATATATTAGGGATATAATAGCCAATTCAATTATAAAACATCTATCTACATAGTTATTATGATATCAAACTAATTCATACTATTATTGTGAAAATTATATTATATATCAATATTATAATAATCAGATAAATTGTTTGGTGTTTCATAAGTATTTTTTTTATTAAATTTACATCATTTAAATTTTACAAAATTTTGTTAAAATTATATATATATATATATATATATTAATTTTTTTTTTAAATCATGATTTCACGCACCCATGTGAAATCCAAACCTAGTTATTTCAAATAAAATAACTTTGGTTCCGCTTCCAATTTCGGACCTGGAACATATATTATTTGTATAATTATATTAATTTATAACTTTATATATATTTATTATAATTAAAAAAGAACTATGGTATAAAATTTTAAGAATACATATTTTTGCAATGATATTATTCAAAAACATTGATATAATATATAATTTAATGTATGAATTATTAGAAGTATAAAATTAGAATAGAATTAACAAAAAGCAAAAAAAAATACAAAAAACAAAAAAAAAAAATTTTAAAACGTGGGTTGAAGATTTTTTTTTAAAAAAATCCTAAATCAACTTCTACAACATTCTAATACATACACTTTCCCATGTTTTACAAATTTGAGTTGAGTTAGCTATTTTATAAAGAACATACATCAAAATTCTAACTCAACCATAACACATTATAACTCAAACTCTAATGCAAAAAGTTGAAAATAAATCATGATTGGTAACATTTTTGAGTTATGCCCATAAATCAACCATACCACATGGTAACTCATGTTACCAATCACAGCCGTAGTTAGGGTGATGCTTCCATGTAACATATATTATTTGTATTTTTTTTTTTCAAAGACCCCATTTTAATTAATAACCAAATTGATCCTAAATATATAAAAGGATAGGGTATGTTAATATTCGCCAGCTATTTTCTTATTTATTATTTTTGTCTGTCTTCACCAACTAATTAATTCCTTAATTTTGGACGATGACAAAGTTAAATGTTATACGGTGGTGGAGTACACTTTCAATTTTAATTTATTAAATGAACATGATATACTAAAAAAAAAAATTATAAACATCACCGAAAATTTATGACATGGAGCATGCTCACCATGACTTGTTGATTAGCTGGAAATCCCTAATATATTAAAAGATAATACATTTTTAAAATAACATTTGTGTCATGTGTAATTAACAAAAATGTCATTCTGATGTGTCATTATTAGGAAGCTTCTCATGCTACTTATGAAATAAAGTTTAATTTACTAGAATAATTACAAACAATGTCATTCATATATTATGGTTAGAAAATCAAATTTGTCTTACTAAACTAAATATTAATTAAAAAAAATATTTTCTTTCCTTAATTGGTAATCACAAAAATTATTAAATAAAGAATATATTTAATTCAGTTTTATCATATTAATTATTTTTAAAATCATTATATTTCTCCTATCATTTTTGTTTAACTTTATTTTAAAAAATAATTTGTATCATCTATATAAAAAAATAGAATAAAATTTTTTGTTTTTTTCTTTATATTTTATGATTTGAATTTTTAAAAACAAAATAAATTACTAGAACTGTTAAAATTCCACATCGGATATGTTGTTGAGTGATGGTTAAAAAATCTATTATAAAAAAATATACATTATGTGCAACCATATGGGTATAAAACCTCATTTAGTAGGCATCTAAATGTAAAATTTTTCTAAACTTTATTCGATTTAATATGATTTTTCAGTTAGACTATATAATTATAACGAATAAATAAATATTTTAATTTGATCATAATTGTAAAATATTTTATATTAGATCAAAATTATAATAACTAATTTTTATTTTTAGAAAAATGTAATATTTTAACCTGATCAAAAAGTTAAAATATTAGTATGTTAATATATTTTAATATTATTATAATTCTATCAAGATCTTTGAAAAGTACAAAATTTAAAGATTTATAATATAATATGTAATTTTAATAAATAATCAATAATATAAAACATAAGAAATATAGATTTTATCTTATGAAATGTAGTTTTTCTAAACTTAAGTAATCACACCTAAAACTTCTTATCTTATGAAATACATGAAGTATAATTTTTTAAAAATAATAAAGTTTTATTTTCAATTTTTTCTTCTTTGAACTATCTTATTATATTGTAGTCATTTGAGTTTTATGTATCTTGCTTAGATCTATCATATTTAATTTATGTTTGCGGTCAAAGTTTTAATTTGTTTACCTTTTATAAAAAAAATTAAAAATTGTTTAAAATGCTTAATTTCAACACTATAAATGAAGATATAATCAAACCAAGGTAAAAATTTTGTCGCATAAAATTTTGAAATAGTTAAATAGACATCTTTTAATAAAAATATAAATTCAGAAACTATCACCCTGTGCAGGGCGCGGATCCAACCCTAGTTTAATTTATTAAAGTTAAGATTTGGCCAAATCTGGCCTCCTAGAAAGGCTACGAAAACTTAAAAGATACACAATTTATCATATAATTAAGGAAGATTTGCTTCAATAACCCTAAACATATTTCAAATAACCAAAATAATTTATTTAGATATTTAAGGATTTTTATAAATATTTTTCCTATATTACCCTTATATTTAATCTGCAAACATTTTGGCATGTTTGCGTAAAATATGCATATTACGACCGATTTCAAATCTATGTGATAAACTTATAATTTGTTTGCGAAAATTTGAGATTGAGTTGGAGAGGAGATGCCAAGCTCTTGAATAATAGAGTAGACTCATTTTACTTCAAAATGTAGTCTTGGTACTCGTAGAGAAAAAAAAAAACAAGTAACTTTTTTGTTTATTGATTCATGGTGCATGCATGTATATGTTCCCAAAACATGTCATCTGAAGAACATTAATATTTCCTTGAACCATAAACAAAATTTACTTATCGTATCATATTTCAATCACATGGGTTAAACTGGAAACAAAAACAAACAAATGTAAAAGCCTCGATAAATTAATACTTCTGAAATCGGCTCTGCCACGTCAGCTATCGTCCTGAATTAGCATTGTTTCGAAGTCAGCAGATGAGCTAATCAACAAGGAAAGGAACAGTTTCTGCAACAACGACTTGGTTAAAAAGGCCTGGAAAATGGAAAGTAAGATTGTGTTGTGGAGAATCAACGTGATTTCCCAAAGAGTGAGCTTCCATTGGTTGAATCAACCTGAGACTTGGACATAATGGTATTTTTTTTTTTTTTTTTTTTTTTTTTTTTTTTTTTTTTTTTTTTGCAGAATCATTACTCGTCATCTTGGAACGAGCTGGTCTTGTTGTCTTTGTGGCAGTGTTCCATAAGCATCTTGTGGAAGAACAAATTGTCACATTTATACTCTGGGACTACTAAAGACCACCGATCAAATTCTACAGAGCCAGAATAACATAAACAAAGAGAGACTCTGCATATAACTTAAATTATCTATAGACCAAGGCCCTTTAATTTGATAGAGATTTTTTTTTTCTTGATAAAATCAATCCTTCAATAGCTGTTTTAGATTCAGAAATGAGATTTGATTTGAGAATCTAGTGAGATATAACAAAATACACACCCAAAAAAAGTCTTTGTTATGTCTCACTAGATTCTAACACATTATTCTTAAGAACTGAGAGGATGCAATAAAAATAGTGTGTATTCTTAAGAATAATGTGTTAACAAATACACACCAAAAAAAAAGTCATTCAAGCAAAAACAGCAGCATATATAACCAAAACAAATTAAGAACTTAGAGGATGCAATCACTCATATGTAAACTCAATAACTCGTCCTAGCTTTTCATTCTTTTCTTAAGAAAACCTCTCTAACACATTAAGTCCATTTACCAAGCTTTCTGGGCTCTAATCACTTAGGAAATTTTCTTTTTTCTTTCTCACATGGAATCATCTTGGTCTCTTTCCTTGAGAAAATCCAAAACCTTAGTGAATATTACGGTCTATTTTTGGGGTTTGATTGACGTTTAGGTTTGGATTGGGCCTGAAATACCGAGTTCTGTGTGTTTTTAAATCAAAATTGATTAGTAATGATTACATTGACATATTTGCAACACGTCACTTTAGTCTCATCTCATTTTGATGTGGGAATTCTAACACTTTTTGAAATTTCTGACACATTATTCTTAAGAAAATAGCAAAGCTTTGTTTCCTTGAATTGTAAGATATTTTCAAAATTCTTGATTTAACAGCTGTATAATGGAGTTGAAAATTAATCGAGGCAATAAAAGTCGTAAGTCGTAACGCGACAAGTTGAAAATTGTGGCAAGTGTATCAATCGTACCAACCGCGTTCATTTTAATTTAAATGCTTCATAACATTAACATATGATCATTATGCATCGAAATATACAAATCTTATTAATGTTCAATCTCTCACAATAGTAATTTGAGAGAGAAAAGAAGAGCTTATTGCGATGAAGGTATCACAAGTTCCTCTGCTTCGTCTTCTTCTTTGCCTATTCTTTGTGATTGGATTCGTAGGAGCTACATTACCAGGTGGAGGTCCACGTGGTCCAGGTCAGTTCACATATCAAGAAAATCAGAGATAATAATACTGATACATTTTCTAAAAATCTTAACAAGAGGATTAACAAAACAAAGAAAGGACAGACCAAGATTCGAAACCTTTTCTTAACGATATTCTTTGATATATCATATTTATCTCGACTAGCCTAGGATGATCAGGTAATTACTATTGTTTAAGTGAGTTTGACGATATAGGATGAATTTAAGAATTGTTACAGAATTTTTTAGAGTTTAGACCATGAAGCTTAGTTTTTTTTGTTTTTTATGTTCTTTTTTGTTTGGTATTTTCAACTAAAAAATCTTCTCTTAAACACCATACAATCTTTTTCAAATTTTCCCAGAGCGGACCTTTGGCAACAAGTTCCCCATTTCTTAAAACTGTAATCGTGGTTTAAGAATAACATAAGCATGATTTGTCCTAAAAAAACATCATGAAATCATGAAAAAACAATGTAATCCTACTATATTTGTTTGTAATAACAATTTATTTGAATATTATTTGAAAAAAACAATTAAATAATTCCAGACCTTTGCATTGTAAGAGACATTTAAAATAAAATAACCAATAAAATCATTTTAAAAATAAAAATAATTAAACTTATAATTGATAACATGAAATGTGTCATTTTAATACAATTCATCGATCAAATACAGCCCTTGATATATTGGGTATGACCGTATGAATCAGGTCCGTACATAGAGACACCACCCTCAGATTCATGTGGAGCTAGCGGTGCCAAACAAAGTGCATCAGCAGTACTAGCCAGGACTAGGAGACCACGACCACCTTGTAGACGCCCTCGACCCCGAAACCCATAAGATGTTATCCATATACTTCAGTCCCTTCAAGTATAGGACTAATAATCGATCTATATGTTTTGTCAAAAAAAAAAAATATACACGATTTATATGTAATGTTGTTTATGAATGGTTGAAGGAGTGACTCCAAGCTTTATATTTACCGACATTACCTGGAAATTTCCAAATAATATATTTCTTCTATCATCATTTATGGTTATTTAGTATAGGACCAATACTCTCGATCTATATGTAAATGTTGTTTATGAATTGTTCACATATTGTTTATGAATTGTTCTATTGTTCAAGCTGAGTTATTGACTTTTATCCCTTGCGTTTTTTAATGTTGGTTTCACTATCAGCCATCACACAACAATAGAAATATAATTTAGAGATTAGTACGAGTGTCAAACCAAAAAATCTATCTCAATATATGCACATGTGTAGTGGATTTTGGTTTATTTTTTTCCCTAGCGGATATATTTCAATAAGCTAAAGCTCAAAATTAAACACGAAAAATATGGGCGTTTGCCACATAGCGCGTGCATTTAATGCTACCGAACTTTTAACTTTTTTTTTTTTTATTTTTTTTTTTTGGTATGACCAAACTTTTAACTTGCTGAAATTGAAAAGTAGTTGCCTTAATATTTGTTTTTTTTGTATAATAATACCTTGAAGCAATTTAGACTGTGTTTTGATGGAAAGAGTCAACAATGGCGACGACGACATCACATATCTCTCTTCTTCTGTCTTTGTTTCTTCTCCTTTTGTCTCATTCCTCTCATGTTGGAGCTACACACCGCATACTAGGTCAGTACATGTATGTATTTATCTTTTCCTATCACCAAGTCTGAATCATATTAGATTTGGTAGATTAATAGTTTAATATTTCGTCGAAAATGATATAATAAAAATAAATTTGAAAAGAAGAGTAAATAAGGCAGAATTTGGATTTGAGAGAGATTTATAAGCCCATGGAATGAACTTCAGTTTTTCTTTATGTGTTATCTGATATGATTGTCTTTTACATAAGGGCTAATATGAGTCTTATATATTAGCTGCCCAAATAATCACACCACCGTCTCCAACATGCGGAGATCAAATCGGAAAATTAGTCTTCGAGGAAGACAAACGTAAGACAAGAAAACGAAAACGTTGTAGAAATCATCCTCCAAGACCATAATTGCCAAGAAAAGAAAACATTAGATCATCATGCTCTCTTGCAAAACTGGTTTTTGTTAGTCCTAAAATCATAACTACATTGGCTAAAAGGAGGCTCAAAATAATAAAAGTTATCTTGAAACCTATTGAGTTCATTTGAAAAGTTGGAGAAACTGGACTACTCAGTGGAAGTGATGATAACTTTATCAGTTCAAAACAATGTCTCAAAATCAGAATTGTTTATCCTTCGTGAAATCATAATCAATATAGCCTAGGTGAAAACTTTCTAACTCTAAATAAAGAGGTGAAAAAATCAGAAATAGTGTGAATAAGTCTCCGTAATCATTCCGATGTATAAATTTGAAAAAAAAAAAAAAAAAAACTCAACTCTTTTGACATATTCTACTACTATTACGGTGTTATCTATCATCTGGTAACAATGCAAATAATTTAAAAAATAAAAATAAAAATGAAAACCCAGAATTCAAGTCTGTTTGTAGAAAAGACAAAAAAAAAAAAAAAAAAAAAAAGCATCGCAGAAAGTCTTTTGCAGACGTAGAATATTAATTTGCGTTGAATGAAAAAAATAGTTAGTGAATAGGCTACATTTAATGTTGTTTCGTTTGCTTATATATAAATCATGTGCCGCAATTGAAATGGCAATGTGACAAAGTTGATCGCTTACCGTAAAATGGCTACAAACACATCACGTATAGTTTACCTGCTTCCTTCTTTGCTTCTTCTGCTTTTATTTATCTCTTCTCAAGTTGGAGTCACTAAAGCCATACGCAACGAACGTAAGTATACGATTTTACACTCGTTCTCATGTTTTGCAAAGAAGTTGAAAACTTATAATCATCATCTCATATATCTTTGTGATCTTTAATTAACATCTCTAATTAAGCTTCCCAGACTCATAATTTTAGAAACAGTGAGTAAAATTACTAAATACATCATTTATGCTTTATATTAATTCAAGTGGATCTTATAAATAGAACTTTATTCATAAATAATATTGCCTGTGTTCTACAATATAAAATGTTTTAATTTTTTCACAGATATTAAGAAACATTTAATGTTTCACTTGTGTTTTCATCCAACTACTTTTAAATTAATATTAACCAATAGTAATTCAAATATTCAAATAATTATAATTAATATTTCTTGAAGTTTGTAATATACAATCATTAATTAACAAAAAGTAACGTAAAAGCTCTAAAATATCAAGAAAAAAAAGCTAAAACATCTTACATTTAGGAATAGAGAGAGTATTATACTCCATCTGTTTCACAATATAAGAGGTTTTAGAGTTTTTTGTTTCATATTATAAGGGGTGTTTAAGTTTAAATGTGTTTTTGTTACTTTTTAATTTTTGAATATTGCAGATTATTTTTTATTGGTTAATCTGTTTTGGAATTGATGATAAAATATTTTTTATTTTAAAAAATACAAAAATTAAATATGTTCTTAATATGTATACAAAACCTTAAACTCTTTATATTGTGAAAGAGAGGGAGTTGTATAAATTGTCTCAAAGCTCTAACAGACTAGAGGGATGGGAGTTTACGTTGCTTTGCTCCCTTGTCCAAAGATATACTATAACTTTGGTGTGATTTAGAATACCTACAGACCATTACAGCTAATATTATCTATTTTGTAGAGTTTTCCCACATATTTTAGAAAATATATTAACACTAAACTATAAATGCATCATTTTCTGTGAGTAACAATTTTCAATAATTTTTCAAACTCTTAAAAAAAAAGAAAAAAACACAATTTTCAATAACTTTTAACCAATCACAATTCAATAATTTCAATCAGGTGGATTAATGATAGAAGACAAATTAATGATCCGATCTTGTCCACATTATAAGCAGGTCAAAAGTCGTCGTCGTGTCCACCTTCTTATCCCACGTCTTATCCGCCTCCTCGGCCTCCTTTAATTTACTTTCCGCCTTCTAAATCACGAAGAGGAAGAGGTCCATGATCAAAGTGAGTATCTGATGTTCAAAAAAAAAAAATCAAAGTGAGTATCAAAAGTTCTTTTTGTGTGTGTGTGTGTGTGTGTGTCAAACTACATATTGATAAACGAGGTGTGTGTCATTAATAATTTAAACAATATGTCCTTGCATTTTAAGTACGATAGAACAGAGAAACCTACACAAATTTATGAAATTTATCTCAGAGTAATCTTAAGTTCTTAACTCTTCTAAAATATTAGATATAATAAAAAAAACAATTTGAAAAGAAGAGTAAATAAGGCAGAGTTTGGATTTGAGAGAGATTTCTTTATGAGCCCCTGGAATGGAACTTCAATATTTTTTTTATGTGTTATCTCATATCTGTTATCTGATATGATTGTCTTTTACATAAAGGGTAATATGCTGAGTCTTATATATATAGCTGCCCAAATAATCACACCACCGTCTCCAACATGCGGAGGTCAAATCGGCCGAGGAGGAGGAGGGCGACGAAGACGTCGACATTTTCCAGGACGGACTCCGATGAGAGCTCCACAAGGTTGAGAGGGCCGAGTTACTATATGCACGGTCATACCTTGTTGCATAAATAAAAATACTCAATTATTTAATATCATCAATGTATTAATAATAATATATCGGAAATAATATAACACACAACTGCATGCATAGTAAAATAATATTTATTGAATTTTATAAGATGACCATATAATATTTGTTCAGCTGTGGTTGCATTCTTAAGAAAATTACAATCATATTAAAGTAAGAAACTTATGGTAGATTTCTGAATATGTTGATCAAAGAACAAAAACCAAAAACTTATGATAGAAGACAAATTAATTTTCAATCGTTTGTGGATTATAGGACAGACCAGAACTTCCATCAAACTTGTTAATTTATCATACGTAATGTAAATGCACTGACTACTGACCTAGTTTACGGTGAGTAGCATCAATATTGCCGATGAGATAATATACACATAGAAGCAGAAGTAGAAAATTTGATGTTTTGTTAGTCATTAGTTTTCCGTGTAACTTTAATATTATCTTAAGTCTTCTCTTGGCAAGTTGCCATATATATAGAAGATCTGACGAAAAGTAATACCCACACGCTAAATTACATCCCAATATCAATATGCAAGTTCTGTACGTGGCCGATGAGATGACTTTTTTTGGCCATTTCCTAATGACTTAATTCCCTACTTGTTAAGAAAAGAGACAATTTGAAATTATTTTGTAAATTTAAATAATTTGCTGGTTGACCGTTGACGTTGTCATTAATACTACTTTTACATTATGTTTACTCGTGTATATTGATATTAAACGTTACGGAAATCCGACTTGATCAGATTAAAAATCACTGAAATGAAAGGATTACGGACTGGAACCATTTGGAGTCTTGGACTACTGTATATGGTTCGGACTTCACCCTAAAAGCTCGCAAATTAGTATCGTATCATTTTTATTTAGATTGTTTTCATATTTTTAAGGTGGGTAGAGAATGAGATCATTAAAGGTAAACATGTCAATTAGAGCTAAAAATCCAAAATGAAAATTACTATATTCGTGATCTAAAAATATTGGTTTAGAGACTTTTTTCGAGTTTAACTTGTGATCCAGATTTAGGCTGATCCTAAAAATCCAAAAAGTTGGACTATACGTAAATTAATCGACATAAGCATAAATTTATCGACCTATAAATTAAATTAAATCCTCGATCAAACTAAAGTCGATGCAGAACAGGCACGTGGGGCAGCTAGACAGCAGTGTTTTAGATAAGGGTTAAAACCAGCATACATACGCACAGCATACGCATGATAGACCACCGATAAGCCAAGATTCCATACTTTCTTCAAAGATATTTGAATCTAAGCAGATAGACCAAAATCCTGTTCTGGTTTTCTTTATGGATCACAAATTCACAATCCACACATGTTAGAACAATTTAGTGAGATTCTTGATCTTTCAACCCTTAATGATTTTTTTTTAAAAAAGGAAGAAAAAGACAGGTTGGCAAGTTGACTTTGGGGAAAAGCGTCTTCAAGTAGAGTTTTGTCAAGTTGACTTAATTAATTCGTTGACTACTGGCCCATAAAACAACAACTAGAAAAAACCAGTCTTCATACATGCAAATAAGTTGTATAAGCAAAAAGCTTACCTACCAACCGCGTTAATTTGCAATGCTGATTCTAATATATATTATGCATCAAAATGTGAAAGTTTATAGTCTCTAATTATATTTGAAATAAGAAGAGCGCAATGGCGATGAAGACTTCACATGTTCCTTTGCTTCGTCTTCTTCTTTGCCTATTCTTTATGATTGGTCTTGTAGGAGCTAAAATACCAGGTTAGTCAACATATTAAGAGAATCAAAATTAATACCATTGCAATTCTTTTTCTGGTTTTTACATAGTGCTAAAGTATGAAAATCTCAAACAATATTGCGAATGGAGAATCAATCAACGGAAAAAAACATATTTAGGTGGATCAATATAGCATTGATTACTAAGAGAGAAATAATCAAAGAGAGACTTGCTTCCCTACAAGGCTGTTTCATAGTAAAGTTCAAAAAGAGAAAAAAAAAGAAAAAAGGTTGTTTCATAGCAAAACTTTGGCATAGCTTAGCTATATTCTTGATATATCTCGATTTTATTTTAAATTCTTCACTATTAAGTAACTCGACTTTTCCCATATGCTCTTAACTTTTGGTTATACTAGGGTATGGTACCAGATAAACTAGATTCAGGAATTTCTGAAACGTAAAGCTCTCTTAATTTTCTCGGTTCCACCAAAGTATTAAAATCATAACAATTTTTCTTGTATAGGATTAAAAGTGATAAAACATATATATCAAACATCTAGTTTTTATCACAACAATATCAATATTATATATGGGTATGAAATAGGTGACAAAATGGGTCCGGACATAAGTACTCCACCCTCAGGATCATGTGGAGCTTCTGCTGCCGAAGACGATTCACCACCACAAACACTAGCTAGAAGACCGCCATGTAAACGTACTCGACTCCACCATAACCCAGAAGATGTGGCCCACGCTACACTTCCGTGAAATATAGGAGCAATACTCGATATATATACATCTATTTTTGTTTAAACTTTGTTCAAGTGATATCAACGTCGGTCCTTACCGACATTACGAAATTGCAAAATATTAAATTTTTCAATGTATGGATTTACTAATGATGCTTTGATGGCTGGACCATAAAATATATATATTTTGATGGTTGTTTTACACTTTTAGCCATGCGTAGACCGAGAGATACAGAGATGGTAGTAGCGTGGATAACACTTGGTATTTGGTACGTAAATGTAGCAAGAGTCCAAGGGAAATATATTTTCCAGAATTCTTATCATTTTATCCATTTTCATGTAATTTAACTTCAAAATTATTTTCAAATTTTGTTTTCTTCTTAACGTGTAGTTTCGGTCATGAAATGGCCAAAAAATTATCTGCCAGCTAAGTATATAGACTTTGTTTTTCGTGCATTTACCAAATTGGTATTACTTTTCTTCAGGATCTCAGTTTAATTTTTTTTCTCATATATATATATATATATAGAACTCTACATAGAAAGCAAATGACTATGATAAAAACATCACATCCTCTTTTACTTCTTATCCTTCTGCTTCTATGTGTATCTTATCTTGCCGGCAATTTTGATGCTACAGAATGTAAACCAGGTTTGTACATTTTCGGAATCCTGAATTTTCTTTTCTAACTTGTAAATATGTAAGTGGGAGAAGAAAAGCGAAAAAACTTGTAATAGATAATAATAAAATAGTTTTTTGAATTATTTGAAGGAACTTCTAGTCTTTTTTCTATAATCTTCAGACGATATGATAATTTTATCCTTTATAATTTCCCTACTTTTAGAATAATCGTTGAACATGTCTTCCCCGTTTGTAACTATTGATATTTATGGTCTTTCATGTAAAAATCAATTGGAAATGAAGAAAATAATCGATTAGCCAATATAGGTATAACGGTGCATATAGAAATATTGAACGGTACATGTGCATTTGTGTTTATGTTCATTTTGAGGTGTTCCTTTTAGACATATTGAACATATTTTTTATGTACTACAGGGTATAACGGTGCATATATAGAAACTAGACCGTCTCTGCCATGTGGAGCTTCCCCCTATGCTCGATGTCGACGAATTCGTTCCCCTCCTCCTCCTCGTCATCCATATTTCAACAAAAACTAAGTTTTGAAAAGAAGAGAAAGGAAAGAAGGAAATCTACATATCTGAATCTTATCAGAACTTCTACAAAAAGTTTTGTGGTTAGATTTAGTTGTTAATGGATTTTGTTTGCTTGTATATGGTTATTCTCAGCCTTTCTGCAATTGTGTATTAGAGCCTAAAACACAAGCCCAACCAAAAATCCCAATGCAAAATGTCCATAAGCCTAAAGAAGTGTCAACAAACCCATGTGTGTAGGATTTCATAGCAAAAATGTTCATATTAATATGCTAGTTATGAGAACAATAGATGTCATTCTCAACCTAAGTCTCTTTGATCTTGGTGTTTTTAGATTAATCTTCCTCTTTCTTTTATTTTCTGCATTTAATAAAGATCCAATGAGCTATCTTCTCATTTTCTATTAAACTATTTGATCTTAATAAGTATGAATCATCTTGTTAGTTATTCTCCCGCCGAATTATGTACTGTATAATAGATCATGACTCGATTTTGACCGAAGATAATGGAAAAAAAAAATACCATCACTAGTATTATAAAATAATCTTCTTACTATGTAAACTATCACTAAAGCTAACATCTGAAGAGTCTTTTGAGTTGTAAGCAGGAGGAAAAGCTTGTCCCGAGAATAGTGATAATATCATCGCAATCAACATCAACTTCTGTTTGGTCCTTCGTTTTGTGTAGTATACGTTGTTCAAAAGGTTGGTCGATAACTATAAATAAAAGGGGCATTTTTTTCCAAGGATATGCATCCATACACCGCCTAATGTTGATATGAAATAAACAGAAAATAATGCAGTAGTACCTTGAAGTTGCCCTTGAATTTTAATTACGAAAACAGAGAAACCTACAAAATTAAGAAATTGTGAACTCTATTTTTGAGCAACCTAAACTCGTCTAAAAGATTTGAGAAAGCGGGCCACTTGTTAGGGGGAACTGTTGTTAACTTCACTAGTCCTGCACAACTTGTCTCAAAATCTTGACAATTTAGTCTTTGTGACATGACATACGCCATGGCCTAGATCAGTGCTGTCATCTACGTAAAGACTTTCGAAGTGCTTCAGTCTTGTGTTCAAGACTAGATAGAACCACTAGAAGAAAGAAGTTCAAGTCATCCGTAATCTGCTCCTAAATGGAAGCATATATTGGAAACTCAAGAGTCAAGATGCACTTCCTTCGAGGAATAAGCATGGAACCTCATTATTTTGTTACAAACTTACAATATTTTAACATACCATGATGGGAATAATAGCAATATTTCAAAACTCAAACAAGGCGTTGAATGCTACCTTCAATGCGATAGATATCAGTTGTGATAATTATAATCTTAAAAAAACCATAAACAAGTAAAGCAAATCCCACCAACTACGGAAAATTCATGTCAATTGGCCGTCAAAAAAAAAAAAAAAAAAGATAGAGTAATTGAGAAGGATAGGAATTTGATAATTGGAGTAAAATGTGTTACTCTAACAAAAGGTAGAGTAATGGATAACTCTAGATATAGAGTAATTGAGAGTAAATTTTTTTCTTATCTTTTCCATTTGAATGGAAAACAATAGAGAAAGTTGGAGTAAACTTTATTTTCTACCTACATTTTTACTCTAATATAACCATCCATGAAGAGAAGGAGGAGGAGGAGGGCGACTAAGTCGTCGACATTTCCCGGGCCGGACTCCGATGAGAACCCCACATGGTAAAGACTAAAAAGACAGGGTCGAGTTATACGATATGCACGGCTAAGTTCTCATCAATGTATTAAAATAACGTAGCCCTTATGGAATTGCATGAAAATAAGTGAAATAAAAAACTATTGTATCCTGTCACAAATATTTGAAATAAATATCAGGTTCAATCAATAATAGGTTTGTATATCGTAAATATTTTAATTTCTTATTAGAAGTGCTTTACAAACTTAAAGCACATAATTGATACACAAAAACAAAAGCTAAACACGCAAAAAAAGAAGAAAAAAAAATACAAGAAATAAGCCACTGTTCCGCGAACAACTCTTGAACGTTGAGGCCCAGTGCCACCAAAGTAGAAATGGTTTCCATATTCTCCATTATACTGTTTCTTGACGATATAATATTTTAAATAAATTTTTTATTGCTTTTCATTTTCGCACCATCAGAATTCCTCTAAACGTTTTTTTCATAATATGATATTTAATTACATAGAGGGAAAAAAAGATCAAACAACTTAGTTTACTCAAATGTTATGGCTCAGTCACCTTTCAATCGCAACTTGTCTTTGTTCAGCAAATTGGAATTCAATCGCAACTTGTCTTTGTTCAGCAAATTGGAAATTGTAATGTATACCTGGGCCATAACATATTAAATGGTTTGATTATTCCATTAACACTTTTACCGCTGAGGAAGACTGACACAAGCTTGGTAGATTTCTTTTCTTAAATGCCAACTATAAAATCTCAAAATTTATTGATGAAAACCCAAACCCAATCGTTTATATTAATTTTTGATATAGTAGCCTGTGGCTACTATTAGACCAACATTAACGGGGGTATGTTACTGACATATCTTAGTAAATATAGGATAAAAATAAATAAAAAATACCAAAATAAAGAAAAACGTTTCTAATATTGGAAACGTATGTTAATACGTTTCTTGATGCCACGTGTATTTGTTTTCCAGAGAAAACGTTTTCTCTTCTCTTTCTCTCCCATCTTTTTTTTTCTTTCTTTGCTCTTCCTCAAGTGGTCTCTTCCTGGAAGCTGTTGTTTCCTCTTCGACGTGATTCCTCTTTGCCAAAAAAAAAGGTAAACTTCCCAGAATTTATCAATCTCTTCATGAATCTTCTGTTACGCAAAAACTCATCCTTTTTGGTTGGATTGAATTGGGTTTTACGAGTAGAACGAGTTGACGAAATTTCTGGTCTTGTTCTTATTTATAGATTCCTGCAAGTTTTCGTCTTTGTGGCTAAATTTAAGGCTTTTAAGCTGATTAATTCGAGATCGGGGTGCATTTCCATGACCCAATTCGAGGGTTTTGTGTATTCCGTAGGATTTTGAGCTCGAAATCTTCATTTGGGTTTTCAATCGAGTTTTGTGATGTGAGCTAGTTTTTTTATCTTCGGAGGGGATCACTTTATGGGTTTTTGTTTTGTTTTTGCTAAATTGGGTAAAAACAGTTCCAGAATTCAAATGGAAGTTTTGCATCCATTTCCAATTTTAGTTGCTCTTAGTTTGTGGATCAGTGATTGAATCTGGGGTTTACTTTGCAGTTTTCGTAAGGAGTTTTATTGCAACAAAGAGAAAAGTCGCCTAATTGGGTATTTAAGGGTTTCAAGACTATAACATCAGTAAGATTGTAACTAACATTTATTGCTAGGAGGACTTAGATTCTGTGGGGGTTTTATTGATAAGTGAAACGTTTGGAATATGGGTAAGAAGGATTGCTTTAGTCTTGATGTCGGAAAATTTCTCATTGTTAAAAACATTGATGTCGAGTACTAGTTAGTTGTACTAAGAAGGATTGCTTTAGTCTTGTCTCCCATAGTTGACAATCAATGCTTCTTTATTTAGTTATCACTTCAATTTCTGTCTCTTTTTAGTGAGTATAAATGTTTGCTAGAAGTGGTTTATGGTTGAGTCTTTAACTGCGAAAGATGGCTAGTGATTGAGACCGATGGCTAGTGACTTGTAATCTGAGCTGTGAGATTGTAATTGAAGCTTTATTCAGTTAAACTTGAAACTAATGATGTACTTGTAATTGATTTATGCGTATTTTACATGTAAGAAAAACAAAGTTTATGATGTTTTGTTTAAGGTAATTTAATTGACTAAAGTGTGAATCTGTTTTATTCCCTGAGAATGATTTTTAAGTTGTTTCGATATGTAGGTTTAGAGTGCAGATTGGGTTCATAAAGAAGGAGTGAAGGAAGTTAGAGATAAGCATGGTCAAGTTGCGTTTCACAGATAAGTCTCTCATCTTCAATTGATATAGCTTATAGTCTGTTTGCTTTATGGTTGTGACTGATGATAAATGCTTGTATGCACGGGTTCGCAGAAGGCATACAAATTTTGAGGAAATTTTAAATGCTCGAACTAGAGTTCGTGATAGAAAAGTGCAACAACAACTGAAAAAGGATTTGGTTGAACATATATGGCAGAGGCATGTCAATGGTCAAGATGTCGATGATGAGGACGATTATGATGATGAAGATGACATTTAAATTTGTCTTTCGTGTTAATGGTTTCAAAAGTTATGTTTTAAATATTTTATGTGAAATTATAATTTAATTTTCAATCAATGTAAAATATTTAATGTATTATATATAAATAAACTTAATTCACCAAAAAAAAAAAAAAAAATTAAGAACACCTAAGAAACTTTACCAATAATTGATGCAAAAACGAACGTCTCATAACAACGTTTCTTAACTTATGTTTATTGTTATAATAATACTAAGAGACAATCTGGGTATACACCATTAATCTTGCTCTTAACCTAGATTAAAAGACACTTGTATAGTACTCCTGAGTGTGTAGCACATGCTAGCATGTCGTCAAAGAATATTTCAATAAGCGTCGTATTTAAATACGCAAAATACATTCATGGAGTTGCTTAAAATTTTGGTGGGAAGGAAACAAGGTGACTCTTCAAATATAATTTGCTTATATTTTACTTATATTTGTTAATAGTGTTTTCATGTTATGTGGATTTTTTTCTATTTATTTTGCTTAATGTATTGATAGAGTTGTATTCATAATTTGTAACACATAATTGACTAATAGATATAACAAATATGTCATGAATTCTTATTAAATATTTTCTAATGTATTGCCACAGGTTATTTTGGATTTCTGTTTACTTTTTTTTTCTTAGCTATAGTTTTTTTTATAGGTGATTTAATTATTTATGATTTTCTAAATAATTTTCAAATATTAACTATTTCAATTTTAGATATGATTAAGAGCAATTCTCCAAAATGGACTAATTTTTTTGGTGTTTTTAAAATGAACTCATAAGTTTTTTTTTCCAAAATAGACCAAAATTCAGCAAAAAATGAGCTCAAAACTTCTTTTTAAATCCAAATATATACAACAACTACTTTAATAAGTTTTGAAAATTCTGAAATTGGATTTTTGAGAATAATTAAAGAGATCATTTTTACTCGAATTTACAAAAGAAAAAAATTATATGTTCTACATATCCATGTAATTCTCGCAAAATCTGGATCATGACATGATTAGATTTGTATAGCAATCATTGTATAAACAAAGTCACTAATTGTTGTTTTGTTTGTAAATATTTGTAATTTTTTCGTTTACACAGATTCTAAATTTACAAAAGACCCAAAAATATCATGGATAAATTTACAAAAGACCCACTAATCTTATAGATAAATTTACAAAAGACCCAAAAATATCTTACTAGTAAAAGCATCCCCATTGGTCTACCAGCATAAGGTTCTCAAATATATTTTAAAAACATTTTCTTTAAAAAAGAAATTAAAAAAAAAATTGATTAATGGTGGGAAGACATCTGCCAAGTTTCCTCTCATAACCATTTCGTGCTATCCTTCTCTCAAAAACATTTCACCCCAAAAATTTGCCATTTCATTATTTTTTTATTTTTTTTTTTTCTTTTTTTTCTTGGAAATTGTGCTGGTAAAAAATGCTCTACGGAAGGCTAGCAGGAGACGCAAGCTAGCTAGGTCTCGTTTCTTAAATGCCAGTATGCCACCAATAAAATATTAGTATTTATGGTTGAAACTCGTTTATATTAATTACTGATATGAGATTGTAAACGATCAATATAAACGATTTCCATATTTTAATTTAATGATATACTAGCAGTGGGGAAGCTACTAAGTCATATGAAACCCCATAGATATTATAAAAAGATAAAATGTAACCAAAATATCAAAAAGTCAATAGCAAAAATGCCTAATGACCACTTATAATCCTAGTCCGATTTCCCATCTTGACCCCTTGACATATTTTGACCCCATTTAAAAACATTTCTGTATTCGCTACTGTATACTAATATAGTGTGTAGCACATGTCATTAAAGAATAATTCCTAAGCGTCATGTTTAAATACTGAATAAGATTAAACGATCAATATAAAAGGAAGGAGCTGAACACATTCATGGAATTGCTTAAAAAATTTGGAATTTAAAAGTCTTAAACTTTTGGATAACAAGAGATTTTAAAAGTCTAATAACCAATAAAAACATCTCCAACCTTATTGCTTTTTTGGTATTTTATTCCATTTTGTAATAAAACATGCTCCAACATGAATTATTTTGAATTACAAAATTGCATATCTTATTTTTGCTTTCAAATATGCAAAAATCTAATTTCATATGCTATTTTGCTATTATAGTTTTTCTATTTATAAAATAGTCTTTCAAATTTTTAACAGTTGTGATTTAACAGTAATAAATAATTACTTTAATGATGATTTTTGTAAATATTTAAATACACTTATCTCTAAAATTAAAATTAAATAGCATATACTTTATAGAAAATATAATGACATGAACGGTAATAAATTACTTTGGAATCACATGACATTATGACTACATATATAGTTTTACACAATATGATAATCGAAGATGAGTCCGATCCTGATTCATCAATTGAAGTTGAAAGAGAAGCTACAATTCCAGAAGTCAACATAGGCTGTGATTGGTAACATGAGTTACCATGTGGTATGGTTGATTTATGGGCATAACTCAAAAATGTTACCAATCATTATTTATTTTCAATTTTTTGCATTAGAGTTTGAGTTATAATGTGTTATGGTTGAGTTAGAATTTTGATGTATGTTCTTTGTAAAATAGCTAACTCAACTCAAATTTGTAAAACATGGGAAAGTATATGTATTAGAATGTTGTAGAAGTTGATTTAGAATTTTTTTTTTACAACAATCTTCTTCCCACGTTTTTAAAATTATTTTTTTTGTTTTTTGCATTTTTTTATTTTTGGTTAATTCTATTATAATTTTATACTTCCAATAATTCATAAATTATATTATATATTATATCAATGTTTTTGAATAATATCATTGCAAAAATATGTATTCTTAAAATTTTATACCATAGTTCTTTTTTAATTATAATAAATATATATAAAGTTATAAATTGGTATATATATATATAATAAATTGATATATATATATATAGTTATAATTATATAAATAGTTATAAATTAATATAAATTTAGGGCCTAGATTAATATTAACTTTTTATTTTTTGTAGTTAAATTTATAATAAATGTCAAATTATTTTTAATAATACATACTGTAATTTATACCGCATAAAAGTTATCAGTCAGCTATTTTGAATATTAGTAACTCATATTTCTACAGCAAACCTACCACAAAAATATACCGTTTCTACCACATAATTTTTAATGCAACTTACATCGAATTATACTATTTATTCTAACTCAACAATAATACCACATGTCACCAATCGGAGCCATAGTCGTGGACAGTAATATTCGTTTCAAGAACGTTTTTGCTCGACTTAGAAAAATGAAAGATAAAATCACTCTTTCACTACGAAATACGTTAATTAATTATTTATGGGAAAATTATTCAAATCAGGATGATTAAATTAAATCTATTTTCATGTAGTGTCATGTATTTTTTTAATATTATAAATATGGATCATTTTGTAAAAAATTTGGATGGTTTTTAAAGAAAATAAATAAATGAATCATTTTGTAAATTTTGAAAAAAAAATATGTGTAGTTAACAACTAATAATAAATCAGAAAAAGAATATATTAAGAAATATATTCTTTTAGAATGAAAAATATGCAATCAACATTTGGGAGAAAATTCAATCACATTTTTTGCAAGTATTACATTTTGATATGAAATATGCAATTAATCATTGTAGATACTCTAACAACAGATTTAAGAGATTGAAATCTATCAATTAATAAAAAAAGAAGCTATATGTTTTAAAAATCTCTCAAAAATGAATGTACCAATAAATGTCCTAAAACATATCAAATTAAACACAGTTAAGCAAATTTTGTGGAAGGGAAGGCTGAAACTATCTACATCAAGAAAAGTTAAATTTATGAAAAAACAAAAAAAGTCTTACCAGGTGGTGACGGAGGCCAAGAGGAGACACAAGCTAGGTAGGCCGCGTTTTTAAATGCCAACTATAAAATATCAAAATTTAAGGTTGAAAATCGTTTATATTAATTATTGATAGTAATACTAATATACTATACGGTAGTGTGTGGCATGTCGTTGTAAAATATTTAATAAGCGAATTCATTCAAAAAAAAAATATTTACTAAGCGTCGTGTTTAAATACGCAAACGGAAGGAAGTGTGGTGAACACATTCATGGAGTTGCTTAAAAATTTGGTGCGAAGGAAACAAGTTGACTCTTCAAATGGCGAATCCAAGACTCGTCCTCCTCAACAACAACTCGCCAAAGCCTTGACCTTTCCTTATTTGATTGCAATTGGTACTCTCTTTTTCCTTCTTCTTTCAAGGATTGTAATCTCTATGTGATAGTTAAGGAATCTGGGTTTCTTAGTTAGTCAATTTTCTTGCTGTCAATGAATTTCTTATCATCTCCCTGTTCATCTGATAGTGTGGCTGTAGTATCTGGATGTATAGATGGATTCGGAAGTTTAAAGCTTTTCCTTTTTTTCTGTATGAAGTTTTTGTTTGGTGTTTATCAGTCTTAATCTACTCCTGAGTTTGACCAAAAAAATAAAAAAGTCTAGTCCTGATTCACAATATGAATTCATAATCTGATACTGTGTCTGTAACATCTAGAACTATAGATGAATTTAAAAGTTTTAAGCTTTATTATTCTGTATAAAGTTTTTGTTAGCTGATAGCACACCTATGATTAGATATCAAAACTATGGGTCTGTTTTGTGTTTTGGCTATGTTCTTCATTAAAACTTAAAACAGTTTTGGCTGTGAAATTTTAGGTGTTGGATCAACAATAGGAGCAGGTGTTTATATTCTTGTGGGAACAGTAGCGAGAGAGTATTCAGGACCTGCTCTTGCGTTATCTTTCCTTATAGCTGGAATTTCGGCTGCACTTTCAGCGTTTTGCTATGCAGAACTCTCTAGTCGTTTTCCTTCAGCTGGGAGTGTCTATCACTACTCTTACATTTTCATTGGTGAAGGGTAACATTTTACTTTGCTTATCTAGCCTCTAGTTTATCTGCATTTTCCATCTAACTCAGGGCTTTCATTCGCCACTAGTTGATGGGTTTAGAGCTTTTGATGTTTTTACTCATTGCCTTTGCTTATGGATTCTGTGTATTGCAGTGTTGCCTGGTTGATTGGCTGGGCACTGATTCTTGAATACACAATTGGTGGCTCAACGGTTGCTCGTGGCATAGCTCCAAATCTGGTACATTTTGCTCTCTGACTTATATCATCTGTTGCTTGCATTTCATCAGAGTTGCTTTCCTCTGTTTCTTTAGACAAGACCGGTGGCTTTAGCCTTTAGGCTCCCATATAAGAACCATAAAGCTCTATAAGATAATAATCTTTGCGATATTGTGTTGTATGAGCTAGGAATCTTAAGTGAATGACTTAAATCTTTGAGATATTGTGGCACTTAGAGAATTAAAGACAGAGGGAACATTTTCTTCAGGTATTTTTGTGTTAACTGATGATCATGTTTCGTAAGATAGTCATTGCTTTTCGGCGGTGAAGCTAGTCTGCCTGCAATATTAGCTCGTCATCAAATCCCGGGACTTGATGTTGTTGTTGACCCATGTGCTGCTCTACTAGTCTTCATTGTAACAGCTCTCTTGTGCAGTGGAGTAAAGGAGGTATTAGCTTAACAATGATTTTCTGTCACACTAATCTCTGCAGAGCCAGGGTCCTTAAAGTGAGATGATATCTTTCTTTTTTTTTATGCAGAGCACAGTTGCTCAGGGGATTGTAACAACAGCAAATGTCTTCGTCATGATATTTGTCATAGTAGTTGGTACTTATCTGTGTATCAAGACAGATTGGCCTGGTTATAAACTTTCATCAGGGTAAACCGAGAGCATTCATTATAAATCGAGCATTCATAAGGTTTGATACTATATGAAACATATTTTGTTTTGGTTTCTTAGTTTATTTCCCTTCGGGGTTGATGGAATGCTTTCTGGATCTGCTACTGTCTTCTTCGCCTACATCGGGTTTGATTCAGTTGCAAGTATGGCAGAAGAGGTCAGTATCATATATTGTTGCAGTATCATCTTTTAAAGGTTTCTTCTAAGCATATATTTACTTGCTACATGTCTGTTTTCATATATGCAGGTGAAATATCCGCAGCGGGATTTACCGCTCGGTATTGGTCTTTCGCTCCTGCTTTGCTGCTTGCTATACATGATGGTGTCTATTGTTATTGTTGGTTTGGTGCCTTATTATGCTATGGATCCTGACACTCCAATATCCACTGCATTTTCTGGTCATGGAATTCAATGGGCTGCGTAAGTCCATGATTCGGTTAAGATGCAATACTGATCACTGACAGTGTTTGATGTTTTATCTTCTTCTCTTATAGGTATGTAATAACTCTAGGTGCTGTCACGGCTCTCTGTTCTGTTTTATTGGGCTCCCTTCTCCCTCAGGCAAACTTTAAACACAATTCAAGTCTCAATGTTCGTAAACCGTATAGATCGACCTGATTCACAAAAGAGCTTTCTCATTTTTTTCAGCCGCGGATTCTGATGACAATGGCGAGAGATGGTTTGTTGCCTCCCCTTTTCTCAGACGTGAGTGAACGTACAAAGGTCCCTGTTAAAGGGACCATAGCAACTGGTCTTTGTGCGGCACTCTTAGCTTTCTTTATGGATGTTTCACAACTGGCGGGCATGGTAATCAAGACGCAGTTATGATTCACTTTTAATCACCATTTAGCATGTAACTGGTATTTGACAAGCTCTAGATTGGTGTAGGTGAGTGTTGGGACACTTCTTGCGTTTACAATGGTTGCAGTGTCACTGTTGATACTCAGATATGTTCCTCCAGATGAGGT
The DNA here is from genome assembly GCA_026724425.1 of Erythrophleum ivorense. Classification (NCBI taxonomy): domain Eukaryota; kingdom Viridiplantae; phylum Streptophyta; class Magnoliopsida; order Fabales; family Fabaceae; genus Erythrophleum; species Erythrophleum ivorense. The sequence continues at coordinate 2,315,430 of JAIUCV010000117.1, read as the reverse complement.
ACTTATAAGATAGTCTCTGACTCGTAAACAATGCATAAACCAAGATCCTAAACCAATCAAGAATCTGTCTTTTTTTAACCTGTTATCTCTTTAGCTAACCGACTCTGCTGTAGTCTCCGAGCTATTAACACAGCTACGTTCCACTATGCACTAGACTAACAAAGGCTTTTATCAGGTACCTATTCTCTCATCATTTCAAGATAGGATTTCTGAAGAGAACTCGTCCGGTCACATTGGCACTTCCAGACCTTTAATTTCCAAAACTGATGCTTCAATTGTGGAGAATCAAGAAGCTCAAGGGGGTTGTAGGTTTACTATTCAATTCTTGTAGACTTAGAATTTGTTCTCATACGTTAGATGAGATCATCTCCTATCTTGGTATTATCAATTTTTTTCACATTTGTTGTTGTTGATTCTGTAGCGGCTCTCAAAAACAAAAAAAGAAGGAAACTCGCTAGTTGGAGCATTATATCCACTTGTGTTGGGAACTTCATTCTAAGCTATGCAGCTTCTTCAAGCTTGCCCTTACCAGGGTTAGTTCACCAGTAGCCTTTCTTCCACCAGGTTTCAAAATTGGTTTTATTTTTCTTCCAGAACACTTAGTTCCATACTATCAAAACTTTTAACAGGTTCGTCCGGTATTCAATATGTGGTGTTGGTGGATTGCTCCTTCTTGTTGGTTTGATTGTGCTAAGTTGCATAGATCAGGATGATACTAGACACAGTTTTGGGCAATCAGGAGGTACTGATTTCCATGAATTTCTCCTAAGAAAATCATCCTGATGTAATGTTGGAACTTGGAAGCACTTCATTTTGGCTACAAACCGGAAACAGAAAATGAAGTTTTGTATTGTGACATACAAGTATCTCTCTCTCTCTCTCTTTTTGCAGGCTTCGTTTGCCCCTGTGTTCCGGTTCTGCCTGTTCTCTGCATTCTTATAAACGTGTATCTCTTGATAAACTTGGGGTGAGTAAGGATCATGACACCAGTTTTGTGAATACTAAACCAATGAGTTTACTGATAATATATAACATGTTTTTGTACTTGGTAATGTTTATAGAGCTGGGACATGGCTTCGTGTATCGGTATGGATGTTCATCGGAGTGGTTATTTACCTGTTCTACGGGCAAAGAAACAGCACCCTAGTGGGTGCAGTTTACGTCCCCACTGCTCAGGGCGGCGAGATTCGTCGCGCTTCTAGGAATTCTTTAGCTTAATTCTACATAAAACCATCAAATGGGGACTCAAAGTTTCTTATGTAAGTATGGATTTTCCAGGGTAAAAACATGCAACAAATTTTTTAAAAGTTGTATTATTTGAGATTGGTATGTGTATGGTCATGTTGTAATAAAAAGTTCAATGTCATTGTTCAGTATATGGTACTGGTTTTGTAATCTCAATTTTTGAAATAATAAATTTGTTTCTCCAAAAACAAAACAATAAGATCTCAAACAAAGTTGTAAAACACCTCCAAAGTTTGTCAGTTAATCAAGTATAATTGGATTTATAATGGAAGTTTGAAGATTGATTCAAAGCTGGAGCAACTTGTTTCCTGAAATGCATAAACACTACTTTGGTACATTTCAAAGCCAGAGAATCAAAGAAAGAGAGATTAAGAGTAATTTCTAATAACTCATGATCATGTTTCGTGTGATATAACATGATAGTCATTGCTTTTCGGCGGTGAAGATAGTCTGCCTGCAATATTAGGTCGTCATCAAATCCCGGGACTTGATGTTGTTGCTGACCCATGTGCTGCTCTACTAGTCTTCATTGTAACAGCTCTCTTGTGCAGTGGAGTAAAGGAGGTATTAACTTAACAATGATTTTCGGTCACACTAAACTCTGCAGAGCACATTTGCTCAGGGGATTGTAACAACAGCAAATCATATTTTTCATAGTAGTTGGTACTTATCTGTGTTTCAAGACAGATTGGCCTGGTTATCAACTTTCATTAGGGTAAATCGAGCATTCTTTTGTGATATTTATAAGGTTTGATGCTATATGAAAGGTTCGAGTATGGCAGAAGAGGTCAGTATCATCTTTTAAAGGCTTCTTTTAAGCATATTTACTTACAGTACATTGCTGTTTTCATATGCAGGTGAAAAATCCGCAGCAGGATTTACCGCTCGGTATTGGTCTTTGGCTCCTGCTTTGTTGCTTGCAATGCATGATGGCGTCTATTGTTATTGTTGGTTTGGTGCCTTATTATGCTATGGATCCTGACATTCCAATATCCTCTGCATTTGCCTTATCGTCCACTTTTTTTCTCCGTTGCCTCTTTTATGTTTTGGTTGTGTATACTGGACCGGAGTGTTACCGGGCTTGTCCGGTTCGCGGCTGTTATAATCCGATATCTGATTTGTTTTTTTGGTTTTCCGGATCAGTTTATTTTTCAGTTTCGGAACAATTTATACGATACATTTAAAGTTTAAAACCATATTTAATTTGGTTTTTTTTTTTTTTTTTGTTAAAAATTATGGTTTGGTTATTGGTTAGGTTTGAATACTTTTGATTTTTGATTTTACAGCTTAAAACGAATAAACCATAATTATGTTTGATTTGATTCGTATAGTTCATATATCCCCATTTTTTTATTTAAACTCGAACGAATCGTGACTTAAACTTTATTCAACTGCATGTTAATAAATTGAATGTGGGGAAAATCAATAGAATATCATTGCTTGTTTAGCGACTAGCTCCATTTATAATAACAAAACTTACAAAAATAATGTAATTGTCAGTCAGTTATGTACTATACATAATTGTAAAAAGATTGTATACAAACACAAGTTTATATATAAAATGATCATACACACAGAGAATCATATATATATATATATATATATATATATATATATATATATATATCTAGATCTATTGAGATCAATAAAGTCATCTATGCACAGAACATGTCACACATCTTTTATTCATATACATTCTATTTCAGATATAATGAGAGTTTGTTAGATTTAGGATTAAACTTCATCAAGGATGACGAAAAAATCGTCTTAGTTTAAATACACTCAACATCTAAAATAGTAAACCAAGTTCAACAATAACTAACATAAACCAATATATAATCTGATATTCTTAAAACAAACTTAAGAGATTAGGCGAGTGAACAGCAGCCGGAGTGAACAGCAGCCGGATGATCGTCTTGAGCAAGTTAAGGATCATCCTGAGACAGAGAAAGGATCAAACGATTTATTTCTATGAAATCGGATAGGAAACTCGAGCTAATAACCAAACTATCGAATTCTTGTTAGAATAATGAGATATGAGACTCAAACGTAAAGCTTAAAGCAATAATTTAAAATAAGAAGTCAAACTCAAAAGACAAATACAAAAACGAAAATGATTAAAGGAAAACAAGCTAGCGATTGGATCTTAGGATAAGGTCATTAAACAAGAGAGACTCTTTGACTAATCTATGATGCTCAAACAATCAAGAGAATGCTAATCCTTAGGCATATAATTCATTAAATAAGACTAATTCATTCTCATGGCACTACTCATTTTGCTAATTACAAATTCAAGAACTACTCAAGAGAAGCCTACCCCTAATTTCTCTTCTCTACATCTGCTCTCCATGGAAGATGAACCTCTAATCGCTATGGAAGATGAAGCTACAATACACAAAAGAATAAGGGAGACTAAAGCTAGGGCACGCAAAAGAATATTGCATAATTATTCGAATCGGTTCGTACGTGCAAACACCGCCGTCTTCTGGGACTTGGATGGTTGCCAAATCCCTGATGGTTACTAGGCTATTGATGTTTCTCAGAAGATTAGATTGGCCCTTGAGGAAATGGATTATCTTGGTATGACCATCTACGCTTACGGTGATAAGGAGCAGATCCGGAGTCGCCTTGAACCACACGCAATCTTTGAACAAATAAAAAAACCAGGCGACAAAATCTTCTACTTATACTTATATATATGTCGTCTTTGTTTCAGGAGATAAAGATGCGAGACTTAAGAAGTTTTCAGTTGACATATGTTGCTAGGTGTTGAATCTCAAAATAGCACAATAGTGTTATAGAAGAGATGTGGAGTTTAGGAGAGACTCTTTATTAAGATCAACCAAAGTACAAAGATTACAAAGGGTGATTCGTCTCGGCGACAAGGCTTGCAGAGATGAATACGAAGAGAATAGGATAAACCGAAAGTAAAGGACGAATTATAGCTAGGGTTTTTGCCTCTCTGCTCTCAGTGATTGCAGGGGATTTTTGAATATCCTTCAATGAATGAGGGGTCATCTTTATATAGTGAGAGGAGGTCGGCTTCTTCAAGATATTCTTCCTTTTCTCTTTTGGAAATATTCTTCTTTGATGTTGATCTCTTTCCTTTCTTCAAGGATTTAGTCTTTTTCTCCAAGTCTTTCCTTTTCTTTGAGGAGGTGGTGGTGGAAAACGGGCCAGGCTTGCATGATGTTATTAATTATGACGGGTTCAAGGAATTGTGCTAATTCCGGTATCAACACTAGGCAATTGATATTCCTGGACCAGTAAATTTGATGATAATCTTGGAAGACATCTCAACACACAAGTACTTTGTCAGCGTTATGGACGTTTGAACAGTTCAATCTACAATATTATCTTAGTACAGCCGAAAGACGCACCAGCAGAACATCTATTCAGTGTTTTAAATGAAAAGTTTCTTTGGGAAAGTGTTAAGGAAGAAGATGTATTATCTCCGATAACAAAGATTACAACGCCGGTGCACCAGTATCTCTCCGGCAACAACGACGGATCTCTTTTGATCTAGAGAACAAAATCTCCGATCACTCTCTTTCTCTCCCAAATGTTTGTTACAAAATATCTCGATAAAAGAATTGTAAAAGATAACTCTGTATTTATATTTTCTGACTAAGGAGAAAAGTAATTATCTCATTCGTCCAGCTCAGCTTCTGTTGCAACTTCCTCTTGCTCGTGGTTGACTCCTCTCTTCCTTTGTCTCACATAGAGATTCCTTAGTCTAACAATACCCCCCTCTCCGACAAGAAGCTTGTCCTCAAGTTCAGGAAATTGTTCGAGTAACACAGAAGCACGAATCCACGTTTTCTCATGTTCAGGAAGACCCTTCCATTTGATCAATCCTTCCAAATGGCCAGCATTATTGTAGCGAGTATCCAACACAACTTCAGGTTCAATCACAAGCTCCGGCCTAGTAGAGAACGAGCCCGGAAGAGTGGAAACGTGATGATTTGCTCATAAAACTGGTTTCAGCTGGGAAACATGGAAAACAGGGTGAATCTTGGACGCCGCTGGTAGCTTCAGTCGATAAGCTACTTCTCCAATCTTCTCCAAAACTTCAAACGGTCCATAGAAGCGAGCAACTAACTTTTGATAGAGTCGTTTAGCAACAGATTGTTGTCGATATGGTCTCAACTTCAGAAAAACTCTATCGCCAGGTGTAAAAGAGAGCTCCCTTCTATGTTTGTCGGCGTTATTCTTCATTCGTGCCTGAGCTACCGTTAAATGTTCCTTGATGTCATGAAAAATCTCATCACGCTCCTTAAGCATTAACTCCAAATCATAGTTCGCAGTCGAGCCTTCCTCAAACCGCAACAATGTTGGTGCCTCACGACCATATACAACGTGAAACGGAGTAGAGCCAATAGCAGTATGAAGATTTTTGTTATACCATAACTCTGCCCACGTCAAGAACTTCGCCCACGACTTTGGATGAGACGACGCAAAACACCGGAGATATGTTTCCAAACAGCGGTTTAAAACTTCAGTTTGGCCATCTGATTGTGGGTGGAAAGCCGTACTGAATTTTAACTTTGTCCCTGCTTGGCGAAACATCTCCTTCCAAAAGGTACTCAGAAAAATTCGGTCACGATCGGAAACAATCGATGCTGGAAAGCCGTGCAAACGTACCACTTCGTGAACGAATTTGTTGGCAACATCAATGGCAGTAAACGGATGTTTGAGTGTCAGAAAGTGTGCAAACTTGCTGAGTCTGTCCACCACAACGAAGATCACATTCACTCCAGAAGATGTTGGTAAGCCCTCTATGAAATCCATGGATAAATCTTCCCAAATCTGTTTGGGAATGGGTAACGGTTGTAAGAGGCCGGTTGGGGATAAGGTCGAGTACTTGTGTCTTTGACAAACATCACACTCTGCAACATACTTCCTGATATCTCTTATCATCTGCTTCCAATAAAAGACATTTTGTACCCTCTTCACTGTCTTCAAGACTCCCGAATGTCCACCTATCACACCAGCGTGAAACTCATTCAAGATTAGTGGAATCTGTGAAGACGAGCTTGGAATTACCAACTTTTCGTTGCGTAATAACCTCCCATTGGCCACTGAATAGTCTTTCTTCTCTTCCACCCCATCCAAAACCTGTTTAATTTGTTCCTGTATCTGTGTATCATCCGCAATCTCTTTATAGATATCTTGGATCTGCAAGCTTGCCGGTACCGTTACTGCAAACAACTCCACGGAATTCAAGGTTAACGGCTCAAATACAATTCTCGACAGGCCATCTGCTGCTTTGTTCTCAACGCCAGGCTTGAATATGATATCGAAATCATAACCCAAAAGTTTTGTTAGCCATTTCTGATACTCCATAGACACTTCTCTTTGTTCTAACAGAAAGTTCAGACTCTTCTGATCTGTATGAACCATAAACTTTCTTCCCAACAGATAATGCCTCCATTTCTGAATAGCTAGTACAATAGCCATTAACTCCCTTTCATAAATTGGTTTCACCTGATCTCTGTCTGATAAGCCTGAGCTAAAGTAGGCAATAGGTCTCTGTTGTTGCATCAGCACTGCACCCAACCCATACCCTGATGCATCGGACTCGACAACAAAAACCTCTGAAAACTTTCAGTTTGTTGAACGCCATTTGTGCTCTACTGCACCATTCAAATTGATCTTTCTTCAAAAGATCTGTTAAAGGTCGTGCAATGGTACCATAGCCCTTCACGAACTTCCTATAGTACCCAGTCAAACCCAAAAACCCTCTCAAATCTTTCACCGTTTTAGGCGTTGGCCAATTCTTCATTGCCTCTGTCTTTGCTGGGTCTGTTGCCACACCTTCCTCTGAGATAATGTGACCCAAATACTCTACTTGTGACTGACCAAATAAGCACTTCTTTCTGTTGGGCAAATAATTGATGTGTCACAAATATTTCCAGAACTGTTTGCAAATGTTCCACATGTTAGTCAACGCTCGAGCTGAACACAAGTATATCGTCAAAAAATACAAGCACAAAGCGTCCCAAGAAAGGCCTGAATAACTCGTTCATCAATGCCTGAAATGTAGCTGGTGCATTTGTCAACCCAAATGGCATCACAAGGAATTCATAGTGTCCATTTGATGTCCTGAAAGCGGTCTTCTCTATATCAGCTTCCAACATCCGAATCTGATGATAACCAGCTCTGAGATCCAGCTTTGAAAACACATTTACTCCATGTAGCTCATCTAGGAGTTGATCAATCACTGGTATCGGAAACTTGTCTGGTATTGTGACCTTGTTCAAAGCCCTGTAGTCGATACAAAACCGCCAACTCCCATCTTTCTTTTTAACCAATAAAACCGGGCTCGAGAACGGGCTTTTGCTCGGTCTGATTGTCCCCGCTTCTAACATTTGTGTGACTAGCTTCTCCATTTCTTCCTTGTAAGCGTGTGGATATCTGTAAGGTCGCACACTTATAGGCCCAGCTCCTGCAATCAGATTTATAGCATGCTCTCTGTTTCTGACTGGCGGAAGCTGAGTTGGCTCTGCAAACACTTCCGAGAACCTATCCAACAACATTTGAACCTTCTCTGGTATCTCATCTTTGGCCTCTGTCTGATTCAACTCACCTGCTTCAATATCCCATGCTACCAGCTCTAAGCCACTCAGGGAGTGATTGTCTTTAAAAGAACGACCACGAGATTGAAGAGCCGGATCACCAAACAACGTCACTCGCTCTCCTTTATGGGAAAATGTCATCTCGTGTTTGTCCCAGTCATGTTCACATCTCCCTAACGTCCTCAACCAATCAACTCCGAGAATTATGTCTGCATTCCCTAAATTCAACACCACCAGATTCATGATAAAGGCGTGGCCCTGTAACTCGACTGATACGTCTCTGCAAACGCCTGTGCCATTCACTGTAATGCCTGTACCCAACAAAATCTCAAGTCTTCTGTTCCCACCCGGTTTCAATTGTGTTTTGCCTAGAACAGAAGGATCTATGAAATTATGAGTGGCTCCACTATCAATCATTACGACTAACTTCACACCACCAATATCTCCCCAAAGTTTGGTGACAACTGGTGAGTCAAGTCCCAAATAAGAGCCTAGAGATAGCTCCATTAGTACTGGACTCGTCTCTGTTTGCTCCTCAAAACCTTCCATCCAATCCTCATCCGTAATCTCCACTACGTCATCATCAATCAACGTGAATACCTGTAACATCATGTTCTGACATTGATGTCCTCTCGACCATTTTTTCGGACATTTGTAGCAAAGACCCAATCTCCTCTTCTGCTATCTCCGCGGGACTTAGTTTCAACATCCCGCTATGATTCTTGCCTCCATTGCTCTGCCACGGTGGTTTGCCCTTCTCCTGAGCCACCATGGTTTTGTTTTTATCCGTTTGTTCCCCATTCCCTTGGGAATTGTATTGTGAGGAAGAACGTAACGGTAGAAACAATTGGCTCCGACGTGATGGATTTACTGACGCTGCTATAGCCTTGCAAAACTGACTATCCTCCATTGACATCACAACGTTGAAATGTTCAGTCAACCCTCTCGGTTTCTGCATTTTAATCACCTCTTGCATTTCCGGTTTCAATCCCAAGTAGAACACTAACTCCAGATTCTCCTCTTCAACTCCAGGAACCAGAGTTGTAAGCTCTTCAAATTCGTTGACATACTCAGCTACAGAACCTTTCTGCTTAAATCCAAACAGCCTCATCCTTGGATTCTCTTCCATTTTCTGATTGAATCTTGCAATCATCCTTCTCTTGAACTGAGCCCAATCAGTAAACGGATCCCGTAACATTTCTCAGTTAAACCAGTGTAGCGCTGGACCTTGCACGCTGATTGATAACAGATCAATACGTTCTGCATCTGTGTAGTTGCCTAATCTGAAAAATCTTTCTGCCAAGGAAATCCAACCATAGGGACAAGATCCATCGAGAATCGGCAATTCAATCTTTCTCAGCAAACCATTCCGATTCTCTAATACACTACCAGTTCCATTCCGATAACCTAACGGTCGATCTTCCCCCATTTGTACCGGATTATTGTCACGTACCTCACGATTATCGGTCGACGTCGACGCGAAATTGTTCCGATTACTCAAGCCGGCTCGTTGATTCGCCACTAATGCCTCCACCGCGATCGTGAGTCTATCGAGACGCGCCGAGGTATCAGAATTCGCCGTCTTCATGTGATCCCAGCCTTCCTGGATCGTCGCGACCTTCCCCGTCAGCTGCGCCATTGTTGTGTTAAGCTCCATCGCAAGATCGTCAACTTTCCCCATCGTTGAATCGCGAATCCGCAAAGCTCACCGCACCAATTTGTTAAGGAAGAAGATGTATTATCTCCGATAACAAAGATTACAACGCCGGTGCACCGGTATCTCTCCGGCAACAACGACGGATCTCTTTTGATCTAGAGAACAAAATCTCCGATCACTCTATTTCTCTCCCAAATGTTTGTTACAAAATATCTCGATAAAAGAATTGTAAAAGATAACTCTGTATTTATATTTTCTGACTAAGGAGAAAAGTAATTATCTCATTCGTCCAGCTCAGCTTCTTTTGCAACTTCCTCTTGCTCGTGGTTGACTCCTCTCTTCCTTTGTCTCACATAGCGATTCCTTAGTCTAACAAAAAGCCTATCGAAATTTTGAAAATTCGAGAACATCCTAGAACCACCCCGTGGACGAACCAGGGATCCCCCGACGATGGGAAGCCTATGATCAGGTTCTTGCTTCATGGAGCCGCGTTGGCTTGGATTGTCCTTTCTTTGTCAAAGCTTGCTAGGGTCAACCAAAGATCTCACTGATTCTTATTGCTGGTTGCCAAGGCTGTCTCTGCCCTATAGTAATGTGTTTTTTTTTTTCTTGATTGCTTTCGACCAAAGCTGAAGAAAAAGTAAAGGAACGTTTTCATTTATTTTATACTTTGAGCTAGTTGCTATCCTTAGCTGGTCATTGATAAAGTTTTGTATAAGAGAAAAATAATTTTTGAGAACAAGTAATCTATACTATATAAATGTTGGTTTTTATTATTATTGAACAATTTTAGAATTTCTAAACAATGAATAGAGCTAACATTTATATATATAAATAAATTATTAATTTTTGACCCTGCAAGAAAAACACCAAATCCATGATGGACCGGGTCGGGTCAACCAGACCTATATTTGCTGGTAGTCGCAACAACTAGACGCCGTGAATACAAGGTAAAAGCCAAAAGGAACTTTTAACTCTTCTTCTACTTCTTGGTATATCCGGTTCTTACGAGGCCAGGTAAAAAATTATTACAATAATGAAGAAACAAGTTGTAATTTCTTGAATCTCGGAAAAATCTTCCTCGTTTACTGAAAATCCCTAAACGATTTTGATATTTGGATCTCAAACTCAAACACAAAATGATTTTTGGGTTTTTGAATTTCTTAATTAGGGTTTTGAAGGATTGTTTGTTTACTGTCGATTTGAAGAGCTAGGGTTTGTAATTTAGGAGTTAGGGATTCTAGGAATTGAAATTCTCTTGTGGACTAAAAACTTAAAGGAGATATAGCTTTGGTAATTTTATAGATTTTGTAATATTGAAGAAGTTCATGCCTTCATCTTTGTAGCTATGGAAGCTCAAATGCACATGCAAATCCCGTTGGTTTTGACAGATTCAAAATATTGTGTATTCCACGTCAGAAATTTACTAAAATAATCGATGAAAATTGACTAATAAAGTAATGAGATATAATTAAATTTATGAATCAATCGTGAAGTTCAACATAACTTAGAAAAAATCACACATGTGTGAAAATTTTGGACAAAAACTAAAAAAAAAAAGATGAAATCCGTTGGTTTTGACAGAAGGAAAAAGATGAAACCCGTTTCAATTTTATTGGAAAAGAGTGAATCTAAGAAAATGAAAAATTTAGGATCTGACGAAAGATGGAAACTACTTTAGTGTATTTAACAAATTTATAGGAGACTTACTGTGAACAAATTTCGCATTTCATCTGGTGCAAGATCCAAAATCGAATAGCAAACCTATAACCAAAAAAAATTCATTAGCTCAAATCATCAGAAACTTTAAAGTAGAACTAAATATACGTTTTCAACACAAAAAAAAAAAAAACTAAATATGTTTGCATTCCTTTTTAAAAAGTGAACGTTCTTCCCTATATATCTGTGTGTATTTATAGGGATTATAATTTCAGTATTTATTAAAATCTTTCAGTAAAATCATTTTATTTTTAAATTTGGAAACTAATATAAATGCATTTGAATTGCAAATCTTATAATGAAAGCTAGTCAAATTAATATTTAATCAATTTAGTTATAAAGATACGATTGATTTGTTATTAGTTGTTACTTTCTAAAGTTATAATTGATTGGTAAGTGATATATTTATTTATATGAAAACTTGAAATATTCTCTTTAAATGTTTTCCTTTTCTGAAAAACGTCCGCATCTTTTTTATTGGATACAGATCCGAATCAATTTTTTACCATAAACGCCGGTTTGGGCTTGGCAGAACCAGAAACTTTTAATTATAAAGGCCCAAAATTTTGACCAAGTCTTATCAATGAACCGAATGACGCAGAATTAAAAATTTCCGGTTTATTTTAAATATACCAAAGGTCCGCGTGTTGATCCAAGACGGAATTGGGTCGGACTTTCCTAACTGAGTCAACTCAGAATTATCGATTTAAACTAAAAAATAAAAAAAAATATGGGCTCGCCACACATTTTAGCTTTTCTTTAATATATCGTAGGATTTTAAGCTTTTTCATAATTTTCTTCAGAGAAAAGGAAAGAAAAGAATTGCATGGACCGGATTGACCCAGCAAGAAAAATACCAAACCCATGATGGACCGGGTCAGGTCAACCAGGCCTATATTTGTTTAGCACCAGCAACGAGAGGCGCCGTAAAAACAAGGAAACAACGAAAAAGAACTTTTAACTCTTCTTCTCTGCTTGGTATCTCCAGTCCCTACCAAGTCAGGTAAAAAATTCTTACAAAAAAACAAGTTGTAATTTCTTGAATCTCGGAAAAATCTTCCTCGTTTACTGAAAATCTCCAACGTATTTCCTGGGTTTTTGAACTTGTTAGGGTTTGAAGGATTGTTTGTTTACTGTCGATTTGATGAGCTAGGGTTAGTAATTTAGGAGATGGGTGTTTTCAGGAATTGGTCTCTTTTATGGAGCTAGCTTTGGAAATTTAGGAGTTGGGTGTTTTCAGGAACTTGTTTCTTTTGTGGACTCAAACTTAAAGGAGCTTGCTTTTGTAATTTTTTGGATTTTGTATTGTGGTATTATTGATTGAGGACGTTCTTGCCTTCATCTTTGTAGCTATGGAAGCTCAAATGCAGAATCAAATTCCGTTGTTTAATGGAGACGACCATGAGATTTGGAGTATAAAGATGAGGACTCTTTTGATGGCTCGTGACCTTTGGGATGTTGTAGCAATTGGAGTCTCGGAAGAAAACACGCTCCAAGAATCTGATAAGAAGAGACAGAAAGATCTGAGAATCAAGGATATGACGGCTCTTCATATGCTGCAAACGTCAGTTACAGAGTCTATATTTTGCCGGATAGGAAGAGCTACATCGTCCAAGCATGCATGGGAGATTCTCAAGGCAAATTTTGGAGAGACCGAGGCGATGCAGCTTAGGGAACGTGAGGTTCTTGTGCGTGAGTATTCAAACATGGAGATGAAGAAGGAAGAAAGCTTTCACGAATTCAGTGAGAGATTCATGGAGGTTGTGAACCGGTCAAAGTTCTATGGAAGCGTACTTCCTGATCAATTGATCATCGATAAGATTCGACGCAGTTTGACTCCATGGTTTGATGAGACTGTAGTCCATCGTCTTAGTGTAGTAGAAGATTATCCACTCAGAGAATTTTTGTACACCTTGCGAGAAATGGAACGTGAAGAAGCTTTGCACAACCCGAAACCCTCGTAATGCTACTCAAACAACAAGAGAGGAAGGCGATAGAGAGCTTTTTCTACCTATGAAAACACAATTTAGGAAGTAAGTACCAAAAAAAATTGCAATTTTTTTGAAATCAAACCATGATTATTCATAGACTACTTCGTTGAAAGCAACCATGTGAACTTCTGATGAAGAATTCAATAAGAATCCTTGGACATTACATTAATTTGCATAATTTTCAATTTAAGAAGTAATGTAAAACTTGTTAAAAAACATATATCAAAAGAGTGTGATATGGATGAAATGCACTCTCAGAATGTTTTATGCAATTTCCTATCTTGAGTTAATCCACTTATAATATCTCTTATGCAATTAGGACTTGGTTTTAATTGCATTAAAAGTTTAAAACTCAATCCCAGATTAAACCGGTCGGTACAAATCGGTTAACAAACTCGGTTAACAAAAATTAACCTAGCCGCTTAAAACTCTTTTCAGAACCCCAAAAAGGATTATCGGAAGAAATGCTCCTCCGGTCAATTCGCACCGTCGAGCACCTCCGCCGAATCTCCGCTTCTTCCGTTTCTTCATATCTCACTTCTCCTTCTTTCTCACAACGTTGCAATGGCATTCGAAGCTATCTACCAAACAGAGTAGTAACAACAACGGAGACTGCTTTCTCCACTCCAATTTCTCGCTTCTGTTACTCTGCGCTCGTGAATTCGCCAAATGAGAATCAGTACACGACTACGTCATCGCCGGTTTCTCCACAACGGATTAATATCAGAAAGGTTTCACGGCGGAGGAAGAAAGCCGGAAAAAGATCGCCGAACTCGCCGGCGTATTCTTCTGCCGTAGATCTGGCGCTAGACTCAGTGGTGAAGATCTTCACCGTTTCCACGAGTCCTAGTTACTTCCTTCCTTGGCAGAATAAGTCTCAACGAGAATCCATGGGCTCTGGTATGTAGAATCAATCTGTTTTCTTCATTGCCAAAAACCAAATATTTGTTAAATCTAAGTTTCAGAAAATTTTGAACTGTTTTATAAGTTTTTATTAATTACAGATTGCCAAAGTGATTTGGGCTCCATAGTTTAAGTCTACAATGACCAAAAAGTTTACATTTTGGGAATTTTGGGAATTGCTTGAGGTGTTAAGTTTTGGATCTTGGTATGGTTTTGGCTTTGAATTGGCTGTTTGGCATTTGATGTAGGATTCGTAATTTCGGGAAGAAGGATTATAACGAACGCCCACGTAGTTGCTGATCACTCCTTTGTGCTGGTTAGAAAGCATGGGTCGCCTATAAAGCACAGAGCAAAAGTCCAAGCGGTAGGGCATGAATGTGATTTGGCCATTTTGGTGATTGATAGTGAAGTGTTTTGGGAAGGTATGAATCCGTTGGAGCTCGGTGATATACCGCTTCTTCAGGGAGAAGTGTCTGTAGTTGGTTATCCTCAAGGTACTTTCTTTCTGATGATAAAAAAATAAAATATTTCTTGCATACATATTAGGCAAATCAAGAAACGAGTATATGTACATGGAAAAAGGGCTTATGCTCTAGATTTGGCTGTTAGGTCTACCAAAATCTTTCTAGGATAAGTTTACCTGGTAGGGCCTTCACATTCATAGGAAGCTAAAAATACTTGAAAATGTGTGTTGTTATGTGAATAGAATACTTGTGATGTCTGGCTTAAGAGTTCCTTTATATGGTTACAGTAATGGCTTTGAGTCTTAAATGTTATGAGGTTTAGTGCAGGTGGTGACAACATCTCTGTTACAAAAGGTGTTGTGTCTCGAGTTGAGCTCACACAGTATGTTCACGGCGCAACGCAGCTGATGGCTATACAAATAGATGCAGCGATTAACCCCGGAAATAGCGGTGGCCCGGCAATCATGGGAAACAAAGTAGCTGGGGTAGCGTTTCAAAATCTTTCAGGTGCTGAGAACATGGGGTGAGTCAGAACCTATAAATTTGGGAGAATTTATTAGTTCCATTTGCAGTGACAAACCAAATGTTGACAAGCCAGGGTTTAAACTAACATTTTAATCCTCTGTTTTCAAAATTGCAGGTATATAATTCCAACGCCGGTAATTAAACATTTCATAACTGGTGTTGAAGAATGCAGCAAATACGTTGGTTTCTGCTCAATGGGTGTATCATGCCAGTCTATGGAGAATGCTCAAATCCGAAGTATATTCCAAATGACTTCAGAAATGACTGGTGTTCTTATAAGCAGAATAAACCCTCTATCGGATGCTCATAGGATTTTGAAGAAGGATGATGTTATTCTCGCGTTTGATGGTGTTCCTATAGCAAATGATGGAACAGGTTATATATTTTCCTTTCTTTCCATCAACTTTAACCAAATGATTGTTTGCCTACTTTGGTGGTGAAAGTGTGTATTTTCATGTAACTGCAGTTCATTTTCGGAATAAGGAGCGAATAACTTTCGATCATTTGGTATCTATGAAGAAACCAGGTGAAACAGCCTTGCTTAAAGTCTTGAGAGAAGGAAAGGAACATGAGTTTAGTATCACTCTAAGACCTGTAAGTCATTTGTATGGTAGTTTAATCCTTGGTTCCATATTACATATCTAGAGTGGACAATCATTTGGTTCTTCTGAGCTTAGTAGACCTCTGTTGCTTGCAGCTGCAACCGCTGGTTCCAGTGCATCAATTCGACCAGCTTCCAAGTTATTACATATTTGCAGGCTTTGTATTCATACCTCTCACTCAGCCATACCTTCATGAATATGGAGAAGATTGGTATAACATTTCTCCCCGCAGATTGTGCGAGCGTGCATTAAGAGATTTACCCAAAAAAGCCGGTCAAGAACTTGTCATTGTCTCTCAGGTTTGTTGCTTTCCTTTTGCCTAGTCCTCTTGTTAGTGCCAAGAAGAGTTCAGTTTTGCTCATAAAAGATTGATCTACCACAAACGTTATTAAGTCAAGAACTTGTCATTGTCTCTGGTTTGATAGGTGTTAATGGATGATAGCAACACAGGATACGAGCGTCTTGCAGAGTTGCAAGTAAGTAAAAACTATATTTATATGATCCTTTTTGTCATGATTCATTGATAGGCCATCTCAACATGGCATACATTTTTAGGAATGAGTAACTAAAAATTAGCGAAATGAACATAACAGGTGAAGAAAGTGAATGGAGTGGAAGTGGATAATCTGAGACATTTATGTCAGCTCATAGAGAATTGCAAAACAGAGAATCTGAGGATAGACTTAGAGGAAGGGAGAGTACTCGGGTTGCACTACGAATCAGCAAGAATTGCCACTTCAAAGATTTTGAAACGACACAGAATAGCATCTGCGATGTCCAAGGATTTACTGATGGAACAAAATCCAGACACTGAGTTGGTTTCTTGTTCTGCTGCCGTTTGAGTCATTCATATTTGCGAAAACCACATTATCGTATGTTCTTTTGAGGTTAAGTTAGACATAATAGCTCTTTGGACACACTTTGTTAATTCGATTATTGAATAATACATTTCATTTCATAGAAAGTTTATGTTTTAGCCCCAAAAAATATCATTTCCAAGCTACGACAGGTGTTGGTACTTTTGCACGAGTGAGAATCCGGAGTGGTTTAGTCCAAACCAATAATAAATTTGTTATTTGTTTCCGGTTTAAACAAAATTGCACGCAAAAAAGTGTATATTTTTGTTTAAGAAAAAAAAAAACTCATTAGCATAAACCACTAGTTTACATTTGATAAAAATTGATCGTGTTTTGGCAGACTGTATTCAGACAAAAGTTATATTATTATGTATCTTGTGCTTTATATGGTGGATGTTTCAGATGATTGATTATTTGAAATCGTGTGAACTAAGCCCAAATTTGGTTAAGTGCGTAGGAACTAGAAGCCAAACTTTTTGTCCTTTTCCAAGTAAAGCGAAGAAAGAACAAGAAACCACAAAAATCACTTTCCGTGTCTTCTGCGAACTGTCACATCCGTACTTGCACCGTTTTAAGACGAAAATACCCTCCAAGACTCTCTCTCTTCTATTTCTCGCTAAATGTTTCTGGTTTCTCAGGCAGTGAAAAGAATTGGAGAAAAGAAGGGTTTTTTGTGATAATGTCGTCGTGGGAGATGCAACTAGTGGAAACGGCTAAAGAAGAACTCGAGATTCTTGAGAGTCAGTATCCCAACCGCTTCGCCTACCTCAAATCCGACCTCCAAACTTTCATTTCCAACCTCCGTGAAGATCACGCGCCGCCGCGTGCCTCCTCGTCATCCCCCTCCTCCGTCATCCTCACTCAAGGTGCTTCTACGATCCTCTCGTTAAGTTATGTGTCTTTGTCCATTCTGAGTTTGCTTGTCTTGTGCTAGTCTGTGGACATGGACTCATGATGGAATATTGGAATCGAGTTGAAAAATGAAATGCTTAATCAAAAAATAAAATTCAAAATTAAAATATGAAATCCTTTTACTTCTGAATTATCTTTGTTTTTTATTTCGGACTATTTCTGAATTATTTACATATATTAAGATTAACTGCAATATCTGTTCATATTATATGGAATTTTCGATGCAAATTCATGTGTTCGTGGTGTGCTTTTTTATATTCTTTTTGTCGATTGAATTTCCCACGCCAAAACTTTAATTGATTTTGACAAGAAATTCGACAAGACATAAATAGATTATTTAATGATTTTTCTGTTACCTTTTATTTGGTTATGTTTTCTAGACATCTTTGCTTTGGTCAGGTTCATTATAGAATATTTGTCCGTTCATTTTTTTCATAATAGTGCCATAACAAGCAGTGTACGGGTTCAACTAACTATCGCAGTTTATCACCATTTATGGAATTATAAACTGTGCCTTGCAATTGGAGGGAAAATAGTAGTATTCACTAAAACATGCTAAAATTTGTAACATTTTTGAGTTATGGGTCAAGCCTAATGCATGTCACCAATCAAAACCATAGTAATGCAAATGTATATAGTGTATACACAAGTCTAATAAGCATATAGCAACAAAGGTGGTTGAGCAGGAGTATTTGTTATCGAAGTTACGGTATCATATTTACCATCGTGACATTATAATATAGTATATATAGTTACTATCATGATACATGACTTCATAGATTTAATTTAAATATAGTCTAAATTTTGGTACACATATGGTATTGTGTTAGCAGCCATTAAGTTGTTAATGTGTTGACAGAGTCATCAAACTGTAAGAATAAGCAGAAACACAAACACAAGAAGAGAAAGTACGTTAAGGAAAATGTTGGAGATCAAGCATCGTCGTCGTCATCATCATCGTCATCAACGAGGAAGATCCACAAGAACAATAACGGGATGGCTCAGAGAGTGGTCACGAAGAGAAAAAGTAGAGTTGAAATGGTTCTTGAAAGGGCTCAACTTTGTCTCCAGAAGATCAGAGACGTGAAAGCCTCTTTGTGTTGACTTTTTTTTTCTTAGAACTTTCTTCTTTTTGTTGGTTGAAATGTAAGAGAGATATTTCCTGACCAATAAAATGTTTTGAAAAAGTGATGGAACTTAAATGTTTCTTGAAAATAGGTCTAGACGGTTTAACAATATATATATATCAGTCTTTTTTTTCGGTCAATGAGAACTAAAATTTCCATTTGAGTCTCTAAATATCTTTTTGGGAAAACCAAAGAAATTAACATTTTTACCTGTCCAAATTTGATATTCATTTTTGTTCTCATAAATATTTCTTATTAATATAAATTTAAAACTGATACAAAACTTACTGATTAAACGATTACAATTCCAGAGTCAAAAACCCGTGGTTTAACGAATACAAGCCCTATAGTCGCTTGCTGGTAGCTTAATGTGTACAACTCCGAAACTAAAAACATGAAAGATAAAACTGACAAGAAACGGAAAAAACCGTCAAGAAACGAAAAAAACATCAACGAGACACATAAACAGACATGATCTAAAATAACAAACCGCTAACTAAATTGAATCACAACAATCGATTCCACATTTTAAAGTAGATTTTAATCTCTTGCATTAATAAGTCCAAAAATTGAAGATCCGTAAGTTTCTCATTATATCATTATAGGCTTTGATTGGTGACATGTATTAAACTTGAAACCACGAGAACATAGATCCTTTGGGATATCGTTGTGACCTAAGATTGCGTTACGAGCAAAATCTTTAGAAAAAAATGATTTAACAACAAATAAGAATGTATATTATTTCTTAATTATTTACATGGTGTATTGAAACAAAATTGTTTATTCTCTAAAAACCAAAAGTTTAGAAGACGACCATGGGTCGGGGGGAGAACTACGACATTCAACTCAAGTACTCGACCCTTCAATATTGTAATGCAAATTCCGATTTAAAAAAATAGTAAAAAAAAAAATTGAAATAAATAAAATAAAATTATAGTCTAAACCTGAATTTGCAATTACTACTCCTAACCCTAATCACATTGTTAGCAGCCAAGCTATCAACGGATACACCACATCTCACCAAAAAATTTACTTCCATCAGCTTTAGTTTCCCGAGTTTGATCCGAACCGGTTGGGTAACTCTAATCCGCAACGGTATGCTTCCAGTTAACCGCTGCTGTTCTTGCAATGTCGTCATCAAACCGGTTGCATTCTGAGTAAAACCAGTCATTACTACGAATATAACTGTCGTATTCTCATGTCCTTGGTAGAATTTCGGCAACGATCCTGTAAAAATATTACAAAACTCGATTAGTTTTAAAAACCAGTTGCATTTTGGTCTTATTAAACCAAAAAAACAACTAAAATAGCCGAGTTCTTAAACCGTTTTAAACGTACCATTGCTAAGCCTGGTTTGCATGTACAAAACGCTAATTCTGCTTCCGTCTTCATAATAGATTCCGATTTTTTCATTAGAATTTTTGGCGGTTATGGTGACGTTAAACGCAGTGGACAAACTCGAATCTTGGTTAATCGTAAACCGGGTGAGCTGTAACCGGTCGATATTGTAATCCGGTAATTTCGGTCTAAAGACGAGGTAGAGTATACCAACGGTCGCTCCTACGATGACAATAAGGAGAAAGAGAACGAGGAGCGTGTAACACACGCACCTACACAAACAGCTTCTTCTCTTCTTCAGTTTCGGAGGAGGATCCAACGGTGGTGGTTGCGTCGGAGAAACTTTGGTGGGGTCACCGTGTTCTGATCTTGAGGAGCCACGTGGAACGAGAGGAGCAGTTGGTTGCACCGGAGGTGGAGCTTCCGGGTCGTCTCTCACCGGATGGATTTTCTGGTGATCGGACATTTTTTACGTACTTGAAGATTGATTTACGTTTTAAGAATTACAATTCTCAAGTAGATAAAGAGAAGAAAGTAATAATGGAGAGAGGGATTCTTCACGTTATCTTTGGTTTTAATTGTATTTATAAAGCTGTTAGGTGTTTTGTTTAATAGTATGAAGAGAAAAGTAGGCAAAAAAGCAACTTCTTTACGGAATAGTAAAACATTTCGTTTTCATTTTCACAAACGTGACTTTTTGAATACCTTGCGCCTTTTTTGGACTGTAATCGTGACTGCTTGAATTTCTTATTTTTAAATAACTGACGTAACGTCAATCGTCACTGGTTGATTAGTTGATTAATCTTGTTGGAATCGGAACTTCATGTAAAACCAAGAATAATTAACTGAATGTCAATACTGGGTTCTTGGGACATAAAAGGATGAAAGTTCGTGGCATGCTCCGCATATGCAGCGGATCTAGAAGGGTATTTTTTTTTCGATAAAAAAATATTAATTTAATCGCTTTCCTGAAAGAAACTAGTTCGACTTGTATTGAATGTCTTTTTCTGAAAGTTTTGTAGTCGATATTTATTTTTATGCGTTTAGCTTTTGTATTTGTATCTTCTGTTTCAGCAGGTTGATCGATGTCAGACTCAAGACGATTTTTTTCTTCACAACAAACACACTTATGTATTGATTAGTAAAAAATGTACAAACACACTCATCAACAATTAATTAACCAACCAAAACAAAGGTGGTAATAGTTTTTAAAAAAAAAAAAAAAAACACAAAGGTGGTAATAAAGAAAACAATGAATTACAAACCCGAACTTGAGTTTATAAGAGCAGACTTCTTGGTCTGGCATTATTTGTTATATTCTAATAGATCATTTCAAACTTGGGATACTAAGACACCAAAGTTAACATGTTAATAACAAACAAATTATAATAACATTTAGTCTCATTTCACCCTTAACATTACTTCTCATAATTTCTCCTGTGACCACAACATGAAAAACACCTAATAATTATTTGAAGAGAATGTTAGTCTCATTTTACCAACCGTATATCTATTTTATCAATTCCAGAAGAAATAATCTATATACCTATATTAAGATAAAAATTATGAAAATCAATCATCAACTAATCTTTGATTAATCTTCGTGATGCTATCCAATCGCCGATTAACGCCTAACAATTTTTTTAAACATGATTTAAAATATAATACTTTGAATGCTTAAATTCATGTTCCTCACTCTTCATTACAAGAAAATCCATGTTTGATCTCATAATGGGAAGAGAATTAAAAGTAGGGGGAGGGAAATAGTTTTTAAAGTAATTTTGATAAGTGCTTCCAAAAGAGAAAAAGAAATTATGACAAATTTAATAAAAAAAATTAGTAAGAAGAATTTGTTGTGGGGTTTACTGAAGATCTCTACGCTCAGTGTCCGAATCCATTGTTGTGTGTGTCTCTTCCATTTGAGGTTTTTTCTTTTGTATCTTCCTCAACAACGCCGTAATTACAGTCAGACTTCTCCAATCAAATCGGTGGCTATTCCAGTTTTTCTTCAAAGTTCCATTGAAATCATCGCTTGCTATTTCAACAACAGTTTACTGAGCAAAGACCTTCCAAATTCCAACTCGAGTTCTTGATTCATACCAAGACCAGGAAGATCTTCTGCTGACCAGGAAGTTCAACTAACTTCCACTATCTCTGTGTATGATAAAGGCAATTCATTTTTCTGCTGTGATTGATTTCGAATAGCGATGAGAGTTCTTACTCGATTGGAGAGATTTCATCATACTGACATCCGCAGATTGCTCTTTGGGATCATCGTCACCGTTGGTTTTCTTGTTCTACTTGTTCAGTATTTTGGCATCCCCTGTCGCAATGCTTCTTGCTCGTCTACGGTTAAGGTTTCAGGGATTGTAGATTCTCAAGTTTCTGTGGTCAAAAGTGAGATGAAATACATAAACCTCTCTAAGGATGATGATGATGATAGTGATGATGGCAATGGCTATGAGGAGGAATATGAAAAGGGGAAAAGAAAGAACGTTTCTTTATCGATTATTGATAGAGAAATTGATGTTGCAATTAGCAATGTCAAAGTAGAAGTTGATTTATCTGTTATTGCCAGACCAAATGTATCACTGGAGAAGCCGATAATGGCGGTCGAAAGTTCGGTTTTGGTTAGTGGTAAAGATAGTAGAGAAGGTGATGTTTTATCTATTCTGAGACACAAGCAAGTAGCTGCAGTTTCGATATCTCAGATGAACACGTTGCTGATGCAGAGTCTTTCTTCTTATCAATCTCCTGTAAGAAATTCTCATTCTAGGCTTGAAGAAAACAAGATAATGTGAAGGCTTTTTGTATCTCATTTTCTTTTTCTATGGCTTTTTATGCAGAAGCCTCGGTGGTCATCTGCTAGAGACTCTGAAATGCTCTCTGCGAGATCCGAGATTGAGAACGCTTCTGTGGTGCATGAAATCTTTGGACTTGATGCTTCAGTTTATCGAAATATCTCCAAGTTCCAAAGGTGACACCTCGACTCTCCAAACATGTAAAGATCAGATTTTTTTTCCGGAAGTGACTTAGAGACTGTTTCTTAGGTTAAAGTTTGAGACTTTGGAATGTTTTTGGGAGTAAGACTTGAATGTGTTGCTAATTTAGGAGTTACGACTTGATGGAGAGGAAACTCAAAGTTTATGTATACAAGGAAGGAGCGAAACCGATATTCCATAAGCCAATGCCTCGAGGAATTTACGCATCAGAAGGTTGGTTCATGAAACTAATGGAGAGCAACAACAAGTTTGTAGTAAAAGATCCGAGGAAGGCTCATTTGTTCTACATACCCGTCAGTATAAAAGCTCTAAGGACCTCTCTGGGACAGGATTTTCAGACGCCGAAGAGTCTTGCAGACCATCTGAAAGAATATGTGGATTTGGTAGCAGGAAAGTACAAGTTCTGGAACCGAACTGGTGGAGCCGATCATTTCCTTGTCGCTTGCCATGATTGGGTATAAACATATACTCTCTCTTCGATGCTAAAGATATGAGTGAAAGCTCTGAAAATCTCTGTTTGTATGTTGTTTTCAGGGCAACAAACTGACCAAGAAACACATGAGGAACAGTGTTCGAGCGCTTTGTAACTCAAATGTTGCGCAAGGGTTTAGAATCGGGATCGATACAGCTTTACCGGTTACATATATACGCTCTTCCCAGTCCCCTCTTGAGTACCTTGGAGGAAAAGCTCCATCCGAAAGGAAGATTCTTGCGTTCTTTGCTGGAAACATGCACGGTTATCTCAGACCGATTCTTGTACAGCTTTGGGAGAACAAAGAACCGGACATGAAGATTCTCGGTCCAATGCCTCGTGACCCTGAAGGCAAGAAACAATACAGAGAATACATGAAGAGCAGCAGGTAAGATCAAGAAAAGGGATTGTTAATGCAAGAAACTAAACCGAACCGAAATGCTTAATCATTTGCGATGGGTTTGATCATTTCATACTGTTTTTGGCTGTGAGAGTTTCGACTTTTATGTGAACAGGTACTGTATATGTGCAAGGGGTTATGAAGTTCACACTCCTAGGGTTGTGGAAGCTATAATGAACGAATGTGTTCCGGTTATCATTGCTGACAACTACGTGCCGCCGTTTTTCGAGGTTTTGGACTGGGAAGAGTTCGCCGTGTTTGTAGAGGAGAAATACATTATGAATCTGAGGAACATTCTGCTATCAATACCAGAAGAGAGGTATATTGGGATGCAAGCAAGGGTGAAAACAGTGCAGCAGCATTTCCTGTGGCACAAGAAACCGGTTAAGTTTGATCTGTTTCATATGGTTTTGCATTCGATTTGGTACAGCCGAGTTTATAGGGTTAGAACCAGGTCAAGACATTGAGAGTAGTCTGTTAGAGATCTTGTAAGGGATTGCCACCACTCTCCACTGTAACTTTATTGAACTCCTTAAATGGAACTTTATTGATCTTTTTGTGTTAAATGTGTTGAATATACAAAGATGTCTATAACTTCCATGTATGAAATGTATTCACATCTCAACACTGAAGCATTAAAACTCTCTTCACATCCTATTGGGTTTCCGACTCTATTAATAAAACATGCTTCAGTTTGGTTCTTTCTCTTTTGTTTTGTTGTGTGATGGGGCTTGTTAGCTGATTGTGCCTCCAAGGCTTTGTAAAATTTTATGCATTTAATAGAAAGTAGGAACTAACTGTTTGGTTTGAGTTATCTTCTAGAATTCAAATTTATTCCACGAAGGTGGTTTCAATGCAATAAATAAACTCATTTAATTTACATATGAAATTAAGATAAGAACATAGATATTTTAACATGTAAAGTATATATTATCTAAAAGAGTACTGAAATTTAAATTATTTTTTTTAAAAAAAATTCTACACTAATAATAATAGCTATTTGAGGCTCCTCAGAGTGTCCACCTAGGCATTTTGATAACTCCCTGCAGGTTCCACATCAGCATCAATTTCCCTCTTCCAAAGCCTGCATCTCGACAAAATAGCCACCACATACAAGCCCACCAACAATGTGATTCACTTCCCTAACATATGAAAGCCCATCTTAAACCCAATCTCTTCTCCTCTCGCATCTTCCTCCCTAATCGACGTCTAAAACTCTCTACCTCCCACAGTCAGTTACAGTCACCGTCTAAACGATTCAATTGTCCACCTTCACACTTTCGTCACACTTCTAAACCTCCACGAAGAATCGATTCCCCGCACCCAGATTACAGCAGTTACCACTTCTCCCTTTAACTCATCTCATCAATTTTCTGTGATTAATGGCCACTACTATTGCACTCAAAACTCCTCCGAATCCTAGATTCCTAGCTAGCTATAAAACCTCTCTCGCCACATCTCACCCACCACAACATCTCCCTGGCAAACATCTTAAGAATAACCAAATATGGTTCCTCCGGCCCCAAACGACGCTTCCAAATCGCTAATCTCCATGTGAAGGAAATTTCTGCGAAGACGATATCGTCGTGAGGGCGAGAGGCTGATTCATTCTGGGAGGCTCACAATTTCAAAAAGAAAACGTACTCATGGGAGTGGAACTACTCCTCATCGACACGAAGGTTTGGAATTCACAAACTTTTAATAGATATGGCTAAATCTACACTAATTAAATGTTAATCTTCACTCGCTACAGTCTACAACCATGCAGGGAGGGATTAATATCGGGCTCTTGGGTACAAAGAAGTCCTGAAGTCGAACTCAATTCACAAGCTTAAGAAGTTCACGATGAATCTCTGCAAAACTCTTCAGAAAGCGTAGACCTGCTCGGTAACTACTTCTGCCTCCACGTTTCTTTCTTGCAATTTTCGCCCGGAATCATCTTCAGTTTTACATGTATATGCAAGGTTTGTTTCCTGTTTGCTGAATATATCTCATTCTTTGATTTAAATAACATATCGTGTGGTAGTTATAAAAATCTAAGAACTGCTGTCTGAAAAAATACTCAGCCTCATACCTTGCTTTGTTTACGTTTAGATATCTTGCATTCGTTAATTGTTTACCCTCCAATCACTTGAGCTTCTGGTTCCAAATAGTAAAATAATGTGACAGGATATAAATTACTTACGATTGCGAAACGTTACATGTGTTACTGACCACAATCATTGTTTCTTTTGGTTAAACAATAGTCTTGGAGAAATGCTTGGGCTGGGCAATGTCTTGCGTAATGATGTCTTCTTAGAAAAAGAAAACACACACACGTGATAAAGATGATACGATGGCACAACTGGAGTTTTTGTTGTAGCTTAAGATGCCATAGTCAGTGATGTTGCACTGTGATTTCTATGTGTTCCTCTACATGTATTAATTCATGTGATGCTTATATATTTGCTCTGTGTATGTTTGTTTTCAGTTTCGTTTTAATGGTTGTTCATAGTTGCTTATATTTTCTGTGTTTGATTTTCATAGTTTGAAAGATAGGACAATACAGCGCCTATAAATTTTACACCAACAATCTTGACCTTCTGTTACCAATTTACTTCATATATAATGATATACCAATTTATATAGTGATATAGTGATCTTCTGATTCCAATACCAATGCATGTATTGAACAACACATCACACATGTGATATTAGTTATTGTCTATGATGTGAATTTTGAAGATTTCACCTATTAAAAGATTTAGTGAATTTTTGCATATTGAATTAACCCACGCGTAGCGTGGTCAGTAGCGTGGTCAATCCCCTAGTTAATGTAAAGGAATGTAGATTAATTTTTTTTTCTAAGCAAGGAAATGTAGCTGAAACTTCTTGTGCAAAGTACACACTGTTACTCATCTTTTTGACTTAATCATTTTTTTTTATAGTCAACCAATCTTCAAAACCTTAAATCATTTAGAGCCCACTTGATTTTTTTCATGCCGACGAATAACAAGATGGTGGACATGGCTAGAGGATCTTTTATACTAATCTCTAAAGTCAATCGAAAATCGAAGCGGAAGATTCAATTGTTTCTGGTTCATTATATGTTCTCTATTTTTCCAGCTTGTAATCGCTAACTTGTATGACTCGGTCATAAGTCATAACTAGCGTGTGTACCCATTATTATAATCTCTATAATATAAAGAGAGGTCATCTCTCTCCAGTATTATGCCACGTTGACATCTGAGAAGAAGACACGTGTCAGTCTCCAAATTTTGAAAAAAAAAAAAAAACTTCCTTCACGGACGGACGACTCATCTTCTTGGCTAACTTTCTCAGGGTTTAATAGCCAGCAAACATAACCACAATCATAAAATCTATCTGACTGGGTTCGCAGTTTGGGGTGATTCAAAATGGAAAAATTAAGGTGTTTGAGATTTGGGTAAGGGGTTTTCGTTATGGATTTACACAATAAGATTAACGAATGGAATTCAGGTGATAATGATCTCACCAACAGTGGTGGCGGCGCTGATGGCAGTTCTCGCGATGAGGGAGCTGCGTTTGCCACTGTTGCGTTGCGTGTTCCATTTGTCTCGAAACAGAGAACGACCTTGGGCTGACCCTCAATGTGGCCACCAGTTCCATCGAGGTACTTTGAAGCCATCTCTAGAAGCTTTTACCTCAAATATGATGTCGATGGAGACCTTATTTAGGTTTATTCGAAATCATGAATTTGTGCAATTATGACGTCTTTGAAAACTGTGAATTTTGTAGCTACTTCTAAAACGGAAATTGAAAGATCGGATGTACGCTGTTCGGAAGGTCACGGTAAAGCCGGTGGCCGATGAAGTCGTACTAAGTTTTTCACTAAAAAACCGACCTTATCGCTTGAAATGACGAGCGTAGAAGTATGCTGTAAGAAACAACGCCGATTGGCTCTTTTGTCTGCTCACCTTCCTTCGTTTTCTTTGATAACAGGATATGGTATATTGGATCCAACGATGCAGATGTTGCCATTCGCATCTTCCCGTCTTTTCTAAAGAAAATATCAATTTCTTCTCGAGGTGTGTCGATCCAATCGAGGTTGGTTTTCTATTTCTTCCTTTGTTCCTCAATCTCTTGCATTTTTCGGCTAATTAGACGTCTCAGCATCATTCATCGGATAATAAGCTCAAGCAATATAAATCTGAGCTTCTGCAAATTTTGTATAAGAGCCAGTTTTCTCTAATCCTTGCTATTTCTAAAAATTATGTAAATAGTTCGTATTTTCTCCCATGATGGAAAACTTGCAACCCTTTAGTATGTGGAAATGTCAAGCTTAATTAAATTTTCCTCGAGGTCGAGGTGCATTTGACCAGTTTTCACGCAAGTTGTAGTTGTAGATGACAAACTCATTTGATCGAAAAGAATGGTTCAAACGCTATCCATTGTTTCTTTTCAAACGGCTATTGTTTGATCATGAGTTTCATATTTTGCTGTACCAAACAAATCATAAAGCTGTTGGAAATAGAGGTGGCCTTACAAGTTAGAAATTGTGGTCTCAGAGTTGAGACCAAGTGATAAAAAATATTTGCAGTGTAGTAAACAATTTGATCCAGAGGACCAGCGTTGCACAGTGAACTTATGAGACAAGAAATAGAGCTAAGACAATGATATGGTTTGGTTGTGATATAGTAACAGTAACAAATGTAAACAACGATTAAAAATCAATATAGATAAAGCACTAGACCGAGGTAATTCGCAGGAGCTCACGAAAAGTAACCAAACGACTATTCAGGAAAATGATTGCAAATAGGTTTCGAACTCAAACATGAAAGTACGTTAATCCACTGTCGCGGTATTAACGACTTTGCTAAACAACCTAGATGTCTAAACTATCGTTTGAATCTAGCAGTTGAAAGCAAGCAATAAAATCAGGTTTGATATGTTCACGATCCGCCTTAGCATCAACTCTCGCAGGCTAAGGACGAATCGCTCACCAATGATTTATCTAGCACCCTATAACACTTTTGATGAATAGGAAGCCTAGGATCTAAAACTGAGCGATCAAATCAATCTTAGCATTAAGATTATCAAAGGCGAAAACAAAGAGACTCTTTTCATCAAGGATCCCGAGATACGACGATCTTAGCTGATGGTCGAAGTTGCCACAATCCGAAGATTGGGATTCTCGTTGAGGTATGTATCCGAAGACGCACTCTAAATGATCCTTGATTCAAAGACAAAGTATCCTATCTGCATTCAGTTATCTAAGTCATGAAACTCCTTTGAAAAACCTAGATCTAGCAAGGCGACTACTCACACATGTTCGAGCAAACAACAACAATAGCAGAAACAGTTTTCATTGAATAATAGAAATAGCAAGCAAAGAGGTTTAGAAATCTTCTCCAATACTACTGTCACTATGAATTCGAGATCTTCTCCTCAAACAACAATGAAAAAGCGGCTATCCTCCAAAGTACTACGAACAAAGTGTAAAAGAAAAACGTCGTCGAAACAATGGCTCGAAAATAGGTCTAAGTAAGTTCGGGTTGAGCGTATTCGATCCGACGGCTCAGATGGAGGCACGTGATCGAACGGTGTGTAAGCGTCTTGAGAGCACTCGACCGAACGGCGTCGTTGAGGTCTTGGGTGCACTCGATCGAGTGGCTACGTCTTGTATGCACTCGATCGAGTGGCGTCTTGATAACACTCGATCGAATGGCGTTGACGATGCGGTGATGATGCGCCCGGTCGAGTGGTGCGGTGATGATGCACTCGGTCGAGCGGTGCGGTGATGATGCACTCGGTCGAGTGGTGCGGTGATGATGCACTCGGTCGAGCGGTGCGGTGATGATGCGCCCGGTCGAGTGGTGCGGTGATGATGCACTCGGTCGAGTGGTGCGGTGATGATGCACTCGGTCGAGTGGTGCGGTGATGATGCACTCGGTCGAGTGGTGCGGTGATGATGCACTCGGTCGAGTGGTGCGGTTCCGAATGACGGCCTTTTTACTCCTTTTTCCTTCTTTCACCGCTTGCTGCTCCTTGTTGCCGAAACTCTCATTGGAACGTCTTTAGACCTGAAAAGACTCAACAAAAACTAGAAAGACTCGGAAAACTCCTGAAAACAACGGTTAGAAAGCGACAAAAACGCAAGACATCAACTCCCCCGGACTTAGTCTTTTGCTTGCCCTCAAGCAAACATAGGTTCTAAGAGCGGAGAAGAGGTTTGAAAACGCGGGAACTCACGAGTCATCAGCAACCATACCCCGAAGGAAAACCATTAGACCTCAATAAACAACGCTTGATCAGCGCATGATCACTGTTGTACCCTCAAGGTCTCGCAATCCTGATCCCTTCGTGAACCCTCATCCTGCAGAAAATCTAGTTACACAATGGTCAACTCTTTACATTCATTTAAGGTTGGCGTGAACTTCTCATTTGGGGCACTATCTAAAAGGAACGAATTTTGTAAGGGTAGACCATCTCATATGAAGGTGACTGAAGTGTTTAAATGTTTAGGGAGTTACCATTATATCTGTAGAGAGATGCAGGATGTTACACAAAATGGCAAGAGAGAATGGACTTGTTGATGTCCACAACCTCTAATCACTCTCCTCTTTTCTTGACTAACGAACTCCAGACTCCACTTCTTCTTCTTCTTCGGGGTTTGTCTCGTGCCAAGGGACATATGTTTTTGAGTTTTTCGAGACCCTTTCCTACATCCTTCGAAATAATTTTTTTTTTTTTTTTTTTTTTTTTTTTTTTTTTTTTTTTTTTTTTTAGGATGTAGGGGGCTCTATACATAAGTATGTCCCTTAAAACACTAAGAATGAGACAATAGATGACGTACCCCAAACAACTGGACTGCTTGAATTTCTTTGATGGTCTGCTCGGAGCTGGTGCTCCTGATTCGAGAGCAGGTGCTCGGTCCATTCTATTCCTATACTCACGGTTCTTCAGCAAGAGTGAGTTAGAAGTTGCGTCAGTCCTGTTCTCTCCGACCCTTTTGCACACATCTGCATATAAGAGAGAGATAAAAAAAAATGGGTCGAGAAGTGGTTAGGCTATTCAGGATCAGCAAGAGTGGTATAAAAGGAAAAGAAGTCCTGAATACGTATGGTGTAATTCGCTCTACTATCTAGTGCCCAAAACAAGAAGTATTTAAAGTTCAGTTTAGTCCAGATAAAATAGAGTTAACCAAATGCTTCACCAAAAGTTCCTGCAAAATGAAAAATTCCTGGGGGAAGTCCGACCAAAAGGGCATTTCAGCTTTTTGCACCTAACAAACCCTGCAAAATTGGTCACAAGATCGAAAATATTCAAGAACAAGAGTGGTTGAAGATCATCATATGATTCGTTCATTATTCCCTACAAGTTTTGACTCAATAAAACTCAGACTCAAGTAAAACATCAAAATGACTCAAGATGGAAACTGAAACAAAAGAAAGAAAATGACGTTAGTAAACACAAAGACCCTCCCCCGGACTTACTTCACACCGACCCCGGTGTGAAAATCATCCAAAGAGAGAGTTAAACAGACTCAAAAGAAAGAAAAAGGGAAAATGGTATAGTACAATGGGAAAGAGAAATGAGGTGGACCTCTAGCGGCGGCCACGAATGAGCGCGTCGATCTCCTCGTTCATGCTCTCCTGAGTGTATGGAGGGATGGTGGTGTATGCAGCTCGTGCGGCGGTCGGTGGCACAGAGTGATCAGTCGGAGCACTCGACGGTGGTGTTTGATGAGCATAAGGTGCCGTCGTTCTTGCAGCAGAGGAACAACGCCGGAAAGGCAGGTCGACCTCAGCACGTGTTTCTGACGATCGTGCTGTATGGTGCTCGCGGGTGCGTCTCTTCCTCTGTCTTGGCTCGAAAGAGGAGTGACGTGGTTGGTCAGGATGAGGTTGGTGACCATCGGCAGGGTTGCCGTCGAGGTCGTCTTCGGAGAGCTCCATTTGCTGTTCGGTGATTGGTGCCGGTCCTCTCTGTACTCCTGCAGAAGAAGTGCAGCTTAAAATATCCTGCAGTGCACGGATTTGAGCAGCCATCTTTTTGACCTTCTGCCTCAATTTGCTGCACATTCTGTCTTGGGCTTTGTTCCATCGTTGGAGGAGGCTGATATGCTCGTGAGCTGCCTTAAGCCCAGCGCCTTGCCTAGACGAAGTGGAAGTGTAATCCGGGAAATGGAAGTGGTCAAACTCGTACATTGGTGCGATCTCTTCTTCCAGTGGTTGATCGCCTAGGTGTCTGGGTGTTTGCGTGGTTTCGTAACTTCGAGTGGTAGAGCTGGAGCGGGTTTGAAGTGCTGATTGAGGCGGGTTGAAGTCGACATTGGATCCGCCTCTGATAGCTGTCCATCCTGGGTTAGGGAGCGACATCCGAGCCTTCCCGAACTGAAGGTGAGTGAACTGATAGAGAATATCGCCACCGTCTGGTGTCTTCTTTAGGAAGCCGCAGTTCTTCAAATAGTCAAGGTCGAGCTCTTCTGGTGGCGCAACATCTTCGGTCATATCAGGAATGAATCCCACGGCGAGTAAGAGAGGGGTAATAAGTCCACCCATCCGTAGCTCACACTGGCGTCGATTGCTCTCGTTCGAAAGTGCCCAACTTTGGTAGGAGCGTAGTTGCTCCATCATTGCGCGCGTGATGCCTCCGCGTGTTTTACTTCCTGTCAACTGCATACCATTGTTCAACCTTGGGAGAATCCCTGTGAGTGCTACAGCGATCAAGCACATCTCGTTGGAGTTGACGTTTCCTGTCGAGTGCCTCGGGTAAAGTACGTTGGCGAGAGCTTTGTGGACATATCGAATCGGCGGGCTTCTAATCTTGGAAGATTTGGCGCTTGAGGACTGGTATTCTCCGGATGCGATAGTCTCCCATAAAGCCTTAATCTCCGTCTTGTCTACATCGAGTCCGTCACGGTTGCTGGGGGGAAGGTAATGGGCCCGATCGATCTCCCGGAAAGAGAGAATGTGACTCCGTCCTGTCGCCCAAAAGCTGATGTACCCGTCACTCCCGTCTTGTGTGAATTTGCCTGGGGCGCAGAGAAGTAGTTCGAGTGTGGCTAAGAAGAGGCAGGACGCTTTCCGGTAGGAGTCGTGCCTTTTGAACATAAACGCCCCGATGCCGAGATTGTTGAACATTTCATCCACATCATCAGTGATGCGTAGTCTTCCCATCGTGTCTCGGTCTGGGTACTTCGTCCCTCCAAGTTTCATGTCGAGGAGTATGCGAAGTATCCTCATCTCTGCGCTTGTCAAAGTATCAACAGCGTCGTCTTCTCTCAAATCGCTTGGTGATTCAACATCCTCCATCTCGTCGTCTAACTCAAAGTCGCTATCAGACTGGACTACTCGTTTTCCTCTCGAGATTTCTGTTCTCCGACTCGAGTACCCATCGCCATCTCTTTGACCTGTGTTCCTGAAATGCATAGAAGAGCCATGAAGTTAGTCCAATATGGCATATACGACCGCTCGACCGCGTTGAGAAACCCACCGCTCGATCGAGCGGTCTTGTTTGATGGTTGATTGTCTCCTGTTATATCTAGGCCGAATGAATCAAAGCAATGTCCCAATCAATTTAAACAGTTTTCAACAAAAAGCATTGTTCAAAATAGATTCAGCCTTAGTTTTATCGTTTTCATGAAGAACAATCAAGAACATGAAGAATACTCAAGAACACAATTCACTCAAATTTGAAGTTGGCAACAAGTGATCAAATAGGTTAAAGGTACCCGAATTCATCAACATATATGACTTTTAAATGCAATTCGAGGTCAAGAACACCAAGAACTCAAACCCAGAAATTTCAGCAAAGCAGTTAAATCAAGAAAAGTCATATAGGCAATTGAACAAGAAAAGGGTCGCTCGACCGAGCGGGTATGGATTAACGCTCGACCGAGCATGCCCGCTCGTTCGACCGAGCATTAGCGGTCGCTCGACTCAGCGGAGCGTCGCTCGACCGAGCGGGTTTTGCTCGTCAGCTCGAAACCACCATCTCCGCGTCACTGTAAACCTGCACGCACAGCACAAACCAAGACGAGAGAGAGAAAACAAAATGCATACCGCCTCATGCTCGTGAGTGTGAATAGTTGAATCGAGTGAAAGGGTGCGAAAGGGGTGGAAACGAGTGGTGAGAATGAGTGAAAGTGGAAGTGTGATTTGTGTGGGTGAGGAGGATAAGGTTTGTGATGTGGGGTGAGTGTGTGGTGTGTGAGTGTGTGTGAGATGTGTGTGTGCGTTAAGGGTACTTACCTGGTGGGCCCGCGAGCTATTCAGCTTATCCTGTTTTTTTTTTTTTTTTTTTTTTTTTTTTTTTTTTTTTTTTTTGGAACCCGGTGTTGACAGAAAAACAAAACCAAAAGTTAGTGGTTAGAAATTAAAAAGGACTCAAAGTTAGAGACTCTTACCGGTGGGTTGCCTCCCACCAAGCGCTTGGTTTAAGTCACTAGCTTGACTTGAATTGCCTGTTAGGCTGGAGATGGATCACAGAGAGAAACGGATTCTCTCTCTGTGATGTCGGAATCAGCAAGGTATGGCTTGATCCTCTGGCCATTGACAACAAACTCTCCCCCTTTGGTGTCCAACAACACCACAGCTCCGTATGGTCTGACTTCTTTGATGGTGAATGGTCCAGACCACCGTGACCTCAGCTTTCCAGGAAATAGCTTCAATCTAGAGTTGAACAGTAAGACTTGATCTCCTGGGGAAAAGTTCCGTTTCAGGATCTTCTTATCATGATACGCCTTAGTGCGCTCCTTGTAGATCTTCGAGTTCTCATAGGCCAGGTGCCTAATCTCGTCCAACTCCAGCAACTGCATCTTCCTTCTCTCAGCTGCATCCTTCTTGTCGTAATTCATCTGCTTTACTGCCCATGCAGCCTTGTATTCCAGCTCCACTGGAAGGTGACAAGCCTTGCCATAGACAAGGTTGAACGGCGTTGTACCCAGAGGCGTTTTGTAAGCAGTGCGATACGCCCAGAGAGCATCATCCAACTTTGCAGCCCAGTCCTTGCCTTTCGTGCCTGATGTCTTCCGCAAAATGTTCTTAATCTCTCTGTTTGATATCTCTACTTGGCCACTCGTCTGAGGGTGATAAGGAGTCGCCACCTTATGCTTCACCCCATGCCGCTTCAGCAGATTGTCAAAAGTCTTATTGATGAAGTGGGAGCCTCCATCACTAATGACAACTCTCGGCACACCAAAACGCGGGAAGATCACAGACTTGAACAACTTCATCACCACCTTTGCGTCGTTAGTGGGACTGGCCAAAGCCTCTACCCACTTAGACACGTAATCAACAGCAACCAATATGTACTAGTTGTTGTAAGACGACGGGAAGGGTCCCATGAAATCAACTCCCCACACATCGAACACTTCAACCTCCAGGATGAAGTTCTGCGGCATCTCGTTTCTCTTACTGATGTTCCATTCTCTCTGGCATCTATCACACGTAGAGACAAACCTCTGCGCATCTCGGAACATAGTTGGCCACCAGTAACCAGCCTGTAGCGCCTTAGAAACCGTCTTGTACGTCGCAAAGTGTCCTGCATAAGATGAACCATGACAATGGAACAAGATCCCGGGTATCTCCTCATCAGCTACACATCTCCTGAAGACTCCATCAGTGCAGTGCTTGTATAAGTACGGCTCGTCCTATAAGTAATGCCTGATTTCCTTCAGAAACTTATTCTTCTTATTTCCCACGAATCCCGTCGGTTCTTGCTCAGCAGCAAGATAGTTCGCTATCTCTCCAAACCAAGGAAAA
This sequence comes from Erythrophleum ivorense, assembly GCA_026724425.1. Taxonomy (NCBI): domain Eukaryota; kingdom Viridiplantae; phylum Streptophyta; class Magnoliopsida; order Fabales; family Fabaceae; genus Erythrophleum; species Erythrophleum ivorense. The sequence continues at coordinate 2,279,912 of JAIUCV010000117.1, read as the reverse complement.
CTTCGACGGTTGACATCGTCGATGCTGCACACAAAGTCGCAGCTAACTACGTGATCAGGTGCTCCACCAAAGTCAATCACACCGACTGCATATACTTGCTCCTCACGTAGGCTGTCATCGAGAGGGACGTCTTCGTCAACCTTCAGCCTGGACAGATGATCTGCTACGCCATTATCGATCTCTTTCTTATCTTTAATCTCCATGTCGAACTCTTGAAGCAGAAGAATCCACCTCAACAGTCTCGGCTTTGCATCCTTCTTTGTTAATAGGTACTTCAGCGCAGCATGGTCTGTATGGACAATCACCTTCGACCCAACAAGGTAGGACCGAAACTTCTCAAATGCAAACACTACTGCAAGCAGCTCTTTCTCAGTTGTAGCATACTTGCACTGAGCTTCATCCAGTGTTCGGCTGGCATAGTAGATCGCATGCAGCTTCTTCTCCTTCCTCTGTCCCAGAACTGCTCCCACAGCATAATCGCTAGCATCTGTCATAACTTCGAAGGGGAGATTCCAGTCCGGAGGCTGAACAATTGGAGCACTCACGAGAGCTCCCTTGATCGTGTGAAAGGCTTCCAGGCATGCACTGTCAAAGTCGAACTTCACTTCTTTGCACAACAGCTGCGTCAAAGGCCTGGTGATCTTGGAAAAGTCCTTGATGAAGCGTCTGTAGAACCCGTCATGCCCCAGAAAACTGCGGATCTCCTTCACCGTTTTAGGTGGCTGCAGACTCATCATCACCTCGATCTTTGCTCTGTCAACCTCAATACCCATTTCAGAGATTCTGTGCCCCAGAACAATTCCATCTCTCACCATGAAATGGCACTTCTCCCAGTTCAGCACGAGATGTCTATCTTCACACCGCTGCAACACCCTGCACAGATTAGACAAACAAACAGAGAAAGAGCTTCCATAGACTGAGAAGTCGTCCATGAAAACCTCCATTATGTCCTCAATAAGGTCAGTAAAAATTGACATCATGCACCGCTGGAAGGTCGCCGGTGCATTGCACAGGCCAAACGGCATTCTGCGATAAGCAAAAGTGCCATATGGACAAGTGAATGTTGTCTTCTCCTGGTCGTCTGGGTGGATCGGGATCTGAAAGAAACCTGAGTAACCATCTAAGAAACAGTAGTAAGGATGGTTAGCCAATCTCTCAAGCATTTGATCAATGAATGGAAGAGGAAAATGATCTTTGCGAGTTGCAGCATTCAGTTTGCGGTAATCAATGCACATGCGATGCCCAGTGATAGTCCTAGTTGGTCTCAGTTCATTCCTATCGTTTTTAACAATAGTAATACCACCTTTCTTAGGAACTACATGAACAGGACTAACCCAGGTACTATCAGATATAGCATAAATCACACCAGCCTCTAAAAGTTTCATTATCTCTTTCTTCACAACATCTTTTAGATTCGGGTTTAACCTCCTCTGATGTTCAACAGAAGTCATCGACTCATCTTCTAAATGTATCCTATGCATGCAAAGATCAGGCGAAATTCCAGGTATGTCATCTAGTGAATACCCTATGGCTTTTCTATACTTCCTAAGCTCACAGAGAAGCAAAGCAGTTTCAACATTGTTCAGATCAGAGTTAACTATCACAGGATATGTCGAATTAGGTCCCAGAAATGCATACCTGAGCCCTGCTGGAAGTGTTTTCAGTTCGAGCTTGGGAGCTCTCAACTCACTCCAGGGGCTGTTGATGGTGGTTTCAAGAACAGGTGCCTTGTCGGTTTTCTGCTTCGGCGAATCCTCTTCGTCGTCGTCCAAACTCATGTAGGCAACCAGTCTCTCCATCTTTTTGCTCGCATTCATCATCTTTGCCAAACAGTTGGCTTCCTCATTCAGATAGCTGAACTCTCCTTCAGCTCTAGTCAATGCGATCTCAAGAAGCAGTTCTTCTCTCACTTTTTCTACCAAATTCGGGTCATCTTCTATCACAAACGTCTGCCCGTCTAACATTGGTCTCTTGAGGAGTCTGTTCATCTCGAACCTCATGACCATGTCTCCCAGCTGGAGATCAATGATACCTCCTCTTACGTCAATAATTGCACCAGCTGTGCATAAGAAAGAACGCCCAAGGATGAGAGGGTCCTTCGGCTCTTCATCAGTCTCGAGGACTACAAAGTCTGCTGGAATGAGCGTATCGCCTATCTGCACATGTAGATCCTCGAGTATACCAACCGGGAACTTCGTCGACCTATCAGCAAAGACCAAGGAGATCTTTGTGGGCTTGAACTTCGTGAATCCCAGTCGCTTCGCCACAGAGTATGGCATCAGGTTCACACTCGAACCAAGGTCGCAAAGAGAGCATGCGAATATCATCTTGCCAATCTTCACTGACAAAACAAATCTGCCCGGATCGCTTCTCTTCTTCACCACCTTGTTCTGTAGCACAGCACTACACTCCTCAGACACCAGCATCACATTTTCCTCCTCAGCTACTTTCCCAGAAATCAGCTCCTTCATGTACCTCTTCAGCGCAGGAATCATCTGTACAGCATCAGATAGAGGCAACTTCACAGTCAAGTCCCTCAACATCTCTTTACACTTCGCTTCCTCCAGACTTTTCCTCGACTTCTTCGGTGGAACTGGATAAGGCACCTTCGGCTTGTAGATCCGTGTAGGTACAGCCTCTGCAGCTACAGGTGTAGGCTCGTCGGACACAGGGACGGGTTCCTGAGAAGATGAACCTTCGTCTTCAGCTCGATCCACTCTACTCGGATCAGCTTGATCGTCTTCGCTCGCTTGTCCTTCTGTTTCAAAGACCAGGTCCTCGTCAACTTTCTCCTTCCCTGTTCTCTTTGCAGGAACTGGTGTAGGTGTCAGCTTCTTCCCACTTCGCGTCTCTACCACGGCAACATACTCATTCCTGGGATTTGTCTCTCCTTTCCCAGGAAGTGTTCCATGAGGCCTCTTAACAGCTTCGGCCATCTGAGCAACTTGTACATCAAGCTTCTTGACATGAGTCCACACGGCTTCATGCTTTCCGTTCAGATCATTGTACATCGTGTCAATCTTCTGGTTGATCTCTTCAGAAGACTTCTGCTGGTTCATCAACTTCTGCTGCATCATACTCTTCAGCTCGTCGTTCGAATTGTTTGATGAACCTGAAGCTTGCTGCTGGCTACTGAACTGCACCTTCTGCTGACCAAATGTCTTCTGGTTCGGAACAAAGGTCTTCTCCTGGAAGGTGTTAGAGTAACTCTTCTGCTGGTTTTGGCTCGACCGTGGCGGGTAGACTTGATCCTGCGGATTCTCGACGTTCGTGCTCCGATAGGACAAGTTCGGATGTTGCCGGTAGTTCTGGTTGAAGCTACGGTTCTGGACAAAGGCTTGCCCGTTCACGTAGTTAACCTCCATCTGATCATCTTCTTCTTCGCCTACTCCAAACTCTTGAGAGACAGGTGTATCATCGCTCTCATCAACGAAGTGGACAGACTTCTGCGACGCTTTCAGCAGCAGATTCACCTTGGCAGTCAGCTCATCAATCTTCTGCGCTTCTACACCGCTTCCCTTGGCGGACACACTACTCACAGTTCGGTCATATTCGGCGCTCTTGTTGCTCGAGCTTGCAGCCAGGTTCTCGATAAGCTCGAATGCTCCTTCCTTGGACTTCGTCATGAAATCACCATTGCTGGCTGAGTTCAAAATGTTTCGGTAGTCCCAGTTGACTCCATCATAGAAGATTCCCAGTATCTGCTCATCAGTGAAGCCGTGATGAGGACAATCTCTCCGGTACTCTTTGTACCTCTCCCATGCTTCGCAGAAAGCTTCTCCGTCATACTGGTGGAATGATGCAATCTTGGTACGGAGAGAAGCTGTTTTGGACTTCGTATAGAAGTGGTCCAGGAACGCTGATCTGCATTGTTCCCACGAAGTCAAAGACCCTGGTGGTAATGACTTCAGCCAGCGAGAAGCTTTATTAGCGAGTGAGAATGGGAACAGCTTGCACTTCAGGAAATCGGCTGGTACCCCATTCGAGCTAGTCGTGCTGCATATCTCTTCAAAATTCTCGATGTGGTCCATCGGATTCTCAGCAGGTAGGCCATTGAAGAGGTGCGCCTTGACTAGTGAGATCATGTTGGGGTCTATCTTGAAGTCTTGCCTCTGAATTGGAGGAGGAACAATCGCAGACCGGTTTTGGTAGAAGGTATGCGGATTATCTCTCTCTCCAATAGAAGCTTGAGGATGCGGTTCTCTATCTTGTTGAGCCTTCCGCATTTGCTCGATCTGCTGCTGGAGCTGCTGCATCTGAGCAGCCATCTGAGCAGTCAGGTCTGCATTGCCTTGACCAGCCATCTGAGCGGGTCTGGTCTGTCTGTTTTCTCGTTCTCTTCTCGCGAGTTCTGCGTTGGACAGGATAACAAGATCTTCGGTGCGGTTGCTCCTTGTAGATCTAGTGGTCATGCACCTGAAACACACACGAGAGACAAGAGAAAGAACAAGTTAGTAAAATTCTTTGACTAAATTTCCGATCAAAATTCAATGGCAGCGAGTTGGTCCCCGGCAACGGCGCCAGTTTGATAAAAAATCTTTGCAGTGTAGTAAACAATTCGATCCAGAGGACCAGCGTTGCACAGTGAACTTATGAGACAAGAAATAGAGCTAAGACAATGATATGGTTTGGTTGTGATATAGTAACAGTAACAAATGTAAACAACGATTAAAAATCAATATAGATAAAGCACTAGACCGAGGTAATTCGCAGGAGCTCACGAAAAGTAACCAAACGACTATTCAGGAAAATGATTGCAAATAGGTTTCGAACTCAAACATGAAAGTACGTTAATCCACTGTCGCGGTATTAACGACTTTGCTAAACAACCTAGATGTCTAAACTATCGTTTGAATCTAGCAGTTGAAAGCAAGCAATAAAATCAGGTTTGATATGTTCACGATCCGCCTTAGCATCAACTCTCGCAGGCTAAGGACGAATCGCTCACCAATGATTTATCTAGCACCCTATAACACTTTTGATGAATAGGAAGCCTAGGATCTAAAACTGAGCGATCAAATCAATCTTAGCATTAAGATTATCAAAGGCGAAAACAAAGAGACTCTTTTCATCAAGGATCCCGAGATACGACGATCTTAGCTGATGGTCGAAGTTGCCACAATCCGAAGATTGGGATTCTCGTTGAGGTATGTATCCGAAGACGCACTCTAAATGATCCTTGATTCAAAGACAAAGTATCCTATCTGCATTCAGTTATCTAAGTCATGAAACTCCTTTAAAAAACCTAGATCTAGCAAGGCGACTACTCACACATGTTCGAGCAAACAACAACAATAGCAGAAACAGTTTTCATTGAATAATAGAAATAGCAAGCAAAGAGGTTTAGAAATCTTCTCCAATACTACTGTCACTATGAATTCGAGATCTTCTCCTCAAACAACAATGAAAAAGCGGCTATCCTCCAAAGTACTACGAACAAAGTGTAAAAGAAAAACGTCGTCGAAACAATGGCTCGAAAATAGGTCTAAGTAAGTTCGGGTTGAGCGTATTCGATCCGACGGCTCAGATGGAGGCACGTGATCGAACGGTGTGTAAGCGTCTTGAGAGCACTCGACCGAACGGCGTCGTTGAGGTCTTGGGTGCACTCGATCGAGTGGCTACGTCTTGTATGCACTCGATCGAGTGGCGTCTTGATAACACTCGATCGAATGGCGTTGACGATGCACTCGATCGAGTGGTGCGGTGATGATGCGCCCGGTCGAGTGGTGCGGTGATGATGCACTCGGTCGAGCGGTGCGGTGATGATGCACTCGGTCGAGTGGTGCGGTGATGATGCACTCGGTCGAGCGGTGCGGTGATGATGCGTCCGGTCGAGTGGTGCGGTGATGATGCACTCGGTCGAGTGGTGCGGTGATGATGCACTCGGTCGAGTGGTGCGGTGATGATGCACTCGGTCGAGTGGTGCGGTGATGATGCACTCGGTCGAGTGGTGCGGTTCCGAATGACGGCCTTTTTACTCCTTTTTCCTTCTTTCACCGCTTGCTGCTCCTTGTTGCCGAAACTCTCATTGGAACGTCTTTAGACCTGAAAAGACTCAACAAAAACTAGAAAGACTCGGAAAACTCGTGAAAACAACGGTTAGAAAGCGACAAAAACGCAAGACATCACCAAGCCAAGTGACGCCGAGGTTACATGTTCGAGAACTAACGAGAGATGATATATCAAGAACTTCCTCTTTCTATATGTTGTCTTAACCCATAAAACCTGATGGGGTCTTTTTATGTTAGAGTAAGTTCAATATTAAGAACATCTCATTGCACTAAATCTTTGATTCTCTGTATAGCTCATTTTCTTCCGATGTGTAGTTGTAACTCGATTGGAGATACATATAGTAGTAGTACCATATCCACATATGCAGTGAGAAAACATTTTTCATTCAGTTGAAACTTACGCTTTTACATTCTTCAAACTCAATCATCTTAGTCCTAGAACATAAACAACAAACTAATAACTTGCGTAGATCAGTTATTGTTAGAATAAAATAAATCAAAGGCATACATACCCGAATTTTTTTTAAAGGTTGATAGATTTGATGGGATTTTCTTCTGTGAAGAGGCTTTTCTATGAACAAAAACTGAGATTCCATCGGTTTCACCCATGCTTGAGCCAGAAGGAAATGAAAACTATGATGTATATAAGCCCAAAGTTTGGACATGGGGAGTTTTCCCAAGACCTAGCAACATCTCTAAAACGGTATGTGATGATTAACTCTTTACGTTTGAATAGTTCATTTCTTTGTGATGTTTTGTTAAATATACTTTTTTGGTATAAGTTTGGTGGTGGAAGGACGACTATTCAACCTGGAGATTAAGTTGAAAATTTCTGAAGAGCGGACCGCGAGAGAAGAACGGACAAAACAGTTGCTCACTGCCTACAAGGAATCGGACTAAATATGGATCCCAATCTCAAACTTGAATGTGAGGAGGTACTTCCAAGACATTTTTGTTCTTCCTTTTTGATGACAGACTTGATGCTGAAGTCAAACTATTCAGAACACATGCATGAAAATCTGGATGTTATATTGCAAAAAAATAAATAATTTACAGACTACGTTTACTCTGAATGTGAATGCTCCAAGCTATATCTTATTGATTATCAGCCACTCGCTTTAGAATCCTATTTTTCAGTTTTTGGCTTTATCTGTACTCTTCTCTGTAGGCATGCTTTCTTTCTACTTTCTTCCCTTGAGTTTGGGACTTAATTGTAACAGGCACTAGAAAAAGGGAACTCGCTTATGGATTCAGGGAACCTCAAAGAAGCTTTGCCGTACTACGAAAAGGTCATGGAGAAAATAGTCTTTAAGGTAATTTCACCGAAGCTTCTTTATTATTCCATACGTTTATGCATTAGTCTGTTCATCCGACTATTTGTTCTGCATATGCCTAACACGTCTTCACTGCATGTATGTGAAGCAAAAATACAACAATTCTTATATAACAGCCAACCACATAAGCAATTAAATTATAAAAGCATTTTAAGGTCCTGATTATCATGCATCGTTTGCTTCATGACTTTTGTTGGGGTGTAACCTATGTTATCTTAATCCATCTATCCACTTAGATCACTTGGTGAAGTAGCCGAGCGGTCCGGAGAGGACGAGTTTGGCGGCGACGAAGATTTGTTCCGGAAAACAAGAGAGTTTCAAATATTTTGGTTGTGGAGATGGAGACAAGAAGAAAGTCGGAGTTTCGGCAAGGCTAAACAAATTTAAACAAGTGGGGAAAGAAGCCAACACAATTTAAACTTCCCTTGCGGAAAGGGTCACAGAGCTAGAGCAAATAAGAAAAACGAGGCACATAAATCTAAAAAGGCTCTTCAGGAAAAGATAAATTAGCTTCAAAAAATGTATAAACTAACAAAAAAATGCTAATACAAACTTTGAAGGACATATTGAAGAGTTTGAACAAAACCCACTGAACTCGGAGACTAAAGTCAAGAAATTGAGGAAAAATCTGATGAAGCTTCATTGATTACGAGTCTCAAGTACTGCATGCATGTTTATACAAAGTGTACTCGAATAACCATGTTAATCGACGCTTCTGTGTGGTTACTATCAAGTAACAATGGTTTGAGTAGATTGTGCTTTTTAATCTTTCTATATACTCCCTCCGTTCCTTTTTAATGAATGTTTTGGCAAAATGTATCTGCAATTATTTGGATGTATCTGGACATAAAACACATCTATACATCCAAATAATTGCAGATACATTTTGCCAAAACATTCATTAAAAAAAAACAGAGGGAGTAACATTTATCTCGGAAGATGATGAACTAATGACGTTTTACATCGAAAGTTTAATTTGTAAAGGGGAGTAAGAGTAGCTCCATCAAAATTGTAAGCCTATGTAATCCCAAAATTAGCATTTACAAAATTGGCTTAGGAAAAAGATTGATTAATCAAGGTTGGTTCTTCATGGAGATATTTACATTATTTGTGACCAAAATCAAAGAATATGTACACGTTAGGTAGATCAAATCAGCTAATAATTTTTTGAAGCAATTAAAACTAACATATCAGCAACCTTCATGGTTATGGAGGTGAAACTTTTTTGGTTCATAGATTTTACTTCCAATCAAATCTATCACAGTGTACGACTAAAAAAACTGAATAGAAAGAAGAAAAAGCTGACTTCTGTTCATCGTACATCTTCTGGTGTAAATAACAACGGAGTAAATTCAAGTAGACTTCTACTCATTATCAGGACAAACAAAGCTAATCTGATTAATATATATTGTGGTCTGATTACTTTAAACTTTAAAGCTACTCTCTGAGTTGAACTATGAGTATATATTTATCCAAAAAATATGGGCATATATAACAAAGATAACCGAAAATATAGAGTTGTCAAAACATACAAGCAACCTATGAACTATTAGGATTTCATGCCTAAGCAGCATTAAGCATAAAAAAACGTGAGATTGAATGATTAAAATATGATTTACTCTCATATTTTTTTTTATCTTCTGGATATATGGCAAACAAGAACAACAAACTGTAGCTACAAGAAGAGGAGGGATACGAGACCACATTCACAATTGTACACTTTAATAAAACTAAGCGGAAGTAAAAATTAGCAGAAAGTGAAACAGACATACAATTAATTTGTAATCTGTAATTCAATAAATGACCATAACTATTTACAAAAACATTCAACACAATTTTTCAAAAAATAAATTTATAGAAAACCCCGCGCGTAGCGCGGGTATTCACCTAGTAATAACAAAAACTAGTGGAGTACCCGCGCGTTTGAGCAGTGGTATGTTACATTTTCATCAAGAAAAAAAAATAGCTGTAGCGCAGGGATACATTTTTTTATCTTTTCAATTTAGTTTAGTTTATGTTATTTCTGTTTGATTCATTAGATTTCTCTTATGAGGGAGTAGGTCTGAAACTTTTAACTCATATATGAAAACCCAAACCGAACTGACCTACAATACCCGTACCCGATTGATTTTGGGTATAAAACAAATCACCCGATGGATAAAATATTTGATACTCTTAGGTATCAGATAATACCAGAACCGAACCAATACCCGATCGGGTATCCAAATTATCCGAATAGATATTGTGGATTATTTTTGATATTATATGTTTTTTTTTTTTATGTTTTTTTGGATTTTTTTGGAGCTTTCAGATATATTTCCAACTTTTTTTACCAATTAATTAACAAATTTGATTTATTGTTTGACTAAATCATTGGTTTGTTTTAAGTTATTATTCTTGTATCCAAACAGTTTTATATTTTATTCTTGTACCCAAACAGTTTTTTCCTTTATCCTTATATCCAAACATTATTAAAATGTACTTTTCAATTAATAGTATTACTAGTTGCTGACCCGCACTGCAGTGCAGTGCGGGATTACGTTTTTTGTTTTTGTTTTTTTTAGTTTTTTTTTTTTTTTGTATCATGTGTTAATTTTAGTGATAGTTGAAGACTTATGTGTTTTTGGTTATGTTGTATGTTTCTTTTGTCAAAATTATCAAATACTCCCTCCGTTTCCTTAAGATGAATTTTTTAGCTATTTTTTGTTGTTTCTTAAAGATAAATTTTATAGGTTTTCAATGTACTTTTTCTTGATTAAAGTAAAAAAAAAACAGATTCCAATGTATTTCTTGCATTACTATTGGTTTAAAGTTGTTTTGTTTAGAAAATTTATTGAACTTTTACTTTTTCTTAATATGTGTGAAAAACCTAGAAAATTTATCTTAAAGAAACGGAGGGAGTATGTTGTTAATTTGAATATGAATTTCTGTATTAAATGATTAAACTTTACATAATTTACATAGACATTAGAGATTAAACTTTACATAATTTTTATTTTGATGAACTATCTGTCGTGTCGTGATATTTTTATCTTGGAAATATCTGTGTTCAAATTTTTTTTCGGCTGTGTTCAATTTAAATCGTGGAAACAAAAATAAATATTACTGTTCAACTTTAAGTAATTCCATTTCTATTTTTAAATTGTGGAAATACGCTTGATCTTATGTACTTCCGTAGTTATATTATCTTATTTTGTATGGACTGTTTGTGGGCCGTTTCTTTTCCTGGCCAAAAATTTAAAAAATGTTAAAATATCAACACCACGACTTTCTTCTTCGTGAACTTCATTGTTCTCGAATTCTCCACCGCTTTCGCTCTCACTTTACTATCTCTTCTTCCTCCACCTTATTCCAAACAATATCTCCAGATCTACTCAAATTCTGATGAATTTTCTCTCTCTCAAGGTATTACGATTTCTTGTTTTTGAGCTCTTCATCTGATTTATCGATTCTGTGTTTTTCATATTTGAAATCCTCCACGGATTGTGTAGAGATCTGAGTATTTTTTGCTGGGGTGTGTTATTCTCTGATGAAACTGGGTTTTTATTCTTTGAATTTAACATTTACTTAATGATGTATGTATCGATGTTGACTTTCTTGATTATTTGTTTGTCTATTTGCATCATTTTACTCTCGATGCATGCAATTCCCCGTCATCTTCTCCTCTGAATCCGTCGACGCCTCCAAGCTCCGACCAGTCGCCGTTTATCATTTTTGAAGCTTGATTTGCTTTTCACCTAAGATGAGCTGACTCGAGACGCTTCTTTTATGTCGGTGGAGAAACTCAAGTTTCTTGTTCCGACGAAAGCTTCACCTCTGGTGATTCCTCTGTCGCCGTGGCTTCCATGGCCGTGACTCCATCTTGAATCTACTTCTCAACCTTGAAGATAAGTTTTTCTTTCTCAACTCTTCTCAAATCTTTATCACTTTGTGATGAATTTCTGGGTTTTCAGAAAAATATGAAACATAATGTTTCAATTTATCTTCTTTGCAGCTCCTCCGATGTGACTCTGATGAGCAGTGGATGTGCTAAGGTGCTGATGTTTGATATGCTTGTCGAAAGAGAAGGTAATTGTTGTTCTCCAATCATCTTAATTTGTGTTGTATATCTACCTAACATCTTTTCGAATCTCTGCAATTTCTCAATTGGTCTTCTCTATATTATCTTCTTGAATATATGCACTATATTATTTCCGTTTCTCTGTAATTGATTGTTTTTTTGTGATTGTCGAGGTTCACTAAATGTGCCGAGAATGAAAGTTCCTAGTATGCAGACCTTTAACTGAAAGGTTAGATTTCGTCATCTTAAACTGAAGAACTATCAAAGATTGTTTAATATGTAAACGTCAAATATTGGTCTGAAACACAAAACATATTAGGTTAAAATATAAACTTAAAGAAAGTTAGACTCCCAAATTCTGAAAAACCTCCTTGAAAACGACATTCATAGTTTGCTTTTGTGGCTTCCCGTCTTTATCAACTATTAGGATTTTTAGTCCTTTCTTTGATGTGACTCTTGATAGTGCAACGTAGAGTTGGCCATGAGAAAAAACAGGCCTCGGTAGAAAGATACCCACTTCATTTAGAGATTGTCCTTGGCTTTTGTTAATGGTCATAGCAAAAGCCACGGATATAGGAAACTGTCTACGTCTCATTTGAAAAGGTAGTTTCAGGTCGGAAGGTGATATCTGAATCTTTGGAATCAAAACTTTAGCTCCCACACGATCTCCTGTAATAATTTTAGCTTCTATAACATGGTCGGCCATTTGTGTAACCTGTAACCTCGTTCCATTGCATAAGCCACCTTTTTGATCAATGTTTCTGAGCAACATAACCGGAGTTCCGACCTTTAGACGTAGACTATGCTTTGGTAATCCTGGTACCTTAATGCTATGTAAGAAATCAGGAGTGAAGATAGGATTGTTCGTTGATGCAGTATCCATAGGATCGATACTATCCGCAGATAAATATATCCTCTCATCACCTGTTTGTGAAAATCGACATAAGTAAAAATATTTTAATTACGTAATAGTTTATATTAATCATGACTTACCGCTAAGTTTATCAAGCATCAGTTCATTTATCATGTCAACATCGTCATTTGTTGGACATAGAATAGCTCTTTCTTGAAAGAACTTTGGATCATCCTTCTCTAACAACAAATTAGGATCTCCGTAGACTTCTCTGCTAATCACTTCCATAGGTTCATCTGCATCTGTAATTAGAAGTTCTTCTGGAATGTCAATTAAAACCTCACCGTCGTTAGGCTCTCCAATCCTCCCGTCTCCCACAGCTAACAACCAATCAGAGAACTCCTTGATATCGTTAGCCTCTTTCTCACTCAAATTGTTTCTCGTCAGCCTCATGTTCTTAGTCAGCTTTAGTACTTTGCAATGTTCCCACAAATAAGACGAATTTAAGGCTGCTAAAACTATCTGCGATCTTCCCGCACCATTTATAACAGGCAAAACTTGTCTAAAATCACCACCAAAAACCATTACCTTTCCACCGAATGGCCTGTTTTCTACATCTCCTACAATATCACGTAAACTTCTATCAAGAGACTCGAAACAGTACTTGCTCATCATAGGCGCTTCATCCCATATGATAAGCTTTGCTTCTTTTACCATATTAGCTAAATCTGAGCCGGACTTCATTTTACACAATGTAAAATCATCTGGATTTATAGGTATAGCAAATCTGGAATGCGCTGTCCTTCCACCTTCTAACAACAAAGAAGCAATGCCGCTTGATGCGACATTAAGGACAATATCTCCTTGTGATCTTATAGCTGCTGACAATGTTTTCCACATAAATGTTTTTCCTGTTCCTCCAAAACCATAAACAAAGAAAATACCTCCTTTTTTTTCAGAAACTGCTCCTATGATCTCATCGTAGATTCTTTTCTGCTCATTTGTTAGCATCTTTATCCATTGACCATGTTGTTCGGTAAGAACTTTAGAATTATAGCTAGTCTCATCCACGATAAATCTATTTGATTGGTCTACATTCTCTCTCGTTGGCTTTGGCATTGTTGTAAACCTTTTCAGAGAAGTACCATTACGTAACAGCAACTCTTCAATTTCTTGTAGCGTAAAATTTTTCTTTTTAGCTTCATCCAAATTCAGATCTGCAGGTCATCACAAACAATTTAAGAACGTACAAACTTATATCTAAAACATCGTTATGCAGAAAATGACATTTGTGAAAGAATATTTTTCCTGGATTATTTAGTTCTTCCCTTTTTTTTCTCTCCATGTCGTCCGAAAGTATATGCCATGTTTTCTCCCAAACGTATTCTGGATTTGTTAAGCAATCCGAAGCAAGCATAACAGCAAAGAAATTACGAAGATGGTCTCCGAAACACCAGAAGCTTGCTGACACGATACTGTCAATATAAATCTGATCATCTTCCAGTAATCCTCGTGCATAGCAGCATTCTTTATACGATTTGTAAACAACACCTCGATATGTTTTTATCTCTTCAAAACTTCTTGGACCCTTCACTACATTAAGAAGAACACGAAGATAATATCCGTCTTCACATTTACGTGGGACATAATTAATCCGCCCAATGCTAAATCCCTTTTTCCTTGGTTTGAACTCCTTCTCTTTGGGATCATACGTGAAATAATTTGGAATTTCAGCGTAGGTTAACGTTCTTGCAAACGCATTAGTCTCATTCAGCCTCATCCAAGCTAAAAACTGACTTAGCTGTGCTGATTTCCTATTCAATATCGTAGTCACCTGCTCGTCTCCCTTAAAAAAAAGCATGTGTTTCCCTTCGAGATGGAACGATAGTTTCTCAACAGGTGTTGAACGATAGTGTAGTGGGAACTTAAGAATCCTCCAAGCTGCTTCAGTTGCTGATACATACCTGGCATCAAAAGAGTTTTAAATTAGTTGTAGTATCGTAAATACGTTTACATACAACTTTTTTAAAAAAATGTTGATTACCTGCCATCAAAGAAGTCTTTAATTTCATTTACTTTCTTCTCTTTATCATTGCCATCTTTATTCGCTCTGTTTCTGGGCTCAATGGCAACACACAAGTGATCTTGTCCTTTATTAATGTACTTGAATAGATACTTAATGGAGCCTGACTGGTTACACCATTCGACGTTGATATGAGCTTTATATCTTACAGAAAGCTTCTTGTTATATGGGACAACATATCTATTGTCACATTTAAAGCCGTTTTTTTCCACAAAGTGTCCCGTTTGCCGTCTTCTGTAAACTGGATAACCATCTTTATCCACTGTAGTGATTTCCACATTAGCCTTCGGATAGAACTTTGAACATTTGCCATCAACCATACAGGGCGAATTCTTATTTGCATGACCACATGGTCCATGAATCATGCAATCTTTTACAACTTCGTAGAGTTCCGGTTCCAATTCCTTATCTGGTATCTCTGCACAGATGATACCGTCCATGCTGTCAGCTGTAGGGAACTTACTACTCGGATCCATGAACAATATTATATGAGCATGTGGTAGTCCACGTTTCTGGAATTCAATTGTATACATGGCTGAAAGTATATAGTTTAGTGTCAAAAAAACAAACCAACCACATACTATATTCAAATATGCTGAAGAATTAAATTAAATTGATATGATATAAAGGTAAATAAATATTACCTGAAACAGTCTTTCCAAAATGCTCGCCATCTGTTAAATCTTTCATAAGAGAGTCTAACTTCATATGAAAAACACGGCATATAATTTCGGGCCTGTCTTCTGGCTTTAGGTTTCTTTTCTCCAGAAATCTATTAATCTCAGGCCACTTAGGATTACATGTGAAAGTGATGAATAAGTCTGGAAAACCAAAGTGCTTACATGTAGCCATTGCATCATAGTAATGTTGTCGCATATATCTCGGTCCACCAGTGAACGATGCTGGCAAAAGAAGACGGTTTCCTTGTTCTTCCAGACTGATATTCTCATTCCCCAACATCCCTTTCACAGAATCATAAGTTTCAGCTCTTAGCTTTGACTGATTGTATTTAATAAAAGATAACCGGTTTGTCTCGATCATTGTGTAGCTATCTACTAAAAATTGCTGAAACAATCTCTTTGAACGTAGAAGTGTGTGGCATTCGTGTGCTCTTTCTTGAATTCGGAATGCGAAGAACTGTCTCATACTCAAATGCTTTTGCTTCTTCTGTGTGTTTAATCCTCTATATCCTTTTTCTATTCCAACTCTGAAACCATCCTCTCCATATGGAAATAGTATAGGATATTGGAGCGCCAAGTAGGATGGATGAATTTCGCTAATCCTTTTCAACTTCCCTGACTTTTTTTCAAGAATAATATCCCTTTCTGGCATTTCAAGGTGAAAATCTCCAGGGATCAAAGCAGCTACTTCTGATGCTGTTGGAGCAACGTATGTTCTTCCATCCTTTCCCTTACGATCATTAATAATTCTCATATGAAATGTTTCTTCTTCATTAGCTTTCATTCTGTCTTTGGCCATCCTAAATGATCCAACGTAAGGGTTGATATCGTCCAACATTTTCATTATAGCTTCAATGATTTCTTTGCGTAATTTGCTTTTATTTTTTCTGTTGTCGTTGTCCTTACCCTTGCTGCAGAAATATTATTTAAGAGATTATTAGCCTTTGTGGCCTAAATCTTAAACTGAGAAGAAAGTAGTGATTAGAAGTGAAAAGATTACCTCATTATGGTCGCTCTGTTATCTACTTCATTCTCTGTGTCAACAATGTAAAGCTGTCCAAACTTTGGATAATCTCCATCTAAAGGTTTTAGACTACCCATTAAATGATAGTTTGCTCCTTGTATCTGAAACATAGACGGTCCACGACCGTTAGGAATACATCGATTTACTTTTCCCCCAAGAGAAGTAAATGCAAAAAGCATATTGAAAGCTCTAATATTGTCTCTGAAGTTTCTGCTTATTTCATCATCGTTTGTTAGCAAGGCTAGCAATAAGTCTGGTGATTTTCTCAGATAAGGCAATTTAGTTTCTCCTTGCAAACAACACATTGTGAAGATGGGCTTCCTTGCGTTTCTCCTTTTATTAATACGCTCCTCGTACCAGAATATAGCCCCACAATACTTACAGCTGTATGTTGGATCACCATGATCAAGATATTCTGCAAGATATGAGGTTAAATGTTAAACTGTATATGGACCATATTAATCATTTGTAAGCTGTATTTGTTTTTTTACTTACTACTCTTAGGCTCATTGTCACTCTTAGGCTCATTGTCAGTGGCTGAAGTTGTTTTTGAAGAACGTGGTTTCTTAGACTGTTGTTTTCTTAAGGATAATTGAATATCGAACTGCTGAAAAACCTCGGAAGTAGTAATTGGTGTAGTCCTATTTCCCGAATCACTAATCGGTGCTTCCATTTCATTATCTGATTTATCACCATATGAATCTTCCTCGCTGGAACAGTCCCACAGTTGCTCGTAATCATTTTCTTCTTCTTCTGTAAAAGCCGTATATTTGTTAGAAACTGAGATATTACGTTCTCCACATAGATTGTTATCATTAGTCTTTCTCCATAATAAAATATGAGTTTGCAACTTTACCACTGTGAAGTTCGAAGAGTGGTTGATCTGTTGAGTTTGCTTTCTCTGTTTTTTTTTTGGTAACTTGTGCTAAGACACCAATATTTGTCAATAACTTTATTAACTTGATTGACAGCATGTATCGAGGAATTGACAAATAATAGATATCACTAACCTTTATATGCTTGTTTTTTGCGTGGAAATACTTCTTCAGATGGAGTCCCTAAAGTTCATACATTAGTTATTATTAGCATTAGCATGCCGTGAAAGTGTATTCATAATTCATATTATATATAGTCTCAATGACCATGGTTTGGATGATACTTTTACGTCTTTTTTGTGCCATTGATGCCATGCTGACTTGTGATGATGCTTTGTTTTGCACTGAATGTTTCTTTGATCTCGCATTCCCTCCAGCATTATCTCCTTGTCTGTTTTTATTATGTGTCTGTCTTTTCCCTATTAAAAAACTCGGCTTGTTATTATATAATAGATCATATGTTCTTCTCTAGATATTGATTGTTTGAATTACCTGACGGTGAGTCTTGAATATTGCTAGTTGATGAAGAACCAAACTGTGCAGTAGAATCTTTTAACCCTCTGTAATGATGAGATTTCGATAAATCATGTAGGAGTCTGCCAAATATGGTCTTCAAAGGTATTGTTTTGGTTGTCAGGTTAGATTCTTCTAGAGAAACTCTCTTATTTTCATGGTCAGCTACCGAGTTTGGTTTTGTTCTTTTCACAGATAGACCATTAGCAACTCCTTTTTGTCCCTCGTTTTTCCTCTTTCTAATTGTATTAGATAGTTGAGCACCGAATATTGACTTTGAAGGAATACTTTTGTTGAAGGTATTCTTTGTATTTGATGGGGGAATTCTCATCTCGTAGTTGCTAGATACGGTTTTTGTTGTTTTTCTTTTGACTGGTGCGGAAGCGCTGCTCAAATCTCTATTCCCATCATCTTTACTCTTCGTCATTGTTGTGTACTCTTTTTTCTTAAGTCTTGCACTTTTCTTTTTTTCGCTTAATTTCTGTGAGTTAACCTTAAATATTCCTTATGAAACAGTAAAATATCCTTTATTATAGATGTAATATGAATAGAAAAATGACAAAATTACTTATTAAATCTGTCGAGATTTTGAGTATGCCTCTGTTTACATTTATTGTAGGTAGGCATAGTAGAGCACATTAGTATTTTCTACCTAAATTTGATTATGCCATAGTAGATGACATTAGTATTTTCTAGTCAAAGTTGATTATGCATTCTGTTTTCTTTTAGTATCACGTTATATAAACATCATTACTTTATGTCTTGTCTTTTTCCAATGTCTAATGGATAATGAGGTCCATCTTATCATTTTGAATTACTCTTTGTTTCTTTGTTCACCACATTTCAAAACGTCTTATTGAAATTTAGATACTATGTGGTTTAGGAAACCGGACAATGATTGTCAAGATTGAGTAGGCAATTGATAAACGGTTTACCAAATTAGAACATTGATAAACCATAAACAACTTAGTTAAAAATTCCAAACATAACCTAAATTCTCATCAGTTTAATTATTCGGAAAACTAAAAGAAACAATTTAGAATAAAAATAGAAATCGGAAAGCCATTGCAGAAAAAACCATAAGCTAACTTCAGTGTTTGATCCTTCACACTTTTCCATTCTCCTTCTTTATCTGCTCCATTTTAACATTCTCCACCTTGATATTTTTGAGACACAGCTTCTTAGTGGTCGACTGTTGATCTAAAATCACCACATCTTTGTCATCTTGTCTTTTTAATGAAGTAGTTTTGACATCTGTAGTTTTAGACTCATTCATCTCTTCGCTATTTGTGAGAAGTAATGTCTCCTGTTCAAAATCAAACAAAATCATAATTAGAATGACTTACTACTCATATAATTCTTAAAAACATACCATTGATCTTTCTATTGCTTTGCTTTGTATAGGTTGTACCTCGTTCCCAGAGATGAGCTCATCTGAATTGATTGACTTGTCTGAGCCATCCTCTAACATCTCCAAATTTGACACAACCTTAGCGACTTTAAAGGTATCATGTCCTCTCAAATTTTCTTTGTCAATTTGCACTCCGAATTCAAAAGTTTTGCCGCACAGATTCCTAATTTCCTCAGGAATATCCTCTGGATCTTCAATCTGCAAAACCAATACCAATAACCATTACTCATTTAATCATCTCTTGCCAAGAATGATCACATTTAGTTTGCCTGAGGTAAAATTTTATTACCTCGTTAAAGTTTCCATTGAGTAGCTCGTTTGCTGTTTTATTGATAATCTCCTTAGCAAAACCATCAAACAGGAGAAGTGTTGTTGTGGTCGTTTGATCCTTCACCTTCACATGAATCTTGTACCTTTGACCAAGACATATGTTATTGTAAGAAACCATAATTATGTAGAAGTGGATTTCCAATAAGATTTAGGAGATTACTAATGAGTTTCCTTACTTTCCTGCGACATGAGATACATTTGCATCACACATGTCACACCAGAACAAAGGCTTCTTTCCTTTTCCTTGAATCAACTCTTGACCAGAGTTTTCTTTGGGCTGTTCCACCTTCTTATGATTTCTTTTTGTGCACCCAATATAGTACCATCCCCAATCTGTATCTATTGCATAAATAGTGCACATAATTTTTGCTTTTCCGACCTACAACATTCGAAGCACATAATCAATTTTGACAGTCTTGATATTACTCAATCAAAATAGTTTAGGTTGTCGATGGTTTACCTCCATAGATTGCTTTAATTCAGCAATGGTGATGTTTTGTTGTTCCTTCCAATAATCATCACCGTACACAACAACATCCAATTGTGGTATGCTCTCCGAAAGGGTGAGAGCCAACCCATCATCTGGAAGCCTACACAATGTATTAAGAAACAAATCATTGTATGAAACACAGCATGTCATAGTAATAATAATCTATCATTTGAACTTACTGTTTCTTGAACTCTTCAATTTCAGGATGAATTGGATTTATCTGCAGGAGACTGGTTGAGAATGCATTAGAAGCACTTTTAACACCTACACCAAGAGGTAATAAATATCGGTATGAAGTAATGTATATATATGAAGTGATTTAAGCACTTTAGTAATTTGCAAAGATCACACCTTTGAATTCTCTTATTTTGGAAAACCTTAGAAGGCAGATGACACTTTCATCTCCAGCACTCTCGCATGCTGCTGACATCTCCTCAGCCATTGAATTCCATAAGGTACAACCTAAACGCTCATCACTAAAACCAATACATTTAAAAATCACTTTCAATTCATCGATCTATGTTATTCAAGTTATCTCTTTAGTATGAATTTAGACTGACTTACGTTTCATCTCGGAGTTCAAATTCGAGCTTCTTTAATGTTCCTAGAATCTCCAACTCCTTAACATTAATAACTTGTCCAAGGACATCTGCATAGTGATTCAACAATAAGGTTACGTTTCTGTTTAAATTAAGAATCTTTATTTGAAGTGAAATTTAAAACTTACCACAAAGGAAGCTTTGATTATAATCTTCCTTAATCTTCTTGAATTTGATAGTTGCCAGGAAGAGTGAGTCAGAAACATTGACTGTTTTATTCACGAAAGTTTCTTTCACGAATCCGATCTTGTAAACATGAGATGTTGGTCTATATTGACCGAGTGCATGAGTGAGCTTCACATTCGTTATCACCTTCCATTCACCAATTGGTAAGTATTTCTCATACTTTTTCACAAACTCCTTTTTGAGAACAGCGTGAATCTTGGTACCCTGATTATGTGACATAGATTTCAACAATATTGACTTATTGAGAATGTTTTTACATGAAATTAGTGGCAATTAGTTAATAGAAATTAACTAAAACCATGAAACAACTGAAAATAAGAATTTCAAAGTTTACCTCTTCATCAGCTAAGATCATCTCCATTGTTTCTCCAGAAGATGCATTGTGCTGCTTCCATGAGTGAAGGATTTTCACTTGGATTCTCCATGAAGTTTTGAAAGGCTTAATGTCTTTCAAAAGAGTGATTGGTAGATCCATTGTTTAGGTTTTTCTTTTTTTTTTGGTTCTCGCTTGAAAAATTGTGTGGACTTATGACTCATATCATCGTCGGCCTATGTATTATATAGTAGTAGGGTTATGATAATAATGGAAATATGAGTTTTTCAGAAAATAGAAATTTGCAATATTAACAAATTAGTTTTTGAAGATTATCTTTTCTTTAGTGTCGGTTATGAAAATAATGGAAATATGAGTTTTTCAGAAAATAGAAATTTGCAATATTAACAAATTAGTTTTTGGAGATTATCTTTTCTTTAGTGTCAAGTTTCCTTTGATTTGATATTATGAAAATAATGAAAATATGAAAATATGATAGAATGATATTTGCTAAATTAACAAATTGGTTTTCATTGTTGCAGGTATTCTTAGAGCTGCAAAAGAGGAAGTATTTGATTATGATATTATGGTGTTCCGTTAAATTAAAGGAATTGAGAGTTGGTTTATCTGAACCAACCATTAGATTGGTTTGTATTATGGTGTTCCGTTAAATTTAAGAAATTGAGAGGTGGTTTATCTGAACCAACCATTAGATTGGTTTAATTTAAGTTATTTTTAGATCCGCGTGTAGACCCTAATGTTTTTAAGTCGGGTTTTTTTAAAATTCCGAGTTGACTCGGTTGACTCACCCTTGCTAATCTTGTTTCCAAACAGATTAGATAGCATTTGTACAAAATTGACCATCACTAAACCTGTATCCAAATAGATTCTATTCACAAAGAGATTGGTTTTTTTGTCCTTTTTTTTCTATGTACTTCTCAATTAATAGTAAAGAGATATATAGATAAAAATAAGAGACAATTTCACTTATACACCTCATCGAACACCACTTTTCAATTTTACACCTAAGCGGTGAAATTTTTTATGGGTACACCTTTTTAATTGTAAAATGACCAAACTGTCCTTCTTTTTGTTGAAAATAGACGCCATCTTCTTCAACGCCGACGACGAGAAAAAGTGAAATCGAGGTCGCTACGCTCCAGTCTTTTGCTAAGGCAGATTCAATGAGTTTTTCCCGAAATCATCTTTCTCTCCGCCAAATCACAAACAATTGGCAAATTAACTAATAGAATCTACTGAAATCAGGCTCACATTACCAAAATCAGAAGTTAAGATCGATGAACAACTTAAAACTATCAGACTCACCTTTTATCGTGATTTCGCACGATTGTACTGGACGATGGAATCCGATGTATGAGATTCGACGGACGATGGAATCCGACGTATGTGGACAACGCGACAATGATCTCCGACGAACAGCCTAGACGCCTAATACGACGAATCCGACGACACAAAATCGAAAACAGTTTTAAGATTGGGAAGGTTAAAATTGTCAACTCTCATATGGTTTTTGGTGTAGTTTTGAAAGAGTTTTTAACAGGTGTATTTTTGAAAATGTGTCAGTCAAAAGGTGTAGTATTCAAAATTCCCCTAAAAATAACAAGATGGTGAACAATTTTTTTTTATGTTTATATTGTTATCTTCTATAATAACTTGGGATGATTTTGTTTTTGTACCCCAACTTTGGGTCAAATACAAATCTACACCCCTCTTCCTTTTTAAAATATTTACACCTTCTTTCTCCTATATTATCCTCACCACTTACATATAATCACGAAAATGCCATTAAGTAGACTTCTTTATGAAGTCTACTTTAAATGATAATGTCTAAACAACCCTCATCCCTTACACTTATTCACGAAAATGCCATTCTCATCAATTCTTCCAACCACCATTTTCAACCATCTTCAAGCTTTGAATGATGTTTCTCTCCAATTTACCTACCCAAATCTCACTCTTTTCCTCTCATAACCTTATATTATACCTTATTCTCTCCATTTTCATCCCAAAAACTCTCTAATCCATCTCTCAAAATTTCAAGTTCTTGTATGTTGTCATTTCCGGCGACCAAGCTCACGGCAACAGTTGGGCTTCTCTGTTGAAGGTTAAAATCGAAGCAATCCGCCGTCGACAACGCCCAAGAGCTCGACAAGGTAATTTTCCTGTTGATTTTCGTGAATTTCAGATATGTGTAGCGAGGTAGACTTCTAAAAGAAGTCTACAAGTCAACGCGGGGTGTAGTTTTGCAATTGACTTTCTACAATTTTAGAGTTGTAGACTTCTTGAAGAAGTCTGCGCCAAACCTTTGACAACAAAAAAATTGTTGCAAACAGCGCAGACATCTTCAAGAAGTCTACAACTCTAAAAAAGGGTTAGTTTTGCAATTGACCAAATCACGACTTTTTTGTTGAAGTCTACCGATGAAGTCTACTTAAAAAGTAGGTTAGTTTTGCAATTGACCAACGAAGACTTTTTAGTAGACTTCTCTTTGAAGTCTACTTTTCGGTGTACCTGATCGCTGTAGACTTCGTGATGAAATCAACTGAAACAGTAGACTTCATAATGAAGTCTACTTTTTAGTAGACTTCAGCAAGAAGTCTACTGGTCAACGCCGTGAATAGTATGTAGATTTCTATGAGAAGTCTACTGTAAAGTCAATGTTGGTCAATTGCAAAACTAGACCCATATGAAGTCTACTAATGGAAGTAGACTTCATCGGTAGACTTCTTTATTGAAGTAGACTTCATAATGAAGTCTACTTTGGGCAATGAAGTCTACTTCTAAAAAGTCTTCGTTGGTCAATTGCAAAACTAACCTTTTTTTTAAGTAGACTTCATCAGTAGACTTCTCCAAAAAGTCGTGATTTGGTCAATTGCAAAACTAACCTTTTAGACTTCACCACGAAGTCTACTTATTGACTTCATAGTGAAGTCTACGATGTAGACTTCATACAGAAGTCTACTACCTATATGTTTTTAAAAACGTCATTTGTATATAATCTATAACTAATGTTTAAGATTTTCTTCTACTATAAGTTGTGTTAATATGATTACCTGCTTGTGTATCAGCTTGACATGCTTAATCGTTATAATATGAGCGAAAACAATTTTCTTGTTTCATAAGGAGACTAAGTGATCAATTAGTAGACTTCGCAAAGAAGTCTACTTACTCGTTGCGATTTCTACTAATTCGTTGTGTCTTGTTCTTCTGATGCAGGAAATAGTGTTCGTAGCTGCTGTTTTTGGGAAATGGGGGAGGAAAGAGAACGAATCATGGATTTTTGAAGTGGATTATGATAAAGGAGGGAGAATGTTCTCATTGAGAGATGGTTGTACACATGGTGAGCTAAGTCAAATGGCACAAGATGATTAGTGGATTTTTGAAGTGGATTACGACAATAGAGGAATAGTTTTTTTCTTATACTTGTAGCAAAATCAGACTAATATCAGGTCTTGACAAATTTTCCTCCATGAGAAGTTTGTAACTTGTTTAAGATATAAACAAGATTAGTCTACCCTTGAAGGATGGTTGTACACATTATGAGCTTGTTCAAATGGCCTTAGATGATTATTCGGTGAACAAGAACGGACAGTGTCTAGAGTTATCATATCATATTAACATAAACAGAGAGCTTTTGGTTCGTTTTAGCTAGGTAAAATGGCATGGAAAAGTTAAAATAATGTGAAATTTACACGAGAAGTCTACTCGTGAAGTCTAATACATTGGAAAAGTTAGGTTTTGAGTACAATACTTTTCTATAACTAATCTACTTCTACAATGCTATAATGCTGCTCATTCTCCTCATCCTCATCACATCAGAGACAAGCCGTGGAGAAACTCTGGGCTTATGATAGAGAACAACATCTCCTTAGGAAGCAAGGCAAATAAGTGACGTCGAAGGTCGATGTTACCATCAAGGCAATTTGAAGTACATTGACAATAGCTGCAATCTAAAACAAAACAAAAAAACAATATCAACCCAAGAAAAAAACATCAAATTGCCATGAAAATCCTAATTTAAATTCCAACACATCAATGGCATACCAATCGTGTAACAACATCAAAAACCCTCAACTATTCAAGACCTAGCAAAACTAATCAACCAAACAAAGCAAAATCATTCAGGTGCTATTGACAAAATACATTCCCATTTACAATAGATCTTAGGAACTGTAAGAAGCTATTTAAGACCATCTCATGCAGAATCAAGTGTTTAAACTTTCAAACAACGATGGCTTCCTCAGTTTGCTAATTCAGCAATTCTTTAAATGTAACACAGATGTATGTGAGATTTGGGTCTCTCTTCAAGCAAAAAAAAAATCATAATGTTTAACTTTCCCAAGAAAAATCATTCACTTACCATCTATCAAAGCAAGAACTTTGAGAAACCTGAAAATTCAAATCAAGACAAACAAGAGGTTAGCAGAATCATCAAACGGCAAGACACTATAAATAAAAGTCTCACTTAGGCATTTCGTCGAACAGTTTCTAGGCATTAGATAAAACATACTAGTTTATAAACCATATATGATCAAGTTAAGGTTAGTAAGAGGAGAGATCTAATCAATATAGAAATCAAGTCACAAACAAGAAATTATCTTACAAACTAGAGATATGATAATATGAACACAGAGGAAGAAGAACACAGTTACCACTACGAAAACAGGACGAGATTTTGTGGTCTTCTGTTCTTCCTCCTTCTTCTCGGTCTTCTCCCTAGTCTCCTCCACCATTTCCATTGGCCCCAGCTCCGGTTCACGCTTCTTCACAATCGGAGGATTTTTTTTATGTGCCAAAAACGAATCAGCCTTCTGCATAATTGTATCTTCTTCTCCTCTCACTCCTTGAAACGCCTCAACCAACGGATTCGAAGCCAACCTGCGCAGAAACAAATTTAACATGTTATTATGTGGTTCAAGATATGTAAACAGATCTTTTATGGAGAGAAAAACGATGGTTTACCGGTGAGAATGGCGACGACGATGGATTGGACGCGACAGCGTCTGTGAATGCGGCGAAACTAGTCAACACAAGTTCGGAGTCGCCCACATTCGAGAGAATTGGAGTGAGGTCGGCTAGCCTCTCTGTTTTGGAAGAAAATTTTAGGGTTCGATAGAAAAAAATTATATATAAATATGGAGTTAAAATTCCGGTTAGGTTAAGATTTATATTCGGTTATATTGATTAATTTTTATGGTTTGGTTAAAAATATTCGGTTATGCAAACTTCAAAATGAAGTCTACAGAAGAAGTATACCAAAGAAGTTTATTGTATAGTAAATTCTGGTTACGGAATATTCTGGTTCCCGCCTAAATAATTTCGATTCCCGCCTAAATAATTTCGATTCCCGCTCTATTTTATTTGGATTTTAGACTTCTTCACGAAATCTACATTAGAAGTTTACAAAAGAAGTCTGCAATACCCTAAACACTAAATCGAATATTTCACACAAAAACTTATAGCATACATTAATTTTATTTGCATATTTACAATTTATACTATAAACAACAAAGATATGTGAACCTTAAATCATTATACAACATGTAAACTATGTTTTCAAAAAATATTTGTCTAAACCCTAACAAGTCATACCTATCAAACCCTAAACTTTAACCTAAGCTCTAATGTTGTTGAACCAAATACTCATGAAACTTATAAACTTATACATTTTAATGAGTTTGTATTTTATATAGATGGCCATTGTATTTACTTAGATAACTCGAAAATTTTTGCTTGCAATATATTTTTTATAAATTTTAAAATTAAAATTTAAGATTTGGTAAGATAGTAGACTTCATGGGTAGACTTCTCATCCAATTTATAGGTTTGTGGCTTACTTTGTCTTTGTTGTCTTATGCTAATTCATTTGTATGCAATTTTATTTTTAAAAGATGCCAAATATCAATGTATTATTTATGTATTATTTTTTTGGTTATAATATTTTTCTTCATTTTTATAATTTAAATTTAAGATTTAATCGTCCTGTAGACTTCTTTTAGGGGGTGTTATTCAATTATGTATTTAAAATCAATTCTATAGGTTTTATAATCCTTCAGATTTAAAGTTTTGATTTTATTTTAAAGAATCCATAGGAGTTGATTCTAAAATCTCTGCAATGTAGCTTGGATTCTGTTTTAAATAATTTACTCATGAAACTCCATTGGAATTCATTTCAAATGACTCAATAAACAAAGATTTTAAAAGTCATTTACCTTTTGAATAACACTATATTTTAAAACCAGATTTGAAATCTTGATTGAATAACACTGAATTTGAGAATCTGTTAATGATAGATTACAAATCAGATATTGAATAACACTGGATTTTAAAACCGGATTTGAAATCTTGATTGAATAACACTGGATTGTAATTCAATTTCAGTTCATTTCAAATACAACATCCAATAACACCCCCTTAGACTTATAGTAGACTTCATTAGTAGACTTCTCTACTTGGGGTATAATGGTCATTGCGGCTCTCGATTATTGTTTGTTCATCAATGAGAAAATGGTCATTTCACTACCCCAAGGGTCTAGTTTTGATTAACATGTGATATGGGGTATACTTTTTTTGAAAAAAACAAATTAGGGTACATAAATGGAAATTTCCCCTAATAACTTTAGCCTCAATGATCTCATTCTCTTCAGAAAAATCGCTATCTTATGATTATGTTTGATTTCTTAACATCTAACAAATCATTCAGACAAAATCGTGAAGCTGTTGCCGTAGTAACAAAGAAATTGCTAGTCACATTAAATTGAAGAAAAAAAATGCAAAAACTAGAGAGTTACTTACCCATGTAGCATTTCGTTCATAGATGTCATAGGTTAGCTAACATTCGTCCGCCTCTTCTTGTTAAATTTGTTGAAAATACAAATATGTCTTTAGCTCCCATATATGAAATATGTGGGCATTGAAAATCTCTCAATCTGACTCTGAGTTCTTGAAGAGACCTAAAGGCCTAAGGTGAGAAATTTTCTTCTCATTTGCTGTAACTTCATAATAAGAGTCATTTATTGAACATTCTAATTTCTTCTCTAATTGTGGTTTTGATTTTGTAGCCACTCGGAAAAGCAAATGCGTGATGTTAATGGAGGCTAAGCTTCATGTGCTGCCAATGACACAAGCTTTATTTGACCAGAGGATATAAGGTATGATCTTGTTTTGAATATTGATTGTTTTGGCAAGTTCCTAATTAATTGAAACTACACTTAAGAGGTTTTCTTAATCCTTAACACAAGAGTGACCGTGTTTCTTAGATTAAGTTTATGTTAGAACAAATAAACTGTCTTACTGTCTTGTAGTAAGAATACTTGATTCTAATTTCTTTTTTTCGGTGTGATGCTTTCATAACCGCAATAGATCAATGCTTTTAGCCTCAAAGAGAATACTATATTGTAGTTTGTCTATAATTGTTAATCTGTATGTGCATCTGACTCTTTTTTTTTATCTCATGCGTCCAAAGATCATTGCTTCCAGAGATTATGAATGTTCGATATGTCAGGGTTTGTGCATACATCCTTCTTCTTTGGCTACATGGCTTGCACTGTTGCAAATCCCCATGCTCGAACAAAGTTGTTCAACTTTTTTTTTTTGGTTTTGGTAATATTCAATTTTTTTCAAATCTTTCCTTTTTCTAGTGGGATGCTGTTCTTGAGAAAGATAGTGAGACAGTATGAAAGAACACCTCAAGTTTCACTTAGAATTTTTTTTTTTTCTTAATCCCAAAATACATATTGTGACATGTTAAGATACATAATGCGAAATTGATAGAAAGCAATTAGAAACAGAAACGGGATAACGATCTCATCTTGATTGATGATCTCATATTTGGTCAACATTGTTCATAATACGCATAAGAGCAGAGTAAAGCGTACAAGAATGGATGTATAATTTGACAAAACAAGATTTGGTTTGTAAAAAATGGTATATGTTTAAGATGCAAGAGAAAAAAACGAAATAATGTTGGCCACATCCGAGTGGACGTGTCATTATGGATGGTAGCAGTGGACATAATAAAAGGATCACAAGCAATTCACATATGGACGATATAAACTCTTGTTGTTACCGTTTGGATATATAAACAGGATCTGTAAAAACAACAGTTACACGAAATTTATGTAAGTGAAAGAGGATGAAACTTGGACAACAGTTACGCCAAATTTATGTACTATTTTTTAAAAAGCTCCCATCTTATTCGTTTTAAATGGATAGCGTATTGTGGATATGTATTCTAGTTCGATTAAGTGTGTAAGTGGGGGAGTTCGTCTAATCTTGGTTCTCGTATCCATTCGAGAATTTCCATATGGAAACAATCTTGTCTGTTAAACCATAGCTTTTTCGAATAATGGAATCTGATTTGTCAGCTGTGTTTCAAATATTTTAGTTTTTTTTTACAGATTTATTTACTATCCATCTTATTCGTTTTAAATGGATAGCGTTTTGAGGATATGTTCTCCAATTCGAACAAGTGTATATGTGTGGAGTTCTTTTAATCTCCATTCTCGTATCCATTCGGTTCTTTCCATATGGAAATGTGTTTGTTATGTGTGTAATGCATACTTTAGTGTATCCACAATATTTGAAGTGATGTGTAAGTGAAAGAAGATGAAACTTGAACAACAGTTACACCAAATTTATGTACAATCTAAAAAAATGGTATCCATCTTATTCGTTTAAAATGGATAGCGTATTGTGGATATGTTCTATAATTGGATTAAGTGTATATGTGGGGAGTTCGTTTAATCTCCATTCGCGTATCCATTCGAGTCTTTCCATGTGGAAATGTTGTTTATTGGATGGATCAAATGTGTTTTTTTTTTTTTTTTTTTTTTTTAAAGATGTAAGTAGTATACAGAAAGCAGTTTCCAAATTTGAGACTATGTATTAGAGTAGAACTCAAACGCATGGTTATATACATAGATGGTCTAAGAGGACATACACATGGATGGTATATTATGGATCTAAGTTATATCCGTGGATAGAGTATCCACATGGATATGTGCAAAATATATACAGATGGAACGAGAGTAAATGCAGAGAAGTATATATGTATGTGTGGAGGTTAAGCAAAAGATAGTGCCACGAGCATGTAGATTAGCACATAAGCAGAATAAGAACTTGAAGAATGTGATGCGTGAGAGAGTATTCATGAGAGTTAAACGAGTTGGTTAAGAGTGTCGATTTCGGTTTCATTCATCCTCTTAAGCTTAATATAAGCAGGATGAATGAAAGTTGTGTAATCTCTCGCATCAATTTCGGTTTGATGCTTTTATATGTCTTTGCAGCTTCATACTTTGAATATTAGAGTATGGATACAAGTAGATGGATATAACTTTATATGTAAGTGTTATACATCCATATGAATATTAGAGTATGGATACAAGTAGATGGATATAACTTTATATCCCTATGAATATAGGGGTTTGGAAAATTCCTGCAACTATACCATTTGATCTCAGATTTTGAGAATTAGGAACATTGAACTGAAAATATTTTTGTGGGACACATAAACAAGATAATTTGAACTTACACTCACAAATCACCAAAGCAGATATAACACACTAATCTTGAAGAAAATAAATGAGAGAGATTTACACAAAAGATACATGAACAAAAATTTAGCATGGAGAAAAACGTTAGAAAGGAACATGGTCTATTGTTCCCATGACCAGAGTTAAAGCATATAGATAGACACAAAGTTTTCACAATATAAGCGTAATCTCTCTGAATTTGATAGTATTTTGGCTCTTTAGTAGTATCGTGTTCTGATGAGCATGAGAAGCTTTAATACATATATATGGTGAAGGAATGCAAGTGTGTCTAGTTTGGAGTAACATTTGACATTCCATTAGCCTATAGACCATATGGTCACAATAAAATGGATGGGTTTGATAGTAGATTGCTGCCAGCTGTTACCAACATTACAGCTGCAACACAAAACCCACAACTCCCACAGAAAACCTGCAGTTGCTGTATTCATTTGATATTTGAAATGCTGTGAACGAGTTGCTTCATAAATCACCAGAAGGAAAAAAAAAACAATTTGAAGGATTAGCAAATAATAGAGACAATAGATAAACGAGTTCTTCAAACATCGAAATATGCAATCAAATTCTGGTAATCACAGAATCATCCAATGAATTTCCAGACACGACTATGAAAATCAAATCTTCATATAATCGCTTCAAATTCCAAACACAGAAAACTACAAAATTGTATACCATTGTAGAGAGAAACTAATGCCTTGACGACAACCAAATTTTCCGAGATGCACATCCATATGGATATAATAATATGGATGGGCTAGCGTTGGAAAGCATGTAAACGTATCCACATGGATACCATTTTGAGAGGAAAGTTCTGCATGTACTGAGGAAACTGGTTTGGCCACTGCATTGCCATTTGAGCTCACCCTTGTGCACAATGCGGTTAAATTCAGCTTTAGTTACTACAAGAATCATCTAATGAAAAGAAAAATCAGAATTTGATGCTTCTAATAAGGACCTTGGCTAGTCTCAAAGCTACCCCTGGCTCGACGCATCCATGGAGTTCCCGTTCTTGACGTTTGTTTCGTTCTCTTCGCCAGCTAATATGATCCCAGAGTCACCCATGAAAGATAGTTCAGGCCTAGGAAATGCTTGCATAGCTGTGATTTGGTCCACCCACATTCTATCTTCGTTCTTTCTCTTGCACAAGTCCACAAAGTTAACACACGCTTCCCTGGACGCCAAAAGAAACACAACATTGATTTCATCATTTTGGTACAAGCAACACAGTCACAGTGAACATGAATGGTTCAGTTATGTACCTTGAACATGAATGGTTCAGTCATGCATGTAGTCCAATTCAAACCCAACAACCAAAGCTCGAGCGTAAGCCATGGCTTGCTTTTGCACAATGCCGCTTTGCGGTTCTCTAGAACACGCTGAAGAGCAACCCTGTTACATCCATTTCACCGCTTATCAGGATCAATCAACTTCACATAACCAGTAAACTAAACCTACAAGACATAAAATAAAGACTAGTAAAACAACTGACTTAGAATTTTCTTCCTCATTGTCTCCATCAGATTCACCTTTTGGCTAAACACAAACAGAGTCAAGAACAATTGAAACATTAAGCAACAATAACTCAGCTTTTGGCATCTAAGGGAGAGAATATATCACCTTTGACAAAGCCGACTGCCCAATTCGTTTCCTATATAGGGACGAGACTTTGAAAAAATATCAAATTTTGTTGCTGTTATTGTTCTTCTTTCAGGTTAATTTACCACTTTTGAATCTCTGATCCATGATTTTGGTGCCCAAATTCAGATTAAAACTCTTTTGCCATATTATGTATGTGTCCAAACATACCTTCTGATTCGCCGGCAATGGCGGCTGCATTAGACTGAATGGAATCCTCGATCTGCTCAATCTCCTTCTCTAATGTTACGGACCTCTCAATAACCTCCGGAGTGGTCACTGGTCACGAATCGCACAAACCTTTTGCCCAGAGTCGGAAACAAAATTGAGCATATTTTAACGATTAAGAAACAAATGACGGCGAGATCTTTTTTACCTCTGAAGCGTCACTTTAGTAAACCAATGAGCGCCGGCGCCGGCGACGGAAGGAGGACGGAGAGTGACGGAATATCCACCTCTAGAAATCTGATCTCTAACGCTCTTAAGATGCGTAATGAATGGCTGAAAAATCAGGCCGGGAATAAGATGTGTCGGAATAAGAAGTTTCAGGCTGGGATTATGAAATCACGGAGTCTATGGAGGTTAAAGATCTCGCCGTGTGAGTGAAAAAGAAAAGGCTAATTTGTGAGTGAATCAGTAAGGTCATTGTTGTCTTTCCCCATGTTGAAATTGCATCACAAGTTGTAAGTGTGTTTTATTGTTAGTGTTAAAAAAATCGGCCGATTAATCGCTAATCGGGTGCCAACTGTAGCGATTTTGCTTAATCGACATCATTAATCGGTCAACCGTGGTTTGACCGATTTAACCGATTCATTTGGGCCATTAAAAAAAAAACATTAAAGCCCATTTATGTTGAAAGTAGCCCAAATTACCTCCTCTAATATTGCGAAATGCATATCTCTTTTTAATTTTAAAATCGGAATGCATATCTCTTTCTCTGTTTTTGTTTTCTTTTTATTTTGTTTCACTAAATCAGTTTTAAACACTTGCTATTGATCATTTTCAGGTGGCTAATTAACTATTTCGATGTACTAACACATCTAATAGTCCACATCTATGCACAACTTGATCATTGAGGAAGATAAGGATGAAGAATTAGTAAATTATCATCCTATAGTTATTTTTTTGTATGTTCTCAATATGATCAAGACTATTTTTACCTTTTGTATTAGATGTGTATTAGTAAATAACTAAAAATCCTTAATATAATCTTTTGTATGGGTTTATGATTTTGGTATTAATGTCACACATATATATAATTTTTAAAAATATATTAAATTGTAGTAAAAATTATACCCCGATTAATTTCCGATTTATCACCGATTTTTGAAAAATCGCTAATCGGTAACCGACCGACTGAATAGCAATTAACGAAATTTTGAACACACATCTGAAAGTCAATAAGCGTCTCTGAGCGTAAATAACTCGAACAAGAGTAACGTTTTACAAACTAAAGCGAGGAGCAGGAAAAAAAAAAGAGAAAAAAAAATCATAGTGCCCATAAACCCAAACCCAATTACCCAACCAATAAAAAGCCCAGTCCAAAAAAGATTATACCTCGATGGATCTTTCTAGGTTATATACTGCTCGCGCTCAGCTCTTCCCGGCAAGCAAACCCCGCCGCTATTTTCATCTTCTCCATGGCCAGTTCTAGCATGAAATCGCTCGCCAAAGCTAATTTATTGGGTAAGCGGAAACCGGAGGATGATTTGGAGACCAAACCGTTTCTGAGGAAACATAAGCAGCAGGAGACAACGAAAGGATTTGATGATAGTCTCCAGCTGGTCAAAGGAAGGGTGAAGTTGTTGGAGACAAAGTCTGGTGAAGCTAATATAATCTCAGTGAAGGTAAAACTTTTGGAAATTTAAATATTGCATATATTTGCAGTACAAATTAAGCTATGTTGTTCTTATCATGGCTACTACTCGTGTAACAGGACTCAGTGGAAGGACCTGAAGAAACTCCCGATTTTGTTGAGGTATCTCATCTTGCTATCTTCAAAAAATATGATATGTCATGTCAGCCACAAAGTGGAAAGATGAATATACTTTTTTGTTGTTATGAGATTTAAGTATTTTCTCCTTAGAGTCGTGCTGTGCTGCTAACACACTTGGATGTTAAATTCAGGATGCTGCCGTAAGAAACAAAATGCTCTTTGCTGGCAGTTTCGATAAACAAACTAAAGTATCAGATATGTAAGTAGACTACTATTTCCACTTTTGTTCTTGGAGAAAGTTTTTCATCACTACTAATATTTTGTCCACCATTTTGGCAGCATCGATTTCTTCAAAGATGTTGCACAAGTTGTCGGTGTTCGACTTATTCTAAGCCTCAAGGGCAGGCATGTGGGCTATGGCTTTGTTGAATTTGCTTCTGCTGACGAGGCAACGAAGGTGAGAGTAGTTTATACTTGATGATGAAACAAGTATTTTTTAAGTAGTCATATGAAAAAGTAGTTATTTTGAGAGTACTTAAAATCTTTTGCACTGTAGGCGCTGGAAAAGAAGAACGGTGAATATTTGCACAAGCGTAAGATTTTGATGATGAAAGTACATGATGAAACTCCTGATTTTGTTGAGGTACCTCTTCTCTTACTATCTTCAAAATTCGATGTTATGCAATTTAAGTCTTTTTTTTCTCCTTGCTAACAATCTTAGATCCAGGAATCTGCCGTACCAAGAAAGACGCTCTTTGTTGGCCATTTCGCTAGCCATACTGAAATATCAGATATGTAAGTAGCTCTCTAATTTTCACTTTCCTTCTTGGCGCATATTTTTCATCGCTAATATTTTATCCTCCTTTTTTACAGCATCGATTTCTTCAAAGATGTTGGACAAGTTGCTCACGTTCGACTTGTTGCAGGCCACTTGGGCATGCACGTGGGCTATGGTTTTGTTGAGTTTGCTTCTGCTAACGAGGCGCAGAAGGTGAGAGTAGTTTATAGCGATGATGAAACAAGTATTTTTAAGTAGTCATATGAAAAAAAATATAAAAGTAGTTATTTTGAGAGTACCATTGCTAATTAAAATCTTTTGCACTGTAGGCTCTGGAAAAGAAGAACGGTGAATATTTGCACAAGCGTAAGATTTTTCTTGATGTGGCTGATAAGGGAGCTACATACCTACCTAGGTCAAGTGATTTTACCTGTTTATGTAGCATTGGTTGTAGCTTATTGCCCATTACAGAAGACTAACGCCTTTCTCATTCTTTTTGTTATTTAGGTATTGCGTCGATCACAAGGTTTGGTAAGGTGATTATTGCCTCTTTGAGTTTGTTATCAAGAGTGAAGTTTTTGTCATGTATGACAAAGGATTTTGAAATATTCCAGGTACGAAGACAACCTTCCACGAGAAAGCCTTCCGTTAAAAGAAGATGAGTCACCTCCCAAATTTGCTGAGGTACCTGTCCAGGCTACTTTTTGTCGTTTTGAAACTGAAGTCTTTTTCTTCTTAGAGTCCTGCTAACACACTTGGCTCGGCTGTCTGTTAATTTCAGGAAGTACTCCTTGTTGCCAATCTCTCTCCCCAAACAACTGAAATAGTTCAAATGTAAGTAGCACCCTTATATTGCCACTTTTGTTTTTCATGAATGATATTTTATCCTCCATTTTGACAGCATCGATTTCTTCGAAGATGTTGGAGAAGTTGTTGGTGTTAGACTTTTTGTGAACCACGAGGGCAAGCATGCGGGCTATGGCTTTGTTGAGTTTTCTTCTGCTTACGAGGCAAATAAGGTAAGAGCAGCTTTGTAATTTGAATAAGTAGTGTATTGTATACTTATGTTGAAAAAAATATACAATTAGTTATTTTAAAGTACCACAATAGCTGATTAATATCTTTTATACTGTAGGCGCTGGAAAAGAAGAATGGTGAATATTTGCACAATCATAAGATTTTGCTGATGAAAGGACCTGATAAAACTCCCGATGTTGACAAGGTACTGTTCTTATTATTTCCAAGTATGTCAAGCTCAGAAGAAACACTTGACGCTTGTAAACACAGCTGTTGCCACAGAATCGAAAGATTGCTTATTATCTTTAGATGAGGCTAATTTTTGTTGTTATGTAATTTAAGTCCTTACTGACACACTTGGCTGTTAAATTCAGGTATTTGCAGTAAGAAATAAGACGCTCTTTGTTGCCAATCTCTGTTTTCGCTATACTGAAATATCAGATATGTAAGTAGCACGTCTAGTTTTTCTCTTTCGTTCCTGGATCGAGCAAGTTTCTTATGACTCAAATATCAGATATCCTCTATTTTTACAGCATCGATTTCTTCAAAGATGTTGGAGAAGTTGTTCATGTTCGACTTTTTGTAGGCCGCAAAGGCAAGCATTTGGGCTATGGTTTTGTTGAGTTTGCTTCTGCTGACGAAGCGAAGGAGGTGAGAGTTGTTTAGAGTAATGATGAAAAATGTATTCAAGTAGTTATTTTGAATGTAAGATTGCTAACCAAATCTTTTATACTGTAGGCGCTTGAAAAGAAGAATGGTGAATATCTGCACGATCGAGAGATTTCTCTTGATATTTATAGGACAGCTTTAGAAACTCAACTACCCAGGTAAAATCGTTTACCATGTTATGGAGATTTGTATATGCAACTTATTGCTAGTCTTTTTGGTGCCATTACAGAAGACTAACGCTATTCCTTTTCGTTAATTAGATATTGCATTGGTCACAAGGTTTGGTAAGGGATTTAACTAATTTGCATCTGGATTTTGTTATCAAGATCACATTGGGTGAAGTTTTTGGTATCCACGGAGAGATCACAAGGGTCTTTGATATTTTCCAGGTACAAAGACTACCTTCTGGGGATAGAAGACGATGCGGCGGCAGTGGAAGGACTTGATGAAACTCCTGATTTTGTTGAGGTAACTCTTCTTATTTTGATGAATCTACTTTTGGTTGTTATGCAATTTATGTCTTTTTCTCCTTAGAGTCGTGCTAACAAACTTGGCTGTTAAATTCAGGAAGCCATAAGAAAAAAGACTGTTTTTGTTTCCAACGTCTCTGACTACATGAAAATGCGTAATATGTATGCACATCATTTTTAATTCTCCTCTTTCATTGTTGGAGCAAGTTTCTCATGACTGATATTTTATCCTCCATTATTACAGCATCCAAGTCTTAGCAGATGTTGGTGAAGTTGTTCGTGCTCGACTTTTTGTAGACGACAGGGGTACGCATTTGGGCTGTGGCCTTGTTGAGTTTGCCTATGCTTACGAAGCAAAGAAGGTGAGAGCATCTTTGTAGTAATTAATGATCAAAAATATACTGAAACTAGGGTTACTGATCAAATGTTTTGTACTGTAGGCGGTGGAAGAGAAGAATCGTGGTCATAGGATTTGTCTTCACACGGCAGAGAGGGCTCGATACGCTTTCCGACCCAAGTAAATTTAGAGATTTTTTTTTTATCTAGCTATAGTTTTGATGTCATAACAGAAGCCTAACGCTATTATTTTTGTTAATTAGGTACAAGCTTGTAGAGAAGCTTTGGTAAGGGGATTTAACTACTTTGCCTTTAGAGTTTTGTTATCAAGAAGCACATCGGGTGAAGTATTTGATTGATATTCATGGAGAGGTGACAAGGGTTTTTGATTTATATTTTTTTCAGGTGTGAAGACAACCATCGACGAGAAAGCCTTGCTTACAAGACCCAAGTGATTCCGGAGAAACAGAAGGAACCACCAATCTGTAAGAGGATTGTCTTCTCTGACGTGGACTGATGGAAGAGATGAGTGTAATGCAACTTTAAGTTTATATTTTATTATTACATATGTTGCGTGTACCATAAGAGATGCTACATTGAGTAAAATACTTTTTAAAATATATTATCGAATAGTTTGGCAACATCGAAAACCAAATAAACATGGGAATGTCAGATAACACGGAAAGTAACATTGTCGAAAATGTTTGCATAGATGATGTATGAGAGACCTGATCAAGAAGCTCGTTGCCAATTCCCCATTACGCTAACATAATAAGTGGGAAAAACTTGGAGTCTTCAGTAATACTAATAACTGAGGAAATCAGCTCTTGCAGTTAGCTCATTGTCTACGTTCCTTATTGACATTTCTATACAAACGACCACTTCTGTCTTAACCTCTCGTTCTCATGGAAATGAACATCCAACCAATCAATTGTATTTGGGCTGGTTATTACAGGTGGGCTATCATTCATGAGAACATGAAAATCACATGACCATGACACATGTTCCACACTCCATATTCTTCTTCTTCGGACCCTATTATGGGAAGCATATTGGGTCTTGGATCGTCTTTAACTCTTAAGCATAGTGTAGATACCTAACAACCATTTTTCTTTTAAATAATATGATAGAAGATACCTCGTCAATGATACCTCGTTGACCTATTAATATGATAGAAGATATATCATTGATGCTTTCAAATGGTATGTCTCAAATTGGATTTTGGATGTTTGGCTGATGTTCATTTTGAAAGCTTAATGAGTGTTTGTCCAACCATCCTCAATATTCCTCATCATGTATCATTGTTACATAATGATGTAGTTTTGATATTTCTTATAGCATTTTTTTTTTATAACTTATTGGGCCGGTTTATAGCCTGTGTCAGATGTGACACATCACAAGGTCCACATTTTTCTTGCTAATTTTTCTTTACAATTTAGGGTCCTAAGTTTTGAAAATTTTGTAAAATAGGGCCTAACTTCAAACATCAACAAGCATAACATTACATGTTATGAATGCTGATATCTGAATAACATGTTCTTACAAGCATAACATTACATGTATGATATATTAACACGCTATCCTGCAAGCAAACATTTTTTTTTTTTTTAATTTTTTTTAAAACAGAGAGACACTAGGTTTTCCTTTACTTACGATGCAAGGAGTTGAGACCAGCTAGGGCATTAACAGGCGCACGAACTGGCCAAGCTCGACGGAACATTGTTTTTCTTACAGCTTGCCATATCCGCAATAATGTTCCACGACTTGATTAACTGGACATAATCACATTTCACACAGGTTCTCACTAAATCACGTTCTACGATTCTAGTCAATCCTCTCTTTTTTTCACTTTTTTTTTTCGTGATTTAACATTGATACACGGATTTATATGTCTCGTCTTGTTATACTATTAACATCATCAAGGACAAAATGATTGAAGGTAACTTATTATTCAAGTATTTTTTTACAGGAGTTTTTTAGGATCATGAGTCGATTTTCCGGTGGGAAACGTCTCATTCTTCCTCTTCTACTCGGGTCACCTCGCAGGTTCGATGATCGCATCCTTGGACATGAGGAGAATGCAGAGGTTGAGACTAGCGATGCTTTTTGACATACTCAATGTGTGTTACAATCGATTAGGCTGCTCGGGACGAGAGGACACTACACGATCGATCTCGCTGTCGTGTCAGAGTTGGCGCTGGGATTCTCTTTGACTTATTGGCCGGGAAGTACGAAGAGATGATGTGCAAGAAACACAATTTAGTTTGGGGTTTATAAAGGATTCCAAATCTTTTTTTCATTTAAGTTTGACAAGTTGCATGAAGACCTAAAGTGGTCGGAGAGTCTAAATTCAATCATGCATTGATGGGTTGGGTTTTGTCGGATTAGTGAATCATTGTATCTTTAGGATTTTTGGTTTGAAGAATCACAGGACAAGCTTTTAGATCAATCTAGCGTTTCACATCTTTTCCCAGTCACCAAGTACATTGGATTGTTAGCCACTGGCATTACAGGTGCGTATAGTAAGGTGTAGACTTAATGATTCACTTCAAAATTTCTACAAAGCTTGTGCGTATTGTTTAAGATGGTGATTTAAATATGTGAGTTTCAGCTGATGCATGGTCTTTGGTCCAACAAGTAAGGAATGAAGCAGCTGAGTTTCGGTTCACTTAGGGATACGATCGAGATGCCTGTCGACATTCTTGCTAAATGGTATAGTGTAGTTGCTAACTGACCTTGTTGGCTCTTGTATACCATCTTTTTTAATTCGGTGCTTAGCATCTATTGTCCATATATTTAATGTGTCCACATGATACTTCTTCTTTGTAGGTTGACATACCTGGACCTCTTGGAAACAGTGCTGTAGAGATTGAGAATTATATGAACATATATACCGAATATAGTGAGTTCAACTTTATGTCTTAGGTTCTGTTTGTTTGATGAAGCTGTGAATTAATGTTCGTTTAGCTCATAAATATTGATACTATTGAGTGGCTTGAACTTTGCCTTATAGAGTACAGATCAAGAATAGAACATTCATTTACTTAACATAAGTATGTAATCGCTATAATACTAACCATTTTCTACCCGAGTAAGATGAAATCTATATCTGTTAATTTCTATTTGCTTTTGAAATATTGTTCTGGATCATAATACTTGGAGAGCACGGTATAGTTTTGAGACTGCCTTCTGTTGTTGCTTTATTTGTTTGATATGGTTCTTAATCTATCCAAAGGTTGAGTTTTTGTGTGAGATATAGTTTTGAAATTGTGAAGGATTTTGTTCAGTTAGTTTTTCTAGGTTGTCACTGCAGCATTGGCTATATGCTTACTGATTTAATGTTTTCTTACTATTACTTGGCAGAAACTGCATTAACTAGATAAATCATTAAGATTGCTTATATGATTACTCCTTGTTGGATATTTATAATTTATCTCCTAATCCCCCTCCCCCCCCCTTGCAATTCAAGATTAAGAAAGCTAGAGGTGAATAAAATTGTTGACCAATCAGTCCAAGAGTACCTAACAGAGTATTTGGAATTGCCTCCAGATGAGCACTATCTCCAAATCCTTGGAAGCTTACAAGGGGTGCTTTTGATGCACGCACATATCAATACTTCTACATCTTCACCTACAAGTATCTCCAAATCCCCAAGTGGTGATGGTTGCAGCAGGTGAACAATCTAACCTAGTTCGTCATTTTTCCATTCTCAAAATCCAGTTTTGCATTTGGTTTGTCATTTTTGAACTATCACATAGGTATGCAAAGACACTTGTCTTGACTGTTTAAAGTTCCTTACTAAGAGCTAAACGATAGAGTGGTAATCTCTTTGCTTCTCTGGTATAAGGTGTACAGCAGATTGTGGTTGGATCACTGGCTAATGCTCGATGGAGCCACTTGTTGTCTATGAAGGGGTAATCCATTTGGATAATTGTAGCTGTTTAGTGTTTAATCAAATTGAATCTATGTTCCTCTTACATATGATTACGGAGCTATCAGCATTTAAGTTTTGAACGTGTGCAAATGTGTTTTACATTTCATCTCTTTCACTTGAAATGAACTGTTTGTTTGTGTGATATTGTCATCTGGTTTTGAACAGGCTCCAAACTACCCTGACCCTGGAAGCTGTTAGGAAATTGTGCAGGATTACAACATCTCAATATATTACACTGCCCCAACATTGGTGAGGCCTTTTTGCGCGATGACGGTAAGGTCAGTTATATGCAATCTCTCGGTCAAGGTGATAATTATTCAGCGTTATACGATGCTTTGAAAGCTACAAGAAGTACATGCTCTATTGATCTGTCCTTCAAATTCTTGTTGAGTAATTGAATCCTTATGTAGTGGACAAATACTTTTAGATATCTACAAGTTATGTTCAAAAAATCGTTAATCGTTGATCGGGCGGTCGGGCCGGGATTAACGTTTTTTTGAAAAAACGGAGATTAATCGGGGAGGAAATTTTAACATATTTTATAAATTTTTAAAATATTTTCATATATATAACTATATAATAAATTAATAACACATTTATCATTTTCTTTTTCTTTTTTTTTTGTAATAGAAAAGCAGAAAAAAGAAATAAAATTACAGAGCCATAGACCCAGTTTCTCGAAGCCCAAATATTACAATATATGAAATTAAGAAAGTTAGATTAAAACCAGAACTGAGTATATACTCTCTTCACAGTCCCCTCTTGAGTACCTTGGAGGAAAAGCTCCATCTGAAAGGAAGATTCTTGCGTTCTTTGCTGGAAACATGCACGGTTATCTCAGACCGATTCTTGTACAGCTTTGGGAGAACAAAGAACCGGACATGAAGATTCTCGGTTCAATGCCTCGTGACCCTGAAGGCAAGAAACAATACAGAGAATACATGAAGAGCAGCAGGTAAAGGGATTGTTAATGCAAGAAACTAAACCGAACCGAAATGCTTAATCATTTGCGATTGGTTTTATCATTTTGGTTTTGAGAGTTTTACTTTTATGTACTGTGTATGTCCGAGGGGTTATGAAGTACACACTCCTAGGGTTGTGGAAGTTATAATGAACGAATGTGTTCCGGTTATCATTGCTGACAACTACGTGCCTCCGTTTTTCGAGGTTTTGGACTGGGAAGAGTTCGCCGTGTTTGTAGAGGAGAAAGACATTATGAATCTGAGGAACAATCTGCTATCAATACCAGAAGAGAGGTATATTACCAAGTGGCTATAGCTCGACTGGTAAAGGACCATAGGCAAAGCTTAGAGGTCACAGGATCGAGTGCCGCTTGGGACGAAACCTTTATTACCTGCTGTGGTTTCGGGCCTGGGGGGATGTACGGGCTTCGGCCCAGAACCTCCTGGTAATTCAAAAAAAAAAAAAAAAAAAAAAAAAGAGAGGTATATTGGAATGCAAGCAAGGGTAAAAACAGTGCAGCAGCATTTCCTGTGGCACGACTAACCGGTTAAGTTTGATCTGTTTCATATGATTTTGCATTCGATTTGGTACAACCGAGTTTATAGGGTTAGAACCAGGTCAAGGCATTGAGAGTAGTGATGTACTCAACATTTGCATGCATGTAGCATTACATTCTGCACAGTCTTGTACATCTTTGAGTCTCATTTCATATCATTTAGTGGAGATTTCATCTCCTTAGGATCATTTAGCCTTTAGGTTTGCATTTTGCATATCCATTGCATTTGGAGTGCATTTATCAGGTATTTGGAGCTCTAAGTGAAGGAGACGAACAGAGGTGGTGATGAGAGACAAGCTGGAAGCTGACCAGAGCTTAAAAGCGTTCAAAGGAGATTGCAAAAAAAGGGGACTTGAGCAAGGAAAACAGAGCACTTGAGGAGTTTGCTCAAGACGGTTGGACCAGCGAAGTCAAAGAAAATGAGTTGACCGCGCCTTGACCAAGTTGGGACCACTATCCAGCTGAACCAAAACAAGACCAAAACGCCGAGTTTGGAGCCTCTACTCATTGGGAAGGAAGAAAAGTCAGAATAAATGAGTTGACCAAGGGTTTTGGAGTCCCCTTGTATAAATACTCTTAAGTTTCATTATTTTAGATGAATCTTGTAATTTCTCTTGAAGACAAAGAACAAAACGCCTCCTTTAGGGTTCTTCCCATTTGGGGAGAACCCAATTTCGTTTTTAATAAATCTTGCACTTTCCCTTCTTAATCTTCTTATATTAGCTTATCTCATCCTCCTAATCATGTTTAGGGACCTTTCCCTCTTGGGATTTGGGTTTCTAAGCATGATTAGTGAGTGAATCTCTTAGGGTTTTCGAGGATGAGATAAGGAAGGTTGTAGCTTTAGTCTCTTGGAGATCTCTTACCCAAACCTGGCTTGACCAGCTTTTCTCCTGCTAGAGCAATGACTCTCAGTTCCTCTCTGATAATTTGGAGTTGAGAATCTAGGCTAGCTGATGTAGCGGAAGCTACGATAAACACAGCTCAACCAATGATT
Organism: Erythrophleum ivorense; assembly: GCA_026724425.1. NCBI lineage: Eukaryota > Viridiplantae > Streptophyta > Magnoliopsida > Fabales > Fabaceae > Erythrophleum > Erythrophleum ivorense. Next base: position 2,236,287 of record JAIUCV010000117.1, on the reverse strand, counting down.
CAAGAGAATCGATCGGGACCTGCCAGCTCAACCAAGGGATTTGATAATCCTCGCTTGGGACTTGCTTCTTGAACTCGTTGAGATCTCTCTAGATCTACCGAAAACAAGGGATAGAGAATACTTTCTCCCAAAAGCCAAAGCTCTTTTATTAATAATCAACAACTTCATAATACAATAAGCCTAAACGGCTATTTATAAGAAAACCATAAAACCCTAAACCAATAATAATAATTAATTTAAATAATAAAATAGTTAATCTAAATATTTGGAACATTTCCAATTATCTTCCTGCATCATTCTCTCTGGGTTGGAGAAGATTCGCCCTCGAATCTTAACCGTGGTCTTCCTTTCCAAATCTTCTTCCGCTAAAATCATTCCATAATCTCTTTTCCTTTTTCCTTGTCTTCCATCGATAGTATTTCACACCTAAAAATAATAAGGTTTCCTTTTCTTCATAAGATGAAATATTTGTTATGCCTTTTTTCTTGAAAACTCCACTTGTGCTCTTCTCCACATTACTCACGCAAACATATAGGGGGTGATTGGTGGGAGCTGTGGTTGCTCTCCACAGCTATATTTCTCTCTACAGCAATCAAAAGTTACCAATCAAGCTTTTCTTTCATCTCTTTCCATTTTTGAAACACACAGCAACTTTTTTTATTTATGGAAATTTCGTGGTTGTAGAGAGCAATTTTTCTAGAGCACTAAATTTAGTGCTCTCAAAATTCTTTCTCTTCTCTTTCCTTATTGTTTTGTCCGCTTTCTTTATTTAATCTTTGATTTCTATATCTTATTTCTTTGTTTTAATGCTATATTTAATGACACAATATACAAAAAAAAAAAAAACTTACAGCACTAAAGTCTACAGCCACAGCAATAAATCTTACAGTCTAAATTCTACAGCAAAAATTAAAAGCTACAGCAGCAACCAATCAGGCCCATATTCTTCTTTTTTATTGGCTTTCTGAAAATCGTGACATTCTTCATATGGCACTAAAGCACGTCGATGATGAACAAATATAACCCTTACGTTCTCCACCTCTTGAATATTGAATAACACTTTTTCTTCTTCTTTTTGAATAAATCCTTCATTATCATAAATATCAAAAACTGGATCTCCAACAATTTCTCTGAAATTTTCGCAGAGATCTTCGCATAGAACAAACGGATATTCATCCGTGTGATAGTAAAAACTCCCAAACAACATGATATAGAAGAACAGGATCAAACCTTGATTGAGAAATCAAAGTGCTGTCTCTGATACCAACTGATGTAGCGGAAGCTACAATAAACACAGCTCAACCAATGATTCAAGAGAATCGATCGGGACCTACCAGCTCAACCAAGGGATTTGATAATCCTCGCTTGGGACCTGCTTCTTGAACTCGTTGAGATCTCTCTAGATCTACCGAAAACAAGGGATAGAGAATACTTTCTCCCAAAAGCCAAAGCTCTTTTATTAATAATCAACAACTTCATAATACAATAAGCCTAAACGGCTATTTATAAGAAAACCATGAAACCCTAAACCAATAATAATAATTAATTTAAATAATAAAATAGTTAATCTAAATATTTGGAACATTTCCAATTATCTTCCTGCATCAAGGAGTCAGCTCCCATGGAAGCAAGGCTAAAGTGGGAAGGTTGAGCAGATAGAGAGCCCAGCTCAAGACGAACTTCTGGAAAAAAAGTGTCTCCAACCATGACTCAGGCCACACCTCAAGCACATAGCTCGTTGCACTCCTCCACCGCAGAAAAGCTTGTCTGATAGCGAGATCGACCCTGAGCCAAAAGAAGAACCTCCCCTCGCTCCTCAAGCTCTCGAGATGATCTCACATCATCCTCCTCAAGCGAATAAAGGTACCCACTCCAAAACTGTAAATAGCATGCATTTTTCTTTTATTTTTCATTTCTCTTTTGCTTTGATTTTCTCCTCTTCTTTTTATCACACAAGGGACCGTGTGAATTAAGTGTGGGGGAGAAGGTCAATGGTACTTGACGAAGTGTTTTGTGTTCTTATTTTATTTTAGCATACTTGAGTCTCATGCATTTGCATCATATAGAAAATCATATAAAATTTTCAAAAATTGCATAAAAAAATACAAAAACAGAGCATGTAGTTTATGTTCATAACATTTCGCATTTGAGCAATCTTTGGTTGAGCTGAATGGTTGAGTTGCGGTATTGATTCAGTGCCCTAGTTCTAAGTTGTTTGACGCATGTGAATGATCTTGAAGTTAAGATAGAACCGCATCAATAGCGAGCATCATGATTGTCTTGGTGAAACCGAATGCATTGCTTTGATTTGAATCCGCTCCTTGCTCAAGTGAAACCTAATCTGATTTTTAAATTATCATGCTCATGCCTGTTATCATGCTCATGCCTGTTAAGTATTGCTCGTGGATTATACATACTTGAATCATATTTGCATAATGTTTTATCCCCTTCTGTTGATTCAAGTAGAACTCCCCTCCCTTAACCAATCCTCTCCTTCAAGCCAATTGATATTCTTGTGTGTTTGTGAGGCCTCTTTGAAAAGCTTGGCATAAAGTGTTAGGTCTTGAGCCGACAAGGATAGATGATCATGTAGATTCTGGTCCACGCTTTTTGGGCCAGACTAGGCTAGGATCGGGTCTGGGAATGTCTTGGGTTGGGAGTCTTGGGGAAGAAGAAAAAAAGTCTTGAGCAGAAAAGGGCAGCAAAACAAAAAAATTGTTAAGGTTGTTAGAGCTTGGTCTATGTGCGTATAAGATTAGCCCCCATCATAAAAGAAAATGAGAAAAGAGAAAGAAAAAGTTTAAAAGAAAGATGGGTTAGGGCAGAAAAAGAAAAAACCTAGACCAAGTCTCTTGTGTATAGCAAAAAGCCTTAGGAAAAATCACCTGCCAAAGCGAAAAGCTCTTGAGAAAAGAGAAGAAAAAGAAAAGTCAAAACACCAGGAAAATGGGCAGAAATAAGAGGGCTTTGGGTTGTTCTTCATTAGGGGTTTGGGATTCAGTTGAGGTACTTGGGGTAGATGATCATTTGTCCTTGTACTTATCAGTTGGTTCTCGCCTTTAGCATTATGCCGATGCTCTTTCACTTCATTTTGAGAGAGCCCTTCCCTGTTTTGTTTGACTTGAGCACATATTGTTCACATTTGCTCTTTCTTTTCTTAGCCAAATGAGTATTCTTGACATGCATGAGTTTTGATCCATGGTTTTATGCTCTTAATGAATGTTAAAAGGAATGGAGGATTTGAATGCACGTTTAGGTTAAGCAAGATGTCATTGATTGTAATCGAAGGGTGCGGCTAAGATTTGTGAAGAAGAGAACCTCACTTGCGCCTTAGACCTTGGAACTAGGTTGTTGATTTTATTCCCCCGCTCGGCTTTTCTCTCAACCGTTTTGCTCAATTTGACAATCTTGCATTTAGTTTTAGTTTGCTTGAGGGCAAGCAAAGACTAAGTGTGGGGGTGTTGATGTACTCAACATTTGCATGCATGTAGCATTACATTCTGCACAGTCTTGTACATCTTTGAGTCTCATTTCATATCATTTAGTGGAGATTTCATCTCCTTAGGATCATTTAGCCTTTAGGTTTGCATTTTGCATATCCATTGCATTTGGAGTGCATTTATCAGGTATTTGGAACTCTAAGTGAAGGAGACGAACAGAGGTGGTGATGAGAGACAAGCTGGAAGCTAACCAGAGCTTAAAGGCGTTCAAAGGAGATTGCAAAAATAGGGGACTTGAGCAAGGAAAACAGAGCACTTGAGGAGTTTGCTCAAGACGGATCGAAAGAGTGACCCTAGAGCTAAAGTTACCTCAACCAAATCTCATCCTTAGGACCTTATTATTATTCTGTCTTTTCGCCCTTACGCTTAGGGATAGGTTAGATTAGAGTTTTCTTATGATTAGTCCTTGATTTCTTAATGTTCTTAATCTCTATCCCTCTCTGTTAGGCTGAGCTTTATGCGAACCAGCTACTAACCCTACTGGTTTATATTTTAGGGTTCATCACCACGAGAGTGTTTGATTGAGCGCCTGATTGAGCCTAGCAGAGGATTAGCTCGCTTGTCTCACGAGAGTGATTGTACAAGGAGCTTCTAGGGCTTTTTATGGATCTGGTTTTATAGCTTTCTGGGTTCGATTCCACTGGCGAGAGTCAGGCTTAGGGGATTGTTCACAGACTGGCGGCTATCACCACGAGAGTGGGGTAACCGATCTTGAGAATCCATTGCCAAGGGATATGCTTGTATACATGTTGATTTGAACGCATCATTGACCAATCATAATTTCTTTTAATCTCAAAAACCCTGTCCTTCAGTCTAAGTCATTTACTTTCTGCTTTTACTTATGTACTTGCATTTCAATTTCATTAGGTTGTTAGCTTTGTTACATTCTTCAACCCCCTTTGCTCTTGACTTTTGACTTGAGAAGTTTCTTGTATTCTTTCTTGTCCCAATCACTCTTCAAAGTGGATTGATAACCTTACTATGCTGCAATGATATGAGCAGGAATTAAGAGTTTGAAACACTACAAAAATCCTGTTTTCAAGTAGTCGGTAAGAGATCTTGTAAGGGATTGTCACCACTCTCCACTTGTAACTTTATTGAAACTCCTTAAATGGAACTGTGTTGATTTTCTGTGTTAAATGTGTTGAATATACAAAAATGTATTTAGCTTCCATGTATGAAAGATGTATTCACATCTCAACACTGAAGCATTAAAACTCTCTTCACTGAAGCTTGTCTTCAACTGCAAACACTCCGGTTCAGCCCGAGTCTTTACTTAGTGATTGTTCCAGCTCAGCAGGCAGCTCATTACTCTCTGTTTCCTTGGCTTTAGTTGCGACAAGCTTTGTTTCAGCTGCTTTTATGTTCTACTTCATATTATAAGCTTGATGCAGCTTATCACTATAACTCTTTAGTAAAGAAAATGTATAACTGGGACTAAAGGACTTACTCCATTGGAGCTATGCGTGTCCACTAAAGCTCATATGGCTCCACTCATAAGTATTTGGGACGTTTGTGGTTTCAAGTTTGTTTTTGTGTTTAAGATCCAGAAGTTAGTTATACTTCCATCGAGGACCTCTGATGTCTTGCGTTTTAGCGCACTCTAACCACTGTTTTCACGTGTTTTATCGAGTCTTCATAGTCTTTATCGAGTCTTTACAGGTTGAAAGTCATTCAAAGGAGCATTTCGGTGACACGGAGTGGCAACATGCGATATAGAGCAAAAGGGGTCGAAGTAACCAGAAAGTTGACAACCAAACTTGACGCCCAAACCCGTCGATCGACTGGCCGTTTGATCGAATGCCTACAAGATAGGAAATTGAGTCAGCTTTCATTTGGCGCCGGTTTCAGGTCATTCCGATAAACGGTTGACGAGTTATGATGGTTTTTGTGAAGGCATGTCAGACCAGACGATCCAACCCCGGCGACCTGACACCGGCGATCGGCCCGGCGATCGGCCCGGCGATCGGCCCGGCGATCCACACCGGCGATCCACCCCGGCGACCAACCCCGGCGACCGGCCCGGCGATCGACCCCGGCGACCAACCCCGGCGATCCATCCCGTCGATCGCCCGATCGCCCGTCAGCCGGCCCGGCGACCAACCCCGGCGACCGTCCCGGCGATCAACCCCGGCGACCGGCCCGGCGATCGACCCCGGCGACCAACCCCGGCGATCGACCTGGCGATCCATCCCGTCGATCGCCCGATCGCCCGTCAGCCGTTGATCACCTCCCGTTGATCAGTGCGTTCGATCTACACTGTCCATCAGCCGATCGATCTCGACCGTTCAATCCCCATTGTTCGATCTCGACCGTTCGATCATCGGTTTTCGACACCTGACCTATTTACACTCGTTTTTCAGCCGTTGTTTAGGCTATGCTTTCTTTTACGTTTTCTTTTACACTTTGTTCGGAGAGTTTTTCGAGGGAGAGAGCGGCTTTTCATTGTTTTCGAGGGGAAGATCTCTGAATCCTGAGTGACAGTATTGGAGAAGATTTCTAAACCTTTATCTCTTATCTTTATTCAATGAATTCCGTTTCTTCAATCGTTGTTGTTTGCTCGAACATGTGTGAGTAGTCGCCTCGCTAGATCTAGGTTTTTCAAAGGAGTTTCATGACTTAGATAACTGAATGCAGATAGGATACTTGTTCTTTGAATCAAGGATCATTTAGAGTGCGTCTTCGGATACATACCTCAACGAGAATCCAAATCTTCAGATTGTGGCAACTTCGACCATCAGCTAAGGTCGTCGTATCTCGGGATCCTTGATGAGAAGAGTCTCTTTGTTTTCGCCTTTGATAATCTTAATGCTAAGATTGATTTGATCGCTCAGTTTTAGATCCTAGGCTTCCTATTCATCAAAAGTGTTATAGGGTGCTAGATAAATCATTGGTGAGCGATCCGTCCTTAGCCTGCGAGAGTTGATGCTAAGGCGGATCGTGAACATATCGAACCTGATTTTATTGCTTGCTTTCAACTGCTAGATTCAAACGATAGTTTAGACATCTAGGTTGTTTAGCATAGTCGTTAATACCGCGACAGTGGATTAACGTACTTTCATGTTTGAGTTCGAAACCTGTTTGCATTCATTTTCCTGAATAGTCGTTTGGTTACCTTTCATGAGCTCTTGCGAATTACCTCGGTCTAGTGCTTTGTCTTTATTGAATTTTAATCGTTGTTTACATTTGTTACTGTTACTATATCACAACCAAACCATATCATTGTCTTAGCTCTATTTCTTGTCTCATAAGTTCACTGTGCAACACTGGTCCTCTGGACTCGAATCATTTATACACACTTCCATCCTTTTATCAACCTCTCGAATGTACCAAGATGCAATATTAAGAACCTCTTACTCTTGATCGCCTTGAGGATCGGTGATGCATACATCTCTTCTGTGTCTCTCTACCTCTAATGGTCTTCATCGTTAATGGGTCAAAGATTGAACCATCTTAAGCCTATTCCACCCTCTTTGGTTTCGGACTCTATTAAAAAAACATGTTTCAGTGTAATTCTTTCTCTTTTGTTTTGTTGTGTGATATATGGGCTATTTAGCTGATTGTGCCTCCAAGACTTTGTAAAAATTTATGCATTTAGTAGAAACTAGGAATTAACTGTTCGGTTTGAGTTATCTTCTAGAATTCAAATTTATTCCACGAAGGTGATTTCATTGCAATAAATAAACTCATTTACATATGAAATCAACATAAGAACAAAGATATTTTAACATGTTAAGTATATAATCGAAAAGAGTAGTATTGGTGTGCATGCAAACATTAATGCCGATATGGGACAAGATTGTACCGAGAAATTCGAAGATCGAGACTGCTAATTGTGTAGGCTTGTCTCATAAAAACGGTGTTTGCATTATATCGGATGCACTTCCTCCTAAAACTTCTACATATCGTTGTTGTTGTTTCTAAACTACATATGTAATTCATCATTAATCTTTTTATGTTTATGTTGTTGTTGTTGTTGTTGATCAAATATGTTTATGTTTTTCTTTCAACTAGTAAAAGGAAAATAATTGACAAAAAACATAGCCAATCGAAATAACCCAATTTTATCCTTGGTTTAACGGCGTTTAGAGCATCTCCATTGGTGAGATACCCTCACAAGTATCTCAACTATATAATTCTATTATTTTTAACATAATTTTATTATATAATTAAAATTTCATCTATAAAGACAAATTAAACAAATAATAATATTACATGTGTGAAATGGGTATCTCAAGACAAACTAAGGTAATAATACATCAATAGTAATTTCAAATATATTTGTAATGGGGATATGCTCCTAACATCAAACAAACTAAGGCAATAATTTAGCTTTTTATTCTAAAAACTAGAGTCTTAAATCAACTGAACGTAACTTGATAATGGCTAGAGTTATGGTTACATAAATTGATCACATAAAAAAAATTCTCAAAAAAACTCCAAAAATAAAATTAACATCAATGATCATGTGTCACTAAAGTAGAAAGCAAAAAGAAACACGAATCAGATTCACATCCTTGGAACGTAAACACATTCTCACACCACTTGGTGAATCTTTCATTCTGTACAGATGGGGATAGCACAAGTGAAACCTCTGCACACCAAATCTGCGTTTTAGGGCCAGACCGTTGAAAAGAATAAATTTTTCCTTTGGCAGTAGACATGTATGAATTTGAGAAAGATGCCAAAACACATCCTTGATTAACAACATGAATTTGTAAGTTTAAGGAATGTAGATTATTTTTGTTTCTAAGCAAGTAAATGTAGCTGAAACTTCTTGTGCAATCTAAGTACATTGCAGTTCACTGTTACTTTCTTCTTGATTTTGTCATTTTTTATAGTGACCCAGTCTTCAAAACCTTAAATCATTCATAGCCCATTTGATTTTTTACAAATAACAAGATGGTGAATAAGTTTTTTATGCTTATATTTTAGTATTTTACTTTGTTCTCTTCTTTTTCCTCTTTAGTAACTTAGTTTCTTTGATCTCATTCTCTTCAGAAAAATCGCGATATTAGGATTATGTTTGATTTTTGGGAAAATTGGCAATTTACCCCAAAAAAAAGCTCTTCTTGTCCCTTTACCCCCTTTTTGACTTTTGCTATTTTGTGCCATCATTGCCCTTCAATATAGTTAATAACTCATACAAACTTTTTTTGAAAGTGAACAAAATTTCTAAAATTCTTAAAAATGATGTTAAAACTGTGTAGAATGTTTGAGATTTTTTAGATTTTTTTTTCATGTTTATAAAATTAATTAAAGGTTGAGTCTACGAACTTCGATTTTCAAAGTAGAATACGTTTTCTACTGTTTACGTAGACGTCTAGCGAGCGTAGAAGATGAAATCTACAAGTTTTTCATACTTCTACCGTTTCGTAGAATTTGCTCCAAACATATTCTACGTAATACACTATCTTCTGCTAATTGTAGATTTCAAGTTCTACGGTAAACACTGACATCTACCGGTCGTAGAGTCTGTGTTCTACGTATTACATTATATTCTACCATTCGCAGAATTTGTGTTCTACAAAAAACATATTGGCTACAATTTCGTAGAATGCATATTTTCGTTACATGTTCTACCAAAATAACTAACATCTACCATTCGTAGAATTCGTCTTCTACGAGAATCCAGAAAATATTGCAACTGAATATTTTTCAAATCTTTACATATTTTTTTCTCTCAAGGCACGAAAATATTCTTCCACAACGCCCCTCTGTCGATTTTCAGCCACCTCATCTTCCTCTCTGATACCCTAACTCTCTTTTTCTTCATCTAAATTAATATGTTGCATATCTATGTCACTTGTGGTTCATGGAAAATGTGTGCAACCAATGGGTGGATATTTGTTGCTGATGAGGAAAAAGGAAGAAGACTAGTTGCTTTGGAATCTACTACTAGTTTCGAGGAGTTAAAAACGATTGTTTTGGAGGACTTCTCAATTGAGAGGGGGATTGACGTTGAGTTTAGCTATTTGCCACGCGGTTTGATCAATGACGCTATGTCTCCCCGAATTGTCGATGTTCTTCCTCCTCACATCTTCCTCTCTCTATACCCTAAATCTCTTTTTCTTCATCTAAATTAATATGTTGCATATCTATGTCACTTGTGGTTCATGGAAAATGTGTGCAACCAATGGGTGTATATTTGTTGCTGATGAGGAAAAAGGAAGAAGACTAGTTGCTTTGGAATCTACTACTAGTTTCGAGGAGTTAAAAACGATTGTTTTGGAGGACTTCTCAATCGAGAGGGGCGTTGACTTTGAGTTTAGCTATTTGCCACGCGGTTTGATCAATAACGCTATGTCTCCCCGATAATGATTCATATGGCAAACCTTATCTTGTTCGTGTGATGATTATAAAGACAAGAGTTCTCAATTTTTTTTTTTTTCTGTCAACGTGTTTATCATTGCCAAATAATTCTCTTTTTTATTTTTTCTCTAAAACTTTTTACAGTGTCAATTTTGTAAAACAAAACAGAGGAAATTACACATGAACTCATGAACATCACAGCAAGAAACACAACACACGAGCATAATGCTTCACCTTCTTCAATCTTCATTTTCCATATATTTGCTTTTAATAACTCTCTAATCAATCACAAGCCGTTTGAAACACTGAAGCTGAGCCAAAAACTAGGAAAAAGGAAGAAAATCTGTAGCTTTTTCCCTATAAACAGATTGAATCCATCAAAAAAAATGTTTGCCACTTTGGTCTTCTTCTTCTTCTTCTTTCTTCTGTTATCAATCCTTTTGTTCTTGTTCAGTTGTTAATGAAGAAGAAGAAGTGGGAACTGGTCTTGGAATGCTGGAACCTGTTACAGGTTTCTCTAACCGCTTTAGACAAGCCATTATCTCTGCAAACTTGGCCTTAACTTTGAATCCCTACCAAACACACACACACACACACAAAAACCACAAGATATATCAGCCAAACCATAAGAACAAGATAGCTTATAAGGCCCATTGTCAAGGCTTGTTACAGAGCTATAAACCGTAAAAGATTCAAGAAACTGTTTAACTCACGTTTGCCAGCATTTACTGATGAGATCTGCGATAGCTGGATCGACAAAGTCGGGAATGTCAAGACGCCGATGCTGAAAACCAACTGCACCAACAACTTGCATCGGATTCATCTTTCCCTACGGTTGCTGTAACGTAAATAGTTCCCATAGAATCACACCGTAGCTGTAAACATCGCACCTGTTTCACATATCGTTTTTCATCTAACCTCAGCGAACAATTGAAACATAATCAAATCCAAATGAAAACCTTAGAAACTCCAAATCAGTTTTCATGTCACCAAATCCCCAATTGCATGTCCCAAATCTTCAATTACAACTCTATCTCGAAACATTCTTAGGCAAAAATCGATTAATCAAGGAACCACTATTGCAAACATAATCAAACCCATAATCAAACCTTAGAAACCCCAAATCAGTTTTCATGTCTTAAAATCCCCAATTGCATGTCTCCTCTCTTCAATTGCAAACTCTATCTCGAAACTTCTTAGGGGAAAGTAGATTAATCAAGAAACCAGCATACTACTAACCTTGTGAGTTACTAGAGGAGGTGATTGACGGATAACAAGGACGATGGGAGCAGAGGACCACTGATGACACGGCGAAGAGAACGGAGAGCAGATGAAACACGGCGAGCGCGGACGAGAACGGAGAAGAGAAAAAGAAATCGGGGAGGAGAGAAGAGAAAAAGTAACCGGAGAGGAAGAAATCGGCGAAGAAAGGAGATGAGGGGAAGAGGAAAAAAATCGCCGTTGTCCGCTATGTGAGAGGAGAGAAAATGAGGGGAAGAAGAAAAATAAAACTATATCTAATCAATTTTCCTATTTTAATTATGATTTTAATCAAAACTTTATCTAATCAATTTCAAGGTTAAAATTGGATTAATTGTCCAAAAAAAGAGTAAGGGGACAAAGTGGATTTGTGAAAGTGTATATGGACAAGAAAAGGTTTTTTTTGGGGTATTTAGCCAATTTTCCCTAATACTTAAAAAAGTAGGGGAATTGCCAAAACTAGTACACAATTTGATTTGAAATGCAAAACTAGTACACAATTTGAATGGTGAGCAAAACTAGTATTATGGGCATGTACAATTACAAACTAGGCCCTTATGAACAAAGAAAAAAATGATGGTCGCAATGTCTGTTTTACCCTTTTTAAAGTCTATTCATGAAGTCTACGGAGTATTAGACTTCATCATGAAGTCTAATTCGTAATCACAACTCAAATTTAATTTAGAAAATTATAGGAAATTGTTTTGATGAAACAAAATTATACATAAATAAGATTAGAACATTTGGCATCCAAAAAATAAAATTGCATAAAAATGAATCCATTTAACTCAAGTAAGAGAAATTATGTTTGTAACCTATAAATTGCGTGAAGTCTACTCAAGAAGTCTACTATATAGGAAAATCTTAAATTTAAAGTTTCAAATATATTAAAAATATGTTGATTAAGATATTTACACATAATTTTAACAAGTAAAAGTACTATCCATGAAAAATAAATTTGCATATAAATTGATCAATTTAATTCCGGTAATACAAATTATGGTATAATCCAAAAAATATTGTGTGAAGTCTACTAAAGAAGTCTACCAAATAACAAAATCTTAAATTTAAAGTTTAAAATCGATAAAAAATAATTTTGATAAAAGATTTTATGGATAATTTTAATAAACACAAGTCCTATCTATGAAAAATAAAATTTCATGAAAATAAGTCAATTTATAAGTTTCATGAATAAACCAATCACCAAGCTTAGTGTTTGAGGTTTAATGTATAGGGTTTATGATTGTCATTGATAGGTTTTGAGAATTTTGACATAAAAAATGTTTGCGGTTCGTTTAACGATTTATAACTCATGAATTTGTACTTTATAATGTTAATTGTGATTATGTAAACATAATTAACGTTTACTATAAGTTTTTTCTTAAAAATTCGATTTAGGGTTTAGGGTTAGTTAGATTTCATTAGTAGACTTCATAGTTAGACTTCGTTATAAAGTCTAACTAAAAAAAAAACAGAGCGGGAAACAAAATATTTTGGCGGGAATTGGCGGGATTCAAAAGAAATTTAATCGGTTTGGGAGACTTCATGTGTAGACTTCGTAATGAAATCTGTTTAACCGAACTTAACCAAAATTTTGTTTTATTTAACCAGAAATTTTCTTTCATCTAACCAGAAATTTTACCATAGTATATAAAGGAATAACCCTAATATTATAGAAACAAATCTGTATCTCAAGCGGCGCTCTTCTCTCTCTCATCTCTCCTTGAACCTCGGCCACTTTACTCGTCTTCCAGGCCTCGCAGCTTCTCTTCTCCGTCTCACTCGCTCTCCTCTCTTCTCTGACCCCAGATTCTCCTCTCTACCCTCTCCAATTCGGCATCGGGCTTCTCCGTCACTTCTCCGATCCGGAGTTCCGCCGCCGCGCTCGCGTATCCTTGCGCATCGCCTCTTCGTCTCCGCCACTTCCCTCGCTGGATTGTGCTCGAGGGCTGTGTTTTGCATGTCTAGTTATTCGTTCGGAGCGATTGGAAAAATAGGGTTTACGGGATTTGTGACTGTTTGATGAGGTAAATTGATGAATCCCTTGATGCTTGTTTGAATGAAGGAATATGAGGAAATCTAATACGTCAGGTCCACTTGATCGATTCGCAAGGCCATGTAAGAGATCTTATCTGCTTTATTGCTTCCATTTATCTTTCAGTCCTTCGTGTTTTTTTTTTTTTTTTGTTTGCGTGCATTTCCTTTTGTAATTCTGGGAAGTTTTGTTTTTAGGGTTTACTGTGGGCTGATATGATTCAGTGGAGAAAGGAATTTGGTACTGACACTATTCTTCAGGTATGCTGCTTTTAACAGTAGATAGAGTTGCTCCTTGGTTTCTGATTAACAAGTCGATGTCTTTTTAACCTTTTATTTGTCTCAACAGGATTTTGATTTCGAAGAGATTAATGAAGCTGTGAAACATTACCTACACGGTTATCACGGTGTTGATAAAGAAGGCAGGCCTATTTACATTGAAAGGCTAGGGGAAGTTGATCCCAACAGACTCATACAAGTTACAAGCATGGATCGAGTTTGAGAGGACCTTTATGATCAAGTTTCTTTCCTGCACTATTGCTGCAGAGAAGCATATTGATTCAAGCACAACTATTCTAGATGTTCAAGGAGTGGTAATTTCCAACAATTTCTTTATGTTACTATTCTCTCTACTCAGTTTTAACATTTTACGGGGGTTGTGAAATGAGATTCTTATGCTTTGTCTTGCTTCATATAATCTTATATTCAGCGCTTTCAAAACTTTAACAAGTCTGCTCGGGAGCTTATCACACGATTACAAAAGATTGATGGAGACAATTATGCTGAGGTAATTTTTAACATGGATTAACATATGTTCTCTCTCTGGCTACTCTTAGTGTACATTTGATACATACAAACTTGTTTTTTTCCTACTAGAAGCAGCAGAGTCTAGGGTTCTAAACTTGTGGAAAATTTTGAGCAGGGTTGCTGATTTCGGAATTGCCACTCATTTGATTGACAAAGATCCACTTTTGTTACCAAATTTGTACATTATATGACTCAATTTACATGTTGTTGGATTAATTCTGCTTGTCTTTCTCTTTTGCAGACTCATACAATAAAGACAAGACTTCAGGCATGTCCAAGCAACTAAATTCTTAAAATGTATATGTATTAGACTTGCTTTGACACTGGTTATTTTGACAATATATCTTTGTAGAACTTCGGCTTTATTAGATGGAGTTTACGAACCCACAAAGCAGAAACTGCTGAAGACCTTTCCTTATCAGTTAAGTGCAGTTGCTCACTTGGTGAGAGATTTTCTTTTATCTTTAGTTTTGCCATTGATAATGTATGACAATGTTCCTTGTTGAGTTTTGTTCCACAAAATCTGGTAATATCTCTTCACCTTTTAAACGATGCCAAAAGTTAGCATTAGCCAAGTTTACTTTAATTCTTAAACTCATTGCAAACTTGTGATTGTTGGGGTTTTGACTAGGTTGGCTGGAGCGGATCATATGGTGCTGTTTGTGAAGCCCTCACGAGACCAGCTTTTTTTTGTCAAGACCAAAGTTTTGCATTCCTGACCAAGACCAAAGGTTTTTTTTTTTGGGTGAGAGACTTATGCAGCATGTATGTTACCACAAAAGAAAAACATGAAGAGTTTATGGAAGTTTTTGTTGTAGCCTACACTTAGCATTCTTGGTCCAACATATTTTGTATTGTTGAATTGTGAATCAAATTTTGTATTTTCACTCACTTACCCATTCTTAATGTTATTTTAAAGATTAGTAATTTTTCAAACAACATATTTCAGACACTTAACCAAATCAAAGTAGAAAAATTTAGACAAAAATCAAATAAATCTCAAGCATTTTGATGCATTCTACCTTGCTAAAATGGACCAATTCAAGTTTTCCCATACCATTTTACCTAGCTAATGGACCAAGTTGGAAAAAATAATTAGATTTTATGAGTAGACTTCATGAATTGACCTTGTGTAGACTTTACATCTTTTGAAAAAAAAAAAAACTCAAAATCAAGTTTTTTTTCATACATCTTACCTAGCTAATATTGTCTAATATTCATCGTGAAGTCTTCTTAGTTAGACTTCGTAGTGTGACCGTATGGCCAATATGTACTCAACACCTCTGATATGTATGGTTGTGAGACTCAGTGCATCCTTCCGCCTCTTGCTAAACCATCCCCGGAACTTCTCCCTAAAAAAACTCCAAAAGATGAGGAATAGGTAATCCTTTTGTTTTCTTGACAGCCGAATTAATAGATTATGCGTTGTCTTCATCCTTCCCTTTGCTAGAGACACAAAGTCGTAGCACGTGACTTCTACTTAGCTCGATCATGCTTTGGACTTGTCTGTCGTTTGTGACAAACATGGGCGGAGTATCAATACGCATTTGCTGAGTGAACGCTTCTGGTAATGGATATGATAACTCCACACGGTGAGCGATCTTGATCACCGAATAATCATCTGAAGCCATTTGAATAAGCTCATCATGTGTACAACCATCCCTCAGCGAGAACATTCTACCTCCTTTCCGATAATCAACCTCGAAATGCCAAGTCAAATTGTCCTTTCTCACCCATTCTCCAAAAACAGATGCAATGTAGAACATTTTCTGCAAGAAAACAAAAACCAACAGCATTAGACTTCAGTGATAGACTTCATTTGTAGACTTTACCTAGAAGTCTACCTAATATTGTTTAACATTGAATTTTTACAAGAAAACCGTTTTCACAAAATATACAGCGAATAAGAAGGTCAAACTAACACACAAGCAACTAAACAGACTAACTCAACTAATTGTTCAAGAAAATCTTAAAACTTTGTTATATATTTTCCAAAAAAACGTTTTCAAATAAAACATTAAATATTAGACTTCACCAAGAAGTCTAATTGGTAGACTTCCCCGTGAAGTCTAATACACTAGTTTTGCAATTTTTCAAATTACGAATTTTTTAGAAGTCTACACGTGAAGTCTATCGAAAAAAAAGACTAGTTTTTCAATTGATTGAATTTTGACTTTTACCGATAGACTTCATTATCGTGAATAGGCTTAAAAATGAAGTATAATTCGAGAATGAAGTCTATCGGTGAAGTCTACAACAGGAATTAGACTTCATAGGTATTAGTTTTGCAATTGTTTGAATTTTTGAACTTCAAGAAATAGACTTCATCGTGAAGTCTACTCCGACAAACGTTGACTATTAGACTTCACCAAGAAGTCTATCAAGAATTAGGCTTCACGATGAAGTCTAACCCAGTATTAGACTTTGAAATGAGTATTTCAAAGTCTAATACAGCATTAATAGACTTCATGGGTAGACTTCACGATAAAACAAACTAGAAAAAGTTTGCAAAACTAGTATTTTTTCGAAGCAGACTTCACGGATAGACTTCCCGTAAAAAGTTTTCTGAAAATCAATTGCAAAACTAATCTTTTCGAATAGACTTCATTCTGAAGCCTAAACCATTTTTTTTTGTTTTCAAAGGAATATGGGTAGACTTCATTGTGAAGTCTACTCTCCAAAAAATTTGAAAAATCAATTGCAAAACTAGTGTGTTAGACTTCGTCATGAAGTCTAAACACCTGCAAAAATATGAAATTCACTCAGATCTACCAGAATTTTACCTTGCCGTGATTTGAAGTTTTGTTGACGACCTAGAACTTCGATTTAGAGCTTCAGAAAACTTCTCCAACCGTTATAATGATCTCCCACACAAAAAATTCAAAGATCTAAGAACAAAAACTTTGAAAAGATGAAAATATGTGTTCTTGGGGTGAGAATGGAGAAGAAATTGAAGAAGACAAGTTTATGAGATGATATAATGAGTTTGTATATATGTTTGAAGAGTAAATCATGCATTCAAAGCTTGATTTCGGTTCAGAATGGTTGTTGGACGAATTGATGGTGATGGCATTTTCGTGAATAAATGAAGAAGATGAGGTTTCTTTGGACTTTTTATTTTCGTATTAGACTTCACGGTTAGACTTCAAGGCCGAAAGTAATTGCATTTTTGTTATTATCACAAATATGGTAAGGATAAAGAAGGAAAGAAAAAAGAGGGTATTAGTTTTGCATTTGACTTCAAATTTTGTACTACTTTTGAAAACAGCCCAAAAAAGTATTAGTTGGACAAAGTTTAGCAAAAAAATGTTTATTGGGACAAAGAGTTTTTGTTTTCTGTGTATTTTGCCAAATTTCTCTTTTATCTTTGTAGCTTCTCATTGGTTTTTTTCTTTTTTTTTTTTTGCCATGGAAGCTTTAGGCTTAACAGCTCTTGTAATTAAACCTTTGCTTTTGGTAATTTAATTTACATTTTATCCACAAAAAAAAAGCGTACAATTATTATTTATACCAAGTCTTATTCGAAAACTTCTCAGACAGAAAACCCTCTCAGCCATTCAGAGGGTTGCTTCGTAATCTTTTCTCTCGACATTAATCTTTAGCCGAATCCACTTCTAGTAACTCATCTCCTTCTTCTACTTATTCTTGCAGTAATACATGTGATATCTTATCATGACATCACTTAGATTTCTCAGAAAGGTTCCACCTTTGAGATCGGAGTCACAAGTCAAAAGTTCACGCTTACGTCTCAACACTTGAAACCACAAACGCGTGCCGGATACTTATGGTGTCCGGTGAAATCTACGAATTACTTAAGACATCACAAACCAGCTGTACGTAGAGACCTCAAAGCTGCTATGGATATATGCATTTTTGGAAGATCCAAGATAATGCTCTAATAACATTGGAAGTTGATTAATCTAGAGGACCATTGTATTTGGAAGACATCTCAATACATGATATGGCGATTTGCTCTCAAGCACTATAAGTATTGGTTTTGATTTACTTGCTGGTCAGGTAAGCTTGGTTTACTTTTTCACGTTTTAGTGACTAATTACGAAAAGTCAGGTTCATCAAAGCATAGTCATCAAAATACTAATGTTTGTACTTTTTTAATTAGCTTTAGTTCATAATTTCAACTTTTTGTATAATTTTTTTCCGCAGATATATAGTTTTGCTATAAACCACATAATACAAAATAATATAACGTGTAAAGGAAAAATGAAATGCAAAATTCCCGCGTAGAACGAATAAATCATTCTGGTATAAATTTTCTTTTAGATTTATGTTAGTTAAGAAAAGTTTGATACGTGGACCACAGTCATTGGTTTGTTCTCATAATGACAGATGTTGCATGATGTAAATGCTGATGTGGCAGTAGCCGAGTTTGGACGCAGAAATTTGAACGCGATTCTCCATCTTCAATTTTTTTTTTCAGAAATTGTACAAAATGTCCCTCAATAATGACATAATTAGTTCACTCATTTTGAACCATTTTTCGACATAACTATTCAGAAGACAAAGTCCAAAATAGCCTTTCACGCGACTGGGATTTGTGGTGTAATGTAGTAATAATAGTGGGGTCCACTATTTTGTATTCTAAATCAACACGAGTATTTTTGTTGGATTTGGGGTTTATCCATTTTAAACTCCTTATCTTTGTCGCAACCCTCCTGCTCCACAAATAAAATCAGAGGAAAACATATAGAAAACGAAAAAGCGTTTTTAGGGTCTACAGCGTTGTTCAGTATGGCCCAGATAAAAGGTGTAGATCTTATTCTTGGTCTCCTTTCGTGTTCGAATCCACAGGTTTACGGAAGTTCAAATACTTGTTTGATTGATTTTCTATCGTATTCTACTCGAATCTGAAAGTTTGATTTCCCACATACTAAACTGAATTTAGTGCAAGGGATTTTTTTCCTCACTTACGATGTTTTAAATTGTTTCTCAAATCACAGATCTGGAACTCCCACCTTCCTTCACTTACAATTTTTAAATTTTCTCCTTTAGCCGATCCATCTTCCTTCTGTTTTGTTCGAAATCTAAATCTCACATATTTTCCTGGTAAGTTCTGTTAATCAATGGATTGTAGTTTGTCGTTGATTCCAATGTTCATTATGTCGCTGGTGAAGTAACTCTTGAATCTATTTTTTTTGCAGATGCAAAACCTTAATCTTCCTCCGTGTTTGATAGTAGCCGATCTAAACCTTTTGGATACAAGGTGGCCATTTACTAGAAGATGAGTATCATTCAGCAAATTAAAGAAGTAACGACGGCGAGGTTGAATACATCCTCCGTCAACCGCTTTTTCCTGAACATGTTACCCTTTTTTGTAAACTTGTTACCGCCTTTTTGTGAACATGTTAGCACCCTTGTTAGCACCCTTTTGTGAACTTTGTTACAGTCATTTTTGAACTTTGTTACTGATCTTTTAGTGAATTTTGTTAGCGCCTTTTCTGAACTTGTTAGCGTCTTTTTTTAATTGATAACATTTTATTTATACGTGTTAGCGCTTTATCTATACTTGTTAACGTCATATTTATATTTGTTAGCGTCTTCACCGTTTTGTAAGCCTATATTGTTACCTCGTTAACTATGTTAGCATGGTTATTATGTTGTATCATTATTATGTTATTATGTTAGCATGGTTATTATGTTATGTGATATACCATATTATGTTGTATCGCAATAAAGTTAGCATCATGTTGTTAACAAGACGTACACAACAATAACAAAGTACAATAACAAAGTGAGTATGGTTATTATAACAACAACTAATTTTTTTATTTGATTTACAGTAGGTAATTAAGTGAATATATCAAAAAGATTAAAATATGAATATATCAAAAAGATGAAAATATAATAGTTATCAGTACACCCTATTTTGTTGTATCGTTAACAACATTAGCATTATGTTGTTAACAATAGTTACACAACAATAACAAAGTTAGCATGGTTGTTATGACAACAACTATATTTACGATTTGATTTACGGTGGATATCTAAGTGAATATATCAAATTTTAAATAGTTAGCATGAAAATAGGTCTGTGGGGATTTTTATGATAACACCATTAGCGTTTAACATTGTTAGCTTTTAATGTTATTAACAATGTAGGTTGCGTTTAACATTGTTAGCGTTTAACCATTTTGATAATTCGTTAACAAGTTAGGTCGGTTTGGGGTTTAGGGTGTAGGGTTTAGGGTTTAGGGTTTAGGGTGTAGGGTTTAGAGTTTAGAGTTTAGGGTTTAGGGTTTAGGGAGAACGCCGTTCGGCCTTATCAGTACATTGTCGTTATCATTGCTGACATATATTTAAGTTAACATTGCCAAATTTTACAAACTTTCGATTTGGTATCGTATTTTATGGACACGTTGTTGTTCAATTTTATTGACAGGAGGTGCCACCTCACAAAGAATACATAATGCTGAAGGACCCCCCCTATCCTACCTGAGGGAGGCAGCAGAGGAAAAAAGAATAAGGTATGTATTGTAGCACACTTCGTGGTGGGCGACTTAAGCAGCGTTAAAAGCGTTTGCAGCTATTTCTAATGCTCCTGCTACCGATAACGTCGTTTTAGTGCTAACAGTTATTGTTAGCCGTAATGACGTTAACCCTTTGTAATATATATATAACCAATTGATTATCTCTATTGTCACAGGAACAGAAGTTACCAACGCAACTAAGCAACGATACTGTTATTAGCGATCCAAATTCGTTGAAGGTAACATTTTATACACTTTCCATTTGTTATCGTACTTTATAGAAACCTCGTTTCATTCAATTTTATTGGCAGGAGGTGCCACCCCACGAAGACGACACTATCATGAAGGACCCCACTATCCAACCCAGGCATGCAGCGTAGGAAAAAAGAAGAAGGTATATATTTTAACTGGCTTATTAAGCAGCGTTATATGCGTCACCAACATTTTGTTATGCTACCGATAACGATAACGTCGTTGTCGTTCTAACAATTAGTGTTACCTGTAATCAAATTATCGTTTTGTAATATATATATATATATATATATATATATATATATATATATAAGCAACTGATCATCTCAATTTTCTCAGGAAGACTCCGCTACCGTCAGCGACCCAAATCCTTTGAAGGTAACAACGTAAACCAAATAACGGGGAGGGGGGCCAGGCGTATTTGTTTTTCCTCATTTACATTGATAATAACTATAATTCATATCTTCCCTTTATCAGTTCATAAATGCGGTGGGCCCATATGTTCAAGCGAATTTATTTCCCAACATATCCACTCGCGCTACAAGGGCTGTATTGTCCCTTCACACCATATGTGATTCATATATATCTAAATTAAAGTTATCAGCACAACTTTCTTTATTACTCAGTTACCTCAATCACCCTTTTTTTTTTTTTTCAAACCTTCTTTTGTCTACTTCTTCTTCCTCATAAACCTGATTTAGGGTTTTAATTTTAAGCTCAAATTTTCTTCACCTTACTTCCTAATTCCTGCAATTCTATGAGACTAGGATGATTTGCAATGCGTGCGAGAGCGACAAGATTGAAGAAGAAGACGATGGGAGATTCTACTGCCAAGATTGCGGCGTTCAAGCGGAGGGTATAATCGGGACCGCCGTCAACGACGAGGATTTAATCGGAGAAGGCGGAGGTACTCGCGGCGCTGTGTATCAACATACCAACGCTCGCCGTCTACCTTCACAACTAATGGATACTCCTTCACAGCCTATACACACACAGGAAACAATGCGTTACTCCCAGTTTCGCTCTCAGCTTCAATCCGCGAGCCAGATTCCGAAATTCGAACCCGGAGCCTCCGCTCCCGACGTCAAACAAGAGCCAACCGAGCCGGCGGATTTCGGAGCTGGAGGAGCTGGGGTATTGACTTACGAGGCTTATTACAAAGAGACGAGAGATCGATACGTCGATGGGTTTCTGATGATGATAATGTCTCAATGCGATGCGTTGGTTGAGAAATTCAATGTGACGCCATTGATTGTTGGTTTGGTCGGACCCATCTGCTTACGTTTCGTAGCTCTCTCTGGCGTCTTCGATGAAGATTGGGCTGATAAGTCTATTCACGATTCCGAGCTTCAATCTCAAGGTAGAGTTTTGTTGATAATGATGCTTTAGAACTTAATTTAACGGTCATAAACAATGGAAATGTTACATTGAAATTGGCTGATAATTCTATTCATGATTGGTTCCAACAGTTCTTGATGTAGAAGATGTAAAGGTAGAAGGAAGAGAGTATAAGCGGCGTAACAGAGAGAAAAACGACTCCGAACCTCGTAACTTTGAAGGTAAAAGAGCGGTATTGATATGGGCAAGTCAGCTTAGAAAGTCTCTGCCTTTATCAAGCTCTTTAGCTATATCTTTCCTTGCTTGTCACATTGTTCGAGCACCTGTTCTACCAACGGATATAGTGAGATGGGTAGAACAAGGCTTGATTCCGTATCGATCGTGTTTTCTCAAGATTCAAGAAAAGATGGGAGCGAGATCAGCTGCTTGTCCTGTGGAAGCGCGGGTAATGTTTAGCGTCGATGAGATTGTTTCTGCTCAGAGTTTAGAATCACGAGCCGCGTCTGTCGCTGATATCATCGGTTTGGTTCTGCCTCCTGTAGATTTATACGGTATAGCTTCGAACTATCTGAAGCGGTTATCTGTTTCAGAGGATAAGGTTCTTGATCTCGTGCGTCGTATACAGAGATGGTCGACGCCTTCGGATTTATACCTGTCGAAGAACAAGCACAGGCTTCCCACTCGTGTCTGTGTCATGTCTATTCTTATGGTAGCTATACGGATGCTTTATAACATCAATGGTTTCGGTGTGTGGGAACGGAGTTTAGAAGGAGGTTTGGTTGATGATGATGGTGTTAATGAGGCAGAGGCTGATTCTCCGATTCATGATGAGGAGATGGAGATTTCAGAGACGAAGTCTGTTGATGATGCGGAGTTATCAGATGTCACGGAAGCAACTGAATATGACACTGAAGAGCTTCTGAAGAACCTTGAAACGAAATATTATGAGCTCGCTGCTGAAACCGCTGGTAAGATCGCTGATATGAGTTTGATCCCTTGTGATATATTCATCTCTCTAGATTTCTACTAACCTTTCTCTTAATGTCTGTTTTTGTTTCGCAGTATACAAAAAGGATCTTTTGTCGTTTTTATCGCACGGGAAAAAGGAGCTCTTTGCTGGTGTTGAAGCAGCATCAGCTGATGATACATACAGAAATGTTGATAGTCTGTGGAATGGTTACCAGAAGAAGCAAGACGAGGTAAAAAAAAACTGATTGCTGGTCACATTTCGTTAGTTCTTATAAACCGTCATCTCTTTTACGCGCGGTTTTGTAGGAATATGAACAGTTTGGGACTCCATCCAAGAGAGGACGAGACTGGGAAGATTATGATTTACCAGTTCACCGACTGTCCTTGAAGGATGATGACAACATAAACTTAAGTGATGGAAACAGTCCTTGTACTAGTCAAGCAAGAAGAAGCGAAACCGAGTCAATGGATTGCGATGAGACATCTATGGAATGTGTTCCATCATCACCAGAGAATCGTTATCAAGAAGAGGGAACGAAGAAGGAGAGAGCGATAAGAAGTTTAATAACAGACATGGCAGATAATTTATTCGTTTACATACCGCCTCGTGTGAAGGTAAAGAGACAAGGATGTCTACAATATGTGAGGAAGAAAGGAGATGGAGTATTGGTATACTCTGCTCACGCTGATTACTACGTTCTTCTGCGTGTTTGCGCTCGTGTCGCTGAGATTGATGCTAGGAATATGCATAGAGGTGTGTTGAGCTTTGAGAGAAGATTAGCTTGGATTGAGAAAAGGATTGATCAGGTTTTGCATATAACTCCATCTATTGTGAAATGTAAGCTCTGTAAGGATGAAGATGATGATGACGGTTTGGTTTTGGCTGATTAATAAATTATTTCAGTTATCGAAGCAACTAGTAGCTATTGATGGATGAAAACTAGATTTGAACTGACCAAATGATAACAATAAAAACGAAACAAGCGTTTTCTGGAAAAGTACAAGAAGAATCAAGAAACAGAGACATTATTCATCATGAAATTGTAACTGCAGCAACACGAGTTGTTGTTGTTGCCTGAAGAACACTTCCTTTGGTTGAAGAGGAATCAACAAGAGCCACTCTACTGCGTCCAACTCCAACACCATTCTTCTTTAACGGATCAAACTCTTGCACACCAAATGGACTCCGATCACGTTCTTGTTTGTTTGATTTCACCACACTTATTCGATCTGTGGATTCAGCTGAATTTGGTTCCCATGAAGAGGACGATGTTGAGTTGTATCCTTGTCGTTGAACGACACAGCTACTTCCTGTGATACTGTTGCTTCCTGAAGATTCTTGCTGTTCCATGTCCTCCAACGAAGAACCACCTCTCTTAACAGTCACATTGACATACTTCTCAAAGCTAGGCTCCATTAGATCCGCTTTCTTCACTGCTGCGGATTTGAAACTGTTGAACTCGGTTCTTTGGTTTTGCTTCTTCGTAGTTGAGTTAAGGTCTACTACTGCTTCGACGATGGAGCAGGCCTTGGACATAGATGAGCTTAAGGCATTGACGTTGACATTAACACTTTTCTGATGAAAATTCTGAATGTCTTCTAGTAGCAAAGCTGTGTAAGATGGTAATGCTGCTGCTGTTACCGCATTGTTGTTGTTGTCGATGCTGTTTGAGAGCAATGCTTCGGGACTGAAATCGAAATCACGGGACTTCCTCAATGATCTGCTCCGGCTCACTATCTGAGGCTTAGTAGGGATCTCAGTTCCTGATGATGGCAACACTATCTTAGTCTCTTCCACTGCCTCTTGTTGCTCTTTCGTGACACGGCTCGGGCTTGCGGTTCTGCGGATTGGAGCTTGAGTAGCGGTTTTGGCGTTCGGCTTCTGAAACAGATACATTAGAGAAACATTCAGATTCACTCCAACAATTTGGATTCAAAAATAGAAACATTCATTTCAGCAAATACCATGTACTTGATTGGATTCAACTTCTGAAACAGAAACATTTACATTCCAACATACCAAATACTTTAGTGGAATTAGGATTTATACCTGAGCCACGAGATTTGCACATTCTTTAATCAGTCCTTGACTTTCATTTTCTCTGTTCATCATCTTCTTGCTGCAAATGGTGTTGTTACCAGATCCTAATTTATCACCTTGAGGTTGTGGATACGCCAATGAGTTTGGATCAATCTCACTCAATGGGTTCCTTCTGTACGGGGAATGGTCTGTTTTCCGCCTGAGCTTTGACGGCGAAGGCTGAGTGTAGATACTGGTATTAGTCGCCGCTCTAGCCGGAGATCGTGATCTTGGAGACGCCGCTCTTGCCGGTGACTGTGACCTAGGAGACGCCGTTTTCTCGACGTTTCTTTTGACGGCAATCCGTTTAATCGATGGGTCTCCAGTGTTGCTCTTGTCCAGTGCAGGTACCGAGACGAATTTCGCTGGTCTATTGTTACTCGAATTCACAGAGCTGCCACTGCTATCTCCGATCTTAGGGTTCGGGTTTATCTCCGATCTTCTTCCCGGAGACCTGCTTACTCGTCTACTACCACCACTTCCTCTCTCTCGACTTCCCGATCGGTGACTCTTCGAATCTTCCCTTTCTCTGCTCGGAGTTCGTCTCCTCCGTTCCCGAGGCGAATCTCCGCCACGGTGGCGCTGCCTATGAATCCGCCGCTCGGCTTCTTCTTCTCCACCGTCTTCGGCATCTGCTTCCTCCGGGTCACCATCACGACTCCGCTCGTTCTGATCAAAATCGAAGCTCCTCTTAGATCCAGAGTACCTCCTGGTTTTCGCGGCGGCTGAGTTGCTCCGGCTAAGCCTCCCGCACTGAATCAATATAGCATCTACATCAACTGGATTCTGATTCGAACAGTTTGATTTCTCCTCGGAAACAGATGAATCCTCCGGATCTGTCGTCTTGGATCTCTCATCATGGCTCCTCCGATGTTTAATCACGAACACCTCTTTCCTCGGCTTGATATTCTCTTGTAGCTCTGAGTCTTGTTTTACTTCATTTCTTGGTTTAGAATCTTCTAATTCGAGCTTCTCTTCATGTGATACAGCTTCAGGTTTCAGAGATTTATCAATGGCGGATTTGTTTGGATCTGGGGACTTTACGGAAAACGATCCGCCACTTGGAGGAGAGGAGGAAGATAGAGAAGTCTTCTTGCTGAGACAGCAACCCATTTGCTGAAGAAATTGAAGCACAGAGAGAGGAATTGAAATCGGAAGCGATGATAATCAGTTTTTGAAGTAATGAGAGAGAAGAAGGATAAGAGACAGAACGAAATTCAAAACTTCAAATTCTGAGGAGAAACCTTTTTTAAAAATGTTATTAGTGAATAGTGACAGAGACAGCTCCCTTTACTTCATTTATATTCTTGATACGGCTATTTACTTTCTAAATTTACACATAGCTCCAAATATCAGTAACGGGCTCCCGACTCGTGGACTAGATTGAAAAGTTTGATAACTTTTGGGGTGAATTGAAAATAACTTTATTTGTCAAAGAGAGAGCTGACATTTGAAATCTAACAAATAATTAGTAAAAAGAGAGCCGTTAGATGTGGAGGATAGAGAGACAGAGAAGTCGATGGATATGGGTATTTTACTATCTTGTCCTCTTAACCTTTTTTGCCCCTTTTTCAAAGCAAAATCATTTGATTAAATTTTATTAAAAAAGGATCTTTTAATTATTCAAGTTTAAATTTCCAACGGCTAAATGTATGCGTTTTTGTCCGACTATGAAAGGAATCTTGGTAATTACAGATAAATGGCATTTAGTAACAAATTTTTCAGAATAATGAAATCTCTCCCTTTATCATCAAATCAAACGAACTAGTGTCTGACCCGTACAGCAGTGCAGTGCGGAATTATGTTTTTGTTTTGTTTTTTTTTTTGTTTTTTTTTATAACATGTTTTAATTTTAGTGTTAGGTTAAGAGTTATATGTTTTTTTTTGTATGTTCTTTTCTGTTAAAATTATCAAATATGTTGTTAATCTGAATTTTTGTATTAAGTGATTCAAATATTGTAGTATTAACTATTGATTATATTGTCTTTATTTATTAATAATTAAAAAAAAAAAT
This sequence comes from Erythrophleum ivorense, assembly GCA_026724425.1. Lineage (NCBI taxonomy): Eukaryota > Viridiplantae > Streptophyta > Magnoliopsida > Fabales > Fabaceae > Erythrophleum > Erythrophleum ivorense. The sequence goes on along the minus strand of JAIUCV010000117.1, from coordinate 2,209,236 downwards.
ATATAATAACCAAACACATGTCTAAACAATAAAAATATTACATCATGGTTATATTATAACTGTTATCCCTAATATACTAAAAGAGAAACATTTTTAAAAATTAACATTTCTCTCATGTGGTATTAACAACTTTGTCATGCTGAGGTGTCATCACCAGTTTCATTTTCAAGACAAATCTAAAAAAAGAATAACAATTTAAATGTAGTAATTTGATTTGTTATTTTATCATACTATAGTCATTTGATTTTTATGTTTTTCACTCAATTTTATCATATGTAATTTAGAACTATGATTAATGTTTTATTTTGTTTTTTACCTTTTTCAAAATTATTAAAAATGTTTAATTTCCACATTGTAAAACGAAGATAAGAACCAAACCATCAAATTAATATGTCGCATAAGATTTCGAGTTACGTAAATAGACAGCTTTGAGTTAAAAAAACATTAGAGTAAAATATCACCACGTGCAGGACACGTGTCCAACCCTACCAACTTAATCCAGAATCTGAATAGCTCCAAACTTTTATATATTCCTGAATAAAATATGTTTGTGGTTCCAGTTTAATAAAAAATGAAAAAATACATTTATGGATAGACTTCAAAATCATGTAATGACATTATGTAGAACCCGAAACAAAGAAGTGTGATGTGTTGTCGATAGATCATATTTGCAATATTTACAAATTGGTTTTTGAAATTTTTTCTATATCATCATCTAAGATTATTTTTTTTTCTAAATTTTAGATTTGGTATATCGATAGATATAAGAAAAACATGTATAAGTTTTTAGTAACACTAAAAATCTACTTAGAATTTATATTAGGAAAATTTCATAATGGTTTAAATTATATAAATTATAAATAATTATCTTTTAATGAACCGCGAAATTAAAAGAATCGATTGTTGGTTTAAATGAACCAAACATTGGTTTGATTTAAGTGATATTTTAGATTATTAAATTAACCCTCATTATACCTGTTTCCAAACAGATTTTATTCATAAAGAGATGGTTTTTTGGTAAAAAAAATGTATTTCTCAATTAATGCCACACCAAAACAACAAAGGATGGGCCAAAGCCCAATTATAGAAGAAATTGAAAAGCCTGTGAATCAAACATATAAGTGGGTTAAGGCCCAAGCGACAGTAATCATCAAAACCAGCACAGCTTCGTAAGAGGACTTTCAAACAAATGACGTTATTAGACTCAAAGAGTGTAGATTAGCAACGACGAAATGATATTAGAAACAAATTTTGAATCCTACATACAACTCAACAATAACAAAACAAAAAAGCCTAAGTTTTTTTGTTAATTGAAAATAAAGGTCAAATAATCATTAGCAAATAGAGGCCTAAAATTTCTTAGATACTTTCGTAAGTTAATAGATCAGCTTTGACCAAATTTTCAACGAGGATCTACCAAAAAGTTCCAATAATTTTTTTTTTCTTTTCCACAATTATATATACTCCCATTATACTTTTTAAATTATTAAAAAAAATTATTGGAGTATTTGGGGTTTCTTTCATCAATGGGATGGCGAAAAATATTTAAAAAACTAATAATAACGCTAACATTTATGACATCTCTATCTCCCTCTTCAAATACTATAATTCATTGTCCTTTTCAGCGAATCCAAGAGCTAAATAAACAAATAAAGAAAGAGAAAAACAATAGTACTTTTTCAACGGTTAAGATCTTGAGAACAAAATCCAACGGTCAAAAGAAGGTCACTCTGGTACTGACACCACCTCTCATAATTCTCGTTAATGGGACCCTCTCCCTTCTTCCTCTCTCTTCTTCACTGTGCTCTCAGGTTCGAACCGGGTCAAACTCGGGTCGGGTTGGGTCCCTTATAAGAAGAGGAAAACCACTCACTTTCTCTCTCTCTTTCACCCCCACGCACTCTTCTTTCTCTCTCTGACACATATCTCTCTCTCTCTCTGCTCCTTTCTCTCTCTTCTGTTTTTGAAAGCCAAAGTGTCTCTCTTGTAGACAGCGATGGAACTGCTTCAAGCGATTTAATGTCCACGAGAAACGCCAAGTGAAGAAGAGATTGTCTTTTGTCTTCTTCTTCTTTCATTCTTCTTCACTCCACAAAGATCTCGCAAGAAAGGGTTTTTATTTAGCTAACTTTCTTGCTTCTTGGTTTCGTTGAGTGTGGTCAATGTGTACGTAGCTGTAGTGTTCAAGAAATAAACTGATTCAGTTTCGGAGAAAAATGGGGTCTATTCAGTTTCCTGCGTTTTGGGGTTTTATGGAAGTAAGCTTTCTCTGACTCTTAATGGTGGGAGAAATTTGGGGAAGAAGAAAGGAGATGGAGAAAGACGAGTTTGTGCTTCCTGAGCTCAAGAGTTATAGCTACTGTAGTAGCTGGAAGTGAAGAAAAAAAATTAGACTGTACGGAAAAATTAGGGTTTTTTTCTTAATTACTAAATTAAAAGTTAGAAAAATCTGGAGATTCTATTACTCTTCAGATATGAAGCTATCAACATCTGGATTGGGTCAACAGGGTCATGAAGGTAATCTGATTTTCATTCATACTTTTTTTTTTTTTTCTGGAATTTGGACAAGTTTCTTAGTTCTTGTAATGTTTCAAACAGGAGAGAAATGTCTGAATTCTGAGCTATGGCATGCTTGTGCTGGACCATTAGTCTCTCTTCCTTCATCTGGAAGCCGTGTTGTCTACTTCCCACAGGGTCACAGTGAACAGGTTCAAGCTTCTTTTTTTGTTTAGTGGGTTTAAAGATTGTTTTTTTTTGTTGCTGTTGTTGTTGATGTTGTTGTTGTTGTGAAGTTTTAAAAAGTATGGAGCTTTTACTTTGTTACTAGTTTCTTTTTATATTTGTGGCATTTCCATATAAATTGAAGTGTACTTGTAGGTAGCTGCTACAACTAATAAGGAAGTTGATGGTCACATACCCAATTACCCAAGCCTACCACCACAATTGATTTGCCAGCTCCATAATGTTACTATGCATGTGCGTAGTTAGTTAGTTCCCTGTCACTTTCCCACTTTCAATTTCTTATCTCTTTAAAAGTGATTTTGGGATATGATGTGCTTTGTAAGTATGGGGTTTCGTTTGCTCTTTTCCAGGCTGATGTAGAAACGGATGAAGTCTATGCTCAAATGACCCTTCAACCATTGACACCAGTATGTTACATACATACTTAACGAGTTTTTCGTTTACTCCTCGAGTCTGTAACTTAAAGCTTAGAGTTAATGTTTGCTTATTAGGAAGAGCAGAAGGAAACATTTGTACCGATTGAGTTGGGGATTCCAAGCAAGCAGCCTAGCAATTACTTCTGTAAGACTCTCACAGCTAGTGATACTAGTACTCATGGAGGCTTCTCTGTTCCTAGACGCGCTGCTGAGAAAGTTTTTCCTCCATTGGTATAACACTTGTTTCTCTTTAGCTTACTTGCTGATATTGTGAATATATGTATGCACTTCTTTTGATATCTTTGTCTCTTCCCTGTTGCAGGATTACTCATTGCAGCCACCAGCTCAAGAATTGCTCGCAAGAGATCTTCATGATGTTGAATGGAAGTTTAGGCATATCTTTCGAGGTAGGTTTCACCTTTCCTTGGTATGAGTTGATCCCTTTAATAGCATATATATATATTTGTCTTGCTTGAGTTGGTTTAGTCCGTTAAAGACATATTTGTTCGTCTGTAAACTGGCAAGTATGCTTTAGCGGAATTAAATAGGATTATTGTTCTTCTATGTCATTCTGCTTCTTGTTTGGTTAAGTTAGAGAAACTTCGTTTTCTTTGTGTTCTTGTCGTTGTGTCATACATTGGAAGTTGGATCTATTACTTGTTGATAGACATGGAACAATAAATCAGATTATAAGGACTAGAAACTAGAAAAGCAAGAAGAATGTCTGAAAAAAGTTTAGAATCAAGAATCAGCCGAAAGGGTTGCGTTATATGCATAAAGACTCTCTGGTTCTTGGAATTGAAATGTCGAAGATATTAGAACCTTAACCAAATAAACTTACATACTTGTTGATATTAAGCCAATTTATTTGAATCCTGCTTTGTTTTTTACCTGACATAGTTCTGGTGTGATTATGCAGGACAGCCCAAACGGCATCTCCTAACTACAGGGTGGAGTGTCTTTGTCAGTGCCAAGCGACTAGTAGCTGGAGATTCTGTCATATTCATTAGGTTTATTTTCTTTTGTTCTATGTTAACTTCTGTATGTTGTGATTATATCTTTGACCGTGTTTCTCATTGTTAGGAATGAAAAGAATCAACTCTTTTTGGGAATTCGTCGTGCTACTCGGCCACAGACTATTGTGCCATCATCTGTGTTATCTAGTGATAGCATGCATATTGGACTCCTTGCTGCTGCTGCTCATGCTTCTGCAACTAACAGCTGTTTCACCGTTTTCTTCCATCCAAGGTTTGAAGAATCTGCATCTTCTTCTTTTTCTTCTTCTTCTTCTTCTCTTTCGTTATATATATATATGTATATCTGGGAAGATATGTTCTACTAATCTTTCTCTTCATGTTCAGGGCTAGTCCATCTGAGTTTGTGATACAACTTTCCAAGTACATTAAAGCCGTTTTCCACACGCGTATTTCAGTTGGGATGCGTTTTCGCATGCTCTTCGAGACAGAAGAGTCTAGCGTCCGCAGGTGATGATGCAATGTTGAAACTGAGAAAGTTATATCATTACGTTACACATATTTGCTTTAACATGTAATTCTGACAGAGGCAAGGGACACTTTCCAGGTACATGGGTACTATTACTGGTATCAGTGATCTTGATTCTGTTCGTTGGCCAAACTCTCATTGGCGATCTGTCAAGGTAACACTATTTAATCCCATCCCTCCATTTAGATTCTGATGATTTAGTCCATTGACATTGAAGGTCTTATTGGTGTAGGTTGGTTGGGATGAATCTACTGCAGGGGAGAGACAGCCGCGGGTTTCGCTATGGGAGATAGAGCCTCTTACTACCTTTCCCATGTATCCATCTCTGTTTCCTCTCAGGCTAAAACGTCCTTGGCATGCTGGCACATCTCACGGTATGGCTCTCTCTTCTCCTAACTGTTATCAACAAGTTTTGTGAATCATAGGCCATAGATCTCTTACTGTCACTCAGATATTTAGTTTGTGATTCTAGCTCAAATATGTTTGTTCATAGAAATGAGTAACTCTTAAGAGTGTTTTGCAGATGGAAGAGGTGAATTAGGAAGTGGTCTAACATGGCTAAGAGGGGGAGGAGGAGGTGGAGAGGAGCAAGGTTTGCTTCCTCTAAACTATCCATCTGTTGGTTTGTTTCCATGGATGCAACAAAGGATGGATCTCACTCAACTGGGGAACGATACTAATAATCAGCAATACCAAGCCATGTTAGCAGCTGGATTGCAGAACATCGGCGGTGGAGATCCTCTCAGACAACAACAGTTTGTCCAGCTGCAAGATCCTCACCACCACCAATATCTTCAACAACAATCAGCTGCTTCCCACAATTCTGATTTGATACTTCACCAGCAGCAACAAGCGGCGTCACGCCATCTTCTGCATGCTCAAACTCAGATCATGAGTGAGAGTCTTCCTCAGCAGAACATGCGGCAAGAAGTTAGTAACCAACAAGCTGTGCAGCAGCAGCAGCAGCAGCAGTTACAGCAACCGGACCAAAATGCGTATCTTAATGCTTTCAAAATGCAAAACGGTGGCCATCTTCAACAGTGGCAGCATTCGGATATGCCTTCACCGTCGTTCATGAAGTCAGATTTTACTGACTCAGGCAACAAATTTGCAACAACAGTTAGTCCACTGCAACTAAACTCTGCTTCTCCTGGTTCTGGAGATGGTAACAATCTCTTGAACTTCTCTATAACCGGTCAGTCAGTACTGCCTGAGCAGTTAACGAATGAAGGTTGGTCTCCGAAAGCAGCATCCAACACATTCTCCGAACCGTTGTCACTTCCACAAGCTTATGCGGGGAAAAGTCTTGCTCTAGAAACCGGGAATCTGAACCTAAACCCGCAGAATCCTTCTCTTTTCGGCGTTGATACCGACTCTGGACTTTTCCTCCCTCGCTTTGGTTCTTCATCAGGAGATGCTGAAGCATCCCCTATGTCACTAACAGATTCAGGGTTTCAGAACTCCTTGTATAGCTGCATGCAAGACACAACTCATGAGCTTTTGCATGGAGCTGGACAGATTAACCCGTCCTCCACCGAAACCAAGAACTTTGTAAAGGTGCTTCACCAAAACGACTTTCTTTGTGGCTCTTCTGTCTCTCTATAAGAAAAAAGATACTGACTTTCTTTGCAGGTTTATAAATCTGGTTCGGTAGGGCGTTCACTAGACATCTCCCGATTCAGCAGCTACCACGAGCTGCGAGAAGAGTTAGGGAAGATGTTTGCTATCGAAGGGTTGTTGGAAGACCCCCTTAGATCAGGCTGGCAGCTTGTATTCGTTGACAAGGAAAATGATATTCTTCTCCTTGGCGACGACCCGTGGGAGTAAGTTTAAACACTAATCTTTGTTGGATCTGTATGTTACATTTGGGATCAATTCTTGAAATTAAAGCTTGTTGTGGTATGTGGAAAATGTTGTTGTGCAGGTCATTTGTGAATAATGTTTGGTACATAAAGATACTATCGCCGGAAGATGTGCAGCAAATGGGAGATCATGGCGAAGGTAGTGGCGGGTCTTTCCCGCAAAACCCGAACCATCTCTAGAAGCTAGCTCTTTGCTCTAGAAGCCTGTGTTTCGTTTGAAGTTGCTTCCTTCCACTGATCTTTGTATGTCTGTTCGTCGCATCTCTCTCTCTCTCTCGTTTTGATGTTGTTAGAAAGAAACATAATCATCATATTTGTGAGTATGGGTCCTGAAACTTTTAGGGCGTACCTTTAGCTTTGTATTAGACACTTTGGTCATAAGACATTAAGAACCTTTGTTAGGTCTCTCTCAGGTAAACTCAGCTTTTCTATTTGGTAAGTTACAAATTTGTGAGGCATTCAGTTTTGGTCAGATCCGATTAAAATGCAAAATCGGACACAAGCAAGAAACCCTGTAAAATAAAACTAATACCAGTGAGATCTTCCGTAAAGTAGAAACTTTCTTAATTGATAGTATCTTGATTCTTGAAGAAGCAAGAGGCTATAACAAGAACCAAATAGTCATGGAATACAAGTATTCACGAATCCACATCAGCAGAGGAATAATTAGAACATATTGTCAGTAAAATAAGGTTGAGATCGGTGGCTTTTGATGTACGGATTTCTTGTTTATAACACCGCTTAAACCTTCTTCTTTTAAGGGCTCTCGTCGTCGGATATATAACTTCGGGTCCTTACTGAGAAGCTCTAAGGAAAGCCTCCTTGTATGAAGCTGACCTTCTCAAGATATCTCTCAAACTTGTTTTGTATGAGAGAGCAATGGACATCTCCTCTAAATTGTGTAACAAATTGTTGCAACTTTCACTCGATTCTTTTTTGTCCTTTTCTCCCAGTAATGTTTTTGAAAAGAGAAGAGCTTTACAGTAAGCTCATTCCAGAAATGCCACAAGCCACTAATACAATCAGAATTTCACATATAATAATAATGTTGAATTATTACAGAAAACCAGAGCAAAACACTAAGATTAAGCTTGTCCAAAACTCCAAAACATGATAATGATTAAACCATAGTTAAGTTGAAAGTAACCACATTTAGTACATACGTATAGTCACATCTTCCCAAGCGCACAACTTGAAAAGGAACAACTTTGTTATAAAAGAGACTAGATATAATTTGCAGTCTCGGCAAGGTTTGCGGTAATCCTAAGCATCTTGGTCTTCAATTTGGCTTCCTCAGAGCATAACGCTTTCCATTCATCACTCAACTCTTTTCTTTTAACCCTTGCAAGATTCATCAACTTCCCAAGCTGAAACTTCTTCTGATAATCGCTCAAACCTCGCCAAGACACCAACGTCTCAAAAGCATCCCGCAACCACTCATCATCATCAGCATCAATACCATCATTACCATCACTAGATTCAGTTTTCATACCAGCATTCCAAGGTTCAACATTCTCCTGATTCAACAAACCAAACCCATATGATAGGTTTTTAATAACTTATAACAAACCAACACACAAAAAGCTGAATTAAAAAAAAATGATATAACTTACGATGACATTCTTGATGTCATCATTAGCAAAATCAGAATCATTTTGGCCCCAAATCATGTTGGAATATCCAAAAGCTTCCTCTTCCTCACTAAAGATCGGATCGTCTCCTGGATTGATTTTCTCCATGCGAGTAAGGAATCTCTCTTTCAAGTCTCTCATCTTACTCCGTATCTGCTTTTTAGAGAATCTCGCAGCGATGGAATCTCCGACGAAACGATGAAAAGCTTTCCAATCAACCTTGGATTGGAGTCCAGTCTTAGCTTGATAATCCACTAATTCCTTTTTTAAAAAAATATTCTAGTGAGAAATTTAATGAATCAATCAAACGATGATGAAGCAGAAGAGAGAGAGAGAGAGACCTTTAACAGAGCGAGCTCATCTTGCTCGTTCCAGATCGGGTTGATCTGTACCGGCGAAGAAGCCGATTTCTTGGTTTTGCTTCTCTTCTTCTTTGTCTTTTCTTCTTCTGCTTCTGCATGTTTCCGCTGGGATTGTCGTTCGGAGAGGGATTGTGAAGCCGGAGTCGACATGGTTATCTATATCAACTGTTTCACGCAGAGAAAGAGAAATCGAAATTTCACCAAACCTACCAGTGATCTAAGAATGTGATGAAACTCCGGCGAATAATCAAAGATTCTACAGAGAAAAAGCAAACCGGATTTTCTGAATTTTTCAGTTTGGGGGTATCGGAGCAACTTGTGGAGACAGAGGAAGAGGAGAGAGTCTTTAACAACATTGACAGTTTGACACTTGTAAGCTTTGGGGTACACGCGGCGCTTTTTTACTATTAAAAAAAAAAAGTTTAAGTTTAAGTTTAATAATTTTGAGTAAAAGTGAAAAATCAAGAGCTGATTGGACCGTTCTGATTTTTGTACTAACAATTTAACACTCTCTTAACATGCAGAGCCATAAAACCTAAATCAGTAAATAGAAACAAATTTCTATCAGTCAATAGTATGGATATAATTACGAGAATTATTCGTTTGAAAAAAAAAAAAAAAATACGAGAATTATTCAAAACAGATAAAGATCTAGCCAAAATTTTAGGTTTTTGTTCATGTGTGTCAATTTATGAAATTTCTTGTTGTAAGCATTAGGGATCTATATAAATTGTTTTCATTTGGCAATAATTAGTGCGTGTGATCTAAAAAGGTCCACGTTTTGTATTGGTTTTGTTCTCTTCTCTAGATATTTCATTATTAATTTGTATGTTGGCGAAGTTAGTTGCCCAAACAGTTATTAGGAGAGTAATCTTAGATATATCAAGTCTTACAAGATACAAGGTAAGAATTTCTAGAAATTTGAGTTTCTGCAATGATCATTTTACTTATACTTATACTCACAATCCTCCCACTTGTACAATATGAAATGCTACTTCTGACTCTAAGACCATTTCTTTTATACATACCGTAGTATTTGGTTGAAGAACACTCTGGGTTAGATCAAATTTGGGAGCTTCATGGTGACAAATCACATGCATATACAGTTCTTTGTAGTTGAATTCATGAGAAAAAAACACCGAAACCAAGTGAAATTTTCTCATTACGGGACAAAAGAACATATACATTTGAATGATTATCGACATAAACATAAGCAAGATGCAATTGGTTCAAGTCATTGAAACTCTTTTCGTATTGTGTAACGAATTGTTGCAAATTGAAAAAGAAGAACTTTAAACAAAAAGAAGAAATAAGATCATTCCAGAAATGTCACAAACCACCAATACAATCGGAAATGTAGAAACCGAAATTAAATGAGCAAAACACTAGATTAAGCCTCCTCCTCCAAAGTCCAAACTCCTAACTCCTAAAGATCATAATCATAGTTAGTTAAAAAGTAACCACATGTAGTACACACATAGTTATAAACCTCTCCAACCTCTAATCTTATGACTACATACTAAGGACTAATTAAAGCATCTTTCCAAGCTATATCAAACTCCAAAAAGGAACAACTTACCCTACAAACAACATCAAAATACTACAAATGGCATCTTCATTTTCATTTATTAATTGCTTTCTCCACAAGCTTTGCGGAAAACCTAATCTTCTTGATCTCAAATTTCACTTGCTGAGCCACTAACGCATTCCATTCATCGCTCAGATCTTTTCTTTCCCCTGCTCCAAGATTCATCAACTTCTCGAGCTGCAACTTCTTTTGATAATCACTTAAACCTGGGGACATCAACGTCTCAAATGCATCCCGCGCACTGCATAACTCATCAGCATCAGTACCATTCCCATTACCAAAGTCAGTTTCCACCGCCACATTCTTCTCGTTTAAGGGTTCAACATTAGCAGCAACTTCCTCATTTCCCTTCAGTGTCTCCTCCTCCTGATTTCAACAAAACCAACCATATTATTGATACAAGACTATAGTTAGGGTGTTTAGTGTAGGGTTAGGGCGTTTTTAATTAATGGGTTTTGGTGTTTTGTTTTATCTATGAATTAGGCTTTCATAGTTTTATATGTTTAAGAGTGTTTTCCTTTTTGCATTAGGGTTATAATTTAAAGTGTATCTTCCAAGATTCAACCTTAACCTCCAAGCTAGAGAATTTAGGGTTAAGAGGAAGTTCAGCTAAATCTCATATCAATTTTGGAAACCCATTGTGCTTACTAGAGAGAAATAGATACTTATAAGAAAACAACACAACAAATAGCTGAATAAAAAAATGATATGATAATAACTTACAACATTATTGATCTCATCATTAGCAACTTGAGAATCATTTTGGCCCCAAATCATGTTGGAATATCGAAAAGCTTCTCCATCGTCACTAAAGATGGGATCGTTTCCTTGCTTGATTTTCTCCATGCGAGTAAGGAATCTCCCTTTCAAGTTTTTGATCTTAAGCCGCAACTGCTCACTCGAGAATTTTGCAGCGATGGGATCTCCGACTAAACGACGAAATGTATCCCAATCACCGTTTCCGTTTGGTAGGTGTCCTTTTGCTCGATATGCCACAAATCCCTTCTTTTTTTTTCCAAAGATTTGAGTGAGAAATAGAACCAAATTACAATGCAATCAAAACGATGAAGAAGTAGAGAGACTGAGAGAGTAAGAGAGTAAGAGAGAGAGACCTTTAAAAGAGTGAGCTCATCTTCCTCGGTCCAGATCCGGTTCCTCAAAGAAGCTGATTTCTTCATCTTCTTCTTTGTATTTTCTTCTTCTGCTACTGCATGTTGCCGCGGAGATTTTTGTCCGGAGAGGGAGTGTGAAGTCGGAGTGGACATAGTTATCAACTTTTGCATGCAGAGAAATCAACTTTTAAAATAAAAACTCACACAAATCTACTAGTGATCTTTAGACTTTTGATGAAACTCCGGCGAATAAACAAAGATTTATAGAGAGAAACAAAAGCAAAACCTTGTTTTCCAAATTTGAGGATCGCAACTATCTAGCAACAGCTTGGAGACAGATAAGAGGAAGTGTACTTAAAGAAAGGACATTAACACTTGTAAGATTTGGAGTACACACGTCGGTTTAACCTTTTTAGTTGCCAAAAATGAGTTTATATGTATTTTTTACCATACAGGAGGGAAAAGTTTGTTTAAATAAAAAAAGTAAATGTAAAATATTTTACCGTACAGGAGGGAAGTGTGATCTCCAAAAACAAACTTGCTTCATATGTTGCCCATGGAGAACCGTTATGGCTGAAAAACCTTTTTGCAGAAGAAAAAGAGGAAGATCTCATATAGTGTGATGATCAAATCTCTAGTTTTTCGTAAGTGGACCTCTGTTTTGGTCATAATTTGCTAAGGACTTTTCATAGTCTTTGTTGCTTCTCTGTTTTAGGCTTCGTTTTAACATTTTTGGGCTTCTTTCACTTTTAGTTCACAATTTGTGGTCAATGTAAAACTAACATTCTCAATTTTTCATTTTGAGTTTGTCCAGTTTGACTATATGCATCTTCGTCTCTGTTAAGCAAGTTAACAAGCAGACGATGCGCCATTTTAAAGCTTTTTTCTTGATTCTATCAAATTCAGTCTACCTTCAAAACAAAAGCAACCAAGATTTAGGAAAATTTTGGTCAGTGGAACAGGGCATACATAATCTAGGAAATGTTTTTCAGTGTCATTAACAACCATAACCAGCGAGAAATTCTGTTAAATCTCTTAAATATTCGAATCAAAATCTAAAAAGACATTACTAACAATATGTGAGACTAACAACTATTTGTTTCGTCTATTTAGTACGTAGACTTATCTTCACACACCCAATAATCAACAACATGCATAGAAACAGATTAAGTAAAGCTAAAAAAAAAAAAATTGATTAAGTAAAGCTAAAAAAAAAGGAGATTGCAGATCACCTGCAAGCAATTCACCTTTGCAATAAGTTAGTATGAATTTCAGACAAAACCTTACTGAATCTATGTAAATTCAACAAAGTGAAATCACTGAAGAAGCAGAAAGGCGGAAATTAAATTGATTGAGAAGAGAGGACTGCTTACTGGAGAAAGTGGTGTACTTTTTTCATAAGCAGTGTCTCAGTTGCTTGCTCTGATGTTGTAGCTTCACTTGTAACAGTGCGTTTAGGTGATGATAAAAGCACAATCGTACAGTAATACTTTAGATTTAGCCAGTTATTAAGACAAGAAGTGGGAAAATTCTCTGTCCACTGTCCACTACCATGAATGCCATCTTCTTAAAGTCTCGACCTTTCTTCTTCCCCACGCGATTTGGAAAATATAAAATTTACCGTTGAATAGTTAATTAATCTCTCGTAAAACCAAAATAAACAGTCGTGATGATTTAAAACAGATATAAGTAAGTATTCACTCTGTATCTAGACTTTACGCATGCTAACTGTCATGCATCTTCACTTCATTGATTACTGCATACTTTAATTTTCAAAAAGAAATTCGAATTTCATTAACAAGTTTTTCTTGGAAACTGTTGTAAATTAAGAGATCTTTTCCAACGTATGTTGGACCTCTCGTCTTCTTCTTTCTTCTTTTTAAGTAGACCAAACTGATACTGAAAGTTTACTTCAGAATTCATCTTCTTCGTCTCTTTTGAATCTTCTTACTGTCATTCTATTTACGTGCCTTGCGAGCCAATTACGTCCTTACGTAACTCAGGTTAATCCTTTCTGTTGCTGTGATGAACAGTCTTATAGAAAGACGAAGGGTCATGGAAAGCAACGAGAAATCAAGTCTGTTCGATAGAGTATTTTCTTGGTCTATCAAAGATATTCTCAACAGAGATCTGCACAAGCGACAGGTTTTGATCTCTTTTAAGTTTTAAACCATTTCTTCAGTATATAGATCTTTATCTTCACTACTTAAATCATTACTTTCCTCATCGATGGTGTATTTTTTTGTAACAGACAAAGATAATACCAGACAGATTTAGATCTGTGGATGAATACTATCAGTGTTTTGTTCCTCATCTACTCGAGGAAACACGAACCGAGTTGTTCTCAAGCTTCAAATCTGTATCGAGATCTCCTGTTTTTGAAATATATTCTGTTGACACAAGGGAATCTAGTGGAAGTTCATCAAACAAGTCGTACGATATAGCCTTAGAAGGCTCAGCTACTACAGGTGCAAAGTACGAGCCAAAATGTGGAGATCTAATTGCTCTCACAAAGGAAAGGCCAAGAAGAATCGATGACTTGAATCCTTTGCTTCTTGCCTACGTTTTCAAAGTAAACGGCGGTGATCTTATAATCTCTGTGCATTCTTCTAGATTGATTCCTTATAGTATGGAACATCCATTTCGTTTCGGTGTTTACCTCATGGGTTTGACAACAAACACTAGAATTTGGAATGCTTTGCACAACGAAGCTTCCACTTCGACTCTAATCCATAGTGTGCTTCAGGCAAACACTCTTGTGAGTATTAAACATAATCTTATTCTGTGTAGCATCAACAAAGATTTCTGTTTTATGTTTTAATTGATAATTTATTATTTGCTTGCGTTGCAGGCAACAGAAGAATGTTTTTGTTATGAAAATGGTGTTGAGGTTTATGAATCTCAATGTGTTTCGGATATAATCCGATCCGCGAAACTCAACTATTCCCAAGAAACTGCAATCTTGGGTTGCATTAAGACAAGAAAGTGCACTCACAAGAACAGTGTGAAGCTGATTTGGGGACCTCCTGGAACAGGCAAAACAAAGACAGTTGCAACGCTTCTCTTTGCCCTTCTCAAGCTTAAGTGCAAAACAGTTGTGTGTGCTCCTACAAACACAGCGATTGTAGAGGTAACATCGAGGCTTTTGACTTTATTTAAGGAAACTTCTTCATCAGAACATGCTACTTACGGTCTTGGGAGTATGGTTTTATCTGGAAATCGGGACAGAATGGGAATTAAGAAGAAAGGAGATAGTGTGCTTCTTGATGTCTTTCTTGATGAGCGCATTGATAAACTCGGTAACCTGTTTGCACCATCTTCTGGATGGAAGCAGAGATTGGAGTCTCTGATTGAGTTTCTTGAGAACACAGAAGCCAAGTACGAGCATCACGTTTATGAGTTGAAAGAAGATCACAGGATAAAGGAAGAAGCTTCAAAGAATAAAAGGCGAGAAGTTTTAATCATTCCTACATTTGGAGAGTTTATGGAGAAAACGTTTACTAAGGCAAGTGAACAAATGGAGAAAGACATTGTTGATCTGTACACGCATCTTCCAAAGTCTTTCATTTCAGCTAAAGATGTTAAGTACATGATCGCAGCACGTCAAGCTCTTAAACGTGTCAGGTACTTCTTGCAGCAAAATGCTTTAAGAGATGATTTAAAGAAGGGAAGCTTCAGGTTCGATTGCTTCAACAGACTCATCAGTGATGATTGCCTTCAAGCTCTACGTTTACTTCCTGAAAGTTTTGAGATTTCAGACTTGCTGGAGAATCAAGAGATTAGGACGTTTTGTCTTCAAAACGCTCATATTATCTTCTGCACAGCTTCTGGTGCTGCTGAAATGAATCCTGAAAGGATAGGATTTGTAGATCTTGTTGTGGTTGACGAGGCGGCTCAGCTTAAAGAGTGTGAATCAGTTGCTGCACTGCAACTACCTGGTCTGCGTCACGCTGTGTTAATAGGAGATGAGTATCAGTTACCTGCAATGGTTCATAATGAGGAATCTGAGAAGGCCAAATTCGGAAGAAGCTTGTTCGAGAGATTGGTTCTGCTTGATCATAAGAAGCACTTGCTTGATGTGCAGTATCGGATGCATCCTTCAATTAGTCGTTTCCCTAATGAGGAGTTTTATGGAGGGAGAATCAAAGATGCTGAGATTGTTCAAGAAAGCATTTATCGAAAGAGTTTTCTTCAAGGAAACATGTTTGGCTCTTTCTCGTTCATCAATGTGGGACGAGGGAAAGAATAGTTTGGTGATGGACACAGTCCCAAGAACATGGTTGAAGTTGCTGTCATATCTGAAATCATATCCAATCTTTTCAAAGGTAAAAATCTTTCTTGATCTAAATCTTTTCAATGTTATAATCTTTCTTGTTTTAAATATTTTCAAAGGTGTAATCTTTCTTGATTTAATTTAAAAGTATATTAATCTGATTTCATTTTCTTTAACAGTTTCAAGTGAAAGAAGATTGAAGATGAGTGTTGGAGTGGTTTCACCATACAAAGGACAAGTTAGAGCATTCCAAGAGAAGATCGGAGATAAGTACAGTTCCTTACCAGATAAGCTATTCACTTTGAGTGTTCGTTCTGTGGATGGGTTTCAAGGAGGAGAAGAAGATATTATCATCATCTCCACCGTTAGAAGTAACGGTAACGGGAAAGTTGGGTTTCTTAGTAACCGTCAAAGAGCTAACGTGGCTCTCACGCGAGCGAGGCAGTGTTTATGGGTGATTGGGAACGAGACCACTTTGGCTCAAAGTAATTCCATTTGGGCAAAACTCATAAGTGAGTCGAAGACACGTAGATGCTTCTTCGATGCTGTTGATGAGCAGAACCTAAAAGATGCTATGAATGATGCTTTGATTGAAGATGTTTCTTCGATTTTTGGATCTCTTTCTATCAGAAATGGTAGAAGAATTGCTTGGTAGAATTTACTCGTTTTGATGTTTTATGTTTTTTTCCTATGAAAACTCTATTGGATTTGCGATTTTTCTATGGTATTTATGGTTTTTCAATTTGATAATCACGTCTACAACTCATGAGATTAGTAGTTTTGTCTTACCCAGTCTCTTGTTAAGTAAGAAATTTTATCTACGTTGAACTTTCTTGCAGTCTCGCCACTGTTTTTTTTTTTGACTTTTTAAAAATCGTTGACTACCCTAAGAACGACACCGTTTTCGAGTCGTCTTGGCCATTTAGTTTCTTCTTCCCAAATCAGTGTCATAAACATACATAGTGGAGTAGAGAGACATTTGACGAGATCTCAGTTTCTTCATCGGAAAAATTAAAACGGTACAGTTATTAATCCATGGCGGTGATCGATTTTCTTCCTAAAGAGTACGGATATGTCGTCATCGTCGTCGTCTTCTACTGCTTCCTGAATCTCTGGATGGGTTTCCAAGTCGGCGGAGCTCGCAAGAGGTTCCCACATCCTTTCTTATCCACTTTTTTTTTTTTCGCGTTTAATTTAGCTCCCGATTGATCAATTGAAGCTTAATCTCTATATCTGATTTCTCATGTTCGTTTAGATCCAGATCGAGCTCTCTTGGTTTTGCTCGTGTCTATGATTGAACAATTGTGTTGTTTGATTCTGATGGTGGAGAGATGTATAAAATTGCAGGTACAAAGTCCCTTACCCAACACTATACGCAATCGAATCAGAAAACAAAGATGCGAAGCTCTTCAATTGCGTTCAGGTTTTTTCAGATTCTAACTATCCTTTGAAATTCTCTTAAGTCGTAGGATTATATTGAATGTGAGATCTAATTACGGAAAACAAAAATCAAAATTAGAGAGGTCACCAAAACGCTTTAGAGATGATGCCAATGTACTCATACTGATGATTCTTGGTGGGATGAAGCACCCTTGCATCTGTACAGGACTCGGCTTGCTCTACAATGTTAGCAGATTCTTCTACTTCAAAGGCTATTCCACTGGCGATCCTATGAAACGTCTCACTATCGGGTTTGTTAACCAACTTCATTTATGTTCAAAGCTGCAATGAAAGTAACATAAGGTTGCTAGTGATATTGAAATCAAAACTAGGTTTTTAGAAAGATAACTAAAAGCTTATAGAGATAGGTCAAGAGAATGTTTGACACGTATCTGAATCCTTATTTGATCAATCTCCACGAGACTAGATGAAGTAATATAGCTTTTGTTGACAAGACTCCTTACTCTCTTGTGCAGGAAATACGCCTTCGTAGCAATGCTTGGTCTTATGGTCTGTACAATCTCGTTTGCCATCACACTGCTTCGCGGCTGAGTTTAGCCATCGTTTTGTGAGTTTTGTAGCTCGACATTACGATTTTGTAACAAGATGTTTGTTACTGGATTTTTACTTTAATAATAATATGGCTATGATCAAGTTTGAGCTGATAATGATATCATGCTTACACAATGATATCAACAGTAAGATTTTAACTAAAGAATTAGCTACTCAATTTGATTTCTGTTATACCAATTGCCATTACTCTTTTCTTCAAGATTTTGCAAATAGCATTGGTCCGGTTATGGAGAATTAAGCAAATCTATACTATACTATCTTTCAATTTAGCAGCCTAGATACAGACCTTTTAAGAAAAGGATTCGACTATTCAAAATCAAATAAACTCGCATAAGTAGTTTTACCCACACACAAAAAAAAAGCCTGCGAATTCTCTTCACAAATTAATTGAACAACGAAAAAATATTAATTTGTGTAAGATGGATCAGAAAATAGGCTTGGATGACTCTAAAAGAGAAATCAATCGCTCAGTTTGTTCAGCTTCGATCATTTGGGGAAATAATCCTCACTTCCATCTTAATCCAATCAACAAAATCATGTAAAAGTTTCTTTTTAAAAAAAAAAAAGAGGAAGAAAGAAGGGATCAGAATATAGGCTTGGAATCTCTCTGAGAGAGAAACATAATTCGCTCCGTATAATCAGCTTCGATCATCTGGGGAAATAATCATCACCTCCCAATTTCTTCGGAATTTAGTTTAAAAAAAAAAAATCGAATAGAAAACAACACGATAAAAAAAACTAAGGAAACAAGAATTTTGATCTGGAAAACGATTATGAATTGTGTCAGTTTTGTAGCGATTGGGGTTGTTTATATAGGAACGTCGGTGGCTCTACATCCCTGAAGATTTTAAAATTAGGGTTTTCTCACGTGGGCGTTTATTGGGCCTAACTTTAATTTTTTTAGTTTAGTGAGAAATAATTGAATATCATGCCCAGAACCAACAATGTGCATAAAAACAAGTGAATATCATTCTTTTGTATCCAAAAACAAGTGATAAGAATAATGCTGTCCATCGTAAGCCCGTACAAAACCATCTGTCGTAAATCCTTATAGATAGATAGAGAGACGTAGATAGAGTTGTTCATTATGTCATTCATGTACTGATGTACATTTTATTTATAATTTGTATAAGATAACTAATTTAGATGACAAAAGAAAAAAAAAAGATCGTGAACACCTGAAAAAACAAAAAAAAAGAGCATTATGACTACGAATAATCGAATGGTTTATATTTTTAGGCGGCCATGAAACGAAACGAATATGTGTCTATGGTCCACTTTTAGATCTCTTACTTCATCTTCCTCTATGCTTTTGGAATTTTCGTTGCTCTTCCTCTGCTTCTACTACATATAGAATAAAACATTAAACCTCGTTTTATTCTCTTTCTCTTGGTATTACTAAGTTTTGTAATTTAGGTATATTGAGGGTGATAATCTGAGAATTCTTTATTCTTACACTATCATTAGTGTTCATATAATTTATTGTTATGGTCCGTTAAACAGTTTTGGTAGATTATTGACTTTTTGTTTGTAATATATCATGACTTTGAGTACATATATACCAGCCAATAAAAATGAAAAAAATGATGATCATATTACATGTAGGTGAAGGCAAATTTACCCATCCTAAAAAATTATAAAAGAAATAGATTATAATTTGTCTCATGTGGCAAAATATTTTATTTGGTCACACTGCTTATTGATTTGAATCGTTCTAAAGACACAAACAAAGAAGATAAAGCCAATTTAATTAGTTGGAGGACAAAACATGGCCTTCCTAAAACGAAAGGTATATGACCCACACATAATAAATAACATATTCACAAAGGCATGTCATATCTTCAAACTTTAGTTCTCCTATAAAAGTGGACGACGAAGTTGTCATTACGAAAAACACCCAAAACCAACGTGAAAAGGTGCATTTTCATTCTTTTTGTGATTGGTCTTGGGATGCATAACGCAATGGAAATGAGACCTTGGTCATTAGGCAATGGGATCCCAGAAGCGTTGGGACAAAACCGCGGGAACATAAAACGTTGCCTCGAGAAGTACATTGAGAAAGGCAGAAGGGTGATGAAATTGAATATGTTAATGGACGAGATGGAGATTGTTATCGATGATTTAACGCAACAAAAGCGAGTCATGGAAGGTGATCTTGGCAAGATCTTGTGCTTCACTCAGGTTTTACTACCATATACTCTTTTGATTTTCTCAGTCTTTTGTTTCTGTGGAGAATTATACGAATTGAATATAACACTTCAAGAAGCGTTCTATGTATATAAAGGCTCTTACATAAATTTTTCTGTCCACTGTAGAATAGTTTCGAAACAATTTTAGTCAGATGGCAAGTTGAACTTTAAATTAAATTATAAAGGCTGATTAATTTTTATTTCAAAACTACATGGCAATAGATGGTGTTATCTCTTGTAAACTTGATTATATTTTCTTTTATTCTATTCGTGAGATATTGTTAATTGATTTAAAAAAAGAAAAAAAAAATCATATGGTGAGCTAAATTTAGCTTATATAAATGCGAGTGAAAATGCAGGAGGCAGTGGTAATTCCTCCAAACGTAGCGTTTGCAGTAAGAGGAAACCCTGGAAATTGGCAATACGTGAAGGTTAACTCTTCTGATCTATCGGTAGAGCCTCTATCGAACACGCAATATCTTAAACTCAAAGAGCTTCTCTTTGACGAGAATTGGTGCCTACACATTCTCACATCTTTTTTCTTTAACAAATACTTTCACTTTCTTGATATCGTGACTAATGTAAAAGGTTAAATAGGGCAAATGATGAAAATGCGTTGGAGGTGGATTTTGGAGCGTTGGATTTCACCCTTCCTCACCTTTCGTTGTCGTCTTCAATAGGAAACGGCCTGAGTTTCGTGTCCTCAAAGCTCGGAGGCCGTTTAAACGATAATCCGCAGTCTCTCGTGGACTACTTGTTGTCGCTTGAGCATCAAGGGGAGGTTATTATAAAAATGCTACAATTCTAACTAACTATTTTTTTCTTTTTAAACCACAAATTTACGTTTATAAAGGCTTTTAAACGTTATACTTTCCTAACATTTCATAAATATTTTCTAAGAAAATAAAAACATTTCATAAATTTATAGTGTGGTATTTTTGGATTTTTGGGATTTGAATGCTAATTCAGAAAGTATAACGGAAAATGTTGAATTTTTAAGAATTTCTCAAAACAAATATTTGTCCTATAATAATATTATCTTCTTTGAAATTTTATTCTTTACTTGTTTACGTTTGCATTAATTAACAAAAACTGTAGATTTTTTTGATAAAAATATATCATCGAAGCTATTCTAACTTCTAAGCTTACGTTGATGTTATTATATAATTTCAGAACCTTATGATCAATGAGACACTAAACACGGCTAGGAAGCTTGAAATGAGTTTGATTTTGGCTGACGTTTTCCTATCGGAGCTGCCTAAGGACACACCTTTCCAAGCCTTTGAACTCAGGTTTAACCTTTAACCATTTAGATTGTTATAACCGATGGATTACTTAACCGGTTTCATTTCAAGTTAAACCAAAATTCAGGTTTAAGGAGTGGGGTTTCGAGAAAGGATGGGGAGAACACGCAGGGAGAGTAAAAGAAACAATGGGATTTTTATCTGAGATCCTTCAAGCTCCTGATCCTCGCAACATTGATAGATTCTTCGCGAGGATTCCTCGAATTTTCAACGTTGTCATCTTCTCGATTCACGGCTACTTTGGACAAACCGATGTTCTTGGTTTGCCGGATACTGGCGGTCAGATCGTTTACATTCTTGACCAAGTCAAGGCCCTTGAAGAAGAATTGCTTCATAGGATCAACTCTCAAGGCCTCAACTTCAAACCTCAGATTCTTGTTGTATGTTCTCGTTGAATCTCTTCTCATTTTTTTTTTCCTATTTAATTTGAGTCTTAAATCTTTTGATCATTCATAAAGCTATGATGTTACGCATTTCTATAATATTATTGCATTTTAATGTTTTTATCTGAAACTTGTACAAACTTAGAGTCACCTAAATTGTCTTACTTATTTTTTAGAACAAATCTTATCGTTTTTACACCTTAATATTTGACTATATTTATTCTTAAAAAACAGAAAACTTGGGTCGGACCATCTGGTCTCTTTTTAAAAATCATTTAAATTTTGGTATATAACGCAAATAGACATTATCAATCATAACGTGAAATTTGTTTTTGTTTTATCAGTTAATGTGATATTGAAACTGTAAATTTGGTTTTAGGTAACACGATTACTCCCAGACGCTAAGGATATTAAATGTAACCAAGAATTCGAACCCATTATCGGTACAAAACATTCAAATATTCTTCGAATTCCATTCATAACAAAGAATGGCATTTTACGTCGTTGGGTTTCCCGCTTTGAAATCTACCCTTACCTAGAGAGGTTCACTAAGGTAAAACTAATATTGAGAATGTTTGTAATTTTATTTTACAATTTTCTCTGTTTTTTTTCTTTTTCTCTTTTCTCTAGAAATTTTATTTTGTAATTGTACATAATATGAGTAGGATGCAACAACAAAAATCTTGGACATTTTGGAGGGAAAACCTGACTTAATAATCGGAAATTATACGGATGGAAACTTGGTGGCATCACTCATGGCCAATAATCTTGGAATTACTCAGGTCACTTACCTTTGAATTTTTTTTTTTTTTTTTGTGTGTGTGTGTAAAACTTATCTTTGAATTTGTTTAAATATAGACCAATTAATATTTACTCATTTGATGTTTACAAATTAACTAAAATGAAACATATATAAAACTAGGCAACTATTGCACATGCCTTGGAGAAGACTAAATACGGAGATTCCGACAACAATTGGAAAGAGTTTGATCCTAAATATCATTTTTCATCCCAATTTACGGCAGATTTAATCTCTATGAACTCTGCCGATTTCATCATAGCCAGCACTTACCAAGAGATCGCTGGAAGGTAATTAACAAATTTCATTAGGATAGTGAATTATTCTGTTTTGACGAAAATTGACCGGTTTGATTAACATTAATCCGGTTCGGTTTGATTTTGACAGCAAAGAGAGGCCAGGACAGTACGAGAGCCACATGAGCTTTAGCCTCCCGGGGCTATACAGAGTTGTCTCCGGCATCAATGTGTTTGATCCGAGGTTCAACATCGCAGCTCCTGGCGCAGATGACTCTATTTACTTCCCTTTTACCGCAGAAGACAGGAGATTCACTAAGTTTTATCCTTCCATTGAGGAACTTTTGTATAGCCAAGATGAGAATGATGAGCACATGTACGTCTCTATACCTTATTTTACTTTTCAAACTCATTTGCATATGCATAATACTATAATAGTATAATACTAGACAGTTTTAAGAAGTAGAATTGCTAATTTCCTCATTTACGTTTTTAAAAATATTTTTGCATGTTGTAAATGCAAAATCCTTTTTTTGTGGTCTCAGATAGTTGACTTCTGTCTGAAGAAACTAACTATATTTTAACCTATATTTTCTTATGGAAAAAGTGGTTACTTGGTGAACAAGAAGAAACCGATTATCTTCTCAATGGCAAGGCTTGATGTTGTGAAAAACTTAACTGGATTAACGGAGTGGTACGCTAAGAACAAGAGGCTACGAGACTTAGTGAACCTCGTAATCGTAGGAGGATTCTTCGAGCCTTCAAAGTCTAAAGACAGGGAAGAGATCTCAGAGATCAAGAAGATGCATTCTCTAATTGAGAAATACCAGCTCAAGGGTCAGTTTAGATGGATCGCAGCTCAAACCGATCGAACAAGAAATGGCGAACTTTACCGATGTATCGCAGATACAAGAGGTGCTTTTGTGCAGCCTTCACATTATGAAGCCTTTGGTCTTACTGTCATTGAAGCAATGAGCTGTGGACTGGTCACATTCGCCACGAACCAAGGCGGTCCTGCTGAGATTATTGTAGATGGTGTCTCCGGATTCCACATTGACCCGAGCAGTGGAGAAGAATCGAGCGATAAGATTGCGGACTTCTTTGAGAAATGCAAAATCGATACTAATCATTGGAACATGTTTTCAGCTGAAGGATTGCAACGCATAAATGAATGGTATGTATAAGTTTGAATAATGTTCTTAGTGTTTAGATCATTTAAAAAAAAAATATTAGCTTAATGCATCTAAAGAAAACGATTTCTAAGAATAGTTGAATTTCTGTGATTGTAAATGTGCAGCTATACGTGGAAGATATATGCCAACAAAGTGTTAAACATGGGAAGTACATATAGCTACTGGAAGCATTTGAACAAAGATCAGAAATTGGCAAAGCAAAGATATATCCATTCCTTCTACAGTCTCCAATACCGTAATTTGGTAAAAACTATTTAGTCTTCACTTTTTGTTTTTTTCACTTATGACATGATCAAAATCGAAATATAAATGAGTTTTTTGTGTGTTTGGAACAGGTGAAAACTATACCCACATTGAGTGATATTCCTCAGCCTCCTCCTCCTCCAAAGCCTTTGACTCCTCCTCCTCCTCCAAAGCCTTTGACTCCTCCTCCAAAGCCTTTGATAAAACCAACAGTAACACCAAGGTAAATTAAAGTATTATCTTATATATAATTGGAGAGTTTTCTATCCATATAAGGTGTCCACATCAGCAATTTTAACATTAAATTGTAATTAAAATAAGCATTTAATAGAGGAATATATATCAAATTATATTAATTGTTACTTTTATTTAACATATAAATTGATTTTATAATGAAATACAAAAAAACTAACAAAATACATAGGAAAAAGTATTTGTTAAAATTTTAATATAAATTAGATGAAAAGTATATTTTATGAAAGGATAATATAATTATTTTGTAACAAAAAAAATGTATTTATATTTGTCATATATAAAATGTTTAATGTATTTGCATTGATGTATTATAAAAAAAAAAAAAATTATAAGTGATTTACATAATTTGATAGCTAAAGTATATATAATTTTTGTAAGATAAATTTAAAAGTTGAGAATATGTAAAATGAGTACAAAGATAAAATTAAATAAATAACGGTTAATGAAAATAAAATAAAATAAGATATAGAGACCAAATTATTGTAAATAGCAAAAACTAAGTGAAGAAAAAAAAGTGTTAGGAGACTGAAAATTTGAAATAAGAACAATAATAACTAAGTTATGAAATTTCTTTACAAATTTGTTACAAATAGTATGAAATTTATGTCTTTATTTTTGATCTCTTGTACAATAACTAGAGATCAAATTGTTACAAGTGAATTTTAAATTTACTTATTTAGTTTTTAATGAATAAAATAATATTTTAAGTAGAAATACTAAAAATTAATTCTAATTTAGAAATTGTTATTGTTTTGATCCCGCGCGTTGCGCGGGTTCATTTTCTAGTTCAGAATAACTAGAGATTATAAAAGAGTATGTATTAATTAGTGTTAATTTTCTTTATATTTTACAGGTCAAAGAGAACACAATCACTACTGAGTTTCAGAATGTTTGGTGCTTAAGCTCTCTCTGAACAAGTGCAACTAGTATCAGCATTACGAAAATATATAAACAATCCTGTTGATGTTTCACTTCATGTATTTATGTGAACCGTAGTTTCCATATACGAATATGTTCAAGCAGGTGTGCTCAAGTTGTGTAATTACACTGTAAAATAAAGGGGGAAAAAACACAAATGTATTTCAATATTACCGTTGATCCTTGGTTAATGTTATATGTGATCACTTGTATTTCATTATTACAGCTATAATGCTTGATTAGCTTCTTGTTTCTTAATATTGCGGATCATTTTACCATTAGCGTCATTTCAAAAGATTACCAAATAGAACCTAATAAACACAGTTTGAAGAGAGTCTGGTCTTTTTACTGCAACAAAAGATACTAATATATGAAGAGTTTTAGTAGTCAAGACTCAAAATAAAAACTGACCAGTCAAGTTTCTCTCTAGAATATAACTAACTTAGCGTACGTGTGCTCTCAAGGAGCAACTAAACACTGAGAACACACTCAGTCAAAAGTCCTCTGGATCGATTTACTTGTATTTCTCGATGACCTTAGAGTAGAACTCCCATGACTCATGCGTCTCAGCTATGGCACTCTGGCCAATTGGATTCTCTGCGACAAACTTCTGAACGTTCTCGGCATCCACTAACCTTTCCAGGTACTTCCTTAGCTCACCATTAGGTCCTGTTGTCAAGAAAATGAAATATTGGTGTGCAATTAACAATTCAAAACCGCGTAAGACTGAAAGAGAATGTTTAAGGAACAACATGATTCTCTTTAAGAAGTTTTAAGAAGGAAATACACTCACCCAATGCACAATCAACATGGTCTGTGTACTTGTACGGGTGAGGGAAGATTCCGGTGTGTGGCTAAAAGAGAATAAAGAGCAAATATATCAAACACGATCTTAATGATAAATGTGAGATTGATGACACTGAATACGAAACCTTGACTGCAAGTGTTTAGCTACTTACAGGATTACACAGGGCCTTTTCGGGTGAGTCATCCACTAGCAAAGTGTTTGACTCATCATACTTTCTTTTTCCACAAGTGGAACATGCCCCTAAATGGTTCCAAACTCTTCTTACATCCTTAAGGAAGAGTGGTTTTGCGGTGTTCTCCAGAGTTTTAAACTCTGTGGTGATGCACATATCTTGACCCTGTGTACATACAGTTAAAGATATAAGACTAAGTTCTGCTCGTAGTCAACGAAATGTAATTTCTTTACTTTCAGTGTAAAGTGAGATTCTCATAATGAGGAACATAGATCAGAGGTTATAGAGATCATGAACATGCATCATAGAGATAATAGAGATACTTACAAAACCGAACACCAAATCTTTCGCTTGGTTTCCCATGACAAGGTTAGTAATATACTTCAATTTACTGTTAAGAGAAATATGAAAGACGACAAGTTAATGGAGGAAACTTAGTATATTGATGAAACCATTTGAATTTTAGTTCAAGAAACTTACACGCGCCTGGAAGACCATATCCCAACATTGAATCTCTCGAAACAAAAGTCAAGAAAGCTAGCCACAAAGGGTCTAATGAAAACTATAGAAAAGAAGACAAAAATATTGATTCAAACAAGCATGTAAGAAAAAGAATTTACAAAACGGCCACATTGAATATAGAATCTTTTTTTTTACCAGGTCTGTTTGAAATACCAACTGGAGCAGATTCAGCTCTAGACCCAAGCAAGTCTGCAAGAATTCCATTTAAGTCGAACACCAGCAGCTTTTTGGTTCCCTGAGCTTCACACGAGCATCTAGACAAAGCTCCAACATCATCATCCTTGTTCACATCTATATCACCAGTTTTGTCATCTCCACAAGACTCTTTCTCCTTGTCGCTCTCCCTCTTCCTCTTCTTTGTTTTGTCCTCCGAGGGTTGTGTCAGCTGGAAAGGAGCTCCAACGCTCTGCTGCCAGTTAGACTCGGTGTCCGTAGAAACGGATGGAGCATCAGCTTGTATGGTTACCAAATCACCATTCTCAACTTCTACATTGATGTGCCGGTCTCCTCGGATGCCTTGGAAAAGAACACTCCAAATCATCGAATCTACGATACGGTACAACTTATCTCCTTGTTCGACCTGATTGTGTAAAAAGCCAAAAAAAACAAAAAACACACTCTTTATCAATATGTTGCAAAGCAAATGAAGCACAAAGTCCATAGGTATGTATACATATATATATATATATATATATACCTTCACAGCAGTGATTTGAATGTCTCCAAATTCTGGCCAATTTTCCTTGTGCTCACGGCAGAATATTTCTACAATTAAACCACACAAAAAAATGTGATTTTGTCACACTAAGAAACGCAAAGACAATGGTGTAGAGAGATAATCAGAATCGCAGCAACAATTACACAAATCTGGAAACAGATTAGTAGATTAAGATCAATCATAGTAATTTATTGAGCAAGTTGAAGAAAATAGTGGATTTTTTTTTGTTTCTCACCTTTGAATTGGGAGACTGTAGCTTCACTGTGAATTGAAATCGCGATACGAGTGTCTAAGTTAGTCTTTACATACACACAAGTATCTCCAGGGTGAGCCATTTTCAACCAAAACGAGACTGAAAATGAGACGCAGAGTGGTGCGAAGAAGAAACCGTGAATATCAAAAAAGGATTTTTAGGGTTTTACGAGAAATTAATGGGAAACAAGTGAGCGCTAAAAAGAAGATGAAGAGTTTGCTCTCTGTTTATGGGAAGCACTCAATGATTTTGGCGACGAAAACTAATTAACCGAATCTTCCGGGGAGCACCAAAACGCGTTTGAAATTCGATTTGAAATCGCGGTCGAGTTTTGTTTTTGCCCAAATCCACTAAACCGGGAACAAATCGATTTCTTTTTGTAAATGGAATATCCAATTAACGGCCGAGATTAAAAGAAAGAGGAGATCATACCAATTACAGCAGTAATAAATAATCGAACTTTAAGGGGGGACAAAAAAAAAGGAATAAGGAAAAGACACAAATAGCACCAAAACGCGTTTCCCCAAGTTAAGAGATTGTCGTTGCATTTGCTTCTTGTATGTATGAAGAATATGTGAAAACGCAATGTAGAAGAGTCCATTGCACAACTTACAGTATCAGGAAGAGTTATATTTAAGATACTATATACATCAATTGCTTAATGGATATAGCAAAAATTTGAAACTTTGGACTGATCTTACGAACGTAAATCCACAAAAAAACTCCCTAATTCTCTGAAAATATATACACAGAAACTGAAGTTGGAGATCAAAAGAAGTTTTCACAACTGACTTGAGAAAAAAAAGATTTACACAAAACACAAAGGATATGACATTTTTACTACACTACTGTCAACGTCTTGTTCCATCTTTATCCTCTTCTTGTAAGGCATGAACCCTTTCATATTCTTCATCTCCATCACCGACGATTTCAACTGAGAAAACGCCGATCTCTCGCTTCTTTTAAACTCCGTTCGTGTCAATTTTGTCTCACCGTTTTCCGAAGACGAGGAAGAAGAACATCGAACGGACTGCGTCTCTAAGTCTATCTTCATCTTGATGACATCTTCTGAATCATCAGAGCTAGTCCAAGAGTTGTTGTAGTCACCAACAACAAAAGTCTTTCCAAAGAGCTTAAGGCTTTGTTTGGTCTCTGCCTCTGGAGACAACGATTCCTCAGTGTGAGATGATACCGGTGAGAGTTGGTACTGAGATGATACCGGTGAGAGTTGGTAATCAGCTGAAGAAGAATGAGCTGAGTTTGAAGCCATGGACCCTAAACCATCTGATCCATGAGCCGATAAAACAGATGTTGGAGACCGGTCTTCTTCATCTGAAACCAACTTAGCTCCGGCCAGATCAGAGTATACCATCTCTTTAGCATCAGGAATCACTAGCTTCCTAGGGTAAGGATGCATCGGCTTTCTTTTCGGCCGTGGAGGCGGAATCTCAATCGACTTCTCAGAGCTAACACCGAAATCACGAGCAACCTAATATACAAACTTTGGATTAGAGACCTTGATTGACACGAAAAGGTTGGAACTTTTTTCATGTATAAGATTCTGAGAAAGCAAACCTTAGTGAAGAACTTCTGAGCATGGCTTCGAATCTGAACAGCAGTTTTTGTTCCAACATGTTCTGTTTCCATGGAAGAATCAATGAAAGTCAAGATCTTTACTCATACTAGGACTAGGTTCCAAATATTTTGCTAATGTCCTCTCATCAAACCTAGTTTAGAATGTGCATTAGAGACTTTCTAAAGTCTAGATAAGCACACACACCTTCGATTCGTCTCCAAGCTCTGCCATAGAGTTTCAAAGCTTCTACAAACTTCTCATGCTCTGCTTCTGTCCATTTCTCTCTCTGTTTAGTGATGGTGTAAGGCTTTCTTGTCTATAATTAAACAAAACAAAAAAATTAAAACCCAATTTTAAACTTGAGAAACCAATAAAGAGTAAACAAGAGATTAAAGGGACTCAGTTAGTACCTTGAGATAAAAAGCATCCGTGGAAGAGATAAGCTCATCAGAAGCTATGTCACATAAACTCTCACAATGTTCCTATAATCACAAAAAAGTAGAAGAAGCATTTAGTCTCTTTATTCAAATCTTGATAAAGCTTAAAGTATATGTTTAAAAAAGTCTTGAAACTAACTAATACGCATCTAGAAGAGTTTACGACCATCAATAATTAGGGTTACTTGAGCTTACCTAGTTCTCAATACATTAAAACAACCGACCATAATATCCCACAAATCGCCTGGTCTATAACAAAATTAACCTGCGTCAATCGAATATTCTTCAGTACCAATTTCTCTCGGACATAGACAAGCAAGAACTTGAAATTATAAAACCTATCATCTTGGCTTTGTCTAATTTTAGTTTTAATCTGTCTGGATTCCATAACCTCTGTCCAATAGAACCAAAAGCAGTATGCAAAAAAAAAAAAATATATATATATAGAATCAAGAAAAAGAAGAAAGATCTCACACCTGCATCGCCATGGTTGTAGAAGAAGAATAAGACTTGAAAATTTAAAGATCCCAATCGTTGGTGAGTTTCCGCCGTTAATAAACGCAATTATATCGCCGGAACTTAAATCTGAAACGAGGAAGAAGAGGAAGAAAAAAGAAAGCTCTTTTAAGAATTGGTGAGAGAAATGAGAGTTGTTTTATGGAAATGAGCAGAGTCAAGGGGTTTACTTTAAAAGAACAAGGAGAAAATAAGCCACGTCAGCATAAGCTTATTTGCAATTTAATAATTTAAATGGAACAAGCGAGATGAGTCGAGAACTCTGTTATATCATGTGGCTCAGGTTAAAAGATGCTGTGACACGTGGAGGATGTCTTATCATCTTCTTCGCTTTCGCTTTTGTCTTTGCGGGGAAGATATTATCTGTTTTTTTTGTTAAATTTTCTTGTCGGAGATTTTTAACAATTTTATTTTTCCCACTAGAAAGGCTGCCAAACGCGAGTGGTGGAGCGCGTGCTTGTTTGACAACGTTGTGAACTTACTTCTACTTATTTTTGTTTGTTTTTTTATAAGTGGATACCAAAATTTTGTTTACTTAATACAATTAAGGTTTGGATTCGATCATTCGAATATTGCCTCTCTTTTTTCTGGACTGAAATTTCTGTTAATGTCCATTTACATCTACAAAACGCTGAGAAACAAAAGCGAGACCTAAGCAAATCACGATAATTTTAAATTCTCTCTATTTCATTATAAATGTCGTTTAAGGTTTTGTCATATAAATTAAAAAAATATATTAAAATTTTTACAATACCCATAACTAATATATTACAGAATTTAACTATTTTGTTAATTCAATAAATGGATGAGGTCTAAACTGAAATTTTTTATACATTTATCCAATAAAAACCTAAAATGACACTTAACAAAAATTTAACTCTAAAATAACACATATTATAAAACAAAAGGAGTATAAAATTAACAGATACATTAAATGTTACCAAATTTATTATTTATGCAAAGAAGATAGTAGCATTAAATGTTGGAACCAAATTTTTAAATCAAATGGGTTGAATAAAATTGTGGACAAATGTGAAAAGAAATGGGCTTTGGCTCATGAATGAGAAAGTGAGTTAAATGGAGGAGCACTTCATTTTGTCCCACATTGGAAAGAAGGAACTTTTTCCTCTTGTTTAAATATAGACATTTCCAAACAAGGTTCAATAGCCTTTAGTGGGAGACTATGGAGGTTGAGAGAAAAGGGGCCATTATGCAAAAACACACACGCGCGCGCGCCGCCGCCGCCGTGCCGGGCCGGGCGTGGGCTTGGGTCTTGGGTCATGGTGGATGTGGGCTTCGCCCACAAAAAGACTATCAACGGTTTTTGTTAAAGCCCAAAACGAAATCGCATAATGTCGAGAATAAATCTTCCAGAAACTTCTAGAAGATTGAGTTCGGATTTTCGGTTTGATAAATATGGAATATATCCATATCCCTTCGCTTCCACGCCAAGTAAAAAAGGATATTCTCCGAATATTTTTTCCTTGCGTAGAGTATATCCCTTGCGGATCAAGTCTCTCTCAGATAAAGGGCCTCACCTCTCTCATTATTCATTCACTCGAAAATCTTCTCTCCAGCAAATCTCCTACATCTCTTCTCTTCTTCTCTAAACGTAAGTCTCGAGAGTATAGCGTAGATATTTAGTTCGCAGATTCTATAGTCGAGTGTCGCGACTATAGTCTCACGTAGTTGTATCTTGGGACTCTCAATCTCATAAAACCGCCACACTGCGGGAGATTTATTGAGTTAAGGAAAGAGATCAAATCTCGCCTCTACGTATTCGTCTCTTTTCTTAAAGGTTTTTTCAATCGTTTTATTACTATTTAATATACGTACTATAAGATTTTTATTCGTATTTTTCAATCTGGATTTTCGCGGTCCTACAGTCTTAACTCAATAAATCCGATACCTGCTTATCGCTTGAATCGGATTGAAATTTGCGAAACAGTTTTTTCTTATATGATATTGTAAAACGGTTTTATAAAAACGTTTTCAGATCTAAAATTTTCTGCGAACGCTCTTTAGCTATTCAGCAGAAAGTTTCGATCTCAAAAAAGACGAATATCATTATCTGATAAAACGATTTACGCGACAACTTTCAGCAGGATCGCGAAACGTTTTTTCAAACTCGATCATATCTGATCTCTGATCTAAGATAACGTTTAAGAGCTTGTCTCTGTGAACTTAGCGAATTATTTTTTAATCGCTTACCCCACATCTGTTATCAATACTGACAAAATCTGTCTTTTGTGAAACAGATCCAGAATGTCTGGCGG
Organism: Erythrophleum ivorense; assembly: GCA_026724425.1. Lineage (NCBI taxonomy): Eukaryota > Viridiplantae > Streptophyta > Magnoliopsida > Fabales > Fabaceae > Erythrophleum > Erythrophleum ivorense. Next base: position 2,176,936 of record JAIUCV010000117.1, on the reverse strand, counting down.
TGCTAACAACACAAGCATTGGGGGTGGAAGTCTACCTACTGGTAGCGGCAATGTGCAGGCAAACCCAACAGGGAATGCTCAATCACTCGCTGCACCAACTCTGCCTAGCAACATAAGCGCAGGGCTTTCGCCTGACAAATTCGATGGCACGAATTTCAAGCAGTGGCAACAGAAGATGCACTTCTTTCTGACCACGCTGAATTTGGCAAGGTATCTCGTTGAGACTAAACCTGAGCTGCCTGCAGAAGAAATCCAGATCCACGTGCTATTCTGACTGTGGAAAATTGGACGCAAGGAGATTTCCTGTGCAAAGGCTACATTCAAAATCGCCTAGAAAACCAACTGTACAATGTTTACAGTGAGGTCAAAACATCCAAGGAGCTGTGGGATGCCCTGGATAAGAAGTACAAGTCGTTCAATGTGGGTTCAGGAAAATTCGCTGCTGCGAAATTTCTTAACTTCGTCATGGTGGACTCAAAACCCATTATGGACCAAGTGCATGACCTACAGATGATACTCCAAGAGATATCAGATGAAGGAATGAAGATCTGTGAGACTTTCACAGTGAATTGTTTCATCGAGAAGCTACCCCCTGGCTGGGCAGACTTCAAGAACTATCTTGCATTCAAGCAAAAGCCTCTGACTTTGGCTAACTTGACTTCTAGGCTGCAGAATGAGTCACTAAAACGTGAAAAAGCTGAACTAGTTCAGACTCATGATGCGAATGTGGCTGAATATCGCAACAAACCAAAAGGCAGGCTGAACCCTAACAAGGGTGCGCTGAACAAGGTTGCTAATCAGGCTTCCACGGGCTTCAAGAAGAAAGCCCAATCCCAAGCCCCCCAATTCCCAAAGAAGAAATTCTCAGGGAAGTGCAATCACTGTGGCAAGATTGGACATCGTGGAGCCGATTGTCGCAGCAAGGCAAGGGAGAACCAAGCCAACCTGACAGAGTCTGACATGGTGGCTGTTGTTACAGAAGCTAACATGGTTGAAGAAAATCCAATGTGGTATGACACTGGTGCTACCACACACATCTGCATTGACAGAGAGATGTTCAGCACTTACCAGAAAAGCAAGGGAGATGATCGTCTGCTGATGGGAAATGTGTCCCACTCCAAGATTGAAGGCACTGGAAAAGTGGTCCTTAAGATGACATCAGGAAGAGAACTCACACTCAATAATGTGAAGCATGTTCCAGACATGAGGAAGAATCTGATCTCTGGCACTCTAATGAGCAAGCATGGGTTCGCCCTTAATTTCGAGTCTGACCAGCTGATTCTCAGGAAGCATGGTGTTTTTATTGGAAAAGGTTTTGTTAAGGATGGACTGATTAAGATGTGTGTATCTCCAGTCCAGAGAAAAATTGATGTACCTGTTTCCAATGATTTGATTAATAAGAAACCAGTTGCTTATATGGTTGAGTCTTCTAATATTTGGCATGAACGATTAGGACATGTAAATTATAAGTCTATTGAAAGACTGATGAATTTGAACCTAATTCCGAAACGCAAAATAAACAAAGATAAATGTGAAGTATGCGTACAAGCAAAACTCACCAAAACACCATCTCCTCATGTCGAAAGAACAACTGAACCTCTGGGCTTAATACACACAGATTTGTGCGACTTGAAGTATGTACAAACTAGAGGTGGTAAAAAGTATTTTGTGACATTCATAGATGATTGTACAAGATACTGCTACGTCTACCTGCTGCGTAGCAAAGATGAAGTTTTGGACAAATTCAAGGAGTACAAAACTGAAGTTGAAAACCAACTGGGAAGAACCATCAAAATGGTTAGGAGTGATAGAGGAGGTGAGTATGATGGACCTTTTAATGCATTCTGTCAGGAGAAAGGCATCATACATCAAACCACTGCTCCCTATTCACCAGAATCTAACGGAGTTGCAGAAAGAAAGAATCGAACTCTGAAAGAGATGATGAATGCAATGTTGCAGGAATCTGGGCTACCGCAGAATCTGTGGGGGGAAGCGCTGCTAGCCACAAACTATATCCTCAACAAAATACCACACAAAGTAACTGGCAAAACGCCATATGAGCTTTGGAAAGGTTCAGCACCTTCTTACAAATACTTGAAAGTGTGGGGGTGCTTAGCAAAAGTTCAAGTACCGCCTCCTAAGAAGGTTTTGATTGGACCTAAAACTGTGGATTGTATTTTCATTGGATATGCGCACAACAGTAGTGCTTATCGGTTTCTGGTGCATAAGTCAGATATAGCAGATATCCATGCAAATACAATCATTGAATCAAGGAATGTGTCATTCTTTGAGATTATCTTTCCGTGTAAAGATAGACAGAAGCTGAAGCGAACTCATGACGCAATTGTTTCTGCTAATGAGGCTAGTACATCTGGTACTTCAGTAAATGAAACAGAAGAAAATGAAGTTGAACCCAGACGTAGCAAGAGAGCTCGTAAGGAAAAATCATTTGGTGAAGAATACTTAGTGGTATTTCTCTGTGAGAATGAGCCAAGGACATATTCTGAAGCCATGTCTACACCAGACGCAGACCTCTGGAAAGAAGCTGTTAACAGTGAAATGGATTATATTCTGCAGAATAATACATACATAATCACTGATTTACCTCCAGGATTTAAAGCACTAGGGTGTAGATGGATCTTCAAAACGAAGATCAAAACTGATGGAGCTATTGATAAGTACAAGGCAAGACTTGTGGTGCAAGGATTCAGACAAGTTGAAGGTCTAGACTTCTTTGACACTTATTCTCCAGTGACGAGAATAACTTCCATCAGAATATTGATAGCAATTGCTTCTTTAAGAGACCTGGAAATCCATCAGATGGATGTTAAAACAGCTTTCCTTAATGGTGATTTAGAAGAGGAAATCTACATGAAACAACCTGAAGGTTTTGTGGCACCAGGTCAAGAACACAAAGTTTGTAAACTTGTGAAATCGCTGTATGGACTGAAACAAGCTCCAAAGCAATGGCATGAAAAATTTGACCATGTGATGATGTCAAATGGATTCAGCATCAATGAGTGTGACAAATGCATCTACGTCAAGAATACTCCCAGCGGGTACATTCTACTGTGTTTGTATGTTGACGACATGCTCATCATGGGCAGTAACAAGGATATAATTCAACAGACCAAGAACATGCTTAGTGGACAGTTTGACATGAAAGACATGGGTCTTGCGGATGTTATTCTTGGTATTAAGATCACAAGAACTTCTGAGGGAATCACCTTATCTCAGGAGCATTATGCTGATAAGATACTTGAGCGGTTCAAACATTATTCGAATGGAACTGCGAAAACTCCAGTGGATACACAACCGCACTTGACTAAAAACTCTGGTGAAGCAGTGTCACAAGTTGAGTATGCAAGGGTAATTGGAAGTCTGATGTACTTGACCAATTGTACCAGGCCTGACTTAGCGCATGCAGTGAATGTATTAAGTCGCTACACAAGCAATCCCGGTCATACACACTGGAAAGCCATAACAAGAGTGTTGAATTATGTGAGATACACTAAAAGTTATGGATTGCACTATGGTAAAGAGCCTGCAGTTTTGGAAGGATACAGTGACGCAAACTGGATATCGGACTCAAAGAACTCAAAATCCACAAGTGGATATGTCTTTACATTAGGAGGTGCAGCAATATCTTGGAAATCTTCCAAACAAACTCTATTGGCCAGATCTACAATGGAATCTGAGTTCATTGCTTTAGACAAAGCGGCAGAGGAAGCAGAGTGGCTTCGAAATTTCTTGGAAGATATTCCAATGTGGGAGAAACCAGTACCGGCACTGCGTGTACACTGTGATAGCCAGTCGGCTATAGCCCGGGCACTGAATACTCTCTATAATGGTAAGTCTCGTCACATCAGGAGACGACATAAAACCATTAGACACTTGATCACAACCGGTGTAATCTCGGTCGATTACATTAAGTCAGCTGATAACCTAGCGGATCCATTTACAAAAGGTTTGACAAGAGATCAAGTTTTGAAATCATCAAAGGGAATGGGTCTTTTGCCTATGACTTAAGAGGATGTTTGATGGACACCCAACCTTCGCGATTGGAGATCCCAAGAGGCTGGTTCAAAGGGACAACTAAATCAAACAGAATCTGTTTACAGCACTGCAAGACAACATGTCTGAGCCCAGCTCCCAAAATGATGCACAGTGCTTCCTGTAAGTTTAAAGGATAAGCGTTGCTTTTAATGATATGAGTAGCTTTCATATATATACGGAGTATTAACATGATACTTTTCTTATATGACAGGAGCTCAACAAAATCACCTAGTGAGTGTGAAATGCGGCCGTTTCTATGAGGATGAAGTCCAGGCTATATTCTCTAAGTTCACTCATGATCAACCAAGAAAAGTTCAAGGCCACAACGAACGCAATAGAGAACTAAGGTCTACGAGGAAATGAAGCTGGGTTATAGTTGTTGTCTCGGTTTACATAAACATCCGGGTGGTTCAAGACATCATGTTCACCTCCTGGCTAAGTACACCCGACAGATATTAACAATGAGTGGTTCAAGGCTGAAATATGCCACTACCTCATACACAGTTAATTTTCGCCTATACTCTCGAAAGTCCTTCTGTCGAGTCTGTCGAGTCTGCATAGTCTTTCGAGTTAGTAGAGTCTGCATATGTTTAGAGTCATTTCTATTCATGTGGGGGATTGTTGGAACCAAATTTTTAAACCAAATGGGTTGAATAAAATTGTGGACAAATGTGAAAAGAAATGGGCTTTGGCTCATGAATGAGAAAGTGAGTTAAATGGAGGAGCACTTCATTTTGTCCCACATTGGAAAGAAGGAACTTTTTCCTCTTGTTTAAATATAGACATTTCCAAACAAGGTTCAATAGCCTTTAATGGGAGACTATGGAGGTTGAGAGAAAGGGGGCCATTATGCAAAAACACACACGCGCGCGCGCGCCGCCGCCGCCGCCGTGCCGAGCCGGGCCGGGCCTGGTCTTGGGTCTTGGGTCTTGGTGAATGTGGGCTTCGCCCACAAAAAGACTATTCTTTTTGGGCCAAATTCCTATCAACGGTTTTTGTTAAAGCCCAAAACGAAATCGCATAATGTCGAGAATAAATCTTCCAGAAACTTCTAGAAGATTGAGTTCGGATTTTCGGTTTGATAAACACGAAAATAAATATGGAATATATCCATATTCCTTCGCTTCCACGCCAAGTAAAAAAGGATATTCTCCGAAAATAAATATGGAATATATCCATATTCCTTCTCTTTTCTTAAAGGTTTTTTCAATCGTTTTATTACTATTTAATATCCGTACTATAAAATTTTTATTCGTATTTTTCAATCTGGATTTTCGCGGTCCTACATTAAATGCTAAAGTCATGCCCGACTTAATGGAGTATTGGACTTTATATTCGGTCTATACAAAATTTTAGCCTCTTATTTATAAACATTCAATAAAATTAAGTTTTGTTTTATAATTCTTTTCAAAAAATATATTAGATTCTAAAATCCCAAAAAAAAAAATTGATTAAACCATGTGACATATATCTCATGTCATACAATCTAATAATCGAGCATGGTTAGGAAAAGTAGGGTGTAACTTGCACCATACTTCAAGTCTTCAAAGTTCATATGTCGAAATGAGGTAGTTAACGAAATGATAACAAACAAACTTCTGCATACATTAAGAAAACTAGAGAGCTGGTTTGATGTTTCAAATTAATAAAACTATATAAAAAAATAGAGACAAATTTATTAAGAGTTATACATTGTTACAACACCGTATAAATTTGTATGGTAACTGTTTTTAGTTAAAATTTCATTGGTTATGCTAAATTATTGGCAAAATCCTTTATTTGATTTCCCATAATTGAGAATTCAGACTCGACATATATATTATTTATGTGTATTTTATTAATATAGGTAAAATAAACTTTAGATTTGTCACTACAAAAAAAAGATGATGATAAACATATTAAAAGTAAATTTTTATGGTATTTTTTAGAATTGCCCAACTTATTATATGTATAGTATTATTTGAATCACATATACTTATATATTTAGGCGGACAATAACAATAAGGGTCAAGAATTCAGATATGAACCTAGAATTATCAGGAATAATTAGGTCTGATGACGGATCATATTGCTGGAGTGCTCTCTTTTGACCAAAAGCATGTGGCAAAGAAAGCGAGTATCTAATAACACATACACGAGCGTGGATTGCAAAAGAAGAAAGAGATATTTGAATTCAGTGGCCGTCACCTTCAGAAAAACAATAAACAAAATAAAATAGGTATTTTATGTGAAGTACAAAAATTGTAAAAATATCTTGATTCTTGAGTCACAAAAAAATCCATTTATCCGTTTAGACATTTTCATGTACAACTGTCTAACATTAAAGGGGAAAATAAAAAAAAACATAACTTTTGGTTTGCACTTTTCCCACTGAGTCAGCAAAAGTGCCCTCTGGGATGTTCCAAAAGTCAGCCACGTGGCGTGATGGTTAAGGAAAGAGAGAGAAGATAGGGATATGAATGGTTTGTAATTGTACGCCACATGTTTATTATTAATTACCAAAAAATTCAAGCCCACTCGTTCTGTGTTCTAAGTTATTGGTTTTTGTTTTTTTCCTATAGGGATATAAAAGTGAGAAATTAGCATGGATGACAATAAAAAAACACAAAATTCACAAAGTAACCATGAGAAAAAATGAGTCATGGGTCCCATATATTTTTGTCTATTTTTTCCCAAAAAATCCTCATCCTTTTATCCTTCTTCCCTGCTGTTTCTTTTACATGAAGGTCTTTTTGGTCTATTTTTTTCACTCATTTGTTACTTGTTGTAATTAATATTTCGGATGGCTATAAGATAAATTTGGAACTCCAATATGGCTACTGGCCAAATTGACCCTATAAAAGTTTCCAATTTCAGATCTTACGAATCTACTCAATATTGTAATTGAAAAAAAAAAAATCTAAACTACAAAAAAAAGGCTAAATGTCATCGAGGTGTTTACAAAAAATTTAAAAACGTGATTTTATTAGTCTACATAAGCATCTCCAAATTTTTAACAATAATAGCATTCCACATCATCATATAAAATTAAGAAATTTTCTAAGTTTTAACAAGCAATAGTATTAATCTATATCATCATCTATATAAAATTAATCAATAGTATTTTCAAAATTTTCCAATTTCCGTCTTAATTAGTTTGTTTATTATATTTCAAAAAATTATCTCCAACATTAAGAAAATTTTCAAATTTTTAACAACTAACATTCCACATCATCACATAAAATTAAGAAATTTTCTAATTTTTGAATAACCAATAATATTAATCTATATCATCATCTATATAAAATTAACCAATAATATTTCAGAAATTTTCCAATTTCCATCTTAATTAGTTTGTTTATCTATTAATAATAAAAGTTGACCCTATAGGTTAAAAGAGCATCTACATAGAATTAAAAAACCCGATTTGATTGGTCCACGTAAGAATTTACATAATTAAAAAAAATTTCAATTTAAACGCAATTTGATTGGTTCACATATAGATTTACATAATAAAGATTTCAATTATATAAATAATAACTTAAAAATTTAAAACAAATATACATAACAATAAAACTAATTTTATATATCACATAGAAAATTAAAAAAACTTATACTAAAATTATTTACAAAAGGAATGAAGTCATGTAAAATTATAAGAGTGGAGAATAAACCAGACAAAGAAGAAAAAAAAGGTTGAAGAAAAAACAAAAACAAAGGCGAACACAAAGAAAAATAAGAGTAAGAGATGAAACTGAAGAATAGCGAAAACGAAAATACTTAAGTGCGAAGACGTAATGTAAATAAAAAATAAAGAAAACAAAGATGAAAAAGGAAAAACCGGAAAAGAAATTTGCAAAGACAAATCAGAAGAATAAATCAAATATGAACGAATGAGATGAAACCAAATAAGAACAAAAATGAAGAATAAAGAAGAGCAAACACGAACATGAATGAAAATGGATAAAAAACCAAATAAGAACAAATAAAAAATCAAAGCAGGAGAAATTGAATAAGAATAAATCAAAGAAAATTTAAAAACATATAAATAAGAACGAAGAAGAAAATGAAGAACAACGATGTGCGTCGATTAACTTCTCTTCAAATAAATTTTATACCCTTAGAAATCTAATATATATATATATATTAGATTATCTACAATAATACTAGTTTTTCTAGCTTAAATTTGTTTACACATATATTTTAATTTTATAGGTTTGGTTAGATGTATTAGACAGTGAAAATTTGTTCTACATAAGATGTAAGAAACTTATACTAAAAGTATTTACAAAAGATATAGTCATGAAAATTTTAAAGGAGAGAATAACCAATACATAGAAGAAGAAGAAGAAGCTGAAAAAACAAATTCTAATGAAACCTAACATTTTCGATGGAAAAAATTAATCATAGAAGAAATAGAAGAATAGGAACAAAGAAGAGCAAAAAAAAAAAGTACATGAGAAAAAGCGACAAACAAAATAGCAAAAAACGCATACCTAAAAAAACCCACAGAAGATAAGTCTAAACAAGAAAACCAAATAATAAGAAATTGTAAACTTTGCTTAACTATATCTTTATAATTGCATAAATTAAATTATTTATATTATTGTTAGGCATTGCTCATTACATGTGTGAATATGTAGTTGTATCATCTCTAACTTAATTTTGTTTATTAGAATCTTTTCCATTTTTAAGTTTGGTTTAGTATATCAAATAGTAAAATTTTATTCTACTTAGGATTAAATTAAAAAGGATTACAATAGAATTATTTATAAAAGGGATAAAGTCGTAGAAATTTTCAACGGAGAATAATCAAGAAAAAAATAAGCTAAACAAAAATACATATAGCAAAACTTTAGCAACTTTGCCAAAATCAGTCATAAAAGAAACAGAAAAACAATAACCAAGACGAGCACAAAGAATAAAAAAAAACATAAGAAAAATGAAGACGAAGATATCAAAGAACGAAGACAAAAACCAAAGATGAATAAAAATTAAGAATGAGACCGAATAATGGAATAAAAACCGCAAGGACAAAGAAACTGAAGAGGAAGATGAGAAAGAGTAAAGATGAAGAAGAAACCAAAGAAAAAAAAAGACCGAATAAAATAGAATAGATCGAAAAAAAATAAAACAAAAGAAAAAGAATAAGAACATCGGTTCAGTTCAATCACCATGACTATTTTACTGACGACAAAAACTTATGAATACAAAATAATAAATTAAATTATTAATATAGATCCGAGCGTAGAGCGTGTAAACGACCCAGTATCAAAACCAAAAATTGAAAGTAAAACACCGTTGACGAATGCAAAGGAAATATATATATATATATTAGTATATTATCAAGTGGGTTTATTTCTGGTATATAAAGTAAAATCTGGGCCAATATTTAGAAGGCCCAAGTTTTGGGTCCATGAATTTTGCGGGTTGTGTTTTCAATCTCACACAAGACAACCCTGAGCTCGCTTACCGGCATCACCGTGCCTCGCCGTCTCATTTCCTTCGCCGCCTAATCCGTTATCCTCTCTCATTCGCCGCGTCACCCTTACTCAGGCATGGATTTTTCGGAATTTCTCGTGAAATTAGAATCGGTTTTGCTGGGTTTCTTGAAGTTCAAAATTATAGATTATTCTGTTTCTATAGTTTTCGATTCTGCTTTGCAATGATTTTGTTTTCTAACGAAATTCGCATCTAAGTTGTTTTCTCTTCTAATTTGGGATTTGATTTTGAAATTGCAGACAGTTTTTTTTTGGGGTTTAAGCTTTAAGTATTGGTAGAGAGTAGTGAGAATGTTTACTAATAATCAAAGACAAGAAGAACGTACTGGAAAAAACGGAACACCAAGGCTTCAATATCTACAGGTCTTTTTTTGAGGAATATGTTTTTGGAATCTTTGTATGTTTTCACTTGTGTCTACTTGTTCAAAATCTCAAAATGAGATAGCTACTTCTTGGTCTTTTTGAACTTGTTTGAACCATCATGTATCATCATGGAGAGATGACTCAGCAATACAAAAGAGAAAAGGCTGAGATTGTGTAGAACTTGATAGTGTATCAAAAACCGTAGCTTTGGTATATGTCTGTGAGATTTGTGTAAGAATCTAAGAAGCATTGTTGGAACTGAGTTTGTCCCTTTTCTTCAATTGCAGGAGCTTGTGAGTCAGTTTCAGAATGCAACTGATGAAGGTATGGCTATGTCATCAATATTTCAAATGCTTCGATTAGGCTATAGTTTAGTCAAATATTGGTATATTAACATGATTACTGCCTTGCACCTGCAGAAACAAAGGAGAGGATTGTAGCAAACTTGGCAAATTTTGCCTACGACCCTTACAACTACACCATCTTACGTCAGGTAACCTCGGGTTTGAGTTTGCTCGTGCAGAACCCGAATATAAAATTTCCTTTCGGGTTCGTTCTTGTAATGAAGAAATCTTGATGGAGCAGCTAAATGTCTTGGAACTATTCATAGACTGTATAACAGAGCCAAATGAGAAGCTTGTGGAATTTGGGATAGGAGGAATATGCAACGCTTGTGCTGGTAAAAACCCTAGAAAATATGTGAATATACACACTGATGCTGATACTAAACCATTAGTTGTTCTTGCCGTAATTGCAATTACTGACTCTTTCTTGTTCTTGTACAGAGCCAAAGAATGCTGCGACCATTGTTGAGGCTGATGGGATTCCTCTTATAATCAAATGTTTATCAAGCCCTGTCCGGAACATTGTAAGTGCACGGGTTTCTCGCTTCATTTATGTTCCTCTGGTGTTTAATGGAAACTCAAGAATCGTTTTGTTTCATAATATAGGTGAATTATGCGCTTGGGGCTTTGTATTACATGTGTGACTATAACAGAGCAACAAGAGAGGAGATTGTGAGACCAGAAGTGTTGGATCTCATCGAGAGGTACGCAGCAGCAGAAACGGTCAGTGTAAGCTTTAGTAACTTGGCTAAAGCGTTTCTTGAGAAACATGTTCATGTTATCTAATAAAGTACACACATGCTAGCTTATCTCTTATTCTACTGCATGACGATTTGTATGAAAAGAGGTCAAGTATCGTTTGGTTTTTTGGTACTTCTGTATTTATATCTATGTTCTTTATAGTTGCTTACAAATATTCATATTGTGCCTTTTTGTAAATTAAGGTTTTACACTTATATGGTCCATCTGAATACGATATGATGATACACATATCTCATAAGTACAAAACCAACCATATTTGGTATGGGATTTAATAAAGTAGTTAGTAGCTTAGTAGGTACAACACCATACAGCTCCTACTAACAACTTAGTAATGAATGGTTCATAAATTTTGTTGAACACGCGTCCCATATAACACCTATTGTGTTCGTGGACCAAAAGATATGCCCGTATTAAGAAAAAATCATCAAGCAGTGAGCTAAAGAAAATGTATTATATTGTCTGGTCATTTGAGCTGGACCATTTTTGTCTTTTTCATTCAATAATTCGTGACCTCTCTCTATTCATAGTAGGTAAGTTTTCAACCAGATATTTTGTACCATTTGTAGTTCGAATCAGTAAGATTCATCTTCGGGAATGAGGAAAGTTCTTACTTCTGAGTAACTTGCAACATTGTTTCGATAAAATGTGATATTTTCTTTACAAATTAGGACGAAAAGTCAAAAACCTAGTACTACGATGCTATTTATGGAAGCGATATCATGAAAATTCTTAATTGTTGTACTTCAGTGTATATGTGATCCTACATCTGTTAATGTGAGAATTAGATTGATATCTCAAAAATCTTTCCTTTAAACCAAAGACCACACAACTTTTTGGCCTCTTTTCATACAGAAGTACCAACGACACTCTCTACCTAACACTCTACATAGCTAGGAAAACTTTTGATACAAGGCACGAACATCCACTTTTTATGGGCATGTCTCTAATACCAATTGTTGGATTTTGCAAGTTCACTCTAACTCCACTAATTGGTATGATGTTATTTGCTTTGGGCTAAGTGGTGGGCAAACCCGCACAATTTTACTTTTCTATGAATCTTCCAAAATATCTCGAGCTAATTAAAATCACACTTGACATATACAAGAAAACTGGTAGTAACGATAATAATTTTTCTAGCTATGTTATTAAACATGATTTTGAAATGATTCGAAGTAGAAGTATTTTAGTGGGTTTTATGTTTATGTTAATAATATTTATAAATAATAATAGTTTTTCTTGTTAGTGATGTGATTGCAAATATACAGTTTGAGGGGAAGTTTCATATTAAGTTTTATATTGTTATCTATTGTTTAATCTTCTAATATGGGACTTGGAAGATTTTGCAAGAGATCCAATTTTTGATCCAACCTCGTGCGCTCTCTCTCTTAAACATATACACTAAACCTGCCAAACTTATTTTTCTCTCACCAAAAAGCGCTTACAAATGGTTGTATCTTTTTTTATTAATTTAAGTAATTTGAATCTCTTTTCCTGATTCTTTATGGTTTCTTACCAAACCATGCAGTGGTCTTAAATGTCATTTTTTTATAATCTGAAGGTGATCCGAATATTTTACACCCGACTATTCTTTTATATGGTAAGTGTGGCCATCGAGTAATCCACTCGCTAAGTTTTCTAACGGATCTAAAACATGACATATTACGACTTGCCAAATGGGACTGATATTCATTTCACGCTTGAGGAGATTAATTCCTAACATAGACCCACATAGCAACTCTTTTGTAAGTAAAAACCACAAAACCACCGCCCTTAGTTCAAAATGCTGAATTTTCGGTTGAACAATTTTCGAACCACATTGGTGTTATAAGACTGCCACGTGATTGCTTCTAACTCGAACGAGGCTTACCCTCCAATAAACGAACCCATATAACAAATTTTCCCACACTAGAAACAAAGAAAGGAATTTTTACCTCAACATCATAATGTAAAAACATGTCGTGCTGTAGCTAGAAAAATATTATTGCAACTAATTTATGTTTTGTTACATTTTAAACAAATATATCCTAATGTTAACTTCTAGTAATACATACTTAATGAATTTCTCCTTTCTTCTTAGCAAACTGTATTTTAAAAGATAAAGTTTTTTTTTTTTTTTTTAATATTAAACATAATATGTTTATGAAAATCAAAATGATTTGTATGGCAAAGGGAAGGAATAAATTCTAAACTACACAAGAAAATTCACAAAAATTACAACCACCCTTTTTTGTTGATAAAATCAAAATAATAACCACAAAGTCCTAATCTAATACCAACCCCCATTTAATAATAGTACTATATGAAAAATACAAGACATAGAAAAAGAAGAAGCAATGCTATAAATGCGAGGTATCTAAAACAAAGGTTGGAGAATCATTAAACTATAGTACTATGAAAAATAAACAAGTTATGGAGAAGGAAGAGGTAGAGACAACGCCAATGGAGCCGCTTAGCCCAATGTCGCAGATGCTAAGTTCCCCAAATCTGTTCATTGTGATAACTTTTGGGTTTAAAGTTAGATGCAACCCATCATCCTTTATTGAAGGAATCCAGAAAACATTGATCAATGCCCCCAGATTCTCTAGCAAAATGGTAAACATATATTCTACACGTACGCATGCATATATATTATATTTTTTTGTTAAAAGACGTATGCATGCATATTGTTATCTGCAGACACACAAATTGGGTATAAATGAATAAAATAATTAAAATAAAAGATATCACTAATCATAAATTATGAAATTTCAGGTGATAGACTATAAGAAAAAAGGAGAACCGGTGTGGATTCCTGTTAGTGTCCGAGTAGAAGATCATGTTATTGTTCCGGATCTTGATTACCCCAACATTGAAAATCCTGATCAGTTCTTAGAAGACTATACTTCAAGCATCGCCAATACACCAATGGACATGTCCAAACCTCTTTGGGAATTTCATTTGCTTAACATAAAGAGATCAAATGCAGAATCTGTAGTTCTAGCTAGAATTCATCACTCAATTGGTGATGGAATGTCTCTTATGTCCCTTTTAGTTGCTTGTTCACGAAAAACATCGGACCCTGATGCGCTAGTTTCTACTACTACTACGGCTACAACAAAACCTGTTGATTACATGGCTTTGACTTGGTGGTTAATTGCTGGATTTTGGTTTATGATAAGAGTCACCTTTACCACTCTTATTGAATTTTCCAAGTTAATGCTTACAATATGTTTCTTGCGGGATACCAAAACCCCTCTAATGGGTAATCCCGAGGATGGAATTCAATCTTGGAAGGTTATCCATCGGGTAATAAGTTTTGATGATGTCAAGTTAGTGAAGAACACAATGAACGTGGTATACATTTATCGTTATTTCCTTTATATTGATCATTAATGATTTCGTCTTACACTAATAATTTCATAATACTTTTTTTTTTGCAGAAGGTCAATGATGTTCTTCTTGGAATGACACAAGCAGGTCTCTCAAGATATTTGAGTAAAAAATATGGTAAATTCAAATCCCTTCTCCTTTTGTTAGTAATATTATCTTAAATAATATTGTTAGCAAACGACATATACACTCAAAACTTAGTTTTCAATAATTTATGTTTTAAATACATGATTAAGATAGAACTACCGAAAGAGAATAGTTGTTCTAAACTAATACTGTCTTCTAAACATTTATTACTGAGTCGATAATTAGTAGATATCATATAACCATGTCTCAAGGATGCATGGAACCGTAGGTTTTGCAAATCAGAGTTTTGTTTTTTTTGTTGTGTTAAAGTTGGTAAATTAGAGTTTTGTTTTTTTTTTTGTTGGGTTAAAGTTGGCAAATCAGAGTTACTCCCGGATCGATGAAAACGTGGGCCCTGTGTCCAGCTAATTTTGTTTTAAACACATTCTATTACAAAACTACTCTTGTAATTTTGTGCCCTATTTTATAATTTTTTAGAAAAATTAGGCCCTAAAATCTAAAGAAAATGTGACTAAAATTAAATGGACCCTGAGACATATCCCACCTCACACACCTTACTAACCGGGCCTGTACTCAACCACTTTACCATCATAGGGTACTCGCTCTTATTTAAATTTTGGTACTAGAAAGCTAAGCACTAATTATTTGATGTCGACATTTATTTATAATTCTAAATACTCTCTATTGTTACAAACATCAGACTTCATATATTTTATTTCTAATATATAGTTATAGAATTAACTCGTTACTTTTCTTGTTGTAAGAATAGTAATAACTATTCAGCTACTAAAATGTAACTTTTGAAATAATATATTTTTCATAATGTTAGGTTTCCCACGAGATACTATAGTACAGTACTGTTAATACATATTTTCTGTTGTTAAAAATACTTCCTTGACAAATGACAACTGTTCGAATACTTGAAAATTACTTGACAGATGGACATACAACGGTCCAGAAGAAACAAATCTTAGACAAAATCCGTGTTCGTGGAGCTGTAGCTATAAACCTAAGACCAGCAACGAATATAGAGGTGATACTCAACATAACTACAATCCTACACCAACAATTTTTTTATTATTAGTTAGAATGTAAGATTTTAATAAATATATGAAAATGTAGGAGTTGGCAAATATGATGGCGAAGGGTTCAAAGTGTAGATGGGGAAATTTCATAGGAACTATTATATTTCCCATATGGATCAAATCAGAGAATGATCCGTTGGAGTATGTTCGACGAGCCAAAGCTACTATGGATAAGAAGAAAATCTCTTTGGAGGCATTTATTTTCTATGGAATCATTAAGTTCACCTTGAAATTTTTTGGGGGAAAGGTGAAATACGAAACTTATTATATTAGTTCAATCCATGTATTTTCTTATGAATACTGCTAATTTTTCTCATTTGGAAGAAATAATAGGCAGTAGAAGCTTTGGGAAAGAGGATATTTGGTCACACATCATTGGCATTTTCAAATGTGAAAGGTCCACACGAAGACATAAGTTTATTTGGCCATCCAATTTCGTATGTCGCAGCAAGTGCATTAGTTGGATCACAAGTAAGTTTGTTTCTTTCTTTTTTCATAAGAATATAGTTATCATGCTCTTCTTAATTAAGAATATCATTTTACTTTTCTAATTTTTTTTATTTTTTAAAAAATTTGATGACATTAATTAATTTATTGTTTTATGGTTGTTGCTTGATGATTAACAAGGCGCTCAATCTCCATTTTATAAGCTACGTAAATAAGATTATCATCAATCTAGCTGTGGATACGACAACAATTCCAGATCCTCATCAACTATGTGAAGATATGGTAGAATCGCTCAAGATGATCAAATCTGCTGCACAGGAGAGAAGATCTCATAAAATGGAGGTCTGAAGCATGTCAATGTTTGGCCATCGCTATCCAATTAATAAATATGAAGTTTTTTTATTTATTTGAAAAACAAAAAATATTCAAATTGATATAAGAACAAAAAGTTTTTTTTTTTTTTTTTTTTTGTTAAAGATATAAGACCAAAAAGTTGTGAAGTGTTAATTTTGTAGATATATGCTACGATTGGTGACGTAAAGAATAGTAGTGTATTACAAAAAAAACAGTTGGTATGAAAAATAGCAGTACAAATAGAAATGGTACAAAATGACAATAATGTATCGTATACTAAAATATATAGAGAAATTAGCATAAATAACCACAAAAAATGCAAAATTAAGTAAATAGCCATATTGAAATCTAGAATATTCTCTGTATAACGTGTATTAATGACCAAATTATCTTTCTCTTATTCTTACTCTTTTTGGCCCTCTCTCTCGCGTGAACTTACTCCCAACGTGTAATCAATTTCTGTTGTGTAGATCATATTTGATATCATACCCGCGGCTTCCGCCTCTTGATTTACTCTCTGCAATGAACGCTTTTACTTTTGTTCATATGTGATTAAATTTTTTTGGGATTAATGTGGTGGAATCTTTTCTTTTTTCTTCTAGGTCTTCCTCAGCCAAACAGATTCGTGAATCCCTTGAGGAGAATAAGCTTCCCTATAAGATCCATCTGATTACCGTCTCTTGTGGTAAGTTTTATGAACCCAATCATTACAGATAGAATTTGATTAGCATAACAGTAACTCCAAAAACCACCGAAAAATCTTTGGATGAGGAGTACAACGAAGTGAAGATTTTTCTATTCTTTTTTGGAACACAATTTTGTATTGTATCACTATCCTCTGTAAATTTGTGTGTTGTTATCAATTTCTCTGAATCACATAAGTTTTTGTATTTCTAGGTTCTTAAATATAAATTAGCCCGAAAAGGAAAGTTTTGCTGCAAAGTGGTGGCTGATTCCGATGTCATTGTTGGAATGCTCGAAGATAAATTTCTAGAGCCTTCTCTCAAGACCCCACGTGAATCTGCTTTTGTAACTTTCATTTGGTTGAGTTTGTTGTAAATTATTAAAACACAGTGTTCTATATTTCTGTACTATACTATTTTGATACGGTGGAGTTAATTCTGTTATGTTGTTTTGATCACCCAAATATTCCAGGATAATGTTACATGGAGATAACTTGATATTAAAGATTATTGGGAGATAGATTTCAAAGAATTTTTAAAATTTTAAGAATTTGTTGTTATTAGTTTATGAATTCTGATAATCTTACTAAAATTCATTATTATTGGTTTGACGATTTTTAAATTTCATACATAATATATTGTTATTCAAAAAGTTTGTGTTTTAATGATTTTATGAATCCATTAAAATCCTTGTTATTGGGAGATAGATTTTAAACAAATTAACTCATAAAACAAAAATTTCAAAATACTACCAATAACCTTTAGATTTTCAAAATCTCTTACAATAAAATATTTTGATTGATTTTCTAAATTTACATACTATTTTCAAATCTAACAAAAACTCTTTATAAATTTAATAATTCTTTTAACTTTTAAAATCTTTAAAATCCACACAAATTCTACTTCCAATAACCCTCCTTAAAATAGTTGTTTGTGTTTAAGTCTCTGTAATATTATTTCCCTCGGTGCCATTTTCGTCTCAAATATATATTAATGTATTATTTGTGGTGATAAAACATTATACTTCTATATTTTAACGTCTTTTCAATATATTTTGCTTCATGGTTACAATAATTAATTATCTCTAAATTTTTAAAACTATAATACATGCCTAAAAATTTAAACCTATATTGTAATCTAAACTTCTAAATCGTACTTTCTCAAAATTGATAAATTAGCTAATTATTTGAGTTTTGACTCTCTAAATCAAAACAAATCAAACTAAATCTAATATAAGATAAAAACAGAACTATCATAAAAAATACTTATCGGTTAGCAAATACCATTTTATTATATTTTTGATTTATTGTTCAAAATAAAAGACAACATAGTAGAAGAATTGCAAGAAGAAAACAAAAAACAACTTAGTTCATTTAACTATATAAGTGGCTATGTGTTTTACCCTAGTATATATTGGGATTTCGTCTCTCATGCCCCTGTTGAAGGAAAACTAATCTCAAATATCCAGCGATAAAATGAATATTATTTTTGATTTATTTTAAATTCAAAAACCCAGTTGATTACAAGATTGACCTTCACTATTTCAGTTATTTACAGACCCAACCAGGATAAACCCGACCCAAAACCAACTTAATCGGATACCCTAACTGAAAAAGAGAAATCGCGTTTCCTAATTCCTTTTTCCCTTCTACGATTGAGAATTCAATTTTTCAAATCCTCTCCCTCCGATTTCCCCCTATTTCCCACTGTCGAAATCCCGAGATTGTTAATCGCGTTGAAGATGGTTCGAACTAAAAACCTCCGTCGTCGCTTGGGAGAAATGCCTCCATCTCAAATCGTGGAGGAAGAAGACCCTCAGACTGGATTCCCTCCGACGCGATTCGAAAGAGAGGAGAATTCCGAGCAAAGAGAGGAGAATTCCGAGCAGAGTGAGGAGGATAACGAGGTAAGAGAGATGAATTCGGAGGAAGAAGAGAATTCCGACGGAAATAGCAGTCGAACAGTGAGTGACCGTCAAGATGAGGAAGATGGAAGTGTAAGTATCCCGATCAATTCAATATATTAGTAGAAATCTTTGAGAATCATTTGATGCAATTCATTGTTTTGTAGTAGATTTCGGCTCTAGATTGTAGTAGATTTCGGGTCTAGATTGTAGTAGATTTCGTGTGTGAATTGTAGTAGATTTCGGGTCTAGATTGTAGTAGATTTCGGGTCTAGATTGTAGTAGATTTCGTGTGTGAATTGTAGTAGATTTCGGGTCTAGATTGTAGTAGATTTCGGGTCTAGATTGTAGTAGATTTCGTGTGTGAATTGTAGTAGATTTCGGGTATAGATTGTAGTAGATTTCGTGTGTGTTGTTAATTGTAGTAGATTTCGGCTCTAGAAGGAAGTATAACTTGATAAAACTATGGATTTTGCTCGTATTTTGCAGGAAGTGGAACCAATGCAACCTTTGCAGATGTACTTTCCACCGAGTGAGTATAAGAAGAAAATAAAGATCTCGACGAGGTGTTACATCGCCGGCGCATTGGAGACGCTTCTTAGTGATCTGAATCCTCCACTTACAAAGCGAGAGAGAAGTTGGTTTGAGACGCACCCCCAATTCAAACATATTCTTCACATGCCAAGGGACAAAAACCACAAGCTTCAGGGCATGTGGATGCTACTTCTCCGAACAGCTTGTACTGAGAAGGAAAAAGAAACTTGGTTCGTGGTTAATGGTGTTCCCATTCGCTATAGCATAAAAGAACATGCGTTGATATCGGGATTAGACTGCCATAACTATCCAGTCGAGTTTGCGGGAAGCGGGTCTCAAATGGGTAAGATGGATTTTGTCGATAAGTATTTTAAAAAGGGATCAAAAATAAGGTATCAAGACGTGAAAGCGAAGCTACTTGAAATGGGAGCTGCTAGAGATAGGTTGAACATGGCGGTCCTATTCTTTTTATCAAGCATTATCAAAGGCCTGGTCAAGACTGGTAAAGAAGCTCCGTCTGTGGATCCATTCCTACTGAGAGCGGTCAATGATCTTGAGTTGTGCAGGACATTTCCGTGGGGGAGATTGTCATTTGATCATATGCTTGAACAGATCGCTCACACAATGAATCATTTTGGAGGGTTTGTTAAGGAGAATGTGAAGAATCCAGTATTATGGCCGATAAGTGGTTTTTGTATTCCTTTAGAGGTAAAATTCATTTGAAGTTTTAGTCATTTTTTCTACTAAGTATAACCGAAATGAGGCTAACTCTAATAATATGTATCTTGTGTAGCTCTTAGCTTTTGAGGCAATTGCACCATTGCGGATGAAGTTCCGAGTACCTGTTCCCGGTGCAGACGAAGGTTGTCCTAGGATGTGCAGATCAAAGTTCACATCAAGCGAGATGAAAGGATTTCCGTTTGAACAAATAAATGCCGAACTTGGTGCAACCAAGGTTAGTAAAACTGGAAAAACTGGATAACTAGTACAACTGGATAACTAGTAAAACTGGTAAAACTGGTACAGACAATTTAATTTTTGTCCTTGTTTTCTATTCGCAGGACATTGATAGTTTGCTGATTCCATCCGGCGCTGAGAAAGCTCTCCTGCGCGAAATCACTGAAAAGAAAGAAGACGACAAGCATTGCGTCGTTGTCCAAAGTTGGATGGATCGTATTGGTCAAGGATTTACCGTATTCTTTGAAAATATGTTCAAAGAAGATGTGGATTTCAGGTCTGGAGAAGGACCTGCGACTGCGGCGGCGAACGATGAACCAACGGTGAACGCCCCGGTGGACCCCACAGTGGTAGATCTCCTTAACCGTTTCAAGGAAGAGATGGATGAGCGCATGACTAAATTCGAGGACATGGTTGGAGGGTTGGTGGAGAAGGTTGACGAGTTGGGGAAAAAAGTCGCCCCATTGGAAGCATATGTGAACGAACAATTAAGTTATATGAGAACATATGAGGAGAACGTCTCTCGTGAAGGCGTCAATGGTAATAGAGAGAAAGAAGGCGAGTCTAATGCAGCAGAGAAGGTAATATTTGCAATTTATTACTTAATATTTATCTTTACATTTTTAATATTTGCAATTTCTTTGATTGTAGGATAATGTGTCGAAAGAAGGAGAACAAGGTGGTGGGAGTGTTGAAATGGAGGAA
Source organism: Erythrophleum ivorense (assembly GCA_026724425.1). Lineage (NCBI taxonomy): Eukaryota > Viridiplantae > Streptophyta > Magnoliopsida > Fabales > Fabaceae > Erythrophleum > Erythrophleum ivorense. The sequence continues at coordinate 2,155,807 of JAIUCV010000117.1, read as the reverse complement.
GAACCCGTCAAAGAGAAGGTAAAGTAGCTTACATTAGAAGATGAGAAAGCATATTTTTGAATGATAACAAGTATTTGCAATTTATTTGATTATAGGATAATGTGGAAGGTGGACAAGGTGATAAGGGTGTGCAAATAGAGGAAGAAACTGGTAAGGGTGTGGAAATAGAGGAAGAAACCGGGAAAGAGAAGGTAAACTAGCTTACATTAGATTCGATTTGCAATTTCTTTGTTAATATCTTTATTCTTAGCAAACATTTGTATATATTTGTAGGAGACCGTGGAGGAAGCACCAAAAGACGCTATCCCCCCTAGACCAAGGTTTAAGCGCACTAAGATGAAATCAAAGAAGAGGACACCTGAACAACGGCAGCTTGATGAAATTAACAAAAGGCTAAAGGCGGCTGCTGAGGAGCCAACAAGGATGACCACAAGGCTGAGGGCGGAAACTTCCAAAAAATAGGGAAAACTATCTTGTCTTGATATGATTTCATTTTGGTAAAACTGGTAAAACTAGGTTGGTTTCATTTTGTAAAGCTGGTAAAACTGGTAAAACTAGGTTGGTTTCATTTTGTCTAAACTGGTAAAACTGGTAAAACTAAGTTGGTTTCATTTTGTCAAACTGGTAAAACTGGTAAAACTAAGTTGGTTTCATTTTGTCTAACTGGTATTACTGGTAAAACTAAACTTGGTTTCATTTTGTCTAAACTGGTAAAACTGGTAAAACTAAGTTGATTTCATTTTGAAAAACTGGTAAAAGTAGAGAAAACTAAGTTGATTTCATTTTAAGCGAAACACAAAAAAGGAGGAGATATATTGTTCGACACTAGCATAATTATATTGTTAAATCACATTACATAGCATAATTCTCATAATTAAATCACTCTGACACGGTCTCATTCAGCTTTGCCATCTTTTCACGCTGGTTTTGTAGCTCATCCCTCAGTTGTTTCACCTGAAATTCAAGACTTGACAGAATTCGAAGTTTCTTAGCCTGGTCATCCACCTCCTTCCTTAACCTTGCAAATTCTTCGTCGACAGCATCAAACCAAGGAATGCGCCAGTGGAAACCATCATTCTGCACATGAAGATAGATTGAATAATTATGAAGAGATTTTCTCGATTTTAAATACACAAATGAGAATGAGAACTCGCCTTATACTTCTCGCAGGTAAAGTATCTGTTCCCCAAGTCTCCTTCGATTTGCGAAATCTCATGGAAGATTCGTTCCCCACATGGACATCTCTGCGGAACGCCGTATTGACCATCTGCGACGAGAGTTCTCCAGGCCTCCTCCTTCATGGCTTCCTTCATGGAGTAGTAATCTGGGTGCGACTTGTCTAAATTTCTCCAGGCCATCTTAAGTATTCTTAGATCTGGAGATCTAGGGTTTTGAGCGGATGGAGCGGCGGGGGGAAAGATGTCTCGGTTCTCTCGAGATTGAGTGTGAGAGAAATAAAAAAAGAGAGAGAGAGAGAGAGAGAGAGAGAGAGAGAGGTAGATAGATAGAGACGAGACATAGAATAATATAAGAATATCTAAAGAAAGAAAGAGAAAGAGAGAAAAAGGAGAAAAGTAGGATATAAGTTATTATATTTAAAAATAACTAAACCCACACGTGAAAAAAGAGCGCCGTCGCGCCGTCTTTCCTTAAAAACGAATGCACATAGTTATACCAAAGATAGTAGTTGTACCAAACTTGCACATAGTTATACTTTCAATGTTTCTGAGTTTAATTAGTATTACCTAATCTTAAACGTATGTTTTCTAGTTTTACCGTTGACTTTCGATGATTAGTATATGATTCTGAGTATTTTATGCATTAAGATGTTGCAAAACTTGATTTTTTCAATTGTATCATCTGACTTTGGTTATTTTTAGCAAAGTGACCTTAAAAGTATATGGTTGATATTGTGTGGTATCTTCCTAATCAACTCTTTTCTTATTATTTCGTAATTTTTGCACACATTAATAAATTTGTTTGCGGAGTAATTTTTGCACACATTATAATGTGTGTAATTTCGTAATTTTTGCACACATTAACTCGTTTGTTTACCAAAATCTTTTCCAAAGATTAATCATTTGTTTCAACTTCAAAACCTGAAAATGCAGAAAAGTCACATTGTGTACATAGTTTTACATAGTTTTACATAAGGAGAACACGAAATACATCATCCAACATATCCATTTTGTCCAAACAGTAACCAAAAAAGTCCCTGTCTTTTGCGCCTTTTATTTTTTGTCCTTGGACGTCGTTCTCCAGGACCCGGAAATCTTAAAACTTTTTTTCTTCCTTTTTTAACAACTATATTTTTAGGGATGATCTGCAGTTGCTTGACATGCCCTGGGACATTCCACCGACACTCATCTGGTACTAAGTAAATAGTCCTGCAATACGCCAATTGCCATATCTCAACCCAGTAATACCTCGAGCACAACTCATGTAGTTGGATATCGTGATCTCTGTCTTCATTATGCGTGTTGAATTCTATGAAAGCAGCTAGCGCGTGCACACAAGGATATTTTTCAATATCAAATACCCTGCAACTACAGCTTTTTGATCGTAAATTGACCGTATAATGATTCGCTTCACCGGCATCTGTCTTCGCTATGACATCATATAAACGCTCAAACCAGTTCAGCTCCTTCACTTTTAATTTTTCAGCATCTTTCCATATGTCGTGCAGAAAGTTCTCCACAAACGGCACTAATTTGTGTTCAATCGGTACAGCAGCAGCTTCGTTCCTATGCTCGCTAAACCACTCAGAAATTTTGCTAATTATTGCGTCAAGCATAGGGAGTAAGTAGTATTGCCTTGCGGTTCGGAAAGTGCTGTTCAAAGATTCCACAGTGTTGCTTGTGTCTATGTTGTATCTTTCTCCTGGAAAATAACACCTTGCCCATGTATGTTTCGTATTTTCTGTAGTCTCCACTAGATACTTGGCTGCAGAAGGATACCTTGACACGAAATCACTATAAGCCTTCTCATGGTCAGCAATTGTATAATGCCTACTGCACTCTATGAATCTCCACGCGACTACATCTTTGTTGACGTTGAAGGCCCGCCCTTTCACATTTTGGGACAAATGCCATATGCAATACCCATGATGAGCAATCGGATAGACAGTAGCTATGGCGGTGATGAGGCTTGGATTTCTGTCACTCATAAATACCAACTCCGAAGAGTCCGGTATAACGGTTTTCAGCATCTCAAAAAACCACGTCCAACTATCATTCTTCTCACCATCAAGGACAGCAAACGCTAAGGGATAATTATGACGATTAGGGTCTTGAGCGGATGCAAAAACTAGTACACCACCGTACCCGTTCTTAAGATGTGTTGCATCCACAGTTATCACTTTCCTCATGCATTTAAACCCTTCTATGCAAGCTCCTAAAGCGATGAATAGGTACAAAAATTTTCCCTCATGATCCAGTTTCACACTTGTTACCGTACCTGAATTGACGTTTTCTAGCATGTGCAAGTAACAATACAGCTTCTTGTAGCTATCTTCTGGATTACCTCGCAAATTAGAAACGTGATGGTTTTTCCCTCTCAATGCAGTCGAGTATGATATCCTCAGGCCAAGTTTGTTCCGAACAATATTCATGATACTTTTAGGAGCTGGAGTCTCCATTAGTCCTGGATAATCTTCATGCAATATAGATGCAACTAATCGTGGTGTTCCTTTCCTCTTTTGGTTGCTTGTACTCTGACTAGCACGAGAACATGTATGCATCTTGTTGTGCGTTCTAATCGAGAACGCTTTTGAACCAGTAATCTTTGCAGCCCTTAAAAACCATTCACAGCTCTCTGCACGACATTTTACCACATAGCGCACTGTATCCGACTTTTTAATCTTGAAACCAAAACAATTCTCAAACGCGGCTCTATCCACCAAATCCTGCACTGCTTTTTTATTTGGAAACTCTTGAAGTACAGTCACACCCAAACCGTCTTCCCATGCCTCTACAAACTGAGAAGCTTCTACATCAGGTGGCATTTCAGCATATTCATCACACATATACGAGGAGCTATCCATGCCGTCATCCCCAGGTTCATCACGTTGTACATTTCCTTCCGCTCTAGTATCATCATCCTCATCCATCGCGTCTCGTTGTTGTTCTGCTTGTTGGTTGCCTACGTACAGAGTCACTGCATTAGCTACAACTCCATCACGCTTTGAATGCTGTTCCTCATAGTTCATACCAAAAGAACTCCCTGGCATATTTGTGATCTCCACAACCAAAAGACATCTACGGTTCTCGTTATCTATGGAATTTAGATATACAGAAAGATCCTCATCATCAGAAATAATCCACGGTTCCTGATTTCCCACTAGCAGTGGCGTGTAATACAGTTTCAATTTCATTCTATTTTCATCTAACCCCACTTTCTTGCATATCCTGGCTTCAAGCAACGACATATTAATCTCTTCTGTTGATGTCTTGAAAAATAAACTGTACGGGCGATCTTGACATTTGAAATGTATGATGGTGTTGTTGCTCATTGTAGCCTGCAAAAACGATACAAAAACTCAATCAGTAATACTAGTTATCCACAGTTATACTTTCTTACTTTACTCAGTAATACCAGTTGTACCAAGTCTGATATTGATTTCAAGTCACAATTTTCACTTTCATTCAACCACTGCACGAAATTAATTACATATTTGTATCCTCAAATAAAACTATGGTATTAAGAGATATTAATCACAACATACATTTAAAAATTTAGAATATACAATTTCGCTCTAAGTAATACTACTTTTACTATATTTAGTAATACTAGTTGCACTTAGTTGTCTGCTCTTGTCCTACCGCAAGAACCCAGTTTCGATAATTCTGGGTTCAATTCTTCATATTATAATCACGATTTGTTACGATTCAACAGTTGTTATCCAATTTCACTCTTAAACTATGTTTTCAAAACTAATGTGCTTAATCATTCCAATTCTTTCATTCATTCCATTATTTGCAAATGCAATTGAAAAAAATAAAGCATTTGAGATAGATAATGTACCATAGATGAGCTCTCACCATAGATTGAAGTTCCCAGCACCTCATATACGATTGGGATCTAGAAAAGGAAGAGATCTCGAAAACCACCAGATCAAACTTGACAAAAGAGACCTTTCAGAAAGAGGTGGAGAGAGCAGAGATCGATAGAGGAGCTCCAGAAAGAGGCGGAGAGAGCAGAAATCGATCGAGGAGCTCCAGAAAGAGGCGGAGAGAGCAGGAAAGAGCAGAAATCGAGAGAGGAGCAGAGTGGAAACAACGAGAGTGAGAGAGAACACGGAAGAGAGAGAAAGAGGGGGAGGAGAGAGAAAGAGGGGGAGGAGAGAGAAAGAGGAAACACAAAAGTGAAACGCAAATCGCGGCATTGTTCAATCTCTCATCGTTATTTTGGACAGATTGATTAAGGGTAATTGCGTCTCTTCACTACATGAGGGATATGAAGATTAAATAGGGACATAAATGATTTGTTTCTAAAAGAGAGGGATACAAGAGATGATGTCTCATATATATTTGTGTATTGTTAAATTAGTATTTAGTTAGTTATTTGATTAAAAAATTGTATTTCTACTATTACTATTATTGGTAACAACTAAAAATTTGGACCCTTTGATTGTTTTTCATAATCTGGCCCGTAAGCCAATGTTTAATTTTGTTGTACATAGCCACGCCCCTGCATCCATCTCATCATCATCATAAACTCCCATGTCAAAAGTGTTGCACAAGGCAGTGGTCATGGTGGTCATGGTAGCAGTTGGAGTTAGGACAGCCTATACGACTGTAGAAGATGTTTGTCTAGCCTCTGTAGTCTCAATCTCCGTGGGAAGAGTAGAAGCAGAAGTAGTGGTTGGTACATAGACCATTGCGGGCTTAGAAACAACAATAGTATCATGTGGTGGAGTAGAGGAGAAACTAGTAGATAAGTTTGTTTTTGCATCAACAATAGTTGATTGAGAGCACGTTATAGCAGCATCAACAACTGGAATGACAACCTTTAAAGAGGCCAAATCAGTGACTGAACCTGGTTGAAGAAGACATCTTGACTCCTTATGGCCTAGCTGTCCACATCTAACACATTTAGATGGAATCCAAGAATAATTACATCCACCAAAGAAACAATACCTTTTTTTTTATCTCTAGTTGCTATCCTAGGAGGAAAACCTTTATCTAACTCTACTTCAACCTACATCTTGGCCTCTCCCATCATGGAAAACTAAAGTAAATGTTTTAAACAATTGTTTTCGTTTTTATCCAGTTTTCTTTCACCGTAACTTAAGGTATCGTTGCTATATTTAATTATGTATAGCAATGAGTTTTGTGGTTTTTCTGGAAAAATTTAATTTTGTGGTTTTGGCAAAAAAAAAAACATGATTTGCGGTTTTACGGGAAAATACAATATATATGTTAATATTTTGGCAGTATCGTTTAACAAAAATAATCAAAATAAGTTTTTGTTTTTATGTTATATCTTAAAGTATTTTGATGTAATTACCTAGTTTACATAGACATTTTAAATTTCTCTATGTTTTGAGCTTTTTTGGATGAGTATGGTCCATCAGTTAGTAGCTAAACAAAAAGTTGCATCTGATGTTACCTTTGTATTAGTCTTTTTGAGAATAGCAGTTTGATGTCGCACAATTTTGGGGAAAACTTAAAAGTGACACTATTGTTCTTTTCTAATTGAAAATTACCAAAGCCAAAACAAGATAAAAATAAGCAAAAGATCTCGGATCAATGGCCCTCGGCCGCAACCACCACCGCTGTTAATGACGACGACCATCAAAGTTAAAAGTGAACATTATCAACAAGAACTTCTATATCAAAGCAAAAAAAAAACAGAATATGATGTCTTTACCTACACCACTAGAGAGGAGTAGTTGAATTAGCGAAGAATCTTCAATATTTACTCGCACTTTATGGAGCGGTAAATGTGACGGACAAAGAAAAGCGAAGCCCGGAAACCGATTGCCCCGAGCATGAGGAAGAATCCGTAGCAGATGCAAGCCATGTAGCCAAAGAAGAATGAGGTCTGCATGAACCCTGACATATCCGATCTTGCATAGTAGTAATACAAACAGTATGCGTATATGAATAGGCCTGTTGATCCTCCGCATAGCAATGATCTTCGGATGCACGAGACACAAGAAAAGAAGAAGAGTCAGATATACAGAAATTTTAACAATTATAGACAACCTCACAATATGGATTCTCTTTTAAGCCAAAGCATTGATATGAAACAATCACAGACCGAAAAAATCGCCGACTCATGACTTTCATTTGCAAAGGAGTTAAACAAGATGTTACCTCCACCACCATTCATGGTCTTCGGCAGCGAGTTGGAAGTATGTCAATGCGACCGTGATGAAAGCAGTGACTATGATGAGAATAAGGAAGACGATAGAGAGAATACTATAGATGGTGTATATTCTGTGACCCCAAACACTGGCAAATATGTAGTAAAGCTCGATGTAAATGGCACTGAACGGCAAGAAACCAGCCATAGCCATCTGCGGAAGTGTTCTCCGGTACCAGCGCAATGGTGGGATCTCTCTTGGATACTTTGTTGTACGGCAAGGAGCTTGGAACTCCGATTTTCTGTTTTTACCGGCGATACCTCCCAATATTAACAATGGTGAAGTAACCAGTGCCCATATAAGGAAAATGACCACAATTGTTCCAAATGGCAACGCTGCAGTGGCTTGGTAAGCAATCGCGACGGTGTTAAGGAAGGAGAAAGTGAGTAAAAGAGGTCCACAGAAGAGACTTCCAGTCAGCATAACGTTCCTAACCTGCCAAGTCAATCAATATTCATCTTTCTTAATCAATCAATTTAGTATATCAGAATACGAAAAATCTTAGTAAATGCTCAAACGGGGGAAGACTTTAGGCTGATTATCGAGATATGATTACCATATCAGTCCTAAGACAACTAAAAATCCAGAAACTGGCATGCACACGTACCCAATTAGTTCCTTCTAGTTGGCAATAGAAAGAAGAAGCAGTATATCCGGCAATCCCTGAAGTGAGTGCATATATGACAACCAATGCAGTAAACAATGCTCCACGGTTGTAGGGATAAAAGACACCGACTAACGCAAGCATAAAGATGAAAACAGCTCTGCATACAAATCAAAAATATGCGTGTCTTACTGAGTGAAAAGAAAACAGCATGCCAGGATAGGAAGCGAATCACAAGTCTATGTGAAAACGTACAGTGTAAACAGTTGTGTGCCAGAACCAAGAGCTGCAGCCAGCAGGGATTTGTGTTTTGGGAACCTAAATACATCACCATGGATCAATTTCCACCCACTCTCTTCTTGGTCTTCAGCTGCCTCTTCATCATGTGCATACCTATTAAGTACAAAAGCCTATACAGTCAGTAAGCTGCTAGATATCTTAAAAGTCATACATTCAAATATCTTATGCACTCTAGCTAAATATCTTACTTAACAAAATCGTTCTTCAAGACTCGCATGAGAATAGTAGCAAGGAAGCCAGTCAAGAGAAGAACTGTGACACATGAGTTAATGATCGAAAACCAGTGGATTTCCAAGTGATGTGGCATGGAGGAAGCCAGTGAGTATTTCTCCATCCTCTTTTCGAATGGAATTTCTGTTTCCTTCCACCGAACTGTGTATGTGAAATCCACTTCGACTTCCTTGTCCTCAGTCAAGTCCACAAGGAAGTTCTGGTCTGTTCTCACAATAATTTCAATAACACGGTCCTTATTATAGAAAATTTCAAACTGAAGGTGATTGAAGAGAAAGTATCTGTACTCGGACGGGTCAGATATTCCATCCTTGACAACTTTCCCTAGGAATCCCCAGATGGGCAAGTCATCATAATACATCTGAAAGTAGTAGTCTCTCGAGATCACATCTCGAAATTTAGCAACGTCTTCTCTACTCAACCTCTTTCTGCATGCAACTTCAGAGTTCTTCTCACCCAAAAATTCAAGCTTGTAGGGTGCACTAACTAACCGATCTCCATTCAGAACTTCCCCAAGAGCTTCCTTCTTTTCCTTAACCGGAGCTGCAAAATATATGCCTCAGCTATATGAAGTACACAAATTTCACCTATTAAACAAAGCTAATTTAGCTAGCATCGGTACATACCTGATGAACAGAACGGTAGATCAAAGTATCGGTATGTTTCACTGCAATGCATAGAAAAATATAAAATAAATAATGGTTAGCTCATCACAGGGGATTACAAAAGCATAATAAACCAAAATTTATCAGCATCTCCCAATACAAAGTGAAAACAAAATGTAAGATAACACAACATACATAGTAGATCACAAAATCCTCTAGCATTTTAAGCATACTGAAGTTTAAGCATTTGAGCATGGATCAAAGACGATCTACATAAGAGGTTGACACTAAATTTACATTCAACCACATTCACTACTTCACATTTTCTTTCTTTCAAATAAAAACGAGAGGAGTGATTCAATCGCTTGAAACGATACAGAATACTCAAGGGACATTCATATAGACCAAATCATTACCGATAGAGAAAAAATATACGAATTTGGAATCACAATTCGAATTCCATTATTACGAATCCCATAGCTCGAGACTGCTATCATTCAGGAATGCAAATTGAACTTTGAATCAGAAACCCGAAGAATGGAGAGATCGAAATTCAGAAATTAAAAGCTCAGATCTGAATAGAGAGAACTGCACACGCCTCGGATTGTGAAACGGCCCGACTTTGTTGGCATAGAGCGGAACATCGTCACCGACTTTGTAACGGTGATCGGAGCCGTCGGATATCACCGGAGCAACGCCGTAGATGAAGAAAACCAGTAGAAGGGAAGGCAGCACCAGACGCGACGGTGGCTTCTCCATGGATTCTGAAAATAGCGAAGAGATAGAGAGAGAGAGAGAGAGGTTTAAGCGGATGAGTCGATGATCATGATAACGTACGAGTGAGAGTGATTTTGTTTCTCCGCGATGCAAGTCATGAATACCTTTTTACAATTTCGAAACGATACCATTTTGTCATTTCTTTTTTATTTTCATGACTTTTATTTCTATTTTTATTTTATCATTTTTTTTTCTGTCTAAAAAATTTATTCATGGTGGAATTGGTAGATGAAAAACTGAAAATACAAAATGGAAAAATTGATAAAAAAATAATAAACGGTCAGGTTCCAAACCTCAAGAAACACGGTCCCAAACAATTTTTTTTTTTGAAAATTACATTAAAAAAACTGATATATATCAAAAAAAATTAACCAACGAATCACAGTATCAAATCTAAATTAATGTGAAAAGTCTCTTACTCTAATGATTGATCACATGCTTATCAATGCATCTAAATCATGAAATCTGGGGTTTCTTACATAAAAAAAAATACAAATCTAAATCACGCCAAAAAATTAACCTATGAATTCTGAACAATTTGAGTATCAAATCTAAATTGTTGTGGAAGCTCTCTTATCCTAATGATTGATTGATGAAAGGTTTATCAATTGCATCTACATCATGAAATCTTAGGTTTTTTACATACGAAAAAAAATAGATATAAATCACGCCGAAAAATTAACCTACGAATTCTGAATAATTATTCTGAATAATTTGAGTATCTAATCTAAATTGTTGTAGAATCTCTCTTACCCTAATGATTGATTGATGAAAAGTTTATCAATTGCATTTACATCATGAAATTTTGGATTCTTTTACATAAGAAAAAAATGGATCTAAATCACGCCGAAAAATTAACCTACAAATTCTAAATAATTTGAGTATCAAATCTAAATTGTTGTGAAACCTATATTACCCTAATGATTGATCAAAGGTTTATCAATGCTCACAAAAAAATCTTTAATGCGGTGCAAAAAGAACCGTCTCTTGTAAATCCTCGTAAGATGACATTTAAAAGAAAATAACAAATCTATATTTAATAATAAATAATAAATCCTAAACTGTTTTTTCTTGTGTGTACAATTTAATTAATTTATAACGATTTTGACATTTTAACTCCATATTAGTTGCTGGGATCATAGGATATTAGGAGTAAAGGATACTTCTTATGTGACGTTATGATGCAGCAACGAGACAATGCATATCATCCGGTTGATAGAATTTTTTGTTTTTGTTTGTTATCTTTGAAAACCCGAGAGGTATCCTATTCACCTAAATCCCACGATGTTATTTGAACGAACGATATTTTTTATTTATAAATAAGCTAAAGGACACACCCTATCACAAAACAAAACAAGTTAGGTTATTGAATACATATTATATATAGTTGTATCAAGTGAACATGTCTAGATGATTCATAATACATATCACTATTAATTAACAGAATTTACACAGCTGTTTGTTGTTTTTTCTTGCTCCTGATCCGGTTGTGATAAACACAGGTATTCAGAAAGAGATTTTGAAGGAAGTCGTACCAAATTTTTTTATTGGCTCCTCCTGCGTCATGTTTCATTATTCTCTCCTTTCTAGGATTTGTTAGCATTTTACATTTCTAAAAACTCTCTTTTATTATTCAGTTAAAAGCTACGGTTTTTGTTCACTTTCATTCCAGACACAGTTTGTAGAAATATCTCAAACATTACACAGCATGAGTTGAGTTTACTCTGTACTATGGATGTATAAGCAATAAAGATTATGACTTTGTATTAATCTTCACAACTAATACTTAACTATAGAGACAGCTTCTTAAGGTTCAAGGTAATTTAAATGTCTCTGTGGATTCATAAGCAGCATCAGCTGAAGAAGTATCAATGTCGTTGAGACCCAACTCCTCGTTTTGTTCCCATGATCTCTCGTACTCTTCATCTGTAATTCAAACACAACAACATTTTCTTATTATATAAAACACAAGAGTCCTGTCCTAAAATTTGACATATTTAGTCCTACTTTATGTCAATTCCATATTGCAAACTGAGAAAATCCAAAAGCAGAAATCAAATTCAACCCTTTCTATATGTTTATTGTCGATCTTTTTAAGGAAGATGAAGGAACTCACATGCAAGCTGATGGTCATCTTTGATATCATCTGTTACTGGTGATATAAAAGAACTGGCTAATTCATCATCAAGAATCAAAGTCCATGGCTGTTCTAAGCTTAGGAGCTGCAAGAATATATGCGAAAAGTAAAGAAATAAGACATCTTCGTAATAGAAACCAGATCTTGTTGCATATCAAGAACAAGAGAATGCTAATACGTAAACAGAAATTCAATAATAGTTGCTACCTTAGTTAGTCTGGATCCAAATTCTCTCCACTTGTTCTTCTTACTCTCGTCCAAGCTGTCACCAAAAGTGAATCCATGGACTCTCGCTAGGCCTGTGAGAAACCATAACACACTTGGGTCAGTAGATAAGAGCTAGAAATCCATCATATTGGCAATGCCAAATCTATATATGTCTTTAGATAATGATGACTTATGCGCCATGGTTCTCTATATATGTTCTACAAAACATAAAAATGATTGAAGACAAACAAATTCAGGCATGACAAAGAATAATGTTTTAGATGTTGAAAGGTCACAACTTACTTTCTCTGATCTGTGTAACCAACCCTTCTACTGTTGTTACCATTCCACCAAGTGTACCACCAGCTAGCTCCAGATCAAGTTCTGGGATTTTCACTCCTGCAGTGTCCGACTAATACACGCCATAAACAAAATCCACCGTTAATAAACAAACAGGTGCAAATACTACAGAAAACAAACAAACCGAAGCGATAAAAACCAACCTTGATAACGTCTCGGCTAAGGTCAGTAATGTTCTTCACAGAGAGAGTAATCTTCTTTCCCTTTTTAGGAATTGCACCACCAGCCTTCAACTGCTCACAGTTATCTAAATATAGTTAATAACCTAAAGACCAGGCATGTCTCCAAAACCTCTCTTAACAGGATCAGAACAATGGAACCTAACCTCAGAATTGCGATAGCCACAATCATCACATGTAGATGCCATGACAATAACCTCTTGAAAGTAAGGGATTTCTACTTTACGTCAAGTGGTAAACAACATGTAGGAGTTTCACATAACAAACATAAAATACATAAGGAATATACAGATAAAAAATTCGAAAGGATACTAGTCACAAACATCCGTGTCTCGCAAGGCTTCATACATGCTCCACAAGTTGAAGGGAAAGTCATCACCTGTATCAAGTGATCATAATTCATAAAACTTGAACAAACAACAAAACTATTCCAAAAGTTGCAGAGTGAGAAGTTACCTCTTCAGGAGCAGAGTATCTGAACAAGTTATCGGATATATCAGTGCTGTTACTTTGAGCAATCGCCCGATGACCAGCTGTTGCTCCGACTGTTCCATGAGGTAAAGCAGTTTTTGTTTCAGCAGAAGATGCACCACGGCCTCTTTCTGACTGTCCAGTCTGAGATTGGTTAGCAACATATCCAAGTGTTGCTTGTTGCTCGGGTGTTCGCTCATAGAATTTGATAGTTAAAGAAGGATCTGGTGATGGTGCATATCTGTCATATGTTGTGAACTTATCATCATAAGCAAATAAAGAAAGAGATATAACTTCCATTGATATTTTGGGATTTCAGAAGTTGAGCATCCTTACGGGTTCTCGATGAAACTGTTTCCAGCAGGATCATCCAGAATGAAAGTGAAGGATGTCTCTGCTTTAGCACAAGCTCTCAGTTTAGACAAGAATTGGTCTATTGCTTCAGCAGTCTTGGGATCCACTTTCTGTGTGAAGCATGATCTATAGTTAAAAGATTTCTATAAAACAATGAAACTGTGGATGTGAATAATGTCCAGCTCCAAGTTAGAATTTACTCTGCGTTCTTCTTGAAGTGCACTCAGTTCATCGGCAGCCCTCGCTAAAATCCCTTCTACCTGAAAAAACAAACAAGAAAATGAGAGTTCTTGACAAGGAACTAGATAAATAGTCTTAAAAGCAAATGCAAAGGTCTTATTATAAATTAACTGTTCATATCAAGTTGGTTAAGAAATGAAGGACTTACAGTAGACAAACTTCCACGTTGGGCCTCTGGTGGAATCTCAAAATCCAGTTGAGGAATCTGAAAGAATGTGTTCATGAGAACTACTATATCAGTTTCTTGCTCCAAATCAGTCAAGTTTTCATAGTACGAGAAGCAGACTAATTCACAGTCACAGAATTAGCAAGAGAACTTACCTTAATAGTGGCTGATTCAGATTTCACAACTTGCCTGTCAAATATCTGCATTCACAGAGATATAAGAAGGTATAAAATTAGCTTAGGGAGTGAGAGACAACTAAGAAGAGAAATTGGTGTAAGTGCCTATCCAAATGAAAAGAACAAAAAATTTATATTTGAAACAATGCAGCAAACCTTCACATCACCAGGTGAAACCTCTAGATGGTAAGAGCATCCCCGGGGTTGAATCTCACCAGCAAACTGAACTTCGTTATTCCTATAAAACAGATCAGAGATCGACTTAATAAAGTCTTATCTTTTCATTTCAGAAAAAAAAAAAACAGGCAACATTTAGTGAATATATTTCCTAAACAATTCACCCTGGTAGAATCGAATACTTAAAAAGAAAGCATCTCAAAACCGTTAAAAGCTGTACCTTTCTCCGCAATGTGGACATTCAAATGCAGATAACAAGACCTGTGGCCAGAAGTAGGTTTAGAAGTAAGCTTGAAAGCTAACACAGTATAAAATAAAATGTACAACCAAGAAAGCACATACACCAAATGATAACACTTTGTGGACTTTTCTTGTTCAAGGATGTGGACAATTCACAGTGAGTCAAGTATTGAGAATCTGAATATTGAAGATCGGTAATCTTCAAAACAGAGTTACGACATACCTTTCTGAAGTGAGGAATTAAGGTCAATAGAAATCTTGTTGTTCCCTGGAAACACACAGAAGACGGATCAGGAGAAAGACAAAAGAAAGCAAATCTAGTCCACAGAAAGCTAAGCTTACATAGAAAAGTACACTTGTAAACAACAATGCATTCGTATCTTATATGATCGCTACTACAAACAGAGCCAAACCCACAAGCCAATCACATGTGTGACAGTCTGAGAAAGAGAGAGAAAGAGACGTACATTTTCACCGCAACGCATACACATGCTCTCAACTACGTAGAGAGGAGCACCGAAGCAATGATCTGCGGAAACAGCTTCAACCACCGATCTCACATCCATTTCTTGATCTTTCCCATTGTCCATCATCTCCAAATTTTCTCCAAAAACGTGCCAACCCTAATATTAAGAACAGAAAAAGAAGCAAAAAGCATGAAACTTTGTTCCCATCAACAACTACTTCTTGACAAGCATGACTAATTTAAGGCTCCAAAAACAGTCCATATACTAAGAATCTAAATCTCAGCACACACAAAGAAAACAAGAGTAGTTTCTAGAAGACCCCAAAAGGAAAAAAAAAGTACGTTTTAATCCTAGATTCATCTGAAACCAGAGAAATCGTGGGTTTTAATTTCGTTTGCCAAAAGAATAATACTTGATATCTATTTCTGAAGGTAGTAGTAGCAACATGTAACCAATGAGATTAGTATTAGCTTGAAACAAGTCGATATGTGTATCTATGGAGGTGGAATCAAAGAGTTAAAAAAAAAAAAAAAGAGAAATACCTTTGAAAATTACAAACTGTTGTGGGGGAGATTACAAGTTTCCAGAATTTATTAAAACTCAAAAAGAAACACAACACAAGCCAATTTAAAACTCAAAGAGAAACAGAACACAGCGAACACCGAAAAGCTCTAGAAACGACGAGAGAGTTACAGAAAGACCCACGTGAGAATCACGTGTTTTGTTTTATTGTTAATTGTGGACTTTTACGTTCTCAGCCCATTTAATTTTTGCTTATTACGATAGGGCTTTTTACGTCATCGGCCCAATTTGGTCTAAACGAATTGCAGTTGGTAGTGATCACATAATGTATGGCTGTTACATTTTTCATAGTAGTATACGTTTATTTTTACTATACCAAAATACGTTGTGGATCTAAATACGTTAATCATTTGTTAGATTTTTGCAGATATGCAAGGAAAAGCAGAGCAATGTATCTCAATTCCAATTCATGACTTACCAGTTTCCATCCCTATTTACTCCAAAATAAATATACAAAAACCATTTCTTGTGTGGTAAAGAGCTTCTGCTTCACATCTCTCTCTCTCTCTCTCTCTCTCGTCTGTACCAATCAAAGTACGACGACTTCACAAGTGGCAGATCGTCTCGGAATTGCCATGAGGATCTTGAAGAAGGACTTTTCATTTGCACAATCATAATAATTTAAACGTAGAATGATTTACTACCTTCATTTCTGGAGCAAGTTTTGATATCAAGAAACTCAAGCGACGATAACAAACACTCTGGCACAGAGGCAAAATGGATTATAGGGTTATGCAGATCATCACCGTCGGAATGCATCTTCTTAGAGTTACCATCCCATACCTGAGAGACAGAAACAAAAATAATAATAAGAGGATAAAAGGTAATAAAAAAAAAAGGCAAAAACCTTTCACAGAAATGAGAAATAGGGTTTAAGCAGATCATCACCAAGATGAGGGATTTCAGTTTTGGGCAGCTCTCGAGAAAGGTTGGTAACGATTTCAAATCAGATACACGAAGAGTAACAAACAGGTGGGACATGTAACCAAACTGAGGCAACGGTTGAAATCTCGAGTATTGACAGATGAGCTGGAACCAAAAGAAACATAACGTGTGTCAGAAGCAAGCTTTCATGTTAGAAAATGTACATGTTCTATACCGGAAATTGACATATGCATTATACCTTGAAAGTGCATCTACATATTGTCATATCTCTCACCTTCGAAATCCCGAGGAGGAGCCCGCGGATACGACTTCCCCTGGATGTAACAACGCTTGCTTCACCAAAATCGTCCAAACCAAAGATGCCATAGAGATCTACCTTGGCAATGGAATCCATATTGTTAATTATAAAGTTCTCTGATAAGCTATCCTTAATGCTCAAACAGCTTAGTAGAGGAGCATCAATTACAAATCCTAAACCAAGGGTCTCAAAATCTTCTTCTAGTTTTATTCTGAGCTTCTTCAATGACCTAGAGACCACCCGATAGACTTGTGACCTACGCGATATCCACTCATATGCGAAAATCTTTAACTCTTCCAAGACAGGACAGCAAGAGACCAGTCTCTTGAAACTGGCCTCAAGATTGGCCTCATTGCCATAACGAATGTATTTCAAATGCATAGTCTTGACACAAGGTAAGGAAACAAACCTGAAATCAACCAAGCTCACCCTTACCTCATGGAGTTTCAAGGATACTAGCGTCTCACAGTTGTAAAGACTTGATGGCATCTCATAATCAGTACAAGGAGTACAACGAACATGTAGATGTTGGATCTTCCGCTTAACTGTTGCATCAATCCACGACTTGAGATCAGCTCCATCTTCATAAATATCTAACTTGACTTTGTTTATGCAAGAAACCCTATTGGAATCGAAAAACCTGTCACCAAAACTCATAAAGGCTTTGAAATCTGAGAAACTTTGGGAGCTCAATTCCAAACAAGGAACCCAAAGCCAGACACTCCTCCATCTGGCAGAACAAACGCTTGTCTTAACAGCATCTTTTGTAGGAAGATGAGAAAGTATGTTACATATTAGAGGATCAGGCAACTGGCTTATCCTATCTAACTCCTCTGATCGACTCTCACTCGACCCTTTCCATCTCCGGCTCGGCGATTTAGATTTTTCACTACCAAACATTTGATTTCTTTATCAAACAACGAAATCTGCAAAAGGGAAAAACAGATGAAACACAGATATATGTTGCAACAAACACAAATCAAAATTCTCCTTCAGTGTTCAAGAGAGAGAAACTAAACCAACTACACTGAGACTAATCAGCCTAGGGTTTTCAAGTATTAAAAAAAAAAGGTCACGGAAGAAGAAGAAGAACTCACAGTGCTGTTTCGGCCACCGGAATGCAATCACTTGCCGGAACGGTAGATCTTAATTTTGCCGACGAAATGGAATCAGTCGTCACTGCAAATTTGGAATCGCTCTGAGACTTGCGAGTTTCTGTAGACTGCAAGTGTTAGAAATGTTTTAGTGTGGCCCAAAAGCCCAATAGTCAACTCCGGTTTGGGCCAAGATTACGTTGGTAATTAGTTTTGTAAAATGAAAGAGATTTTAACTTTGTGGTCGCACTTAAGTCGGAAACAGAGTTCAAGAAAATATTATGCACTATCTTCAAATGCGTAATTAACAATGATGCTTAGATATTTTGTGAAATTTACGATTGATAATCTTTAAGTGTCACCAAGACAGTTACTGGTAAATTCCTAAAACAAAGAATTGGATCAAACTATGAACCTTCAAATTGATGAAGTTGTGGGTTGGAGTTGGAGATTCATTAGGTTATTGATGAGTGACAAAAACGTGTCTTGTGGAAGTTGAGGAGAGAAGTGGTGGAAGTCGAGTTTCATAAGACTGTGTGGAAAATATAGAAAAAAAAAAAAAATCCAAAGATATTTAGTTGGTTTGATAACTATGTATACAATAAATCATGTCTTCTTATAATAATCCACACTTCAAGCTAATTATCTTGTTGATCATAGGATACAAATCTTTCTAGATGTAACATATTTAACACATTCAAAATAGTAATGGACTAATGGCCGACACAATAGAAAAAAAATATCAAATCAGTAACTATTTGGGTTTGGACTTTGGAGTAAATGGCCGTGTGTCCTTGACAAAACTTCTTATTCACGTCATCATACAGACACAACGATGTGAAAGGCTAGCCCCTACACTTACATGCATCTTGACCCTTAAAATTAAGCTGCATGCATTTTACAAAGATCGAACGGTGATAATTTCTGAATACGACACTATTTAACACCAAGTACAAATAGTACAAATTAAATACCGTCCGACCATAGTCTATAACAAGAAAACGAGAATAAGTGTGTTTTTGTTCTGTCTTTCTTCTTCCAATATAAATCAGATAAAAATCAATGGCTCCAACGATCAGAAACGTTGCAGTACTCACCAAGAGTACTTTATAGATTTCTTTGGAGATAATTTGATTGTCACCGTAACCTCGACTCCCTCAGTCATCAGGAAATGGATCAGAAATGTCGTCTTCTACCATCGTCGCTCGCCATCTTATCATCCACTCGTCGTTGGAGTCGGCGTACAGTGGACACCGGAAAGTTGTTACAATGCTCCGGCGGAGACTCTCCAGTTATGCGTGGGTAAACGATGTATCATCATGCAGCTGTCTCATTGCGGTCGTGTCCCCGATGTCCTCCGCAGTTTCCTAACGAATCAAGAAACAACGTTCGTCGGTGTTTGGAATAGTCTAGACACGAGAAAGCTAGAACAATGTAGACATCAGCTGGAGATCGGACAACTTCTTGACGTAAGGAGGTACGTTGAAGATTCAGAAGGTGTGAGTTTGAGTGGTTGTTCGTTTGAGGAGATTGTTGAGACATGTATGTGTTATGAAGGAGTGAGGTTAGTTCCGGCGATAAGCATGAGTGATTGGAGTGTTGACGACCTTGATCTTGATCAGATACTCCAAGCATCAATAGAAGCTTTTGTTTGCTCAAAGGAATCTAGTTCCGAATCTTTAATGTATCTTTCGTTAGGCTTTTAAACTGTTTAATTAGTTCTCTTAATCATTATAATGTTTTTCACTATTTAGAGATGACCAAATACAAGCGCAAGAAGATCGTTATGTCAGTTTATCTGTAGTTATGTACTCACCGATCCAATGACCTTGGAAACTCGGAAAAATCAGATCAAATATTCGAGATAATTTGCCGAACCTATATACTATGCAAATATTGTTTATTTTGCACACAGAAAATGTATCAAAATGTTTATAATAGATTGTACATTTAGCTACCAGCTAGGTTAGATAACTTAGACTTAGACTAGGTAGAAAAAGAAGAAGAAGAAAGAAAGAAAGAGAAAACTTATAGACTTATGATGGTGCACCGATGATAAATAGAACTCTCCGCCGAAGTTGATGGATGACCTGAAATTAAGCAAAACAAGAATAACCCAAACCAAATGAATCCAAAATAAATTTATGAGAAGAACCGAACCGATTGAAATTAAAGATTATATAAATGGTAATAGAAGAGAACGAACGGGGAGGGAAGAAGAGAGCTTAGCCCAAGTTTGGATATGGCCACTGCTGGTTTTGAGGTGAGAAGAGTAGGGAGATTCTGCGTTTACGAAGTAGACTGAGTTTTCTGTCGCTTCACAAACCCACATATCGTTGTTCACATCCTTTGCTCTTTTTATCAGATTGCAGAATCCAACCTGCCAAAGAAGAAGAACACACACAACATTTATCAAATGCTCGTGCCACTTGATTGTAGAAGATTTTTGAAAATTGTTGTACATACCACGGATCCAACAAGATTATTTGGAATGGGATAGTCATCAATGGATGGGGTGGTGAAGCTTATAGCAAGAAGACTATGTGAGATTTTGTCTGAATGTGAATGTGGATATTGAATGGATCCATCTGTCACAAACACCCACTGCTTCTTTTGCTGACCATCCGTGTATGCATCTCCAACATGTACAACATACGCCGCAATATCAAATTCACTGAAAAGGATGATAATAACAAGATATGTTAGGGGAGGATATTAGATAAGCAAAAGTAAGTTTGGTTTGGAATGAGATTAACCTTGAAAGAGGAATTTCACCAAGATTTGGCAAAGTGATTGGTTTTCGGGGGTTGTAAAAGGGCCTGAAGCACAGGGGAAATTAAACAAATTGATGAGATTAGATTCAGGTATGAAAATGTCTAAATAAAGAAAGTCCATCTAAACAACTTACTGAAAACTTTCAGAAGCTTCTGGAGATAAAGGCTGAAATCTTGAGCTACAACCTCTGCCATGTAAGTAAAGTGTTTCTGAATCTGTGTTCATTGGTACAAGCCCTTTCATCATGTATATTTTCCCCTCTGTCAACTCGGTTATCTGTGTCACAGTAGTAGAAAGCAACAACTGTTTTACGAATCTACAAGAACAAAATTGTCATGTGCATGGTAACGATTCTGATATGAACTTTCAGTCCATACAAGTTCCATAGAAACTCTGACAAGCTTATGATTAGAACTAACCCTTATGTCTAAGCTCATATGGAAAAGGTTCGTGTAAAACATTTAACCCACTAGGAAAAGTGCCTTCTTTTAGAATGTGCATGAAACATTTTAGATATAGAGGCATTTTCAGTGTTACCTGACTCTCCGTTGGGTTCCATATTGTTACAATGCCTTCTTTTGGTTTGTGTTCTCCTTCATAAGTTAAGCTCTTCAGTCCAACAATCCTAATCCTCATGAATGGGGAGACATTCCTTTCATTTAAGCCAGCGACTTCCAGAGCTTTTGACACTGATTTTTCCATCTGGTTTTGCCTCGCTGCCTGAGGTTTGAATTGAAACAGTACTTCATTTGTTTCGCACTAAACGGTCTGTTAAGTAAAAGACAAAACACAAACAATATTCTACCTCAAACTTTGATTTATATGTGGAGAAAGATGTCAATTGCTCCCTAGTCATATCTGCCATTAGAAGTTCAGGTTCAGCAACAGACTCTAACAGCTTAAAGATCTTGGCTCCTTCTTCGCTGTCAGTGTCATTCTGGCTATGAACACCATTGATTCCTCTCTGGTGCTCACAGATAAGACCCTCAACAAGAGTTGACCGCCTAAAGGCAACAGGAAAAAAAAGTCAGATAAGAGTGAGAGGAAAGTGCAAAGCAACAGATAGTAATATACAAAGATTGTTTGTCTGTTTCCAAAACAAGCCAATTTTGTTGTAATGTAACATAACCTTTGTAGCTTTGATGAGTTATTCATGACACTCCTTAGAAAAGAGATGCATGTGCCAAACTGATCACATAAATGTTACTTAAAGTTTCTCTCCACAGTTACAATGAAAACTTGCCTCTGGTTATGCAGCTGGATCATTTTACTTTCCATTCTCTCTGATCGAACTATTGACTTCTTTTCACCTAACCTGTAAAAACCAAGCAAATATAAGCTTTTGCCACAAGTATAGAGGGGACCAAGTTGAATTAAAAGGCACACATTTTTATTGACCTTTCCTTGTATAGGACAGGGTATATTCGTGTGATTCCAGCTATGGTTTTAGGCACTGGACCTCCATTGGACTTTATACAGTTGAGAGCCAGAGGGACACTAACTTCTTGACCTTGAAGAAGAGATCAAAAGACTGTCAATATAATGAATGCAATATCAAACTGCAAAACTAGAGGATGTAGTATGGTCCACAGCATAAAGCTACTTACAGAAACCTAGTCGGTCCGCCCAGTGAGCTCTGTATGTCCCATTAATATTCAACAACAAATAGATCGTATTTGAAATCACTGCCTGAAAGTTCGGTTGGATAAAACAATCAAGAAACTAACATGGGAAAGTTTCAGAAACTCTAATAAAACTGAAAGTCTAAGTAACCTCAAGAGGTGACGTTGGGGTAGCCCATCCAGAAAGTCCTGCCCCAAGGATCTTCAGATAAGAGATAAGAACATAAGCATGCTGTAAGTAAGTGATCGAACCAAAAATATGTAGTGCCAAACTAAATATTTAAAGCTTGCAGGAAGAAAAAAATAACTTACTCGAAGCTTCTGCCCAACAAACAATTTTCCAGCATTCAGCTGTTTTGTCAGCACGACATCCAGAGCAGCATTCATCGAATACCTGTGATTTTAAAAATGATCATGAGGAAAGAAGACAAGAAAATAGGTATACATACAAGAATGGCAATTTCATACCATCCATCTGTGAGTTCTATTTTCACATTGCTGCCACTATCAGAACCATGTGTTTCCTGAGAATCATTATTCGTCTTCGGATTAATAGCTGATATGCAGAGCACCGTCATTAAAGAAGCTGGAGCATCACCACTCAGAATCCTCTTGATTGCAGAGCAATGACCATGATTGACCTCTCTCTCATATCTACATAGAAAGGATAACCATGTTAGACTTCGCATGAACTCAAATAACAACAGAGTTTTGATGAACGATCAAGAAACCTGTATTTTAGTTCCTCGAGAACATTGGTGATTGTCAGAAAGTTTCCTCTGCACTTGGCTGGGTAGTATGTCTCGTAGCATGCAAGTTTCCAGACTATCCACCTGTAGTGGTTGGTGACCCACCTAGTGGATAGTTACAGTGATAGATAGTTAACAGGTGTAGAAATTTCATTGCTACGGTCACAAATATTTTTTTTATACAATAAGCATTTCAAGGGACGGAGATAGTACTTTCTCGATGCATGTTGTGAGGAAGCACCAGACTCTGCCAACATCTGAAGAAAAGCTTCAGCTCCAACCATGTTTGAGGAAGACTCATCACGGAATACATATCTATCTGCATTACTTGATTTGATTCTTCTGATATGGTCTGGCACATAAACCATCTAAATCCATCCCGTAAGTGTGGTTCAAGTGAATGAAAAGCTAAAAGGCATATATAACACAGCAACATTCGAAAGGGACAAAAGATTTTTACCGTGGTCGTAGCTGTTGGATGCATTCCAAAATAATCCTTGATATATACTCTCGGAAACCTTTCCTGATATCTTGTAGAAATCACCTTTTTGGAATAATGTGTATCACATGGCACAACAGACAAACCTGATAATAGACAGGACAGCAACAAGGCAACCGAATAAGTTCACATAAAAACTTTGTCATAACAAAAAAAAATCATTAAAAAAATTCCTGAATAGTTTACCACTTGAAGCATGCTCAACATTTTTCTTCACTGGAGTTTGAAAGGAGGAAATCCTTGGCCTTTTAAAAGGAGAAACGAAGCCTGTCTTTCCCAGTCTTTTCTTTTGATTGATACTGTCTTGTTTATTGTTTGCAAAAGCTGTAGTACTGCGATTTGTTATATCAACAAGTGGCTGGTTAGCTGGCCTTCCAAATTGTTTAGCTCTTGGAATGAAACCGTTTCCCGTAGAACTATATACTGCCTTATCAGATGCTAAAGGCCTGTCATTTGATAGTCCATGTCTAGCAATTTTAGTAACATTCAGAGCACAGTCTGTCTCATCAACAGCCGCATCAAATTTCTTGATCAAATTGCCCCCTGAAGCTAAACCCTGCAGTTTGACTGATCTAAATTGCTTTGAAGATGACTGAAGAGGAGATATAAAACTATTTGATGTATGATTGTTGCTTGTCTGTCCTTCATGAGTAATATAACCTGTGTTGGCACTTCCATTGTTTATAGCAATACCATCTAACCTTTTATCATTCTGTGGTGTAACAAACTGATCACCTGCTGTTCCATCATCAAAGAAAGCCCCTAACTCAGGGTCTCCAAGAAGGCTTCTGGCGCGTTTCAATGCCTCAGTTGACACTGACAAAGATTTTCCACCAGCAGTCTGAAACTTTGTTTGAGGCCCTTTTGAAGATGGACTTAAAATTTCAGATCTCTGACCCTCATATTGTATTTTTCCTGGAGTTACTGAATGATGCTGAACCGCTGTAACACCAAACTTTTCATGAGTTTGGTGGGAAGAGGACGACCGGTTCACGTGGTTAAATCCATTCAAATCATCTTCTTCTAGTCCTAACAATGCCTTGGCTCTTGCCATACCAGCAGAAGATACATTCACCTTCTTGTTAGAAGCTGTCTGAAAAATAGTGTTGGGAACACCACCAAACCCACTCTCCTTGGGAAGGACATTGTCTACACAATCAAATATAAGCTTAATTACATATCAACTGCTAAAAAAAGAAATTTCATTTCTAATAGTCATTTTTTTAGAGATTTAGCCAACAATGTACAATGGAATAGCACAAAGAATAGCTTGAGAATGCAAATGTGCACACAACCATGGCGAAAAAAAGACTTTTAGAGCATTCTGCGCTGTGTAAATCTGAAAGAATAGCCAAGAAACAGGGAGCATTCAAAATTATCTTCATCAACCTAAATCGCTAACACTAAGTCTAGCGAAATTCAATACTGACTTTTCCTGTAAAATAATGACCTGAATCTGCTAAAATCGCTTTGGCTCTGAAGTTACCTGGAGTTACGGAATGATGCAGAACCGCTGTAGCATCGAATCCATGTTGTTGGTGGGAAGAAGAAGACCCGTTCACGTGGTTAAATCTATTCAAATCATTTTCTTCTAGTCCTAGCAATGCCTTGGCTCTTGCCAGACCAGCAGAAGATACATTAATCTTCTTGTTAGAAGCTGTCTGAAAAAAATTGTTGGGAACACCAAACCCACTCTCCTTGGGAAGAACACTGTCTACACAATCAAATCAAATCTTAGAAACATATCAACTGCTAAAAAAAGAAATGTCATTTCTAATAGTCATTTCCTAAGGAATTAGCAAACAATATCAGATGGAATAGCACAAAGAACAGCTTAAGATTGCAAATGTGCACGCAGCCGTGGTGAAAACAAGACTTTTAGAGCATCCTCCGTTGTGCAGAGCTAAAAGAGTAGCCAAGAAACAGGGAACATTCTAAATTATCTTCCTCAACCTAAATCACTAACACTAAGTCTAGCGAAATTCAATACCGACTTCTCCTGTAGAATAACATATTTGCTAAAATCGCTTTGGCTCTGAGGTTACCTGGAGTTACTGAATGATGCTGAACCGCTGTAGAATCAAACTCATGTTCTTGGTGGGAAGAAGACGACCGGAATCCATTCAAATCATCATCTTCTAGTCCTAGTAATGCCTTGGCTCTTGCCAGACCAGCAGAAGATACATTGACCTTCTTATTAGAAGCTGTATGGAATAAAGTGTTGGAATTACCAAACCCATTCTCCTTAGGAAGAACACTGTCTACACAATCAAACCGAACCTTAGTAACATATCAACTTATAAAGAAAATAAAAAATTGTCATTTCTAATATTCATTTCCTTAAGAATTGGCCAAGAATGTCAAATATAACAGCATTATGAACAGTTTGAAATAGCAAATATGCACACAATCATGGTGGAAACAAGACTTTTAGAGCATCCTGTGTTATGAAAATCTAAAAGAGTAGCCAAGAACCAGGGAACATTCAAAATCACCTTCCTCCACCAAAATCACAAACACTAAGTCTAGCTAAATTCAATTCCGACTTCTCCTGGCTGTAAGATAACGTATCTGAATCTGCTAAAATCGTTTTGGCTCTGAAGTTACCTGGAGTTACTGAGTGATGCTGAATCGCTGTAGCTCCATTCAAATCACCTTCTTCTAGTCCTAACAATGCCTTGGCTCTTGCCATAGCAGCAGAAGATAACTTAACCTTCTTATTAGAAGCTGTTTGGAAAAAAGTGGGAACACCAAACCTACTATCCTCGGGAAGAACGTTCTCTACACAATCAAATAGTCATTTCCTTAAGAATTAGCCTAAAACGTCAACTGCAATAGCACAAATAAGACCTTGAAATTGTAAATGTGCACATAACCATGATGGAAACAAGACTTTTCGTGAAGAGGAGATAAACCAATTTGAGCATCCTGTGTTGTGAAATCTAAAACCCAAATCACTAACACTAAGTCTAGCGGAAATTCAATACCTGAACCTGCCAAAATCAATTTGGCTCTGGCAATTGAAGATTCGTTTAGAGCTACAGACTTCCCCAGCCCAGTCGTGAACATTGGGATCGATTCTTCTCGTTTTTGTATAAGCTTCGAGCATCCTTAATCAAAACAAAAATTGATTGAATCTCAGCGTCACATGACAAAAGGCATCCACGAAATTAAAAACCACCTTGGAGCAAGAGATCGGCCATGGAAGGTAGAGGAGCTGTGGATTCGAGCGTAGAGTCGGAGTCAGCAGACTGAATAATCCGGCCGGCGACCTCCCACCGGAAACCATCGCAGCTGGAATCGGGAAATAAATGCCACGTCGACATTTTTCTTCCGTTTTAGGGTTTCGAATCTGTCGATTCGTTTATCTGATTTTAAGAATTTTTCTGTAAATCGACCACGAGAAGGAGGAGGGAGGGCGTGGGGAAAATGATATTACCAAAAATTAAAAAAAATCGTCAAGGCGGGAAAGTTGAAAAAAGATTCTGGGCCGAAGATATGAAACGCGTCGTTTTAAATTTGGGCTTGATTCTTACCCAAAAGGCCGAAACGCTGTCATTGCAGAGAGACGACATAGCGTTCCGAGTTTAGACAAGTGAGACTGAACGGCGTTTTATTGACTACAAAACGGCAAGAATGCTAAACGAATGTCGTTTTTTTTTTTCAAACTAAACAATACATTGGTCCCAAGTTTTCGTCTCTCTGTTAAGGTGTGACTGTTCGTTATCTGGATTGCGAATTTTAACGCAGTCTTTTCGGATCTATAAGTCGACTTTACTTCCAATGTAACAAGTAGTTTTAACTTTTAATAATTATATTTTTAATATTGAAAATTGTATCTTAAATATATTAATAATTGAATATTACGTGTTGACAAAAGTCCGCAATATAACTCTATGGTTGAAATCCGCAATATAACTTTTGTCAACATGTAATATTCAATTATTGGATTTCAACCAAACTTTTCATTGTGTGCCTCATGAGTTAAATTTCCAATACACTTGTAATTGTTCAATTTGGCCAACTAGATTGAAAGATATTATGATTTTAGTAAAGATTACTATAGAATAACCGAAAATAGATTATTAATATATTTAAGATGCAATTTGCTATGTAAAAAATATAATAATTAAAAAATTATAATATTTAATTTAAGTTAGAGTTTTTAAATGAAAAAAAATTCAAAAATTAAATTAAATAAATAATATTATTATTACATTAGTGAAAGACTATATTGAGTCTCTCATACGGACATAATTTATAATGAGTTTCTTTCATTTTATTTGATTTATAATATTACGTTAATATTATGTGAGTTTCTTTCATTTTATTTGATTTATAATATTACGTTAATATTATGTTATCGATATAAGCAAATTTATATTGCGAATAACTTTTGAGTTGAGTGAATTGTCTTATAATTTTTTTTGATCTGAGAGTTTTTTTTTGCAAAAATAATTTAGTTTGAGTTTTTTTTGCACAAAACTTTTTTTTTTAAAATATTCGATAATGCCACGTCATCAATATAGGCGAGGGCTATATTGCTGGTGACTTTTAACTGTTTAAGTTGGGTGGTTTGACTTGCATTTTTTTTTAGATGAGAGTTTTTGTTACAAAAATAATTTGGTTTAAGTTTTTTTTTTTGCACAAAACACATCTTCTATAACTCTATCATACCTAGTCATACTTACTACATATTTCCAATAATGGAGAATGTTAAATGCTATAAATGAGGTTGGTGTGGTGATAGTAAAAACAGTAAAGCAAAAAAGAGAGAAAACACACACACACACACACACAAAAAGAAAGGAAGATGGAGAAGAAGTGCATGTTGGTGATGGTAATGATGATGATGGCATTGACGACGATGCCATTACCGGCAATGGGTGAATCATATGAAGCTTGTTATGATAGGTGCATTTCCAAGTGCGAAATATTTGATGTCGGTGTAAACAAGTGCATTCACGATTGTGTTGGTACTAAATGCCACAAGGCACATGTACTCCCTCGGTATGCATAATATTTATGTCTCATATATACGCCAATGTATGTTTCTATGTATGTAAGTGTGTGTTTGTTGACATGGTTTCTTCTGGTGGCAATGGATGTTTCAAGAAATCAATGCGTAGATAGATATATATAATGCTACACAGACGAACGTTTTAATGATAATGTTTTAGAATTTCTTTGTTTCATTATATCATCTGAATACTAAAGTTTCATCATCATCTGAGTTGCATTGTTCTCACTAAAATTTCTTACTACAGATTTTCAATCGGGTCTCTGATCTTCGTATCATTAACCTTAGATGTCAATATGTCATGGCCCGACCCGTTTTACGGTTTTTCAAGTCATTCTAGTACACATGTGTGTGTGTTGACAGTGACATATCCTAATGCATAAAACAAATTTTACAAGTAAATTTCAGAATTGGCAGTTGGATTTCACTGTACTACAGTTAAGAAATGGGAGAAAAAGAAGAAAATTAATTTATTGTACTACACGACACAAACCTCATTTTTGGTAAGCCAACATAACGTAACATCGATTTTGAAACCTATAACTGAAGTAGATTACAAAGTATACACCCTATAATTGAGATTTGAGGGACATCACCTTGAAAACACATACCAGAGAGGACTGATTGCAAATTAATCTTTTGTTCTGTTCCATTTTCTTTACCCCACCTGATAAAACCAAAACAAGCATTTTTGATACTCAAACTCAAAGATGATCTCATAGCTTATATCGCAAAATGAACAAATAGAGTTTAAACAGAATACACCAAAAAAATCTGTTGCCAAATGGTAACGAAATCAAGCATTTCAAAATCTAAAGACAAAACATAGGAACTTACCATGAAAATTATTTAAACTGAGAGGCTGCTTTTGCCACACAATTATGAACTGAATATGCCAAAACATATAGATAGTCTTTAAATGACTATTGATAGGCGGCTTTAGATAGTCTAGAATCATATCATCTAAGTTCTTGCTCCCATATATCCATCATTGTTTCGACTCTTGAGACACAATTTAGATACAAGTGAAAATATTAATCAAAGAATCTTCAACTTTTAACTCCATAACAAAAAGTGAGCATTTTCCATCACTATTTTGAGACACAATTTAGATACACAGTGACTCAGCTTTAACACAGCTTTAATCAGAGAGTCTTCAACCAAACAAAACCCATGGAGCTGTCTAACTGATTTACCTACCTGACAAAAATAATTGGGCGATGCATATATATGATTGCAAAATATATATTCAGTGAGACGTGACATACATACAGGACTATATTTGAGCTTCTCAGGATCATGGATCAGAAGTCAGAACTTATTACCGACTTTAAGAATAACAGTCAAGAATTATCTCAGAAAAAAAAGAATAACAGTCAAGGATTATCTCAGATAACAAAACTACCATCTTCTGCCTTTTAAATCACTACTAGTTCCACGTGAGAGCATTATTATTCACGTACCTAACATTCTCTTGTTGTCATATTGACTGTGGCATTGAACAAAACTTACTGATTCGATTTCTAGAACTGTGAAATAAGATTACATATGGTTACTCGAGAGATTACCCGTTACAGCCGAAGAAATCCGAAAAGTTCACTTGCTCTTCTTGATCCTTCAATATCGCCTATCCTGTTGTGACGCGGCTTAGAGTGATTCATGGAGAAGTTCGTGAGTGATGCTTTCAATAAAGCATAGACTCTGGAAGTGGTGCTGTGCTGAGAGTAATGAACTTTTGTGCATGTATTTATCCCTGAAACATCAAACTCTCTCATATAATCCACATTGCTTGACAAACTTCAATTACTCATAACAAAGATGTATTTTCTTTTCTCTATGAGATAATATTTCCTTCCATAGTTTAATAGACAGAAAAGTAGGAAAAAAAAAAAAAAAAAAATCCAGTTGTAGATACAATGACCCTGAATATGAGAGTATTACAGACCATCTTGGAAGCAGTATGACTCTCTGTCAAAGTTTCGTATCAGCTGTCCGAGATGGAAGTGTGTTATCATCAAGGATTCACTCTTTCTCTGATGAAAGCTGCTTAGCAAGGAGGAGAAGTCCAGCTGTTGTGAAGCCTGACAAAAGGGTTGACGCATAAAACATAGCTAGAAGAGACCCTCTCAGAGACTGCCCAGAAGAAACAAAAAGATCACAAAATGTCAATTTACAAACCCTCAAAACAACAGAAAGCGTAATTACTCTACTGCAGTAGAATGTTTGATCCACCAACCTTTCCGAGTAGCAATGCATTGTCGTTTGCATACTGCAATGAGCTCTCTGGTATGTTCTGAATCCCCTGACTGACTTGCCATGAAAGTATCCTGTTTGATCCAAGTATATGAAGTGTTTTCTTTTAATGTTGTTAAAGAGTGTGATACACTGTTCTCGAAAGTCATAAAAAATATTCCACAAATACCCAAAAACGAATGCAATGGCAGCTCCGACATAGGCTTTCTCTGGACTCACAGCAACCTGAAGATTCCCAAACTGCAGTTCAAACAAAAAGTTATCATCTGCAAAGTAACTTCAGTGAACATACAAGAGAAACCATATCATTTATGCTTTATGCTTGACCTTAAACATCCTTGTTTCTGACTTAGATTCATTGCTGACTGAAGCAGATAATGAACTTGCAGATAGGACCTCTCCAGTAGTAATCATTGCTTTAGCAATCTGCAAGTTCTCAGCAACATTAGTTGCTGTAGGCATGAATGATTATACAGACGAACCAATTGATTGTATTATTGTGGCGGTCAAGTCTTACAAGGTAGAATGATGGTCTGATAAACATTTGAAATAAGTATGCAAATAATTGCAGTGAACTGTCACTTAAATATACGTTTTACCCAGTAGACATAATCAAACAGTAGAAGAAACCACACCTACATTTCAGGTACCTTCTGTAATTCACCTTGACTATACTGCCCCATGCCCTTGAACCTTCTTCCCGCAGTTATCAGACGCCTCCCTAAGGCTGAACCAAAAAAACGTTAAAACGAGTCTGATTACAAGAGAAGAATAGATCTAGAAAGATACTATAGAGCCACTTGTTGTTACCTGATTTGGCACCACCTGTTAATGAACTGTCCAGTTCGGGAAGTTTCTTGACTAAACTGCGAGAAGTTGATGTGTCAGCTTGTTCCCAAGCACGTGACAGATTCAGTAAGGTCTCCCCAAGCTCTTGACCACACTACAATTCATTCAGTAAGACAGACATTCTTCGAGAAGTTGCAGCGAATCTTCAGAAAAGTTCAATCAGTATGAAGAGATTACTAACCTCATCTATGATGGGTCCATTGGAGAGATCAAAGGCAGCATCATTTAACTGGAAAGAAACCAAAAACTTCACCACATAAAAAACCACAAACTTAAGTTTGAAGCAGTGAGGAATTTTGAGTTTACATCGAGACGAAGATCATTTGGTAGCTGCTGGAAGTAATCTGATGGAAGATCGAAACACTTCTGCAACAACACAGCACAACACACAACGATTTCAATTTTCAATCTGTACTCGTCGAGAAAAAAAATAGAGTTTTCAACTTACAGAGAGTTGTAGGAGAAGGGATTTGGAGCTAGTTTCTACGGGTTGAGGAGAATCTGAGTCCTTAAGAGCAAATGAGAGAGTCAAGGGTTTCGAGAGATTGCGCCTTCTCGAGAGTGACGGTTTTAGAGAGGATGAGAATTGAATCAAACGAAAACTCGGCTGAGAAAAGAAGAGAGTGGAAGAAAGACAGTGGAGAGGTTGGAGGAGACGAAGAGAAGTCATCTTCGATGTTTCAGTTGCAGAGCAGAGCAAGCCCCTTCCTGCGGATAGATTTACAAGAAAAATCCAGCGTTACATAACCCGGACCGGATCGGTAAACAAAATAAACCGAAATTATAGTAAACCCGGTACTAATCGAACCAAAATCTGATTAGTTGAACAAATCAACAAACTTCTGTAAAATTATGGCCCAGGCCCAAATCGAAATTGCCCAATTGTGTGCGATTTCCTTTGTTCTTCTTTGACGGTTCCGAAGGAATGGAAAACAAGTCTTTTCCCGAGCCTCGAGATGATTTTGGCCAATGATATCACAGAGTTCTTGCCTTATGCGTTTCCGCTGCTGGCTCAGCTAGTTTTTTAATCCGACTTGTATCAAATTTCAGTCATTAAGTGATATCAAGTATTTCTTACCATTGGGTTTGTTAATCTCATAAATACAATTATTAACATATAGTCAGTCATACTTGATACTCCAAATTGAAAATGGATTTGACTTACCTAAATTTTTTATCTGTCAATATATTGGTGAATCTGGAAAGGATGACAAAAAGAAAAAGAGAAGAAAATATGAGCGATAGTAATCTTGTTTACCTTAACTTTTCAATCTTTTGGACTCTTGTTTTGATCAATTTTTAGGGGGATAATCATGGTTAGATATATAAGAAGGTAAAAAAATATCGTCAGTTTTCTGGGTAAATATTTTACGCTAAAAATCTAAACTAATTTTAAAATTTTAAAATTGTAACAAATACTGTTGCGATTCAAAATAATAACATACGTTTGACTACTTCTTCTATTAAGTTGTTTCATCCCTTTTATTCATAAGCCTTTTTTCTTCTGAATGAGTTTTAACTATATCCCTTATTGTTCCCACTTATCCCACTGGAATGATAGGGATACAAATTTTTTTTTATTCCACTTAAATGGTAGTTTTTTTGTGGGATCTACGTGAATGAGTTAATCCACAAAGTTTTATCCCACAAAACAGTCATCCAGTTGCAACCTAAGTAAGCTTTACCCTAAGTAACACTTTAGGATACGTTGCCGGTTCAGTCAACTTTTCATCACATGAATTAGATGGGACAGGTGCGTGCGTCGTAAAACAATAATGAAAATTATCATGTGATTTTTAAAAAACAAAATTAAATGCAACACATCAAAATGACTTATAATGTGGTCGTAAGAACAAAAAAAAAAAAAAAAAGAACAGAAGGAGGATTCCTGTTTAATTCGTAAACCGGTAACAAGTTGAGATAACATCACAAGGTCGTCGGTACTTGTTATCTGGTAGATCCGGTTTACCACGTTGTTTATCTGGTACGTTATTCTTCAATGCATCGTAGCTTATATATCTTGACGCTTTAAGAATCCTACGACTTACATCCAGACCTGATTTCATCTTCATCATAATCACCTTTTCTCCATTATCAATGCAATTCCCACCCAAACTATCACATTTTAACTGTCGAGATTGGACCAACACCGGAAATAAAATCGTTGAGATGATTACTGTGATGATCAAGAGCTTCATAAAATTCATCATTGAGAGTCAAACAGACTGAGAGATTGAGGTAGTTTCAGAAAGTGAATGATTTGATTAAACACTTGGTTAACCTGCGTTTTTATAATAGTTTGTTTTTTCTTTAGGTTCATTTTTATAGCAACATATTCATTTCGTATTCAATGGTTCATCGAATATTGACCGAGTAATTTGAATTTTTCTCCTTCTTCATAAAACATCTAATTTTCTTAGTCAAACTAATTAATTATGGTAAATATAATCTTGATTCAGTGGACTTGCTTTGATCCATATGTGGTCAAAGCGAGTCAATTCGCTTAATTAACTAGTCAAAAACTCAATAATGATTTCCATAAATGACTGCATCATTAGATACATTCATGGTTCAACTAAATTAGAGGGGGAGTATTCTAGTATTTGGCTAAATTGAAGAGATGCATATGCATTATCTCGATCATGTGGAGAGATTTCGGATTTGGTAGAACTTTAACAAGTTTTATTGGTGATGATTTGACAATATTACTTGTTAACTTTTAGTGTGTTTTCGTTTGTTGTCGTCATCATTGGTATTTGATTTTGTTCTATTACAAGTTCATGATGACCAGTCTCATGTCGGTTATTATATTTTTTGGTGCACTTCCGCAAATACCAGTGCATAGAATCTTTATTTAGTCATAGAATCTATCGAACTTGGAGATTTCGAATAATCGAAAATTCGCTGCATCTCAATAAACGCAGATATTATGTAATAAAAAAAACTCATCACAAGGTCTAAACAGATTCAAGATAAAGATCAATTCGCTAATAGTGTAATTTCAGGCATATGACAAATAGTTTTTGCTGGAAATCATAACAGTACACAGTAAAACAACATGCATCATCCTACAAAATAGAAGAAGAATTTTTAAATCCACAGTTTTCTTTTCTGTTTGTTTGTTTTAGTTCACCTCCAAGAAGAACCACCAAGCTTAATCACTTCTTCTGAACTTGAATCCCTCCTTGTTCCAATTCCTTCATCGCCTTTCTGATTACTCGCATCTCCATACAGATCTTTTAGCTTGGCAAGATTGCTGTTCATAGTTACAGCCGATTTCTCCTTGTTGCTGCTAATATCTCTCTTTGGAGTAGGTTCACGCTCAATTTGCACACTCCTGCTTCTACTTCTGCTTCTGCTCCTGCTTCTCCGGTCATGTCTGCTTCTATCATCTTCATAATCATTGCGTCTGCTTCTACTTTCATAGTCACGCCTTGATCTCCTATCATTACCATAATCCCTCTCCCTTTCTCTGTATCTATCTCTCTCCCTCTCCCTGTCTCTGTCCCTGTCTCTCTCTCTTTCCCTCTCCCTGTCTCTGTCCCTGTCTCTCTCTCTTTCCCGCTGTCTATCTGAGTCTCTGTCAGAATAGTCTCGGCTCTGGCTCCTACGTGGGGACCGCTGTTGTGGTTCATCGCCTCCATTTCTGTCATAACCAGAAGGTGGAGGACGGCGAACAGGAGAGGAGCCTCTGGTGGAGGCACGGTGAGGTGCACGCTGACCAAATGAAACAGAGAGGGATGCTTTTACTGATGGTGGACGACGGGCAGTGTCTTCAGAGCCACGAGTCATGTCTCCTGTTGAACCAGATGGTTTCGTTGGTAGATTCATCTTCTCAAGGTTTGAGGTAATCTGGCGCATGACAGGAACAGGAATGCGTGGAAACAGAGTATCAAAGTAGTACTGCAAAAACAAACGGGAGCAAGTCAGATTCAAAAATTAGCATCATTGAGACATAAAAATATGGTATTAACTCTGCATAGGTAAATGACTCTATAACACCAAACTAGTGAACCGTTCACAGCACTGCACCATTTTCAAATGGCAAATAAGAAGAATTTAAAGAGTGAATGTACTTTCCTGACAAACAAATAACAGCAAAACTAAATTCCTAGATTTTAAAATCACCAGACAACATCTTACCGACAAATCAAAGTTCTCTCAATATCACTTCAAGTATTGTAACATATATTCATGTTTAGACACCCAAAAGCATCCAAGTCTGCCCAGCCAAAAAACACTTTCCCTGGGATAATTCACAGAAGACAGAAAAAATGGACAATTATAACAACTTGTGACTCACCAGTCCAAGAAGCAAATCACGTACATAAACACCCATTGTTGTCATTCGTCCATTTGATCCTGGTGAAAACTCCTGAAAGACAAATACATAGATATGTTAATGTAAGCAGTATACCAACAGTAGAAATGAAGAGCCATGTTCAAACAAGCTGGAGCGTGTATTATGATAACATGAACCTATGACAACAAATTTGCTATTGTAGCCATTCAGGTCAGAGACATTCTCTATTTTATGGTTCGAAACTATATCATGGATCATCTCAGTTAGAATACTTAACAAGAGCTTCTATACTAAAAACAAAAACATATTAAGGAACTATAGAAAAATACGATGGTCGACTCGCACAGAACTATAAAGAACCCGATGAATAAATAGAAGGTTGTGTGCGGTTTTTGAAGACCTTAACATGATTAACAAAATGCTTACCTCATCATCTTTAATGTATGGTTCATACCATGTCCACAACGTCTTTGCATCTGCAACATATCTTAAATATAAGAATCCAACCTGCACATTCAGTTCCATGCGGTCAGATCAAAAGCAATGAACATAGAGAAACATATCAGACAAGTTGTAATAACATGGAAAAACGTAAAGCAAAACAAAGAAGAGATACATCAATATAACTTTGGTAACCCAAGAAATCATGTAAGGTGCCCGACTAAGAGTGAAGTATGATAGACAGATTATTTCTCACAGCCGCTAGTTTCTATACTATTAAATGGGCACAGAGGTGATCCTAGAGAGATAGAGTATCTAAAATAGAAAAGACACCTCAAACCTTGAATTGTTGACACTCCTAGCAAAGAAAGGTCTTATTTATTTTGGTTGGAGAAACTCTCAGCAACTCAAAGAAAGAATGACATCCCAACTTTGTTTGTGGTTCTGAAAATCTGTTATGAAAACACGTAGAACAATTATGTGTACGCTCATATCTTCAATACGGGATGAGAAAAGAATAATTTCAGACGGAAACCCAGAGTTACGGAATGCTATTACCTGACTGTAGAGGCTCTATAATTATTTCAATAAGCAAAGGAAACACCTACCTTTTTTCGACTACTAAGAAACGACTTAGCTGGTATCAAATAACGGGAGAGGAACAAGTATTGGAACAAACAGCACAGAAGATGTTACTGAAAATCAAGAAGAAGCCAGAAGATGCAAAGAGATATTTCCAGATTCTACTAGAACAGTATAGCACCACGGTAAAGCAAGAAGATGGTTAAGAGATTCACTCACCGCTCTAATATAAGGAGAATCTGTGTGCTTCAACAGCCCATGCATCTGCTTCACTGTAAGTTTCATGGTAAAGAATTTGTACAGGAGACAATACGCTGTCGATGGACCACGGCAGTTTCCACCCATCCATGGCTCAACATGATTAACTTGGTTGTAGATTTCATCAACTACCTCATGATAAGTCTTTAAACCATATAGCTCTTTGAAATAGTCAGAAGAAAGAATGTTCATCGAAAGAACCTTTTCCAATAGTGATTCATACGCCCTTCCATTTGTCTGTATCTCTGCCATGTTTTATGAAATGGGCAGAATGCTGAGAGATACAGAAAAAATAAACGCCAACGAGCCCAAAACCTGAAACAGAAATTCAACAGATTAGGAGAATACATCAAGCTAAAGCTTGAAACTTTACTGTTGAAGAAAGAACGAAAAATATGTAGAGACATAAACAAAACTCGCCATTGATCGCCGAATAGAAAATCCCTAGATTCATCTGAATTAGAAACTGCGAAGCATATCTATCTATGTTTATGTAAAATTAAACCGCAAAGGATTTCAATTTCGGAAAACCCGCAAGAGAAAAGGTGAAAATTCGATATCAATTTCTGACGGAAGTGGCGAAATCAAATCGATCGCAAAAGTCGAATTGGTGTATCAGCCGGTTAAACAATTCCTAAAAGCAAAGGAACTGAATTTCGAGGAGCATATCAAAATCGTAAGGAGTTAAAGAGAAATTACCTGAAATTTTACGATTTGTGTTGGAGATTTCAGGCTTCAAACTCGAGAGGAAGAGGACACCAAAAAGCCCTAGAAATCGGCGATCTCTCGTATCAGACTTTCGGATAGCAGCTGCCTCCACATTTAATTGGGAGACTTTCAAATATGACCTCATATTATTACATATTTGCATTTGTACCCTAGTATTAGCGGCCAACTTTTAACATTTATCTTCAGAGATTTAGAATATGACCCTTTTTTTACTATCTTCGTTTTTGCAAATGTGACCCAATTCTTAGAGACATAAAAAAGATACCGACGAACGTAAACCAGCGGAATTCTCTCTACGACTTCTGCGTCAACAGTTTCGCAAATTGCTTAACCAAAAAGCTTCTCATGGTGTATAAAGAGTCTTCTTCTTCCGATAAGGTAGGTCTTCAGATTACGATCGATCTCTCTCCTCTCTAAAACTCTTAATCAACTAATAGGATAGAAGTGTTCACAATTCACAATATTTACTCTTACTATAACATCTATTATTGAACCATTTAGTAGAGCTTACATGCTGTTACAAGTAAATATTCATAATTAACAACAAGTGGAACGTTATAAAACAAACCAGAATGGCATTGGATATATGCAAGCTATGATTTGCAATACGAACGACAAATCATTGTTTTCTCATAGCAATAAGTTGTTTTGATTAAAAAAGTAAAGCACAACTAGTTCTCTAATACTTATTCGATGTATATATTTTAAGACACATAAACAATAAACAGATTAAAAAAAACAACAGCTAAAAATAGATACCATAAGAGCACATGCATTGCAGATATTTGTGCGTCTCTAAACCAAAAAAAGTAAAAAAAAAATTTAAAAATTTATCTATGTGGCGAAATTAATGTTCAGATACATTTCTCCTGGAAAAGATTTGGAGCCGTCTCTGAAATAAAGCTCGACAGGAATCGTAACAATATTTATTAATTTTTTTTTCTTTTTTATTAAGCAAAAAATAATTTTTTTTTATTTATTAAATATATTTTGGAGACTCACTACAAGAAACAAGGGATTTGGCATTACTTTAAATCATGGTTCACGTCATTTTAAGAATGACTCTAATAACTTAAAGTCATTTGCAAAAGTAACACAACACTCAATGATGCTAAGTTTGTTAGCATCACTTAAATAAAACACACCAAATTTAACATCATTTAAGTAACATCATTTTAAAAAAACACACAAATATTAATATCACTTAAAAAAGACACACAAACTTTAACATCACTTAAACACACAAACTTTAACATCACTTAAACACACAAACTTTAACATCACTTTTAAAGTTTTATACCAAAGTAACGTGAGATCCAAAACTTTATATACAACAAATAGTTCTCATAAACTTAAAGAAATTTTATATATCAACAAATAGTTGTCATAAACATACAATATCTTCTTTGTTTATAATGAAAATATAATTTTGGTATAAGTATTCACCAATTCGAAGCAAAAAAATACAATTTTTCTGAACATAAAGATATGATGATTCGGCAACCACATTGTCTTATATTCTTCTCATATCTAACGAACACAATTTGAAGATAAAGACCTGAAACAAGCAACCAAATTGACTTGAAGTCAGAACATAACAAGCTATATCCGAAAACTGAACATAACCTAACTGTTTTGCTTGTGAACAAAACTGCAAAGCAACCAAACCAAACAATGATAATTGATTGTTTATAAAACCACAAAAACAGAACATAACCTAACTCTTAAGTCCATAAAACTTTCTAGTTTGTTCATCAGATAACCTAATTGATTGTTTATCTAACCAACTAAACAATGCTTTGTTCATCAGATAAACCTAATTGTTTCATACTCAAAACCTAGAATAATATAATCATTAATAGATTGGTACCATCAGACGTAAATGTTGCTCAAGTATATAGTTGATGACTTGATTCTGTGAAAATTCTAACCACGGCAAAGTATGTTAAGAAAACAGAGTAAATTGATGATACCTTGTCCTTCTGCATAATACACTCCCAGTCGTCAATGAGCTGTTTTCTAAGCGTTGCAGGAATTTGGATCTTGATTAGCTTCTCTGCTGATACGTTATCTTTCTATAGATCACAAAAGTATATACAAGCAACTTTATCGATTTTAGAACACCTGAAAAATTGACCCCTTGTTTGTGTATGTATGTATATGTGCATCACAAGACACCAGCCATCTAATGTGTTATCAAGAAAATTCTTCACAACCACCTAACAGGTATGCACAAGCTTTCGGTAAATTTTATCAACTGTGAAGCTAAAGCAGGACAACTAGAGAATTGTATTGAAATAAATAAACAAGCTGAAAAATCAAGTACATCATTAAGTTTTGAAAAAGCCTGACCTCATTGCCTGACTCGTTCTTTCGCTTCTTCCCTTTTGAAGCTGCAAGAGACAATATAATCATCTATACACCAGCTTAACTCAGAAAATACTTTGACTTCCGAAGAACGAAAAAATAATATGCTGCCTACCGTTGTTTTTCGTGTCATCTTTCTCAGCCTTGGTGTCTGCAAGATCAGAATAACATGTTTGACAAAACATTAAAAGTTTCTTAGCATAGCTGACCAAATATGAATTGTGAGGAGCACTTTGACTCACCTGCAGAGCTTCTAGTTTTCGTCTGGGCCGAACGTCCAGACTTTGTACCCTTTTCAACTCCTTGCTTCTTGTCTAGAGCTTTTTGCTTCACAAGATTCTCCTCTGTATGTTTCAACAATCTATCCGCGCTAACCCATTCATCCCAGCTGTTGGCAAGACATTCATGTCATGGGTCCCAATCTTGGCTACATTAATCAAGCTCATTTCGAGAAAGTGAACTGAACAATATCACCAAACACACCAAATTTTAGTCTAGGAAGCTTATAACACGGTTAGATATCATAGATAAGCCTCCATTAGAAAGAGTTTAAGCAAAGGTTTTCCAACAAGCAGCAATTCAAGAGACGAGGGAGCAATGACAAAACCTCCTGCCAATTTTCCGCTTACAGATAATCTACTTTCAGGACAATGGCAAAATGCAAACGAAGAAAGCCCTATCCAACTTGTTATAATCGAATCAAAGGAGATGACCAGAAATCGTTGAGAAAAAAGCAAAAGACAAGTGAAGAAGAAGAAGCAGAACAGCGATAATAGAGGAATCTATTGAACTCACCGGAGACGATGCCGAGAGAGACGCTAGCTTCCAAAACATGGTGACGGAGAAGGAGAGAAGGAGCTGAAGAAGGAGGAAGAGTGTGGGTAATAGATAGATCCTCCAACTATCAGAATCCTAGCAAGCCGAATCTTTGGGGTGTTTGCTTCCTCGCGATGGAGGAGTGGCGATTTTTTTGGTGGGAGCTCTAAAATCGATCAGTCAATGTAAATCGATTGTTGGAGATCCAGAGAGAGAGAGAGAAATCGGAGTTGTCTCCGATATTTTTTTTTTAAATGAAAAATAGAGCTTAGCAAAAAACGTCTCTGTATACGAAGAGATTCTGTAAATGTAAATCAACAAAACTTAGATTATAAGCTTACCGAAGATGATGCAAATCTTCTCTTGTGGCTTGAAAGTAGACTCAGAATGTAGAATCAAACTTAGATTCGAAGAGATATCTGTAAATCGATTAATTCGTCGAAATTGATCGGAGAATTTTGGTCAGAATCGATCGGAGAATTTTTCAACTGAGAGAAAGGGGTCGACGGAGAGAAAGAGGAGATGGAAGAATCGAG
Source organism: Erythrophleum ivorense (assembly GCA_026724425.1). Lineage (NCBI taxonomy): Eukaryota > Viridiplantae > Streptophyta > Magnoliopsida > Fabales > Fabaceae > Erythrophleum > Erythrophleum ivorense. The sequence continues at coordinate 2,114,089 of JAIUCV010000117.1, read as the reverse complement.
AAACTGAAAAAGAATCCTTCCCTTTGGGCTTTAATTTTAGTTTTCAGATTTGGGCTGTTATGGGTCCAAATAAAATGTTTATGATGTTAAAATTTAACGTGAGTTTTGAAACTGATCTTAAATTCCTTCCTTTTCAAAATCTTAACATCATTTATGCAAATGACATAAATAATATGACGTTATCTACCTGATTTCTTGTAGTGACTGTCCATCGTCTTTGCAATGCATGTGCTCTAAGTTTTAATGTATAAATCACCTAAAATAACCTAACATTATTTCTCACCAAATCATCTTATTCACAATTCTAAACAGAAAAAAAAAAAAGAGAATTGTAAATCTGTAACACTTGTTTAGCGTTGGTGGTTACTAAAACATATGACATATGGCGACTCAAACATGGAAGAAAACATGCACTGTTTTCATATTTGCAGCAATATCCATGATGATGTTTTCAGCACAAATTTCTCAGTCAACAAATGTGGAAATGTGTGTCAAACATTGTGTCCCGAACCAGTGTATGAAAGTGGTGAAAAAACCTGATCCGACCATTTGCGAGAAGAAGCTTGCAAAAAACTTTGCAACAAACAACAAACGGCTCATCTAGAATGGATCGTTCCTCCGAAGGATAGTGGTGGCGGTATTATAAGCGACACCATCTAAAGGGTGCTAAACATTTTTATTGATTGATTTATTTATGGTTCCATAAAGGTTAAGTCCGGTTTATTTTTTATTTTATTTTTTTGTCAACAAGTGTGGTTTATTTATGTTCACTATATCGGGAAATAAACGCAAAACTGAACTGAATTAAATATGGTTCCATAAAGGTTAAGCCCGGTTTATTTCTATTCACTATTCATTGTATCGAACAAAATAAACGCAAACACGACGTTTTAGCGATTGTTGTCGCATATGTTCAACTATCCTTAAACCCTTTTTACCAGAAAAAGAAAAAGATTCTGAGACGACGAAGAGTCGAAATTTTCTCGGGAAAATGACAGAATCATCGAATCTTATGTTGAAAGCCAGAGATCTTCTTGCAACTCCAAGCCACGAAAGATTATCGATTCTTGTCGATCAACTCTTCATCATTAATCGTAAGGATGCCGACGAACATAAACCAGCGAGGGCTCTCTACAACTTCTGCGTCAAACAGTTCGCAAATTGCTTAACCAAAAAGCTTCTCATGGTGTATCAAGATTCTTCTTCCGGTGACGTCTTCAGATTACGATCGATCTCTCTCCTCTCTAAGACTCTCAAGGAACTAAGAGATCGCAGCTTCGAACTATCTCTCGTCGCTCTCCACGAAATCAAGCCATTTGTCATTTCTTGCCTTACAACGCAAGAAAAAAAAAGATCTCACGCCAAGATCCTCAGAAACCTTGTCTCTTTCGTAGCTTACAATGTTTTTACGTTGAAAAATGGCGGATGGGCCGAGCTCAGCGACTGTATTCTCTCACTTGCAGATACCGAACCACTCAAGAGTCTCGATGTCTTTCTTGGTTTGCCACCGATCAAGAACTTGGAATTTATCAACCGGTTTATGGAAAGGATTCTAGAGGAAGCCGAGAAAGTGTTGCTTGATCCTGAGCAAGAAGATGATTGGTGTTTAGGTTTAGAAACTACAGTTAAAATGGGGATTCAGGTGTTGAATTCTGAAAACAGATACGACTTGATACAGAGTATTCTTCACATTCTTGTGAAGTCAGCAAATGAGCTTGTGGAGAAGAAGATGGAACAGTTCTTGCAACTACGCCTTGAAGGTCTCGAGAAGTTCCTTTCACGAGAAAACAATCTGTTCAAGTATGAATACAATGAAGATCAACGCCGTTTCTTGACAGAGTTATCTGCAGAAATGCGAAAACTCAGCTCTGATTTCTCCCCTTTAGATCATGGAGTACGGTTTCGTCTTGAAGGGTACAAATATTTGAAGAAATTGTCTTCGTTAGAGATCTTGGAAATGGTGGTATCGAATAAGCTTGACGTTTTAGACGAAGAGTTAGCGATCAGACAACTCAACGTCTTGCTCTCTGGTCACACTTCAAAAGAGAAACTCATCGACATTGCAATGATCAGAGAACTCCAGCCACTGATCATCACTTGCCTTGGGAAGCAAGAAACCTCTGAGAACACGTTTAAGATCCTCGGAGAAGTTGTGCACCACGTTGCAGAAGAGATATTCGACGTCCAGGACGACACGTGGGTCGATTTACGTGACTATATTACATCCCACTGTGAAGAAACAAAGTTCTTTAACAGAGGATGCTAAATCTTCAGGTGCTTAAACATGCCTCTTGATGAACAAGACTTTGTGATTCCTGTGATGGAGAAGCTTCTCCCTGTGATAAGAAGAATGTTAAACCCACCAAGAAATCTTTTGGTAGATAACTTTTGTTGGGTCTTGGGGTTTACGGGTGCCTTCTGTGCGATTATTCAGATGGTAGAGATTGAAAGTCACGCTGGATCTGTGGAAGAGATTGAAGAGAAGATGATAGAGGTTGTGGGGAATCTTGTGGAAAGAAGAATGGAGATTGGGCTTGTGATGAGAGCTTTCAGAGATCTGGAAATCATTGTTGAGGAACAATTGAAATGGTATACTACAAACGAATTCGCATTGGTTAAGCGTTTGCTTCAGAAGCTTTTAGAGATCCAAGGTATGAGAATAGAGAGTAAGGTGGTGTTGAAGAGAATCAACGAGATTGTGGAGAGGAAAAGGGCCTTTGCTTAACCAATTTTGAAGCTTAATTAGGGGGTTTGTATAATCTGAAATTTCTGGAGAAAGTAGACTTTGATTGTAAGAAAGACTTTCACTATCTAGAGTTTTGGGAATGTAACTATTTCTCAAAACACTTCACTCAAAAGTTTGTGAAGTGTAACTAACAACATCACTCTTTGTTCATATATAGTTTGTGAGATTGTGTTAGAGACAAGAAAAGATTGTAAAGAAAGATTAATATCTAGAGTTTTGGCAATACTGTTTTAATTGAAACACTTTACTCAAAAGTTCCAATTTTCCTTGCCGGCATCACTTTCTTCTCATATACCTTTTCTGTTTATGACTTATCAGACAAATTAAAGAGTCTGCTTTGGAGGCTCGCTCTATGCAAGAAACAGCATGAAGTGGGAAAGTAGGATTGTGTTGTAGAGAATCAATGTGATTCCCGAGAGAAGAGTGGCCAATTTTGGATTAGTTTGGAAGTAAACACACTAATTTAAATGGGTTTTCAAAGAGAAGTTGGTACTTTAATTGGCCGAATGTATCTAAATAAAACTTTAGAAGTGGTTTATGACGTTTTCTGTATATAACATATAAACAAAATATCCAAAATATTAGATTATAGTCATGGTTTAGCTTAACCATGTATTAGACATTAGACCGGTGGTTTAGTTTACTTTAGCTGAATCACCACTATATATAGTTTGTACATTACATTTTACAAGATTAATGAGAATAATCACGTTTTATAATCACGCTCTTATTACAAACAAACAAAAAAATTATTAGGAATGTTTCTCATTAACAGTGTAGGCTAGATTTTGACCTGCCCCAAGCACATTGTTTTAATAATTTGTTAAGTTTCTTATAATATATATTATAAACAATATATATATATATATATATATATATATATATATAATTTATTAAAAATATTTGTTTAATGTTTTTAGGTATTAAATGTTGGACCAAAGCCAATATAAAACTCAGTAAGAGTGAGACTGAAGATTGAGCCCAATTTAATATTTGTCACTGTATGTTTTTGAACAATAATGTGGCTCATATTTAATTTACACACATATATTATTTTTTTAAAAAATGTTAATAACAATAAAGTTTGTAGGTCTCGATGTTCTAGTTTCTAATTACCCTAAAAGTAAAAATAAGGAAAGGTATCCCTCAAATATATAGTTACAATTTGTTCCCTTAAATCTCCCTCTAGATCTTCAGTATCCTCACAAATCACCTGAAATTCATATATTAATGAATAAAAGATATATCTTCAAACTTTCCATTGAGCTAAGAAACTAAATTTATCCATGTTAGTGAATGTCGTTCAATAGATATCATTCTTAATTAGGCAGTTAATTGTTGTTGTAAAAATAATTTGATATAGATAAGTTTGAGGATATGTATATTTCATTCTTAGATCACGTCAACGTCGTATTTGGTTTTCGAATTGAAATTAGCAGAGATAGTAAAATTTATAAGGAAGAACTGATGTGGTTTTGCTTCGTCTTGTTCCATTTATTTTGTTGTCACTTAAAGTAATCAATGAATTCTGTCTCCGTCGATCTAGTCCTCCAATTCGCTGGTGTAATACCAAAATGAATCATACCTCAAAGCGACTAATTATTGTTGATCTTCAAAAAATCTCAAAATTTTAAATATAAGGAAAATATGTGTCCAAATTCTGATGAGTGAACTTATTTTGAACCCAAAAATCTTTGATTATTCCTCTTTTATATTATAACTATAAAAAAAATTAAGAACAAATATTTATTCACTCAGCACAAGTCAATTTTGTTGTTAAATGTTGGATCAAAGCCCATGATAATACTAAATGAGATTGAGCCCAATTTTATATTTTTAGTGTCTAATTTTAAATAACCATATAGCCCAAATTTCATTTACACATTTTTTTTTGGCCCAAAGTTTGTCGGTCTCGACGTTTCTCATTTCTAGTTGCCCTAGTTATAAAAAAAAGAAAGTTAACCCCAAATATAAAGCTACATTTCGTTCTCTTAAAACTCCCACTAGATCCGCCGCATCCTCACAAATCACCTGAAAAATTCATATATCATATACTAAAAAGTTTATCGTTAAAGCTTTCGACAGAGTTCATAAACGCTATTTATTCAGGTTACTGAATTGGATTTCATGGTTGTTTTAATGTCAGTTTGATATATATGATTCCTAATTATGCAGTGTAATGTTGTTTTGAAGATAAGTTTGAGGATATATACTTTCATTCTTAGATTAGGTCAAAGCCATAATTAGTTTTAAGATTGAAGCTAGAAAAGATAGTAAATTTTATAAGGAAGAACTGATGCGGTTTTAAATCTTGTTTAGTCTTGTTTCATTAATTTTGTTGTCACTAAAAGTAATAAATTTTGTTATTTGAGATTAAAACATAATTTAGTTTTTGCAGTTGTTATCTCCTAATAAAGCCTATCTATTATGAAGACAACCAACAAAAGGAAGTCAAGTGTTTGTAGAAATCTTAGTCTCGTGGGATTCAGAAGGAAAGGTACCCACAAAATCTCTTCTTATATTAAGACATGTGCATTATGATCGCTAACTCCGGCTTTGAAACCGGGAGATAGCATCCTTTAATAAAAAAAGGATTGTCAATAATCTCTCCAAATAAAAGGAGGAAAATGATAGACAACTCTCCTTAAACAAAACATCTGTAAAAAGAATAAGAGCAATACCACTTATAAAACGAAGAAGGAAATATACACAAAGCCCATAAATAATACAGGAAATATAGACAAAGCCCATAAATAATACAAGGGTTTCGTTCAGAAAAATTATAAGAGTCCAGCCTATAAAGTGAGATGAAGATGAGATAACTAATCCTACATGGCGAACTGGACCAAGCGGCCCATGTCACAAATTCAACGTCAAGATTGGCGGCAACTTCAAAAGAATGCCACCGGAGAAGCTTCCAACAGCGATAACGTGATCGGTGGGAGCGAGATCTCTGGATAAATGGTTAGAATGGTGAAGCACCTCATCGGAGAAGACTCCACGAAGCAGACGAAAAGCCAAACTTAAACAAAGGACGAGAGCAAGAATCCGGTGGATTTGGAGGTTATGGAGGAGGCGTCGGCGTTGCCGGAAGAGTATTCACACGGCGGTGAGAAGGAGTCGACATGCACACAAGCGGCTCCAGTAATGGGAACGAGTGAAAAGCGAGCTATGTCCTCAGAAGCTTGTGGATCTTTGCGAATCTGTCACCGGAGACGAAGAGCAGCCAACGATTGAGAAAGACCATAAATCTTATATATTAGTTAAGGAATGCTCCAACTTTCGATGTAGAAGATTCTAAGCGCATCTGCATCGCATAAACGCACTGAAGCTCTCTCGATTTTCGAAAAAATAAAAATAAAAAATAATTTAAAAGAAAGAAAGACAAAAAATCAAAATCCAATCGGGTTGTGACACGTGGCCTATGTTCAAAATATCGCTTCTCGCTAATTATTCGGTCGGACAGCGATTAGTGATTTTTCATAAAACCGTTAATAATACGGGGATTAACCGGGGCGGAATTTTAGGTTTATTTTAATATATTTTTAAATATTTAATATATAAAATAACACATTAGTATGAAAATCATATATTTCCAACCTAGATTAAATATTTTTTCAAATTCACATATACTACATAAGACAAAAATAGTCACGGTTTGTGTTTAGAAGATAAATTCCAAAATTGATTTGTTGAAAACGATTAATCACATATTTTTTTTGGTTAAAATAATGAACTTTTATTTTTGGATCGAATTTTACAATCAAGTATCAACTGAGCCAATCAGATTTCAGAAAAGTATAAATTTGACCTACGATTTACAGAATTAATTGGCAATTATTGTAATTAATCGGACAAAATCGGAATCGCTACGGTTACCCCCCTTGGAGCGATTAATCGAACGATTAATCGGAAAAATCGGGGATATTTAGAAAATCATATATGACTCGGGAAGTGTGTCTGGGAAAAAAGAAATTAGGGCGAACTGATTCGGCTTCCAGTTATTATTATCTAAACAATTTTTTTTTTCTTTTTCTAATAGATTTTATAGGATTTCTCAACCTGAGATCATACACGCTTGGTACAAGGTAAATAATAATAGCTATGTTATTTCTCAACATCTATGTGGATTGCTATGTAGTAGAGATATGGATCCCATGGTTTGTAACCTTAGCACAAGAAATTACATAACTTTACCCAAAACCGACATCAAGATATACGAGGACTTCAGTTTTGGGGTATGATCCTATCGACAAAGTATTCAAGGTATTGTGCGTGTCGAATGATTTCAAGTTTCAACGTAGGAAATGGATAACCATCATGGAAACTGATCGAAGGTCTGATAATACCCCCATTACAATGTATTTGAGGGGATATGCATTGATGGTGTCTTGTATAGGTGCGTTCACACTGTGGCATTGGTCCATTGGATGTAGATCTTCAATTATTGGGATATTTAGCTTTGATATCAGTTTAGAGAAGCTCACGTTTGTTATTGTGTGCTGTATGGTTACTTTGAGAACAACTCTAATAAATTTATAGGTAAACTGGGAGCGGTACTTTGTGGGATTATCAGCGAGTACCGCTCCCAATTTACCTTTGAAATTTATCAGAGTTGTGCCCAAAGTAACCATACAGCCCACAATAAAAAACGAGAACTTCTCTAACCTAACATCAAAGCTAAATAGCTCAATAATTGAAGATCAACATCCAATGACACGGTGTGAACGCAGCTATATAATACAAGACACCATCAATGCATATCCCATCAGGTACATCGTAATGGGGGGTATTATCTGACATTCAATTAGTCTCCATGATGGTTTTCCATTTCCTAACGTCGAAACTCGACAATCATTTGACACGCGCAATGCCTTGAATACTTTGTCGATAGGATCATACCCCAAAAATGAAGTTCTTGTATATCTCGATCTCACTTTGGGTAAAGTTATGTAATTATACATTGCAATCCACGAGAAATCACATAAGAATAATCTCCATGAATAGTGAAGTAGTTTTTTATCCAGTTTCATATCTCCTCTTCGTCGTTGGCATTGGTGTTTTGTTAGAGAAATTCAGACTTTTAAAGTTGATCTTCTTCCTTTAAGAAAACAGGAAAGACAAAGAAAATAGGAAGAAATAGTTTTGAAATAAAAGTAATGAAACAGAGCAATTTACTAGTCTTGAAACCAAGTCACTGTTTGCTACAAACATTACTTGACACAACACTTGGTTGTCTTAAATAAAAAAATTTGGAAACTAGTTTTTTGTCTTCTGCCCAAAAAAAGACCCATCTCTCTCTCTCTCTACAATGTTAGAACCAAAAGATAACCAAATGACCCAACTTACAAATATACCCCAGAGTGATCGGTTAATTATAGCCTAAAGACACCAAATCACAATTATCCCTGCATAACTCAGAAAACCTCCCTAAGCTGATTCATAATGCTGACGAGACTTTCCCTCTTACCTCTTCTGCTACATCCTCCTCGCTAATCTTTTCCTTGATCCCGGGAGATATCTCATCCGCTATCTCTTTGATTCCATGTTGTAACTTTCCGGTTTCACCACTCACGTGGTAAGTGACCTTGCTTCCACTAGAGCAACCCATGTCAGTTTCTCCTGTAACTTTCCTCTTCTTAAGTGAACCACCAGAAGGAGACGAATCAGCAGTGCTCTTCCTTTTGGAACTCTTCTTATCTCTTCTCGCGGTTGCTTTTGCCTCCTCGCGTTCTTTCTTCACCTTCTCGTAAGCCTGTTGAACCACACTCGCAGCATGAGCTGCGCTGCTGGTTCTTGAGAATGTCCACTTGGAGTTATCAGATACACCTGAAGTAGAACTCTGCTTTGCAGCTGACTTTGGATCCAGGTTTCGCTTGCAACTGCTCGAACTACTCCAAAGATTAGACATACCCGGTTTAGGGGATTCTATTGCTAAAAACGGCTGTCGACAATTAGCACACAGAAGGTTAAAGTTAACATAAGCTCTAGGATACTCATACTGCATCATGCATCTCCTGCAGACTGTCCAGAAAGTACTTGACTCTGATTGGCCTGATGATCCAGATGCAGTAAATGAGCTTGGTGCTGTTGTATGATGATAAGCCCGTCCAGGTGGTTTCTGTGTACTACCAACTGGCTTTTGCGGATTGTTCTTCTTAGTAGTCGGATTGTTCTTCGGGATCGCCGGTCTCCCATTTGCAGGAACACTAGTCTTTGCGAAACTGCCCCCATTTGTAGGAACACTAGTCTTGGTGAAGTTGCTCCCATTTGTAGGAAAATTAGTCTTGCCGAAGTTGCAGAAGCCGTTGTTAGAAGCTGAAACTGAAACCTTCTGATACATAGTCTGCAAGCTCCTCTTGCGGTCATAAGCTGCTCTCTTTTCTTTATCTGACAAGAATTTCCAAGCATCCAACACATACTTGAAAGCTCCTTCAGATCCTATAGAACTGTTTTTGTCAGGGTGAAGCGTTAGAGCAAGCTTCCTGTACTTTCTCTTCAGCGTTTCATCATCATCGCGCGGGCTTGCATCCAGTATGCCGTACCAATTCAGATCCTCGTTCACTTTGTTTTCAGCAGCGATATACACATCAAAAGTAGCTAGCATCTGAGAAACACCTTCTACCTCCGGATACAGACTTTGAGCTTTCAATGCAAATTTCTTGGCCCCAGCAAAGTCTTTCACTTTGAACTTCTTCTCTGCAATTTCTTTTGCCCTTTCCGCCTCGTCTTTGTTGCACTCCATGCTTGTCCTGTATCCGTATCATTCAATATTCCAAATGACCAAGTTGCTAAATGCTGAACAAGTTCTCCAGGATCTGAGCGATTTGTCAATGTCTGAGCTACGTCTTGCTTCAAGGATGGCTGCTTTCTGGTTAAACGCATAACAAAATGTTAGATTAGAGCAATTTAATATCAACTGATATACATACATCGGAATGGTTTACACATTACTGCAATCATCTTCAACACACATACATCCTAGCTACCAAAGATGCGTTGCAAATGAACATGTCATACAATCAAGCAAACCAAAGACACCAAATTCAAACCTAAGGTACAAGAACAGATAAACCCATTCAACTCCAATTGAAAATCCACAAACTGGAGCTAGAAACAACCACCGAACACTTTAGCAAGATAAGAACTCAACGCAACTTCATAGAACCGGTTGATTTAAGGCTCGAGGAGATTAAAAGCAAAAAGAATTGAGAAGAATAACTGAGCCAAAACATAACTTTTCATTGTTAACACAACATTCCCTACACTAAGAAGCTATTGGGTTATGAAACTTAAACAAACAAAAAAACGTCCCAGAAAGCTTTCAGCCTACACTGTAAACATCAAAAATGAAAATTCAACCATAGAGAAATATAAACGGCTCTCAATCTTCACAATTGTAGAAACGAAGTCTCAGAAATAATGATGATTAAACCTTCGACGCATAGAGGAACAAAGCTTAAAATCGCTAAATTGTGGACCGAAAATTGGGGGAAAAACCCATGAAAGGTAGAAAATCTAACAAATCCAAGCGTGAATAGCGAAACGGAATCATAGATTCATCTAAAACCCTAGAAATCTAATAACTCAAAAAACCTCTGAAGAAGTTCGATTCGAAACGCACCCGAGTCCTACGGGATTAGCAAACACACAATCGATTAACCTAGAGACTGTGTCGAAATCATCAACCAAACAAAGGAAACAGAAAATTTTAACTGGAAAGTTTAAGCAATCGTACCGAAATGCGCAAGAGTGCACCTGAGAGAAATCGAAGAACTCTGAAGAAGAATGTAAATTTTAGGGGTCAAAGATGAGGAATCGAAAGAGAGAACTGTTTTAAGAGTTTTCCATCAGGACCTCACGGCTATAAACAACTTACTACACAATTATGATTTATCTTGAAATTGTAAATATAACCCTCTAACTATCTGTATTTTACATAATTGACTAAATCCTTTTTGTAGAAGACAATTTATAACTAGAGCACATTTCACAAAAGGTTTTGGTCAATTATGTATAACACAGATAGTTAGAAGGTCAATATTTAAAATTGCCTAAGATAAATCATAAGTGTAACAAGTTGTTTATAGCCGTGGGGTCGTGATGGAAAACTGCGATTCTCTGGTCGTCTCTCCATCTTCGACCCCTAAAACTTGTAATCTTCTTCACAGTTCTTCGATTCTTAAGATGTTCCCTTGCACATTTTGGTATGATTCCTTAAAATTTCTATATTTCGTTTGATTGTTTGATTACAGATTTCGACACTATCTCTAGGTTAATCGATTATGTGTTTGCTAATCATGTAGAATTCATGTGAGTTTTAAATCGAACTTCTTCAACACTCATATAATTCCTTAAATTATCAATTTTCTTTTATTGGTTGATTACAGATTTCGACAATGTCTTTAGATTAATAACTATAACACATTTCGCAATAAGTTTTGGTCAATTATGTATAAAACAGATAGTAAAAGGGTCATATTTCAAAACTTTTAAGTTATTTAAAGTGATAATTGTAATAAGTTTTTATAGCAGTGAGCTCGGGATGGAAAATTCTTAGAGACGGGATTGGTAACATTGTAGCATTTCCTTTGTCGTTTCTCCATCTTTGACCCATAAAATTTGCAATCTGATTCACATATCCATAACAAAACGAATCAAATAATGTGATTTGAGAATTGATTTCAGATTAACACCGTTATAAAGATTTTAATTTGTTTTCTATATCCATAAAACGAAAATTAGACCTAAATCGAACAGAAAAGGGAAAAAAAACTCGATTAACACCATTATAAAGATTTTAATATGTTCTCTATATTCGTAGAAACGAAAATTAGTTGAAGTATTTTTATGTATTTTTTCCAAAGATTAAAGTTCAATTAGTTGAAGTATATTTTTAGTTTTAGAAAATTTTAATATGTTTATTTTTAAAAATATTTCACATAATAAATTCTTCAAAATTTTCAATAGTATATTAAAGACTAACTCCAATCATTATGTTTCGTTGATGCGAAAAGTGTATGCAAGTTGGTTTTTGGTGAGACTTTGTGCCTAAATGTTGCATGCAATGTTTTTATTCTCTTTAACTCTTTGGTTTAACATGTGCAACACATGTCAAATTTTTGTTGTTGTAATTTTAACAACTTCAATTTGGCTCACCACAATATTAAAAATCTTAATTTAAGTTGATAAGATTGGAAAAAAAAAAACTCAACATATGTCACCCATGGTAAATCAGAAAGCTAAAGAGAATAAAAGCATTGCATGCAACATTTAGAAACAAAGTCCCACCAAAAACCAATTTGTATGCACCTTTCGCTAGGCATGGGCACAAGTACCCGTTATTTGCTCAAAACTCGTGACCCGCCCCATATATATCCGCTTTGTCAAGGCAAGTACCCGTTTATAATAAGTCAGGTAACAAGTCGGAAAATGTTAATAGTTGCAAGTGAGGGGCAATATCAAGTAGTAATTTTTATTATGATATTTGCCCCGTTTATACTTGCCCCGTCTAATATACTTGCGGACTTGCCCCGCCCCGTTTAATATCGTTTAAAGCATAAATATATAACCCAATAAGTTTATTAAACCCAAACCCTATTAATTATTTGTCAATCCACATTTTACAACCTCAATTTTCTAAGCCCACCACCAGATCCAGCCCATTAATCCAACCAGATCAGTCATGGCGGGGCAAAGTTAACATAATAGTTTTCACAATAACAAGGTTAACACAACAATTGATGATATAATAACTGAGTTAACATGACAATTTTGGATTTTTACTATATGATATTTGAATTAACTTGGTTATTATCAATGTTGTTGTCGTATTGTCATTACATGAAGTTTTACTTTGTTATTACTGACGTGGTTAATTTTTTTTTTAGAATATCAAATTTTGTAATTTTTTTATTTCAAAAATGTCATGCTCATAGTATGAAATAAAATTAGGGGTGGTCATAATTCTCATTTCGACATGTCTCGTCTGTCTCGTCCCATCCCTCCGATCACGTTCTGTCCTATCCCATTATGTCTTATCCGGTTATGTCCCTCCAGTCTCGTCCTATCCCGTTCCGTCTTGTTATGTCCCTTCCCGTCCTGTCTCGTCCTGTCCTATTCCGTCTTGTTATGTCCCTTCCCGTCCTGTCTCGTCCTGTCCCATTTCATCCTATCATGTCCTGTTCCGTCTCATCCCATCCTGTCATGTTCCGTTATTGCTTTGAGGCCCGATAGTCATCATATTTTCTTAGTTACATCTTAAGACCTGAAATATGATGATAATTTGTTAGTTGGAGTTATTGATCAATTTTTTTTCCGGAATAGGTGGCCTGAACGATAGCACATTGGAAGAAACAATAAGAAAATAATTTTTTTGTGTTCTTAAATTGTGTGTTGATGTGTCAGTTTTAAACAGTTTGTTAAAGATGAAGTGTCATTCTGAAAAGAGATAACATTTAACTTTATTAATATAGATATGAGTTATTAATTAACTAAGATCGTTAACTTTACAAGTTGTGCAAATAACAATGTAACTTACTGATACCAACATTAACGTTATTAATATCATTGTTATCATCATTTACCAGAATTACTGTTTTTATTGTGATTGTCATAATATAATTAACCATTAAAGCAAATGTTTCAAAAAAGAAAATTTATTTCCAAAAAGGTTTGGGGTTGGCGGCACCCAAAACTTTTAATTATAGAGGCCCAAAATTTTGACCAACACATTACTTAAAACATGACATTCAATTGTTGGGCTGAATTAGTTGATTCTTTAATTCGAACATGGTCTTGTAATACTACTAACCGAATTTCATTATTGAACCGAACTAAGCAGAGTTCAAATTTCCCGGTTTATTTTAAGTGTATCAAAGATCTGCGTGTTAGATCCAGACGAAATTGGGTCGGACTTTTATAAATATCAATTTAATTAAATAATTCAAAATTGTCCAAAAAAATGAGGAGCTAACACATCAGCAAAAAAGCTTGGTCTTTAATATATTGTAGGATTTAGGTCAAATCACTTTAATGGATTTTTAATTTTTTTTATACAATCAAAGCGTCCGGCGCCGAATATAAAACCCTCAGCCATCAAAAACTTCACCGCCGAATATAAAAACCCTCAGCCATCTACGTTTGAGAAACCAAAGCGTCGGCTGCGGAGTCTCATCTCTTTCTTTTACGATTTTTCTATATTCTTTGACCAAATTCCATGGCGTTTTGGGGGAGGGAACACCACCTTTTCTTTTCTTTTCTTTTAAACCCAAAACGAATATGAATATCCACCGATTCAGACAAAACAAAAAGACTTAGTTTTTTATACGAATTGGGGTGAGTGTTGATGATTTGTGTGTTTGCAAGAGTTGTAGTGAAACCTGGAAAGCCTTTCACTCTTAAGGCTAATGAAGCAACATGCATAAAAACTTTCGTTTAATATTGTTACAGATTTTGTACTTGGACGCCTTATTTTCTCTGTTTGGTTAATTTCTCGCGTCTGTTCTCTGTTTACATAAGCTTAGAAGTTTACATATACATGAATAAGTGGGTGTTTTTTTTTTTTTTGGGGTTATCTGGCTGATCTTTGCTTTTTTTTTTTATGGGTTGGATTTTGGCGACATTGTTGATTGGTAATGCAACAGTTTCAAGCATTCTTCAGTGTAACGTAATCAGCTTCTTCAAACTCAATATTGAGTTGGCAAGAATCAGTTTTAGTGTAACGTTGGGAACAAAAGTCCACTCTTCTTATGTGTCTTGTGACAAAATAGATTCTTGCCAACTCAATATTGAGTTTTGAAGAAGCTGGTGATGTTATCTTCTCTGCCGTTGACCTCACTAACCCTTGAAAGTACCCAAAATCCTTATTGCTAGAGTCATCAGGTTTAGCTGAAGTTTCATGAAACTTAGCTAAAGCTAATGACTCTAGCACTGAGTATTGCGTTGAAGTACGTAACAACGATAATGACCACAAGAACTCTTTAGAGAATCCTTTGCCTTCAAAGGTTACAGAGGTCTAAGTCAAGAAGTTTATTGAAAATGGTGAGCCTAATGACGAGTGTGAGAAGACATTAGAAGCAACAACTCATACTTACAAGACCTTGGATAAAAGGTAAGAAAGTCTCATTCAGTATTGGTGCCTATTTAAGTTTACGGTTTCACAAAACTTAATATGTTTAATATGACAGGGAGAATAAACCATTGGGTGTTGTTCAGAAAGACTCTGAAATTATTTCCAAGAAAAAACGAAACAGTGAGAAGTCTTTAAGAGATCGTTTGGCTGGTCTTTGCTTCTTCTTTTTTTTTTTTTTTTTTTTTGGTTATTTGGCTGATCTTTGCTTCTTCTTTTTTTTGTTGGATTTAGGTAATGCAACAGTTTGAAGCATACTTCAGTGTAACTTTTAATATCAGCTTCTTCAAACTCAATATTTAGTTGGCATGATTCAGTTTTAGTGTAACGTTGGGAACAAAAGTCCACTCTTCTTATTTGTCTTCGTGACAAAATTGATTCTTGCCAACTCTATATTGAGTTTGAAGATGTTATCTTCTCTGTCCTGGGACCTCGTAGCATCCACCTCACTGGCCTACTTCCTCGGTAGGAGTGGTACCGTTATCTATCGAAATGATGGCGAATCGTATCCTATTCATAGAATCCCTTGCCGTCATTTGTGGTTTCATCAGATTCTGAATCAGAGACTTGATACTTCTTCCTTGGACCGAAGTTTTATAGTTTTTCAGATTCTCCACATAATCCAAAGAGGTAACGGAGAGTACTGTTTTAAACTTGAGCTTAATTAGATTGCAGTCAAATATGAGAACTCTAGCCAAATTCCTCACCTTGTCAATATTCAATTCTGTAAATTTTTCCTGTATGAACTCTAGCCAAATTCTTTTGGACTTGGAGGTCTTGGAGGATGAACTCGTAACTATGGATCAGACCAAGCATTCACAATTTTTCCATTGCCAACTAAATATAATATCATCTTTTAATTCCTGTATGATCATCATTTAATCTTAATTTCTACCCTATAGTTTTGTTTAATTTTTCAGATTTTGTACCATGGACGCTTTTTTTTCCCTCTGTTTGGTTCATTTCTTACACCTTCTCTTGATTTTGGCGTCTTTAAAGAAGCTTAGAAGTTTACATTTACATGAACAGAAGGTAAGAAAGTCTCATCCACTTCAGACCAGCGCAGAGTATTGGTACCTTTTAAGTTTAAGCTTTCACAAAACTTAATATGTTTGATATGTCACGGAGGATAAAACCATTGGGTGATGTTTTACTTTCTCCCTTTCAGAAAGACTCTGAAATTTTTTTGCAAGAAAAAAACGAAACAAGGAAGAGATCGTTTTTTCTTTGAAACAATTTCAGAGCCTTTCTCAAAAGACTCCAAAACTCCCTATTTAAACGTGAGTGATGGCATATAACAGGGTGATTGGTATGATTGTTATATTGCACTTCAATTAACATAAGATTTCTCTTTGATTAAAGATTTCATAGATATTTTATAGTCATTGTTGTTTCTGCCATCTTCTCAAATACTACTCGCTGCACTTTAATTATAATGATGCTTGCAGATGCAGAAAATGTCATAAAAGGTCTCAGCATTGGTGTTGATGAGGTATAGTGTGGCTTAACCAGTTTATAATTTCAACATAAACACCAAATTTTTTTTATATATTTCGGCTGCATCTCTAATTCTCAGGGATAAGAGAAGGCTCATTTCCCTCAGCGTACTCAAAAGACGTATTGGAGGAAGTAGCGCCTAAGAATGGCTGGCTAGTCTATAAAGTCTATGCAGATCGTAGCATGGACATTATGCATTTCACGTGAAACACGTCCTTGCAGTGGTTACAGGAGTAACAGTCATCAGAGTAGCAATCTAATCCACATATAGGACAATTATCTTCCGAAAACCATTCGTTGAACGTGAGAGTATGCGGATGTAGTTGGTTTTTCACCTTGTCTGGAAATCCAAGACACTCTACATGAGCACTAAAGTTACAATCAATACAGCCGTAAAACGATGGACCACAAGGTCTAGCGCAAACACTGCAAACTCGAGTCAACTCTGAGTTGTCACCCCAAAAGTTGTAGAGATTATGACGGTGAGAGGGTATTCTGGATGCACTGGATGTTGGATCTCCGTTGGAAGACCAATGCAACGTTCGTGAACAAACGAGTAACAATGGACGCAACCGTAGCATATGGCGGATGGGAGAGAGGGGAAGCTCACATAGCAAGCAACAACCTCTAGCGTCTGGTGCTGGTCTACTCCTCTTAAGCAAGTGACGATGGCTGTCATGGAGCAAAAAAAAAAGATAAAAAGAAAACCGCAAGTTATCAGATCCAACGTGATTAACAAGTTTTTACTACGTGAATGATGGGCTGATATAGGCTGCTGAATAAGCCCAGAAAAAACATTCACGGGCTTATTTCTTAATGGCCTGTTTAATCTCTAAGTAAGCATTGAAATTTTTAAAAAGTAATAAAAACAAACTGAAAACAAAAATAAGAAAGGAAGAGAAACCTTGACTTAAACCATGTCAACGTAATGAATTTTTTCTTTTTTTTTTTTTTTTTTTTTTTTTTTTTTTTGTGTGTTTGTAAATCGTCAACGTAATGAATTTGAGAAATGTTGTTGATAATTATTCAGGTTTTAGACTACATTCAACAATCAGCATCATCAGATAGAGATCATATTCATAGTTTTAGGATAAACAAGTGAGACTTTTTTAGGTTAGTAAAAAGGAAAAAGCAAATGAGGTTTTTTTTTTTTTTTTTTTGATAACTAGCAAATGAGGTTTTAGATAAATCATCATCAAATCGCATTTATTTCGGTTCGTTTGATTCGGATTTTTCAGTTAAGATTTTGTTTTATATCCACCGCTATCATATAAAACGCAAACTAATCTTTAAACCTGTAGACGAAGAACCAAAATTTTCTCGAGAAAATTTACAGGATCCGCCGAAGTTGCAAATGGCGGAATCTTCGAATCTCCTGTTGAAAGCGAGGGACCTTCTCGCGAATCCAAGCCACGAAGGGTTGGAGATTCTTCTCAATCATCTCTCTCTGGGTCAAGAAGCCACCGAATTTCATACGGCGCTTGCTCTCTTCAACTACTGCGCTATTAAATTCGCAAATCTCTTAACCTTAAAGCTTCTCAAGGTGTATCAATGTTCTTCCGACGTCGTCGTCAGAGTCCAATCGATCTATCTCCTCGCCGAAACTCTCGCCGAATTCAGAAACCGCAGATTCGAACTCTCTCTCGTCGCTCTCTACGAGATCAAACCCCTTCTGATCTCATGCTTGAAGATGGAAGAAACCGAAGAAACCGAAATCAGAATCCTCAGACGAATCGTCTCTTTCGTAGCTTACGATGTCGTGAGTTTAGATAACAACGGATGGGACGAGCTCGGCGATTGCATCCTCTCTCTCGCCATCAGCGAGCCTCTCAAAGCTTTTCACGTCTTCGCCGATTTGCCACCACTCTACGGTAAATTCATATACAAGTTTATGCAGAGAATCGTAGAGAAAGCAGAGAAAGTGTTGCTTAATCCTGTGGAAGATAGAGTCGAAGATTGGAGTTTGGCTTTAGAAACTGTTGTGAAAATGGGGATTCAGCTTTTGGATTCTGAGATGAGACTCGATTTGGTGAAGAATCTTCTTTCTGTTCTTGAGAAATCAGCAATTGAGCTAGTGAAGAATGGCATGGAACAGTTTCTGCTGCGAGGTCTTGATAATCTCGAGATGTTCTTGTCAAGAGACAAGAACTTGTATAACTACAATGAACTTCAATGCAATTTTGTGTCCACCTTCATGTACAAGATCAGAGAACTCGGAACACACACCAAGGAGGCTGCGAAGAAGATCAATCGGTTGATGAAGTCTAGCAACAATCCACAGCAAGAGCAACAACCACAGGAGAAGGAGGATCATGGCTCTAAATTAGAGCGGCAATGGTTTGATCGTTTGAAAGACTTATCGCCTCTCGGAATCTTAACAATTTTTGCATCGAATGAAGTTGAAGAGAGGTACAGAGAGATAGCAATTAGACGGCTTAACCTCATACTCTCTGATCACACTTCAAGGAAAGAGGTGATAGAGATTTCAGAGATGAGAGGTCTCCAGCCACTGCTCGTCTCTTGCCTTTCGAAAGAAGGAGTCAGCGAGAGCATGTTCAAAGTCCTCGGTGAGGTGGTTTACCACGTTGCGAATGAGATGATGACCATCCAGGTTGAGATATGGTACGGTCTACGGGAGTACATTGCGTCGAAATGCGAAACGGAGTTTGAGAGAGCGGTTTATATCTTCCAGTGCTTGACGATGTGGCTTGAAGATGATGAGTTTGTGATTCCTGTGATGAAGAGTCTTCTCCCAGAGATATATAAAAGGCTAAACCCACCGGGAGAGTTGTTGGTGGATAACAGTTGCTGGGTCTTGACGTTTGTGGGTGCGTTCTGTGCCATCGTTCACTTGGTAGAGATCACAAGTCACGCTGAAGCCGTTAAGGTGATTGAAGATAAGATGGTAGATGCAGTGAGAGAGCTTGTGGAGAGAGGAATGGAAGTAGGGCTTGTGAGGAGAGCTTTTCGAGATGTTGAAAGCATTGTGAAGAAACAAAAGGAATGGTTTGGTATGAGTGAACTGAAACTCCTCAAGGGTCTGGTTCGGAGACTATATGAGATCAAAGGCATGAAAATGGAAAGTAAAGTTGTGTTGTGGAGAATCAACGTGTTTGTGGGGAGAGATGTGACCGAGCTGGCTAAAACGCTCCCTGATAGTGAGGTTGGTTCGATGAACGAACCTGAGCTTGAAGAGGATTAGGAGGTTGTATAATCTAGTTTTTCTATGGTTAGTCTGAATAATGTAAAGAAGTAATCTCTCAAGTTTCAAATTGTACAAGTCATTCTTTTCATTCAATAAAAACTCGTCTCTTGAGGCTTCACTTAAGGATCAAACCATTCTTATTAAGGGAATGATAGTAACAATGGTCACTTGGAAGGAGCTTCATTAGTTCATATCAAAGCTAAGTCAAAATAAAGTCCACAAAATATTGCTCTTGTAAAAAAAAAGAAGAAAATAACTTTAAAAATTCCGCTGCCGGGAGTCGAACCCGGATTTTCCAAAGGGTTGGATACAGAAACAGAACACTGTCGTTCGAAATTCCGAAATAAGCCTGTGTGCTACAGAGGATCTAATTGGTATCAAGGTAAGTAATCGTTTATTTATTTACTCAAGGAAACTCAGATTGGCCGTTCAAAGTCTGTTACACATAACCCTTTAATTACTTTGGGCCAAGAGCCTGTTAAATACTCGCTGCAAAAATACTATGTCTATGTGAGGTTAGTCTGAAATTGTAAAGAAGTTTCGATTTTTACCTTCATTCAATAAAATACTTTTCTCTTGTGTTTCGAATTTCTCAATGGTAAGTATTTTGAGTTGTTATCAACAGTGATATTATATTAACACATTTCTTATTAACCTTTAGTTTATAATTTCTACTAAGAATACTATTCAATGTAATTTATAGCTAAGTTACAAGTCCACTTTAATTCAACGTCACATATATAACTAGTCAAACTCAAAAGATATATATATGTGCACATATCTGTTTCTTGGACAAGAAGAAACTCTTGTAGCTGAGTGTCTGAGTCCATCATTGTCTCTTGTTGCGTTTATATTGAACCGGCTCAAATCGGTTTTGCTTACTTTATTAGTTAACAATGTGTTTGGAAGTTCATCGACGATTACAAGTGCTTTTATTAGCTGTAATCATGATAAAGACGTGAGAAAGAGATTATTAAATGAAGGAAACCCAAAACGACATCAAGAGACCTCTTCACTTCACCTAAAAAAGCAAGAGCTCAGAAGAAGAATCTTGTTCGTTCCCCTTCTGAAACCTTTCACGTCTCTTAAAACTTGAAAAATGGAGGAGGCGGCTTAAGAAAAAAAAAGGTTATAATATAATTCTGCTGCCGGGATTCAATTCGAACCCAGATTGCCAAGGGTGGAAGACGAAATATCATTGAGTTCAACATTTTTTGAAACTGGCCTGAGTGCTACAGCGGATCTTAAT
Source organism: Erythrophleum ivorense (assembly GCA_026724425.1). Classification (NCBI taxonomy): domain Eukaryota; kingdom Viridiplantae; phylum Streptophyta; class Magnoliopsida; order Fabales; family Fabaceae; genus Erythrophleum; species Erythrophleum ivorense. The sequence continues at coordinate 2,093,262 of JAIUCV010000117.1, read as the reverse complement.
GCTCTTGATCTAGGTTAAACAATATTTATTTACTAAAAGAAAATTGAAATGGGCGGTTCAAGACTTTTCGCATAATCCTTGAATTCACCTTATAAAGAATTGGGCCGAGTGTTATTATATTAGCTACAGTCACATGGGCTCTTTCATGTACGTAAACAAATATTGGGATGAAGTCAAAGCTCTCTAATAAGCTAATCCATATAAAGCCCACAAAATCTTGCTCTTGTGAAAAAAAGAAAATTCCGCTGCCGGGAGTTGAACCCGGATTTCCAAAGGGTGGGATACAGAACTGCGAACACAACTGAGATTAACTGAGGAGTTGGAGTTAGCCTGTGTGCTACAGCGGATCTGATTGGTATCAACGTAAGTAAACTTCATTTATTTACTCATCTAAACTCAAGATTGGCCGTTTAAAAGATAACCTTTAGTTACTTTGGGCCGAGAGCCCATTAAATACTCGCGGCAAAAAATGTAACCTTGTATAAGCACTGTTCACGTGTTTTCCACTAATCAAGTAGCCACAAACTCGTCATCTTCTTCCAAAGCAACCAACCAAGTAAGAGTGGTACCATACTACTGAACAAGTAGATATTTAGGATTTTAAAAGTTGCTACGTTGCATTGAGAGCATGGAGCTAGTGAACGTTTTTGTTGTTTATGATATAAGTAGATTGATATCAAACGCTAGCTTAAACCAGTCGCAAGTGTTAAATAATTCGTTAAAGTAAGCGTACAGTTTATATTGTTTAGAATTAATGTCCATACATTAGAAAGCTTATGTGATTGTTAACACTCAAATGCACTTATCTCCTCATTGCTATTACGGATTTATGATGTCGACTTTAAACTCCATGTTTTAAAACTTCAGTAATTAGCATATGATGTCTTGCACAGAACAAGGTGATCGAATCATCAAGTGGTGTGTGTACCCTCTCGGAATGATGATGCAACTCCACCAAAGAAAAATAAAATTACAAATAAGCCACAGACAATGACAAGTCAGTCATACCCTTAAATTCTAGGTAGAAAATTGAAAATATGGTAGTAAAAGTGGATTTTAAAAATTAGATTTGACTTTAGAGTGATTTGGTGATATTTCTTTGTTAAACATAAGAGACTCCAAATCAATTGGTTTTAGATGGGATTTTAGAATGATTTAACTAAAATCACTTGAATTTCTATGATTCACACAAAATTATCTAAAAATTCATTAAAAATCAAATCACCTCAAATTCCAATTTCAGTACAACTCCTAAGTGTTTTTATCAGCTGTAAACATTATTGACTTTTTCATTTCAACTGAATAAGGGAAATAAATTAACCATTAAAAATTTTCCGCTGCCGGGAGTGGAACCCGGATACTGTTGTTCGAATATTTTCGACATTAGCATGTGAGCTACAGCGGATCTAATTGGTATGAGAGTAAGTAAAATTTAATTTATTTACTCATCTAAACTCATCTAATGGTTAGGTATTTAGGTCACAAGAAAGAATTTCTCTGATACCATGAAATAGAATATAACGCCCCGACCGCTCATCCTGGTGAGTCACCCACGCCCTCTCTCGGCCCGTGGGCTCCACCCTTGTCCGACGGCCGGTGCGCTATTTTTGAGAGGCTCTACCGACTTATGACCTTTCCCCGTGTTTTGGCCTCACTTACACGGTTCCGCAGACCACTTCCCGGAATGTCACCCATCCTTCCACTACTCCAGCCCAAGTACGCTTAACCGAAAATGTAAGTGCACTTTGTTGACATAGATAGCCAAATCAATTCTCTTAAGCCTCTCCACAAACTGGGATGTTACATAGAAGATAATGTGTTTGGTTTATTCATTAATATAAGATCGTATTTATACACAAAGTAATTTCTATACTTGATAAACTCCTATCTTAGGATATATTCTATTGACATTTATCCTAATCTCCCAATACATATACAACAACTATGAACTATAAGTTTGCTTTTGTTTGTGTTTGAGTGATAATTCTCTTGCCTTTTATTAGTGTTTTTGGCTATAAACTAGTCCTATAAGTTTTTTTTTCTTTGACGAATAGGAACATCGGGGAAGAAAGCTGGTACTAAGTCGTTTTAGGATTTCAATGTTAATTTTGGTATTAAATACCTAATTTAACTTCATTTCTAATGAAAATTTTCAATAGTCAAGAAAGGTTTTAGGGGTAAAATATATTTTTTACTGTTTCTTTAATGTGTAAAAAAACCTTGGGACCTCTTAAGTTATAATATCAATCTACTCATAACCTGACACATCTAATATTAGTATATAATCTGATCATTCCCGTTTGCAAGGCTACAGAAGGATTCCTAAAAGCGACAGCCCATCTTCATTCTCATTCCAAAAAACAGGAGGTTGTTTGATGAGGAGTAGAGAATAGAAAATCTGAATCAATAGGGACAAACACACATGGTCACACGATCTCTCTCCTACCACTTTGATTCTTCGAAGAAACAGAACAAGAACATAGTAACGGCGACTTGACGATTTTACGAGTTCGGTTAGATCGATGTGATCCAATTGAACTCACAAGTCACAACAGTTTGAATCTTGCAAATATATGCAAACGTTTATTTCATTGTAAGATTTTGTTGCAAATCACCTGGTCTCTTGTAGTAAGAAATAGCATTCTCTAAATATAGTGTAACAAGTAGGGTTCTTTGATTATAGAGTTAGAACATGAAATAAGTTGGAGAAGATTTTCCCCTTAAATAACGTTTAGAGTGGAAATTAGATGGTCTAAATACTGCAAACAGAAAGTAGTTGAGTCATACTAATGAAGAAATGAACCAAGAAGCATTGAATCACTCTCAAAATAAAAAATTGTAACCACTCGTCATTTATATTATTCATTCCATGCTCTCTATAAAAGGAGCTATGAACTCCAAAGGGAATCACTCATTCTCATCCCAAACTCTAAAGCAACGGGGAAAAAATGTTAGAGGAGGTGGTTGAGGTAGATGTGGAGATCATTACTCCGGCTAATAAGTTTCACATGTTTGCCGGAAGATCACAACATTTGTCCAAAGCCACTCGCTATATTCAGGGATGTGATCTGCTTGAAGGGGAATGGGGCAAAGTTGGAAGCATAGTTTTGTGGAACTTAGTTTTTGGTAATGGCAACAATATACATATGTATAACGAAAAAATACATTAAATATTTGATTTATAAACGCGTTTTGGTGCAGATGGAGAGCCAAGAGTGTCGAAAGATATGATCGAGGCCATGGATTTGGAGAAGAATGTGATTCAGTGGAGGGTGTTAGAGGGACCTCTGAAGAAAGATTACAAGAGCTTCTTGAAAACCATGAAGGTGAGCCCCACGAAAGAAGGGTCTGAAAATGTGGTGAAATGGAACATTAAGTACGAGAGGATTGATGAGAAGGTGCCTCACCCAGAGAAGGTACTCCAGTTCTTGGTCGAAATGACTAAAGAGGTCGACCGTTACCTATTGTCTGAAGAATATGAACTCTTCTACGTATGAGTATGAGAGTTATATTGTATGACTCTTATTGTGTTTGTATGTCTTTCTCGATAAAGTGATCTCTCCAGAGTCTAGACTTAGAAGAGATGTCTGCAACGGTGCTACACATCATATCTGGTTTTTCAGAGTTCGTACTACCTTCAAGTTTTTTTTTTTTTTTTTTTGATTTTGAACCTTTACTACCCTTCAAGTTGCACGTTGTGTTTGCAAATAAGAACTCATATTTATGTACGTTGTGTTTTTTTTTTTAATAATAAAACCATATCATATTTTAATATTATATACACGGATCCCATGTTTGGTTTTTTTTTTTTTTATGTCAAGTAGCCAGACACAATGAAATACAAGAAAATGACTAAATATAGTAATATATACAGGCCTATGTCGTAATGTAATATTTATTAATGAAAACATGTCAAGGTTATCCTTTATAAAAAATAAAAAACAGGTCAGGGCAAAACATGAAATGCTTTAGTATAAAAACAACGAGTGATTAAGAGCGGATGACCAGATTAAAAATATAACACAATTCGACACAAAATTGTGTTGTTTGTGGCGACTGAAACAAGAAGTAAAGTGCACGTGCTAATTGTTATATGTGTAACGAACTTACGATATATTTTTTTTTTTGTTGTTGTTGTAAATGACTATGACAGAGTTGTTTTTCATGAAGAAAAAAAATACATAGATTAGAACCAACTGCATCTCTTTTAAGTAGTGACTAGTGTGAGTACGGAACATTTTTTATACGTACAACCTAAAACAAACATAACATTGTTCAAATATAACATAGTTTGATCTTCAATATAAGAAAAATAATAGAGGCCCAATCATTGATCAGCATATAAAAGCTCCGTAGCATTGATAAATTAAGAATTGTGTAATGAACACATAATCATTATTCAGATTTGCTATAAAGAATGAAAGAAGACAAACAAAATATCATGATTTATCAAAATAGTGTTGTCTACGTCAACAAATATAATTTTCCTATATTATTGCTAAGGATCAATTCAACAACATGCATTAAGATCATAAGTAGAATTACTTCAACCTAACCAATGCGCCATCCTATAAAAGAGATCTATCTACCAAACGATTACTGAACCCCCTTTAGAAACCCTTGAACCCAAATACCCAGCCATGAATTACTCAAACATGAACAAAGAAATCATAACAGTTGAATAATACATAAAATGAAAAGAAATTCAAGGAAACTATGTTACTGATTGTAAGTTCAATAATACATAAAAGTTAACAAATTTAAGGAAACTGAAGAAGTGTATTTTTTTTTTCTGGGGAATACCTCTTTATATTAGAATATTGTTATAAGTAAAATACAAAGATGAAGGGTTTTTCATTAAAATAATAATGCAGAAATCATTTGGCAACAAAAAGACACAATATGATCCATACAAATTGATGACAAATTGCATTGAGTATCAACGAACAACTAAGAAATTAGGTATGTCTCAATAGATTTTTTCAAGCTAGGTAAGAACAAGAGTACAAGACACATAATAAATATTCATTATCTGAATTTTATTGATTTTTTTTAAAAAAAAATCCAGAAAAGTACGACGACACATGGAAAAGTTGGAAAAACAAAAAACAGAAAAGGCAAAAAAAAGAAGACGAGATTATATTAAGATTAACGTTATTATTATGATCGTTTTCACAACAGTAAACCATTACCAAGAATCAATAAATGTGACAAAGCAATTGGAGATGATATTTTATTTGTACTTTAAGATTCTCGCTTCATTGATGAAGAGAATATGGGCCATTGATTGCATTATACATCTGCTACCATCTCATCTTCATCAATTTTTTTGCCATGAGAAATAGAAAAAGAGAAAACATAGCTACACTTGGCTAAATTAAAAGTTTTTTATAACGTGAAAACTTCTAATTAATTTTTCAGTTATTATTTTTTCTTGTTTTCACATCTTTGAACTTTGAACTTCGAATTTTGAAAGACGGTCTTATCTCTTTTCTAACAGTTTTTTTAGTCGCGACATCTCCTCTGTGACATCCCCACCAGCCACGCTAGATATGATGGTGTATGATGATGACACTTAATCCCAAACCACATGGATTGAGACAGCATTGTCTTACCCTTGATCCCGATCCCAAGATGTTGCTCGAATAAAATCCATCAACTTAACTCTGTACCAATAATTTGTTTACTAACCTAACAAAAAGAAAAGTAAAGGGAACAGATGAGTAATTTTGATTATCCAGGAGAATAAAACTCAACCAATCCTAACATACGAAGTGACCTTTTAATTTCTAAGACCATCTCCATCCCTAAAACCATGTGTTTGGTTTTAAACTATTTTTTATTACTAATTTTCACACAAATCAATGCTAACAACTTTTATGTGGTTTTTAATTTTTTCTTCCTCCATCCCTAAAACTTTTTATTTGGTTCTTAACAAAATTATGTTTTACAAAATGTATATGTTTTACCAAAATGTATATGTTTTACAAAATTTAAATTTTACAAAAAGAAAGTAATTTTACCGAATCATGAGCATTGTCGGGATGGTCCTTTGGAAGGATAGAGATAGAGATAGAGATAGAGAGACAAAAAAATATTGATAGAGAGATCAAGAGATAGAGAAAGAGACATGCAAACAACATCTCCCTAGATCGGAGGTCGTTCGCCGGAAACGAATCACGAATCTAGAGAAAGGCGATTCGACCCGGCGAAAGAAACAAGAGAGAGAAATTCATTTTCTCTTTTTGTTTTTGTTTTAAAAAGTCTGATTAATGTGGTGCCGACACGTGTCGGGTTTTAAATTAGAAGAAAAACTCTAGCTAAGAGTTTGGTTCCACAATTTTATTTTATTTTTTCTTTTTTAATTGCCTTTAATTGTTAAAAACTTTGTTAAAACCCACCTTAGATACATGGATGGAACCTTAGATACATGGATTGTTGATTCCAGAAATAGCACACGTTAGTATGACGGGATATTTCGGATGGGAGACTTGGGAAGCTTTGGATTAATTACTCGAAAAGAGGATCGGATACAAGAGATTGTCTCGTCAAACAAGCCTTGACGAGACGTAATGCAAATAGCCAATAAAATAGAGAAGAGATGAGCAAATGCTTTTAGGGTTTGCAGGGTAGCGTGACTTGGTCTTCTGGGAATGAAGACCTCTCTTTATATAATCGAGTTAAGACGATTCTCTTCTGAATATTCTCCTCTTCATCATAAAGAAAAACTTCTTCTTCTCTTGATTTCTTTCCTTTCTTCGAGTGGCGGCTGCTTCTTTTTCCTTTTTGCTTAAGGTATTGCCTTCCTCCTCAAGGCTTTCCATTTCTGTAAGGAGGCTAGGGCTTAAGACGGGCTGGGCCTTGGTGCTGTTAATCATTACGACGGGCTCGGGGAAATGTGCTCATTTCACCTCTAACAATAAGTCCCCCCCAGTTTGGCGAGTCAAATGCAATTTGGTCTCGGCGAACTTCATGAATGGGAGTTGAGCTCGAGAGTCATTAATAACAGCACAAGGCGCCAGTGCTAGCTCGTCTTAGGTGCGATTGACTTTAGATTCGTGCCGCCTCGTTAAAACCTTGATATGGAAAAACCCGGTTTGGGATAAAAACCATAGGAAGGGAAAAGAGTACGTTGACGTCATCTTGTCCACGAAAGAATATGCATTTCGACGATTGTTTTTGACATCAGCTCGTCAAAAAGGATCAACCATCTATAACGGTCTCATTCGAGTTAGCTCGTTGAAGAGAATGACCGTTCATCCTCATTTTAACGTCAGCTCGTCAAAAGAAGGAGCTATACCGCTTGGCAGGCGGTTCGTCAGGAGTGGGATTGCCACGTCATCAATGCGCATCTTATTAAAACTGCTAAAGTGGTTCGGCGGTTGAGATTTTGCAAAAAAGGCCCAAGTCCCGTTAGGCTTTTCCAAGCGGGAAAATGGAAGGGAAGTTTTTTCCTTGGAAGTCGGGAAACTTCTCTTAAAGGGACCGTTCGGATTTCTCCTCCACATTAATTCCTTTTTTGCCTGCTCACTGCCTTCAACCGCCCTGAAAAAGAAAAGGTAATTTCCTTCTCCCATCTTGAATCTAAGTTGCATTGCTCGATTAAACCGATGGGTTTTGCGTAATTGTTTTAGATTCGCTTGATCCTTGACTTGAAATCCTTTCTCTCCTCGCCTCGATTCTCCCTCTTCGTCAGAATTTTTAGGGTTTCTCGTCAAATCTTGGCTCTTCGTCTTCTGATTCTTGTCTGATGGATCCGTCGGATCGAAAGGGGAAAGGGAAAGCCATAGCGCGGGACGATGATGACGTCCCGCTTTCGAATTTAATCCCGGGCTTTCTCGGTGATGCGGTCCGAGCGAGCCAGATCCTGGAGAGTCGTCGTAGGGCGGCGACGGCGGAAAGGCCGGATCCTACGGCCAAGGACCCTTCTTCGGGGGTCCGTGCTGATTTCGATGCTCCGTCCTTGCGGGACGAGGATAGTGAGAGTTCCGGGTATCGCGATGAGATCCCGGAGAATGACTCGGACGCGGATTCCGAGGTGGAACTGGAGGAAGTACCGGCTCCGGATGTCGTCGAACTCGAGGGTCTTCCGTCGGTCGTCGAGATGCCTTGGCGCACTCCGGCGACTTCCTTGACCGCCGATGGTCGGTCTTGGATTGACGAAGGGATCGTCGCGGCACTTAGGTCGAGATGTTCAATTCCCAATGCCGTGGAGATCCGGGTTCCATCTACCGAGCAGAGGCCTTTCGACGCTCCGCCGGGATGGTTCTGCGCTTATGAGTGCTGGTTCACGGAATTTGGTGTACGGTTTCCCATTTTCCACCATCTGCTGGATTACGCTTATCGGCGTGGTGTCCCCATGAGTCAGCTGACTCATGGCGTGGTCCGGCATATGGTTTTTACCGAGGCCTTGGCCAATCATCTCGGGATCGTCTTCGACCGAGAGCTCTTCGAGCGCCTTACTGACTTCCGTGCTAGTGCGAAGGAGGAGCGGTTCAGACGATTCTGCACCACGATGAAGCACGGCATCGTTTACGGCGACCATAAGGACAAGATCCATCACTGGAAGCACTATTACTTCTATGTCAAGAAAAGCGCTGCGTCGATCGGGGATTTTAACCCCGACCATGTCTTGACGGGATGGGTCGATGAGGCTGGTAGATTGCTCGTAGATTTCGCCGCGTCATAGATTGAGTTTAGCTCTGGTATGCTAACCTTTTGCTTTTGCTTGTTTTGCAGAGAGGGTCGTGCCGAAACCAACGTCTTCCGCGTTCCGGAAGAAGTGCGAGCTTTTGCGAGATCGAAGCAGAATCATCTGGGCCGACTTTGCTGCTAAATCCGAGGAGCGGAGGAAGAGGAAGAGAGAGGGAAGGGTCAAGCCCGCTTCTACTCCAGCGACTGGTGAGATCTCAATCGCTTTTTGGTTCAGATTTTGTGTTACGACTATATTTGTCGTTGATCCTTGCTTGATCTTTTGCAGCTAAATCGTCCCGTCAAACTAAGAAGATGGGGCTGAAGAAGAGGATTCCCGTATCCGCCGATGACGCCATTTTGATCCCGGACTCTCCTCCGAAGGAGAGGAAGACCGACGTGGCTACCGAGTCAAGCGGACCGGCCAAACGTCCGGCTTCCTCGATTGCGTCGAGGACGAAGTAAGTTTTCTTATGGAGAATTTGTTTTTCATCGTAGTTTCGGTATATGCTGCTGACGTGCTATCACTTATGCAGGGCTTCGAAGAGGGCCAAGATCGAGAGAGAGAGAAGGGCCAAGGGGACGCCATCTGCTGCCGAGACGACACCTGAAGTCGGAGAGGATGTTCCTCCCGGTCGCGATGACCCATCTCGTCAAGGCGACGGCGACGAGCTCGGCGAGGATCCGTCTCGTCAATCCGGTGACGACGATCTGGGCGAGAACCCGTCTGAGCCGCTGGGAGGCCTTTCTGGTCTCGGCGCTAGGGCGAGCTCGTCATGCCCTAAGGTTGAGCCTACTGACTCTGAGGTCCCGGACTCGGATGCGGTCGCCGTTATCTGGTCGGGGGGTTCCTCTCTCATGCTCAATAAGAAGTTTTGCGCCGAGTTGGTCTGGAGTTGCAAGCCTAAACCTCATTGGGGGGTTCCTCTAAAGAAGATCGAGCTGAAGAGCGATGTTGTCGATGTTTCTTCGGATCTTGTCAATGTTGCTGGGAAGTTCTCTTCGGTCGTCCAGCAATACGACACCATGTTGAAGGCGGCTCGGGAGGAAATCGTCAGACTGCAAAGTGAGCGATCTAAGGGTCCGAGGCTGGAGTTCCTTGAGAGAGAGAAGGCTGATCTTGAGAGGAAGGTCGGCGTCCTAAATGGCGAGATCCTGAAGGCGGCTGGCCTTCAGGACGAGGTGGTCAAGTTGCGCGCCCAAGTTGCGGAGCTCGAAGAGAAATCCCGCCGAGACGCGGAAAATGCTGCGGCTGAGGCTTCCCGTCTTCGACAGTCCCGCCAGAAGCAGGCTGAGTATGTCGCCACTCGTGTCTAAGACGACATGCGGGACTGGTATGCTCCTCGTTTAGATCGTCTCGGCAAGTTCGTTGCGCAGCGTGACGAGGTGGAAAAGGCAGTGGTCAAGATTGCGGTTGACGAAGCGTTGCTCGATTACGTGCAGCGGACGAGAGGTGTCTCTCAGGATCATGACCTCGTTATTGCGAAGCTGGAGGCTAAAGTCAAGGAGAGCAGAGCTGCCGGGGACTCGATCGACGAGGTTGAAATCGGAGCGGACGACTATGCAGCGCCACACAGGTTAAGTTGCCTCTTTGATCTTGCCGATTTCTACTTTGATAACACTTGGGTTACACCGAAGGGTTTTAATCAATTTGGTACAATGTATAATACTCTCAGGCCCAATCTTGCTGAGCTTATAATTGGTGGATCGCCGACGAGAGAGAGTTCGGGAGCGGCCAGTGCTGAAGCCGGGACGAAACCGGGTCTGGATGCTTCTGAGGCCGTTTAGGACTTCGCCTCTATTCTCTCCCTTTTCTGCTTTTTAAGAACTCTTCTTTTTATTAGTCGCGGCGATTCGTGCCGATGTAACAACATTGCCCGGGAGGGTTTTAATCCGTATGCTTTTCAGGATTTAAAACTTAAGTATTTGCTTTACTTCCTCGTTCATCATTTTGCTTTGTGCGAGATGAATATCGCGAATATAGTTGATGATTTCGTGCTTTTTGAAACATCCTGCTTTTAATCTATACCCTTTAATGAGATGCACTGTGTTGTCAATCTAGCGGAATGATCCAAGCGTCTAACCGTCGTTAGACAAGTGGTTCAACGTGCCGAGATAACTTGGCATGCTCAAGTTCTGTCGTGACGAGATGCTTCTCGCTATGACAATGCTATGCATCTGACGAGATGCGAAGTCACGCAGTTCGTCAGAATTCTCGTTTTTAAGAGACACCGATCCGTGCTTGTTGGATCTGTTTGCGGTGGCGCTTTTTAGGCCGGTAACAGGAACCGAAGTCTAGAAATTCGAATTACTCCTACGCCGCTAAGTCGAATATGATTAACAAGGTAGCGATTTTTTCTTGCCCATATGGCTTAGGGTCGTGCGAGATATGCGTGCTCTCGACTTGTAGTGCGTCATTCTTGAAGAATGGGGGATGATCAGTCCACTGGGTGCGATGTGCGGTCGATCGTTTGGCCAGAACGTCGACACTACTCTTTTATGCGTGCGCTTCAGAGTAGCTTTGAGACTCTCTTTTTTTGCCGAGCTCATAAACAAGGACTCGTTATACTGCCGAGTTCCAGAGGCTTTGAGACTCATTAATTTACCGAGTACTAAAGGGATTTTATGACTCTGATTTTGCCGAGTTCACTAGGCACACCAAAACATCTGTTTTTGACCTAAGTCAATCAGGAAATTCTTGCTTGGGTTTTTCTGCCGAGATGGAATGTTTCTCAAGGATTCAGAAAAAGATGCATGCATACAAGCGAATTAATAAAATAAAAAAGCTTTTTTATTTTTATTAAGTTATAGCTGCGCCTCGGTGAAAAGGCTGCCTACGTACCCGTGCCGGGATCAAGCCATTCGTAGTTCGTTACAAGTGTTCACGCAGTGGACATGTCTTTTTTTTTTTTTTTTTTTTTTTTTGACGAGACGCGAAGCTACGCGTCTAGTGGCGGAACTTGCGTAAGTTCATGGAGTTCCACGAGCGAGGGAGTATGCTTCCGTCGTCATCTTCGAGCTGGTACACTCTTGGTTTGATGATTCGCATGATGCGGTAAGGTCCCTCCCAGTTGAAACCAAATTTGCCGGCGTGCTCGGGCTTGGTGAAGTCGTGGACTTTTTTCAGGACGAGGTCATGTAGTGCGAAGCGGCGATTGCGAATCTTCTTGGCGTAGTATCTTGCTGCTTTCTGCTGATAGTTTTGCATACGCAAGAGGGAGCGATCTCTTAGCTCCTCAGTGTTGACGAGGCTGTCGTGCAAAGATTCGTCGTTCAACGAGGAGTTGAGGGGCATTAGTGATCGGCGTAAGCTCGCAACGTGTAGCTCGGCAGGGGCTAATGCTTCGCAACCATGAGATAGGGAGAATGGGGTTTCGCCTGTCGCCGACCTGGGTGTTGTGCGGTGAGACCAAAGTACGCCGTCAAGTTCGTCTGCCCACGTTCCTTTGTAGCTCTCGAGTCTTTTCTTCAGGCCGTCGACGATAGTTTTGTTTGTTGCCTCGGCTTGCCCATTGGCTTGGGGGTATCTTGGTGTGGAATAAACGAGCTTGATCTTCCAATTGGCACAGAACTCGCGGAAGCTTGCCGCGACGAATTGGCCACCATTGTCGGTGACGATTTCATATGGTAGACCATGTCGGCAGATGACGTACTGCCAGATGAAGTTCTGCACGTCTTTGGCAGTGGGGTTCGGGAAGGCTTTAGCTTCTACCCACTTGGTGAAGTAGTCGGTGACGATCAAGAGGTATGCGCATTGCCGGGACCGAGGCATCGGGCCGACTATATCCATCGCCCAGCGCATAAAGGGATATGCCGGGACGGACGCTTGAAGTTCTTGCGTCGGGGCGTTGATGATCGGGGCGTATCTTTGGCAGGGAATGCACTTCGCGGTGTGATTTTCGCAATCTTCGATCATCTTTGGCCAGAACAGTCCGTGCTTCTTAATCTTAGAGGCCAGGGATTTTCCGCCGGCGTGGTTTCCTCCGGCTCCTTCGTGAGTCTCAATCATCACCTTCTTGGCCTGCGTCTCGTCGCAACAACGTAGGATGACTTTGTTTGCGGTTCACCGGAATAATTCGTCGTTTTGGAGGAAGTAGTAGGCGGCTTTGCGGCGTAGTCGACGAGCTGCCCAACGATTGGCTGGAATCGTGCCGTTGATCAGATAATCTTTGATCTCGTCCTGCCACGAGCGAGATTGGTCTTCTTCTGACTCGGGGGTCATTGGCTCGTCTTCTTCATCTTCCTCCTCTTCTTGATATATCGTCATGATAAACGCTCCTTTAGGAAGTTTGATGCTAGGTTGCTCAATTGTTTCGACGGGAATCGTTCGCCGCAAAGCCGAGTCGGTCCTCGAGGCTAAGGCAGCGAGCGCGTCGGCTTCCGTGTTCTCGGCACGGGGAATTTTTGTCAACTCGAACGACTTGAATTGCTTGGACAGTTCCGTCGTTACCTTGAGATATGCGTCCATGCGGTCGTCTTTAGCGTCGTAGTCTCCGCTGAATTGCTTTGCCACGAGCTGAGAATCGCAGAATGCGTGCACGTGCTCGGCCCCGACTTCCTTTGCGAGACGTAGTCCTGCGATGACTGCCTCATATTCGGCCTCGTTATTGGATGCTGGAAAGTCGAGTTTGAAGGACTGTTCGAGAACCTCGCCTGTAGGGGATACGAGGCGGATGCCGACACCAGATCCTTGCTTGGACGAAGCTCCGTCAACGTGCAGGACCCATTTGGCGATATGCTCGGCTTCGTTCACGACGAGCTCTGGTGGGATCTCGACAATGAAGTCGGCGAGAACCTGGGATTTTGCGCTGGTTCGGCCTTTGAATTCGATGTCGTGCTCTGACAGTTCTACCGCCCATCTTGCCATGCGACCTGATTGGTTTGGGCGGTGAAGGATTTGGCGCAACGGTTGGCTGGAGAGGACGATGATTGCGTGGGACTGGAAGTATGGTCTCAATTTTCTTGCCGAGATCACTACCGCTAATGCCAGCTTTTCGAGGGTAGGATATCTCGTCTCGGCATCGTTGAGGGTTTTGCTCACGTAGAAGATGGGCTTCTGCTCGCCGCGATCTTCTCGGACCAGCACGCCGCTAACGGCTGTGCTTGATATGGCGAGGTAGAGGAGCAACGTCTCGCCGTCTTCGGGTTTTGCGAGGATCGGCGGGGTAGTGAGATACTCTTTCAGTTGCTTGAATGCGTCTTCACACTTCTCGTCCCATTTAAAGAGCTTGTTGGAGCGGAGCAGTTGGTAAAAGGGGAGGCACTTGTCGGTCGAACGCGAGATGAATCTATTTAGTGCGGCGATTCGGCCAGTGAGTCTCTGGACCTCCTTTGAGTTTTTTGGCGAGGGGAGGTCGAGAATTGCCGAGATCTGCTTCGGGTTTGCCTCAATGCCGCGCTGAGTTACGATGTAGCCGAGGAATTCTCCGGAGGTGACGGCGAAATTGCACTTCGCCGGGTTGAGCTTCATTCCGTATTTTGTCAGAACCTGAAAGCATTCTTGAAGGTTCTTGACGTGATCTTCGGCTTTAGCAGATTTTACCAACATGTCGTCGATGTAGACTTCCATGCTGTTGCCGAGCTGTTTTGCAAACATCATGTTGACCAATCTTTGGTAAGTGGCGCCAGCGTTCTTCAAGCCGAAGGGCATGACTTTGTAGCAGTATGTGCCTCGATCAGTGATGAAGGCTGTCTTCTCGCGGTCGTCTGGGTGCATGAATATCTGGTTGTAGCCAGAGAATGCATCCATGAAGGAGAGTAGTTCGTTCCCCGCCGTAGCTTCGTCGAGGCGATCGATATGTGGCAGCGGAAAGCTATCCTTTGGGCAAGCCTTGTTCAGGTCGGTGAAGTCCACACATACTCTCCACTTCCCGTTCTTCTTCTTGACGACGACCGGATTGGCGAGCCAGTCGGGGTACTTTACTTCGGTGATTGATCCGGCTCGTAGTAGCTTTTCGACTTCGTCATTGACTGCTTGAGCTTTGTCGGTGCCGAGCTTGCGCCTCTTCTGCTTGATTGGTTTGTAGGTAGGGTCAACGTTGAGCTCATGCGAGGTGATCCTGGGATCTATTCCTTTCATATCCTCCATTGACCATGCGAAGAGATGCACGTTCTCCTTCAGTAGATCCACCAGCTGGGTTCTGATTTCGGCGTTGAGGTTGCTGCCGATACCAACGCTCCTTTCCGGTTTCGTCTCGTCGATGCTGACCTGGTCGACGAGATCGGGTTTAGGTCTCTGATGGTAGGGGAGTCGCGGGTCGAGCTCTTCATTGATCATGCATGAGGATGAAGAGCGGAGTCGGCGTTCTTGGAGGAAGCAGGATCTTGACATTCTTTGGCTGCCGCATAACGTGAAGATTCCCAACGGTGTTGGAAATTTGACGCACTGATGAAACGTCGAGACGACGGCTTTCCTAGAATCGCGTTATATATTGCTGGTCTGTCTATGACGATGAATTTCACGAGCTTGGAAATTCCTCCGACGTAGACGGGCAAGCGGATAGTGCCGATACTGAACACGGTGTTGGGGGCGAAACTGACGGGGTCGCTTTCCCTTTTGCCCCCCTTTGGCCGGCTTCGGTGCGAAATCTTTGCCTTGAGATCGGTCGCATTCTACCGCGACGACTCCTTCTCGGTACTTCCTGAGGAGGCTGCCGATGAGATGCCTACAGTTCTCCGTTGCATGACCGGTTCGACCGTGGAAGCTGCAGAACAGGTCATGATTATTGTCGTCATCCGGGTCGGCGACGGTTGGACGAGACGACGTCAGTGCGAGTGCTTGCGGCTGCTCTGCTGGGTTCCAGTGGTTGAGGTCGTCGTCGACGACAAAAGAGAGTGATCTCCTGACCTCTGGCCTTCGTCGCTGTTCATGCCCTTCTTCCCTAGGTCTGGCGATGGTGGGCTTTTTCTCACCGCTCTTCTCGGCGTAGAAGTCGGTGTCTTCTTCGAGGAAGATATACCTCTGGGATCGATGGAGCGCGTCTTCGAGGGTCGGCGATGGTTGGAGAGAGAGATCCGCTTTAAACTTAGAGTCGTATCGGAGGCCGTTGCGGAGTGCCTCCAGCGGAACGCTATCTGGCATGTCGCCGAGATCCATCGCGGCTTTCTTAAATCTTTCCATGAAACTTCGCAGCGGTTCTCCCCTTGATTGCGTCATGGTAAACATGTTTCGGGTTACCCTGGTCATGTTCATGGAGTAGTGTTTTAAGAATGCGCTCGTCAAGTCGTCGAAGTTATCGATCGACTCGGCAGGGAGGCTGGAGAACCATCCGAGTGCTTCTTTCGTCATATGCTCGATGAAGACTTGACAATAGTTCGCCTCTCTCTCCTCGGGAGTGGCGTACTGTTCTCTTGTCATGGCGAGGTTGAAAGCTGTCAACCACTTCTTCGGGTCTTCTTCGCCGGCAAAGGGCTCGATCTTCAGTCGGACTCTGTCGCGGAGCCGGATTCTGCGAATCCTTGCCGTCAGCGGACTCCTCCGGGTGTCGGCAAGGATTTTTGCCAATTCTGGTGCAGCGCTTGTGACGAGGTGCACTCTGGAATTAAACTCGTCTAGCCGACGATTAATCCTATCGAGCTCGGCGTAAGTCTGCTTGCTGGCCTGCGAGATTCGGCTCGTCGCGTCTGTCCGATTAGCAGTTGCGTCTGCTACCGCGGTCTCCGTGGCATGACATGTCGGTGTATCGAACGAGAGTCGACGAACCGGCGAAAACTTGCCGTCATCCGCTGTTACCGAGTCGATGAAATCCTGCGTCTTCTTCTGGCATGCTTGCATCGTTTGGATCTCTTCGGAGAATGGCTTCATGGCCCTTTGGATCGTCTTTATCAGGTCGTCGTGCTTGACGACCTTTGCTCTGGGTCTGCGGCGAGCGGGAGCTGGCGGCGGGATTGTGTCTTCGGGCTCGTCGCGCTGTGTGTTTTCGTCGTGCTCGACGTGGTTCTTCTCTCGTTCGAGAAGGTCTTCTCTGTCTTCGGGAAGATTCTCCGGGAGAGTCTTGTGGTTGTGTCGCGGTTCTCTTTCGGGGGAGCTTCCCGCTGAGTGAGACATCGTCCAAGCTTCTTTTGAGATGTTTAATCCGGCAAAGGTATTCCCAGTCCCCACAGTCGGCGCCAATTGTTGATTCCAGAAATAGCACACGTTAGTATGACGGGATATTTCGAATGGGAGACTTGGGAAGCTTTGGATTAATTACTCGAAAAGAGGATCGGATACAAAAGATTGTCTCGTCAAACAAGCCTTGACGAGACGTAATGCAAATAACGAATAAAATAGAGAAGAGATGAGCAAATGCTTTTAGGGTTTGCAGGGTAGCGTGACTTGGTCTTCTGGGAATGAAGACCTCTCTTTATATAATTGAGTTAAGACGATTCTCTTTTGAATATTCTCCTCTTGATCATAAAGGAAAACTTCTTCTTCTCTTGATTTCTTTCCTTTCTTCGAGTGGCGGCTGCTTCTTTTTCCTTTTTGCTTAAGGTATTGCCTTCCTCCTCAAGGCTTTCCATTTCTGTAAGGAGGCTAGGGCTTAAGACGGGCTGGGCCTTGGTGCTGTTAATCATTACGACGGGCTCGGGGAAATGTGCTCATTTCACCTCTAACAGTTCTCACCACAAACTTGCCTCTACTCTGTTCAAAGAAATCAAATAAATATACAAAACATTGATATTGTTATAATATGTGACCGATATTTTAGTAGAAAAGTGTCAAAATTACACGTAAAGGTGCAAGGAACTTTATTGTCAATTCAGAAATTGCCAAGGCTTCACCCGAACGGGATATTTCTTCACAGTTGAAACCGATACTCTCCATAAACTCGTGTCGGCCTTAGTATGAAAACATGTTAACAAGAAACGTCAGCTGGTAACTGGTAAGAATGGGTTATAGCCTTATAGGCATATAGCTTACTAGCTACTAGCACATATCTCAACTCAATTCTAAACGAGGGTTTATAATAATTTTTGTGAAGCATAAATATTGGCAACCAATTTTAAACTAACCGTGTTGGCAGTAGTTGGCGTAAACAGCATTGTTCACAACACCAAACTGATCCAATTCATAATCGCGAACTTTAAGTTCAATATCATGGAACCCACTCATTCTGCCATATGGAGATAAATTAAATAAGTTAGTGGAATAGTAGCAAGAATACGTATTTGAGTCTTTTTTAGACTTTAGAGATTAGTCTGGATTTTGGCTTAGGGTCTATATATCTTCAAAATGAAATATGAATTTATGCAACCGATTTTACAAAAGAAAAAAAAAAATTAGAGAGATGTATGTGTACGGTGTACCCATTGACTCCTTTCAGATGGAGGCATGCCAGAGGCTTGAAGGTCTTTGAGCTCCGGAGAGGTAGGATAGGCGGTCGCCTCCATGGAAAAGGAAACACCACAGGCATAGCCAGAGACGATGTAGCTTGAAACATTGTCCTTTTTTGGAGTGAAGATTCCCAAATGTGATGAGTAGTTGTCAACTTGAGTAGTGTTTTGAGTCACCACATCCTTATATAATTCACGAGCGTAAAGCACGCTCAGTTCAACACCTTAGCTTCTTGATACGTGTCTTCACCACAACTTTAGCAATTTCTATTATTTCTTTCTTTCCAACAAAATTTAATCAATTTTTTGAAAATATATCCCCTCTTTTTAAAAATTTAAAATGTTTTAGATTTTATTATGTCTCAAAATATAAAATATTTTCAAGTTTCTATGCAATTAATGAATTCAGGACGAGCTCATATGAGCCATTGATTTCGTTTGTTAAAGCCACATTCATTCTTAAAAAAGTAAAAGACCAAAGTATTAAAAGTAAAAGTAATACTCGCAATCTAAAACAACTAAACAAGTAAAACAACTAAACAAGTACCCTTAGACGGTGGCTAAAAGATTTTACCGTTATTGTCATAAAGTCGTCGGTTAAATATATCGAATCTAAATTTAAAGAGCACGTGACAAACATGGGTCTATTTCGTTCTTGATGCCTGCTAATCTTCCCATCTACTAGTTTACTCTCAATCTTGAATGTCACAAACATGTACTTGTTCATCTTCCCATCTAGATCCACATCTCTGGCAAAACCGGCCATTAAAAAAAAACTGATCTACATTTGTGGAGGAATCTATAACCTATCTTATTATCTACATTTAAGGCCATGAAACGATAGATGTATCCAAACACGGCTCTAACGCAGGCAAGACAAAGGAGTTTTGATGGTCTCCATATTAGATCTGATATACGACTGCTCGTCAATTTTCTCAACATTGATTCGGAATATCCAAGAAAACCTAAATCATATAATGATAGTATCAAACTATGCCCCGTGGTAGTACGACTATAGCTTGAAATTGAAAATTTATAAAAATACATAAATATTAAAAAAAAAACAATGTATATAAATAAATAAAAATTTGAAAAAAATATCAGCGTATACACAGCGGTATTCATCTAGTTTTACTAATAGTTCATGCCATCGTAAAGATTGAGGCGGTGCCAAATTGCGTCTCTCTCGTCGAAACTAATAAATATCAATGCAGGAATAAAGATTTATCATCCTTTGTTTTTACATACCGGTTTGTTTTATTTATCCTTTCAGGGTCTTGTGCGCAAGAAGAAGTTTCTTGTCATGACGGTTAAAGTTGCTACTAGTATGGTGGAAGTTGTAGAGAATTAAAATATATGAAACATTTGTTGGAGAATTTGAGGAGAGAAGTGGTGGAAGTTGGTTTTCAAGTACTTGATCAGCAAGACAGCAAGATAAGTTTTTTTTTTTTCCACTCCATCAGTGACCTAATGAATCTCCTACCCCAGAACTTCATCCATGTGCCAGGTCCAGTTCATTTGAATGTTCACATTTGATTCAATTCTTTGTTTTAGGAATTTAGCAGTAACTCTCTTGGTGGTTTTAGCCTTTTGGGAAAAGATTATCAACCGCAACAATCACAAAACGTTGCTTGTAAACCGAAAGAATGGGCTTGAATGCAGAAATGGCCCAAAATCAGAGAAGCTGGCACAGTCGTCTTATTATGTGGGTCTTATAATAGCAACTCACTTTATTCGCATTCTTTTATGCAATGGCTTTTCCATTCCAATGATATATATAGTGTTTCATATACTATTTTGGTGTCGCAGTATCTTCCAATGAGGGTTTCAAAGTCCAGCATACTAAACGAAAGTCACAAGATAAGTTTGATGGACAAACAGGGAAGGACATGGATGTTAAGTTTGAAATACAATAAATCATCCCGCCAGTTTTACATCAGACACGGCTGGAGAAGTTTCTGCTAGGCGAATGGTCAAAAAGCCAGTTGTTCCTTCTTACTCAAGCTGGTCATAAACAGAACAGCCATGTCAGCCCCTGTGCTGCTCATGACCTCGGGGGAGGAGGAAGTGTAAAGGAAAAATATTATGCCCATTTCTGTTCCACACATTGTAGTCGAATTAATTTAGATTTTCTCTGTTTTATTGGTTCCTTCAGCATTTTCTGATAACTCTGTTAGACCCAATTTGTAGCAGAGTCTAGTTTGTAGAGTAGAGAGTGAGAAAACTTGTATAACGTAACACACAAAAGTTATCATATTCGAACTTATAAACCAAATATAACGTAAAATATATATATATATATATATATATATATATATATATATATATATATATATATATATATATATTTTAATTGATTTATAATTATTTAGTTTTGCACTGTTGCATTAACCAATTGCCTTGCATTACGCACCATTGTTTTTCAATGGTGCAAAACAATATATTTTTATGGTTGTTGTTTGCAAAGAGCACTGTGAGACTCTTGTCTCTATGGATTTCCTATGATAATGAACATTGTTACATATATGGTGTTTAACGTCTTAGTTTACTCCACTCCACTTGATTATGTAATAATTGAAGATGCAGCTGGATTGATGCAGTTCATGTATCAGTCAAGAAGTATATCAGGATGCTTATGAATTATGAGAACCTATCATGAAGGGGAACGGAGTTAAAGACATGTTGCTAAAGACATGTTGCTGAGCTGGATGCGAGCTTGTAGCGGTTAAGGACGAATCTAGATGAGGCGGTAGCTGAGCTGGATGAGGAGATTTGGTGCTATAAAAAAAATATAATATTTCCATTTTTTAGACAAAAATAAGGAATGAAATATACTTTTGGAGATTTTGAGTAATTACCAAGACTGAAACCTTGTAGGGTTAGGAGCGCCCAGCTACCTTGTATAAGGGCTATATTGGTTCACCCACTACCACCCGCAAACACAGCTTTTGCGGGTAGTAGCGGTTATTGGCATTTGACAACAATCACCGTAAATGCTTTATGCCGCTTCAAACCGCTTCAGATTCCTCAAATTTTCTCAAAATCAAAAGCTCATTCCCAGCAGCGTTTGCGGTTGCGGGCGGTTGCGGATGGATAATTAAAAAAAAAAAAAAATCAAAAAACACAAAACACCAGTGAATGCAAAATTAGAGTTTGTTGTCAAAGAAGTTATTTTTTCTCTGTTTTTGGTTTTGGTTTTCGGGTGATAGTGTTTGATAAAGAAAATCAGACCAAACAAAACACCAGGGAATGACTACTTTGAGTACATGATTTTTCAGAAAATCATTCTCCGTTGCTTATAATAAAAAACTAAAACAATCTTAAACCATTTAATTATCAGTTTAGAAGTCAAAACTGAGTTACCAATTTATGTTGTTCCAGCCAAATGAAAACTGGAAACCGAATTGTTCCAACTCAAATTAAACCGGACATTTGCCCCATTTTTTGAGCCAACAAAAGTTTAAACCGGAGTTAGATCTCATTTAAGATAAAGTCCGGTTTATATAAAGTCCGGTTTATATTCAATATCGGATTCATAAAACGCAGACTCACTCATACACCTATTTCACTCCTTCTTCAACCTCTTAACCCAATTTTCCAGTAGATTCTGAGACAAAGCGCCGTAATTTTCTCGGGAAAATTGCAGGCAGAATCTGAATTCTGAATGCAATGACGGAATCTTCGGATCTCACGGAGAAAGCCACGGCATTTCTCGACACTAGAAGTGTAGAAGAAGTAGCGAAAGTTTTATTCCCACTCTTCATGGATCAAGAAACCAGCGAATACCAAACGTCGCTTGCTCTCTACGAACACTGCGTCGCTACTTCCCCAGATGCCTTAACCCGTAAGCTCCTCACGGTGTATCTATCTTCTTCCAACGCCATTTTCAGATTCCGAGCGATCCATCTGCTTTCCGAAACTATCTCCGATTTGAGAAACTGCAACTTCAGATTCTCTCTCCCCTCTCTCCTTCTCATCAAACCCCTTGTGATTTCCTGCTTGAAGATGCAAGAATCCAAAGCATCTGACATCAAGATCCTCGCAAGAATCGTCTCTTTTGTAGCCTACAATGGCGGTGCTGTCGAATGGAACGAGCTTAGTGATTGCATCCTCGAGCTTGCGAATAACGAGCCTCGCAAGGCTTTCCACGTCGTCCTCGAGTTGCCACTAGCTTACGGGAGATTCATCAGCCGGTTTGTGAAAGTGATTTTAGATAAAGCGAAGACAATGTTTCTTGGAGCACAAGATTGGAGTTTGGCTTTACAAACTGTTATCAAAATCGGTGTTCAGGTCTCGGATTCAGAAACTGATGTTGAAAGGATTGTTCTCAAGTCAGCAGAGGAAGTGGTGAAGAAAGGAATGAAAGAGATTCTTGAAAGAGGGCTTGAAGATCTCAAGAAGTTCTTGGCAAGAGATGGGATTCTGTGTAGATACAACGAAGATCAACGCTTTTTCGTCGGATGGTTAGTTTTCAAGATCTCAGTTCGTTACCAAAGCATAGCACAGAGCAAGAAAGTTACGAGTGAGGTTCTACGAGTGCTTAAGAAACCGAATAGGTATGACAATGGTCTTGGATTTGCGAGAGACTGGTGGGACTATTTGACGGATTTATCTCCGGTGGAGGTTTTGAAAGTCTATGCGTTGAGTAATATTGGAGAGGAGTCTAGAGAATTAGCAATCAAACGGCTCAACTTTGTACTGTTTGAACACACTTCGGAGAAGGTGAGAATCGACGTTGGAGTGATGAGACAGCTCCAAGGACATCTCATCTTGTACCTTAAGGAAGAAGGAATCTCTGAAAACATGTTTAAAGTCCTAGGTGAAGTGGTGTTCCACGTTGCGAATGAGATGTTGAGCTCTCAAGAAGACAGATGGTTCGATCTTTGGAGCTACATTGCATCAGAATGCAAAACAGAGTTCGGGAAAGCAGTTTATATCTTCCAATGCTTAACAATGTGGCTTGAGGATAAAGATTTTGTGATTTTTGCGATTGATAATCTTCTCCCGGAGATAACCAAAAGGCTAAAACAGCCACCAGGAGAGTTGGTGTTGGTAGATGACAGTTGTTGGGTCTTGGCGTTTGTGGGTGCGTTCTGTGCCATCGTTCATTTGATAGAGATCAGAGACCGCGTTGAAACTGTTAAGGAGGTTACAGAGAGTATGGTAGATTCGGTGAGAGAGCTTGTGGGAAGAGGAATGGAAGTAGGGTTTGTGAGGAGAGCTTTCCGAGATGTTGAAAGCATTGTGAAGAAACAGTTGAAATGGTACAGTGCGAGCGAGTACAGATTCGTTAAGGGTCTGCTTTGGAGGCTATATGAGATCAAAGGCATGGAAATGGAGAGTAAGATTGTGTTGTGGAGAATCAACAAGATTGTCGAGAGGGGAGTGAAAGATGTGCTTAAAGAGTACCCAAAGGTTTGGCTTGATTGGTTGATGAGAAAACCTGAGGCTTAGGACTTTTATATCATCTAAAGTTATATAGTTTTTAGATATATAGAAGAAGAAGAAAAAAACTGTTAAGAAAGACATAGATAGATAAGAGTTTCTGAAATGTATGCATGCAGGAGTATTTTTTTTTTATATGTAAAAGAGCAATTGTAAAGAAAGACGCAATAGATAAGTGAGTTTCGAAAAAATGTACTTCATAAAAAAAAAAGCTTCATGTATTCTCAGAGTACTATAGGAAAATTCGAAGACCCAACGTAACAACTTTCCCGAAACAATGAGGCAGACATCAAAATCAAATTAGATCACCCAATTCACCCTTTAATTAGATCAAATTAGACATCAAAATACAAATCTTGACCGTCAAAACTTTGTGATAAAAAAACAAATCTTGGCCGTCGGGTTTGAAAGAATTTTAACGGCTACTATTTTCTGAAACGGCAACTTTTTATTTTGGACCTCGATTTAAAGTAATAAGAAAGAAGAAAGAAAAAGTTCGCAAACGGCTTATATAATTTAAAAATTAATATATATATATTGTAGAAAAGTCTAAAAAATTGACACATAATCAAATAAATTATTAATTTTATTATTAGTATTGAACTTTAAATGCATAATAACTAACATCATTATCTATTAATATAATAGTTGTATCTAAAATTTGAAAAAAAAAATGTTAAATAAAAAAAGAAAATCATTTAACAACATTCTAATAATTCTGCTAACAATTTTTTTTTTAAAAAATGCAATAAAACATGTACATTAAGAGATTCGAGACAGAAATTTATATACGGATATGAGACGAGAATAAGATAATTGAGAATTGATTTCAGTTTTTCAAAGAATTCGATAAGAAACGGAACCGCAAGTTTATGTAACAAGGCGGATTTTGAACAATTATTTTAACTAAAATCTGTTATTGTAATCTTAATAATTTGGGTAATGATTTAATTTCATGATGAATATTTCAGATCATTTGAAAAATTTCGAGGAAAATTCAGAAATCTGGAGCAAAGAAATAGTTGATTTTCTATGTTTTTGTCAATTTATTTTGTGTGTTGTTCTTGAACATAAACCCAATTAGGTAAATTTTGCGTGCAAGTCTATAAAAGCTCTTCTCACTCTATCTAGTTTTCACAAAACTCTGCACTTGTCATGTTTCATGGTTTATATTCTCTGCTTATTTCTTTAATTACCTCTTCTTGTCTTCCCCTCTCTTCTCTCTCTCATTCTCACTAGCATTAGAATTGCACGCATATGAAGCTTCCTAGATTCACATAAGCATCACCAGCCTCATAAACTGACGTTCTTCTTACGTTCTTAGCAACTGTTATTATTCTTCTTCCTCCTGACATCTTTTCGAAGTATCTTCCAGTGAGGTTTTCAAGGTCCAACATACTTAACGAAAGATTTCACAAGATAAGTTTGATGGAAAAACAGGGAAGAACATGGATGTTAAGTTTCAAATACAACAAATCATCTAACCAGTTTTACATCACACACGGCTGGAGACGTTTCTGCGACGCCAAATGGTCAAAAAAGTCGGATGTTCCTTCTTACTCAAGCTGGTAAGAAACAGAAGATCCATGTCAGCCCCTGTGCTGCTCATGACCTAGCGGGAGGACGAAGTGTAGAGGAAAAATCTTTCCCCAAAGCAAAATTGGGTTTGTGATGTTAAGTTAAGGTTCACGTGGATCAGCAAGATAACTACTTGCCACTCACCAAATCTTCTTCCAAGTGCAAGATCCAATACATTTGATTCTCTTCACATATATAAATTTTTTGTATTCACTGAAGTAAGCAAGTTAGTAACTGTTACCTTATTGAGAATAGTGAGCTTTCTTTTATTAAGTGTTTTGAGAATTAGGTAAATTTTTCCGAAACTCTTAATCCATCTGTGTCTTTCTTTACAATTTTTTGCTTCCATATTTCAAAAACTATACAAAAGTCCTAAGCCTCAGGTTTGCTCAGCCAATCAAGCTCACTCTTTGGGATATCTTTTAACGCATCGTACACTCCACTCTCAAGACTCGTATTGATTCTCAACAACACATCCTTACTCTCCATTTCCATGTCTTCGATCTCATCGAGCCTCCAAAGCAAACCCTTAACGAGTCTGTACTCGCTCGTACAATACCATTTCAACTGCTTCTTCACAATGCTTTCCACTTCTTCAAAAGCTCCCATCACAAATCCAACTTCCAATCTTCTTTCCACAAGCTCTCTCACCGAATCAACCATACTACACATAACCTCCTTAACAGTTTCAATTCTGATCTCTATCAAATGAATGATGACACAAAACGCACCTACAAACGCCGCGATCCAACAATTCTCATCTACCAACAACAAATCTCCTTCTGGTTTTAGCCTCGAGCTTATCTCCGGGATCAGATTCTCAATCGTAGGAACCATGAAGTCTTTATCATCATCAACCATCATTGTCAAGCACTGGAAGATGTAAACTGCTTTCTTGAACTCTGTTTTGCATTCTGTTGCAATGTAGCTCCAAAGATCGAACCACTTGTCATCTTCCGAGCTCGACAACTCGTTTGCAACGTGGGCCACCACTTCACCTAGGACTTGAAACAAGTTCTCAGAGAGCCCTTCTTCCTTGAGCCGCGAGACGAGATCTTTCTGGAGCAGTCTCATCACTCGAATCTCTATCCGCTCCTTGTTCGAAGTGTGGTCAGAGAGCAAACTTTTGAGCCGTCTGATTGCTAACTCTCTACACCTCTCTCCAAGATTAGTCGACGCAAAGACTCTCAACACGTCCTCCGTTGAAAACTCCGTCAAAAACTCACACCACTCACTCTCAGACTCCGTCAAATCCTGACGCAAAGAATCATGTTCACGGTGATGCTTTCTCGGTTTCTTCATCACTCGTAAAACCTCACCGGAGACTTTCTTGCTCAGTGCTATGGTTTGGTAACAAGCTGAGATCTGGAAAACTAACCACCCGACGTAAACGCGTTGCTCCTTGTTGTATCTACACACAATCCCATCTCTTGCCAAGAACTTCTTCAGATCTTCAATCCCATTTTGAAGAAGCTCTCTCATTCCCTTCTTCGCCAGCTTCTCTGCTGTGTCCACAACAATGGTTTCAACAGCATTTCGTGAATCAGAGAGCAAAACACCGATTTTGATAGCAGTCTGTAAAACCATACCCCAATCTTTCGCTCCAACAAGCTGAGGAGCAAGCAACACCGTCTTCGCTCTATCCAAAACCGCATTCGCGAACCGGTTGATGAATCTCCCGTAGGCTAGCGGCAATTCGAGGACGACGAGACAAGCCCTGCGAGGCTCGTCGTTCGCAAACTTGAGGATACAATCGCTAAGCTCGCTCCACTCTCCGCCGCCGCCGTTGGCTACATTGTAGGCTACGAAAGACACGATTCTTCCGAGGATTTTGATTTCAGAGTCTTTTGAGCCTTCCATCTTCACGCAGGCGATCAGATAGGGCTTGATCCGGGGGAGATAGGTGGGAGAGAATCTGAAGTTGCAATTTCTTAGGTAGGTGATAGTTTCGAAGAGCATATAGATCCAACGGAATCTGAAAACGGGACAGTAAGAAGATGGATACACTTTGAGAAGCTTTAGGGTTAAGGCATCTGGGGCATTATCGACGCAGAATTTGAACAGCGCAAGCGACGATTCGTACTCGGTGGTTTCTTGATCCTGCAAGAGTGGATATATAGCCTCCGCTACTTCTCTGAGGCTCTTTGTCCGGAGAAGATCCTTGGCTTTCGCCAGGAGATCCGAAGATTCCGTCATTGCATTTGACTCTGCAATTTTCCCGAGAAAATTTCGGCGCTTTGACTCGGAATCTTCGGGAAGATGGGTTTAAGAGGTTGTAGAAGTTTGCGTTTTGTTATTCCGAAATTGACTCAGTCACTCTCAAATCCTACTCAACCGGACGTATATCAAACATTAATACTACTCCGGTTTAATTTTAGTTGGAACGATACTTCTTGGTTTGATTATACGTCCGGTTGTGATGATGAGAGATTATTCTTTTCTTTTCTTTTTTTAACTGATTTTTTTTTTTTTTTTTGGTTTTATGAGAGAGATTATTCTTTGATCAAAAAAGTGTTAATCTTTGATCAAAGCACCCCAATAAAAACGACAGTGATGAGAGATTATTCTCCAACGTTCACTTTTTATCTTTGATCATCTTCATCTTTTAAGTTTTTATAGCTCAATGTATACATTATGATTAAACGTGTGTAAAGAGTTGTTGAGAATGAAAATACAGAAACAAAGCAATGGAAAAAAAGTTGTTGAGAATGAAAAAGTTGTATACATTATCATATTTTGTGTGCTGTTTTTCTTGGAGAAAAAAGCAATGGTATCAATGATACCGTATCATCAAAATCAAGGTTTAGTTAATTACTTAATCCGATGAAAAGCATGAGAGAACAATACGTCAAAAAGACCAAAAAATTATGTCAAAAAAAAAAAAGCCAAAAGACAGACCATCTTGGTACCTCCGAGAGATTATGCAAATGAACATGAACATACCATCTTAACAAAGGTCGAATTTTTGTGTTTTTCGTTAAAATGTAGAAGAAAAAGTGTCAAGGGTTTGAATCTTTTCAATATTTATAAAATTAATTAAGGAAAGTATTAAAGTGAATGGAGGCACTGGAAGAAAAAAAACGTACATTTTAGACTGTAAAGCAAAGTGAAGAGCATTCAAACAGTAAGCAAACCTTCGTGGATGTCTTGTGGACAAAACTCATCTCTTGCTTTGTATGAACAAAGCTAAAACAGAAAAAATATGGAGCACAAAATATTTTTCTTGCCAAAATTTTGTGCTCTTACTTTTCAGAAAAATTCTTTCGACTCTCATATTAATTAAAACCCAAAAAGAAAAAAGAAAAAAAAACTCAAACCTATTAATTTAATATTAAATAAAAATCAAGAACGATCGTAAAACTTGAAACTGGAGACAATTTCAGAATAACCATCAAAAACTTGTAAGCCGCAGGTGTTTACATCCAATCAACCTCACTCTCTGTGAGACTTTTAGCTAGCTCCGCCATTCCTCTCTCCAAAACACATTGATTCTCCACAACACAATCTTGCTTTTCCTGTGGTTGTTGTTGTATACGAGATGGGCTGGTTTTGGTAGCTGAATTGTGGCTAGACTTGATCAACCGATTGATCTTCTTCGCAGCGTCATTGGTGTATGTTCCGAGTTCTCTGATCTTGAACATGAAGGTCGACACAAAATTGCATTGAACCGTACTGTAATTATGCAAGTTCTTGTCTCTTGACAAGAACGTCTCAAGATCTTTAAGACCTCTTAGCAAAAACTGTTCCATTCCCTTCTCCAGTAGTTCACTTGATGACTTCATAAGAACACAAAGAAGATTCTTTATCAGATCATCTCTCATCTCAGAATTCAAAAGCTGAATCCCCATTTTAACAACAGTCTGTAAAGCCAAACTCCAATCTTCGACTCTATCTTCCTCAGGATTAAGCAACACTTTCTCTGCTTCCTCTAAGATTTTCTCCATAAACCTGTCGATGAATTTCCCGTAGACTGGTGGCAAATCGATGAAGATGTGAAAAGCCTTTAGAGGTTCGCTAATTGTGAGTTCAAGGATACAATCACTGAGCTCTTCCCATCCGCTGTTATCTAACATCATAACATCGTGGGCTACAAAAGACACGATTCGTCTGAGGGTTTTGATGTCAGATTCTCTGGTTTCTTGCGTTGTTAAGCAAGAAATCAGAAGTGGCTTGATCTCATATAAAGACACAAGAGAGAGTTGATAATTGCGGTTTCTTAATAAGGTGAGAGTTTCAGAAAGCAGATAGATCGAACGGAATCTGACGACTCCGTCGGAAGAAGAACATACATACACATTGAGAAGCTTTAGGGTTAGGAGATTTGCGAATCTATCGACGCAGAAGTCATACAAAGCCTTAGCTGATTGATATTCGTCGGTTTCAGGAGGCATGAAGAGTTTATCAACAACAATCGCTAATCCTTGGTGGTTTGGAGTCGCAAGAAGATCCCTAGCTTTCAACATGAGAATTGAAGATTCCGCCATTGTAACTTATGCCAAACGCAAAGAATTCCTTAGCACGTAGAAACCAAAAACCCTATTTTGCTAAAACTCTCTAAACGTTCTAACAATCTCAGCTCTGAGAGAGTTTTCAATGCTATTTATGCACATAGATTCATCGAATCTAAACCTATTGGAACTTGGAAATATCTTAAATCTTTTCATTATGTTTCCGATATACGAAATACGGTAATACGTAGAATCACCGTTGTCGGGCCGGGCCCAGACTTGGCAAATTTTGATTATGTTTTTGTTGGGATTTTTTTTATTTTTTTATTTTATTTTTATTTTTTAAGTTTATGGTTATAATAGGGTAGTTTGCCTAAATCATAAATCCTAAATCTTTCTCTCTTTCTCATATATATTTATTATTATTATTTTTTTTTTGAACTTTCTCTTTCTCATATTAAGAACATGAAATCCTGAATCTTTACATCTTGCTCATTTTTACTTGTTTTCTCATTTTCTTTCTTATGATTTCAAGTTAGATTTCGATGAATAAGTTAAGTTTTTCTCGTTTATAAATCTCACTCATAAACGAGGGAAAATAGTGATGATGAGTATTTTAAATAAATGAGTTCATGAGTCACAATTACCAATTATTCCAACAATTTAAACATGAGTCTTGGCAACTAGATTCCTTCACAAAGGCGGTAATATGTGAATATGTCTTGACCATATATGTTCCTCAATATCCCCATAATCCACAACACCTCTTATATATGTGAAACCAAATGAATTATGATGAACTGATGCTACTTTGCCCTTGTTATTTATGAGAGTCGATCCAGAAGGTATATAATTCACAGATTTATTGATAGCAAATTTGAAGTTTTCAGAATTTATTGCATCAAAACAAACTATCTTAAAAACTTATTGCATCAAAACTGATCTTAACGGCAACTAAATAATATAAAACTCAATTGATGCATATTTCATATATTTTTAGGATAATGTGATATATAACATTTCACCATTCTCTTTAAAGTTATCGGTTCCTAATGGGAGAACGTGATGCTCTTTCGCTTAATAATAATGAGCTTTTCACAGATTTGCATCCACTGATGCACATTATCTTATTTTTTTATGTTTAACTCAACTCTTCATTTTCAACTTCGGTAAAGGTTACGGTTACATATCATCATCTATTCAAGTTGTTACCAAAATTTAAAACGATTTTGTAACCTATATTGGGTATGATTATCGAATAAAAAATTAAGATATTGTTTATGACAGTTTGTGAAAAACCATTTATTAAAAAACAGAAGAGCATTAGGTCGTCACACTAGGAACCAAGAGATTGAAATAAAACGATCAAACATTATGTATCTCATTATCCTTAAAAATGGGATATATGCATCGATGGATTTTTGTATTATTTATGTTGGGGTTAATTATTATTGAAAGTTTGTATGATATTTTTGTGTTGTTAGGTATGAAAAGTTCAAGTTTGCTTTAAAATATTTATGTGGGAATTTTTTGTTTCATTTTTAAGTGATGTTATCAAGAATCTGTGCAAAATTTATTGTGTTTTTGAGTTTTTGAATTATGCATCTTTTGATGAGGCGAGAGGGACGGCAAGAGGATGCGGGTGCTGAAGCTCGGAGTCCTAGTTATGTCTCAGCCAAGAAGGCAAGGATATGTGAAGGTCCTCAGGCACAAGTCCTTTCGGCAGGGAGGACTATGATCTCAAATCAGCAGTCTGGGAAGAAAGTGAGGAAGGAGCTGAAATTTGATGAGGAAGACACGGAATTAAAGGAAACAATGGCGGAATCTGATATTCTGGAGGCTGAATTCGAGATGAATACAGTTGCAGGGATAACAGAGGGTAAGAAAACAGAAGTGCAGGAGGCCGCTGTAACCGAGGATGGGTCACGAGGAGGGATGGGGGAGCAAGCGGGGAGCCGTACGTCATCATGCGAGGCTTATGGTGATATCACCGAAGGTGGTACGAACATGGACGAGGCTTTTCTTCGCGAGGAGTTAGAATCGGAGGAGGAGCTGGAGGCCTCTCAAGAAATTGAGGAACCAGACTTAGCCACAGGCACTGAGCACGAAGATATGCAGGTTGATAAGATTGATGGCACAGAGACACAAGTGGACCTCTCTGTGCAGTCTCTTGAGGCAGATAGAAAGGGCCCACCGGGAAAGAAACAAGGAGTAAAGAAGAAATTGGTTAGATCAACTGGTGGGGCTGGAGTTGGTCCTGCGAGACGTATGATGCATGCAGCTAAAACACCGCGCAAGAAGGGCACTGCAAGGGTAGTCCCTCGTTGTGGTAAGAAGACGGAGGACAAAAAGGAGGATCAGGATCCGCCAGAAGGATCGGGAGCAGGGAATGTTGCGGCATAATGAAGTTATCGAAAGGGATATCTCACTGCCTTTTCATTAAGGTTTTCAATACGTTCCAAGCCGGTAATGGCGAGAACAAAGCAATATCGTGTCTGGCTGAATTTGTTATCTGTTGGTTAAATTTCTCTTCGTGCGAAGATCCTTGTGGCACATGTGGTGATCTTTGTGTTATCAATAAAATACTTATGGTCGGTTTATCAGGTTTATCAGGTGTCTTGGGTCAGTTTTTACAAGGTTTGTATGTGAAAGTCGTGTTTTGGTTTTTCCGTCTCAAGGTAGCTGTCTGTGTGTTAGTACCTGCCTATAGTTCGAAAACTGTGTTCGTCAATGAGGTCATTAGAATGGATCGGATGATTATTTATGTGATGGAGGGTTTCAGAAATACCGAGAACATTCCGAATATTGGTTACGTTACTTTTTCTCTAGAAGATATTTGTGGCAAATGTAGTAATCCCTTGGTTCGTTATAATAAAACTGATGTTATATTATCTACTCAAGGACTAGGCACACATGAGGTTTCTAAGATTGAGGTTCTCCAACAATGTTATATGCAGGTTTTTGGACGTTTATGGACTGCAGATAGTCTTGGTTTTGATAAGAAGAGTCCACTTTTGTTACTAGAATCATTGGCTTCGCCTGCTCATCTTATGCCGATATTACGAGTATCAATATGGCTCTTGTTGTTTTCATCGGGACATGAGTTTACGCAGGTGATAAATAGGGGTTTTTCGTTGGTCTACCAACACCAAGGGATTTACGGGACCATGGGGGAGCCGTGTTTGGGGTCTTTAAAAAGAATTCTTAATAATATCCATATATCATGGCCTTATACTATTGGTGGAAATCTGCAGGGGTGGTTTTATGTTTCACGAGGATATCTTGGTGAATATACTCTCTTCAACAAGTAATAATAGTTCCCTCTCAAGGTTTCGGGGACAAAGATACATGGCCTGGCGTTTTTGATCAGAGAATTTTGGAGAAGGGAGATTTGACTTATATTTTGCATCTAATGTTTAGGAGGAGAATCGGTGTTTCGTGCTCAGGGGAGGCATACTGGCACATTTTAACCGATATGGGGAGTATTGTTAGGAAAGTGGGGGGTATGTCGATGGAAGGGAAATCTCTGAATGGAGATAAACATAAATTTTCTTTAAAATTATGAGAGTTCTGAGTTGGAATTGCCAAGGATTAGGGAATCATTTCACAATCAGTCATCTGAGAGAAATTTGGGGGAAGTTCAAACCTGACTTTCTATTTCTTTCTGAAACAAAACAAGTCTTTAACATAGTCCAAAACTTTCAGTTTCATTTTGGCTATGACAGGGTTTTTACCGTAGATCCAACTGGTGCGAGTGGTGGACTGGCTTTATTCTTTAATAATAACTACGATGTGGACATTATTACCTACAATAAAAGAATCATTGATATTGAAGCTCGCCATGAACGAAAAAAGATATTTATGTCTTTTGTTTATGGCGATCCAGTAGTCAAATTGCGGGACTATGTTTGGGAACAAATAACAAGGATTGGTACAACAAGGACGGAGCCGTGGTTCCTCATCGGTGATTTTAACGAAATTACTGGAAATCACGAGAAGCAAGGTGGGACGTTACGACAGGCATCAACTTTTATTTCTTTCAATATGATGATTAGAGACTGTGGTCTTGTCGACTTTCCAAGTCGCGGTAATCCTTTATCATGGAGAGGGAGAAGGCGGGGTAAAATAGTGAGATGTCGGTTAGACAGAGCCCTAGCTAAAGAGGAGTGGCATGATTTGTTTCCCTGCTCTCACGTGGAATATTTACCTATGATTGGTTCTGATCATCGTCCAATCCTAGCCACTTTGGATTCGAAAGTAACAAAGAGGCGAAAACAATTTCGGTTTGATAAAAGGTGGATAGGGGTGGATGGGCTACTAGATTCTATCCAGAGGGGGTGGACTCATACAAGACAAGAAGGAGCACCGAGTTTAGTCGATAGGATCTCAAATTGCCGTCATGAAATTTCTGTTTGGAGGAAGGAAAATCAACCGTTTGGAAAACAAAGAATAGCAGAATTACAACGAGCACTAGAGGAAGTACAGGATGACGATGCCCGTACCCAAGATGAACTCATCGCCATTACTAACAAGCTCAAAGAAGCATACCGGGATGAGGAAGAGTTTTGGAAACAGAAAAGCCGAAATATGTGGTTAAAGGGTGGGGATTTAAATACAAAGTTTTTTCATGCCTCAACTAAACAACGGAGAGCAACCAATCGGATTGTGGGCCTTCATACCGAGGCAAATGTATGGGTGGCTGGAGAGAAGGAGGTTGAAAGGGTAGCAGTTAATTACTTCGACAATCTATTTACATCCACATCACCGGTGGATTTCACGGGGATCCTCCAACATGTGACACACCGGATTACAACAAGGGAAAATGAGATTTTGACAAGACATGCGACGGAAGTAGAGGTGCGTGAAGCACTATTTATGATGCACCCAGAGAAGGCACCCGGGCCAGATGGAATGACGGCGTTATTCTTTCAACGTTCATGGCATATAGTTAAGGAAGATGTCCTAAGCATGGTTAATAATTTTCTGTCCTCAGGCACTTTTGATGAAAGATTAAATATGACTAATATTTGTCTAATTCCCAAGACAGAAAGGCCTAATAGGATGACGGAGTTAAGGCCCATAAGTCTTTGTAATGTCGGTTATAAAATCATTTCCAAAGTTCTTTGTCAACGGCTTAAAGTACTGCTACCAAGATTAATCTCAGAAACTCAGTCTGCTTTTGTACCGGGGAGACTAATTTCTGATAATATTCTGATAGCTCAGGAGTTGTTTCATGGTTTGAGGACAAACAAGTCTTGTAAAGGAAAATTTATGGCAGTTAAAACAGATATGAGTAAGGCTTATGATAGGGTTGAATGGCCCTTTATAGAAGCGTTAATGCGGAAAATGGGGTTTGCAGAGCAATGGATTTCATGGATGATGTGGTGTATAACCTCAGTTAGGTACAAGGTGTTAGTAAACGGGCAGCCAAGGGGTCAAATTATACCCCAGCGAGATCTCCGACAAGGAGACCCGTTATCTCCATATCTGTTCATTTTATGCACAGAAGTTTTAATAACAAACCTGAAGAAGGCGGAAGAAATGAAGCTGATTACAGGTCTCAAGGTTGCTCGGGCATGTCCAGCGGTCTCTCATCTGCTATTTGCGGATGATAGTTTGTTTTTCTGTAAAGCAAATAGTGCAGAGACTCGAGTTTTACTACAAATTCTCAAGGAATATGAAGCCACATCTGGACAACAAATTAATTTCACAAAATCATCGGTACAATTTGGACACACTGTGGATCTGGGAGTGCGTGCCGAGATTCATCAAATTTTGGGAATCAGTAATGTAGGAGGTATGGGAACGTATCTTGGGATACCGGAAAGTCTAGGGGGGAGCAAAGACTAAAATATTTAGTTTTCTGATAGATAGACAGCAGAGACGAATTAATGGGTGGACTTCAAAATGGTTGTCCAAAGGGGGTAAGGAGGTCCTTATTAAATCTGTCGTCTCGGCAATGCCGATGTATGTTATGTCGTGTTTTCGTCTGCCTAAGGGTGTTACTAACACACTCTCTTCTGCGGTCTCAAACTTCTGGTGGAGTAATAATGGGCAAACACGCGGGATGCATTGGCTAGCTTGGAAAAAACTCTGCCGTCACAAATGTGATGGAGGTTTGGGATTCCGGGTGCTTGAGGATTTTAATACATCGTTATTGGCAAAACAACTCTGGCGTTTAATGGATAACCCAGATTCTTTATTTTCACGGGTTTTTAAAGGACGCTATTATCGCAATGCTACTCCTTTGGACCCCATTAAATCTTACTCTCCTTCCTACGGATGGCAGAGTATAGTGTCGGCTCGACCTCTGGTTAACAAAGGGCTTATTAAAAGAGTTGGTTCAGGAACATCTATTTCAGTTTGGGATGATCCATGGATTTGATGTCTTGCGTTTTGGCGCAATCTAACCTTTGCTTTCACGTGTTTTATCGAGTCTTTTTAGCTTTTATCGAGTCTTTGCAGGTCTAGAATCATTCGAAGGAGAGTTTCGGTGATACGGAGCAGCAAGAGGTGAAACCATGCAAAAAGGAAGGAAAATGCCGATTTACAAAGCCCAATCGACGGAGAAGTGTACTCGACGGCATGACATCAATCAACGGGAGGAGAGCACTCGACGGACGACTGACCACTCGCCGGGGCCGACCCAATGGTGGTTA
The DNA here is from genome assembly GCA_026724425.1 of Erythrophleum ivorense. Taxonomy (NCBI): domain Eukaryota; kingdom Viridiplantae; phylum Streptophyta; class Magnoliopsida; order Fabales; family Fabaceae; genus Erythrophleum; species Erythrophleum ivorense. The sequence goes on along the minus strand of JAIUCV010000117.1, from coordinate 2,057,126 downwards.
GAGCTGAGCAGTCGAGCTGATTGACATGTCTTCGCTAAAACCGTCATAACTCTTCAACCGTTTATCGGAATGACCTCAAACCGGCGCCAAATGAAAGCTAACTCAATTTCCTATCTAATGGGCAGTCACCCGACGGCCTGACCCGACGGCCTGACCCGACGGCTTGACCCGACGGCTTGACCCGACGCCGTCACCCGACGGCTTGACCCGACGGCTTGACCCGACGCCGTCACCCGACGCCTCCACCCGACGCCTCCGCCCGCCGTCCTCACTCGACGTCGCCACCCGACGTCTCCGCCCGACGCCTCCGCCCGACGGGCCGACCCGACCCCCTCACCCGACGGCTCGAACCGGCCTCCGCCCGACGCCTCCACCCGCCGGTCGCCACCCGACGTCTCCGCCCGACGCCTCCGCCCGCCGTCCTCACTCGACGTCGCCACCCGACGTCTCCGCCCGACGCCTCCGCCCGACGGGCCGACCCGAACCCCTCACCCGACGGCTTCATCCGACGGGTTGACTCGATGGGCCACTCGCCGGCCTCACCCGACGGTCCGCCATCTCACACCACTCGATGGGCCTGATCACCCGAAGGCCCACTCGAGTACTTCGCCTGATGGCCCAGTCGATCGCTTCGACTTTCACTACTTAGACCTATTTTTCGTTTTGTTTTGACACGTTCTTTTTTTTGACGCTTTTTGGAGAGTTTTTCATTGTTGATCTGAGGGAGAAGATTTCTGAACCCTCTTGTTTTACTATTCGTTATTTCAATGAAAACTGTTTCATCTTTTGCTGTTGTTTGCTTGATCATGTCTGAGTAGTCGCCTAGCTAGATCTAGGTTTTTCAAAGGAGTTTCATGAGTTAGATAACTGAATGCAGATAAGGCGTTTAATCTTTGAGTCTAAGATCAATTAGAGTGCGTCCATTAAGTTGGATACATACCTCAACAAGAACCCTAATCTTCGGATTCAGGCACCTTCGACCCTCAACTAAGGTTGTCGTATCTTGGGATCTTAGATAAAAAGAATATATCGTCTTCGCCATTGTTGAGTTTAATGCTTTGATTGTTTTGATCACTCGATCTCTGATCTTAGGTTAATCTATTCATCAAAAGTGTAATAGGTTACTAGAACGAACATTGGTGAGCGATCTGTCCTTAGCCTGCGAGAGTTGATGCTAAGGCGGATCGTGAACATATCGAACCCGTTCATATTGCTTGTCTTCAATTGCTAGATTCAAACGAGAGTTTAGACATCTAGGTTGATTAGCAAAGTTGTCAAGATCACGAGAGTGGATTGACATACTTTTATGTTTGAGTTCAAGACCTGTACTTAATCATTGCCCTGAATAGTCATTCGGTTACTTTCCTTGAGCTCCTGCGAATTGCCTTGGTCTAGTGCTTGTTCCCATTGAAGTTATATCTTTATTTGCTTTTGCTATTTGTTACTCAATCACGACCAAACCAATATCTTGTCTTAGCTCTGTTTCTTGTCTCATAAGTTCATAGTGCAACGCTGGTCCTCTGGATCGAATTGTTTACTACACTGCAAAGATCTTTTTACCAAACTGGCGCCGTTGCCGGGGACCAACTCGTTGCCTTTGAATTTTGATTTGAAATTTAGTCTAAGATTTTTCTAACTTGTTCTTTCTCTGCTTGCCTCTGTGTGTTTCAGGTGCATGACTCATAGGTCTACAAGAAGAAACCGCACAGAAGATCTACTTGTCTTGTCCAACGCAGAACTCGCGAGAGTAGAACGAGAAAACAGACAGAACCGGCCTAATCCCGCCAATATGGGCGATGAAGGCAATCAGAACGCTAACGCTCAGATGGCTGCTCAGATGCAGCAGCTCCAGCAACAGATCGAGTTGATGCAGAAGGCTCAACAGGATAGAGAGCCGCGACCTCAAGCTGCTATAGGTGAGAGGGACAATCCGCACACCTTTTACCAAAACAGGTCTGCAATTGTTCCTCCACCAATCCAGAGGCAGGATTTTAAGATCGACCCATACTTGATCTCACTAGTCAAGTTGAGCCTCTTCAATGGACTGCCCGCTGAGAATCCGATGGACCACATCGAAAGCTTTGAAGAGATATGCAGTACTACCAGCTCGAACGGTGTACCACCTGACTTCCTGAAGTGCAAATTGTTCCCGTTCTCACTGGCCAACAAAGCCTCTCGCTGGCTGAAGTCGCTACCAGCTGGGTCGCTGACTTCATGGGCCCAATGTAGGTCTGCATTCGTAGACCACTTCTTTACCAAGTCTAAAACGGCTGCTCTGCGCACTAAGATTGCATCATTCCACCAGTATGATGGAGAAGCTTTTTGTGAAGCTTGGGAGAGGTACAAGGAGTACCGGAGAGATTGTCCTCATCACGGTTTCTCTGATGAGCAGGTCTTGGGCATCTTCTACGACGGGGTCAACTGGGACTACCGTAATGCTCTGAACTCAGCCAGTAATGGAGATTTCATGACTAAGTCCAAAGAGGGTGCATTCGAGCTGATCGAAAATCTTGCTGCAAGCTCTAGCAACAAGAATCCGGAGTATGACAGAACAATGAGTAATGTGTCTGTCAAGGGGATCAGCGTTGAAGCTGATAAAATTGAAGAGCTCACGGCGAAGGTGAATCTGCTACTGAAGGCCTCGCATAAGTCTGTTCACTTTGTAGACGAAACTGATGACGCGCCTCTCTGTCAGGCGTTCGGAGTAGCTGGAGAGGACGAAGCTGATCAGATGGAGGTTAACTACGTGAACGGGCAAGCCTTTGTGCAAAACCGTGGCTTCAACCAGAACCAGCAAGGTTATCAGAAGAACTACTCTAACAACTTCCAGGATAAGTCCTTTGTTCCCAACCAGAATCGTTTTCAAGCAGGAAATCAGCAGCAACCTTCGAGTTCATCGAACAGTTCACAAGATGAGCTGAAGGGTATGATGCAACAGATGTTGATGAACCAGCAGAAGTCGTCTGTAGAGACCAATTCAAAGATAGACGCCATGTATAACGATCTGAATGGGAAGATTGAGACTGTGTGGGCTCACGTGAAGAAGCTGGATGTTCAGGTTGCTCAGACGGCTGAGGCTGTCAAGAGACCCCATGGAACTCTTCCTGGGAAGGGGGAGACGAACCCCAGAGAGCACTGTCATGCAGTTACCGTTTACGGTGAGGTGGAGAGGGTCACCGAGCACCTGCCCGCAGAAGACAGAGCACCTGCTCCAAGCGTAAACAGAGTTCTAGAAGGCGTTTCATCATCTCAGGAACCCATTCCTGACTCTGACCGACCTATTCCTCAACTTGCAGAGACTCCTACAGCACGAACCTATGTCCCTAAGGTCCCATATCCTGTTCCTCCCAGACACCTGATGGAGCCTATCAGTGCAGAGAAGCTGGCTGGATTCAATAAGATGGTGAGAAGGCTTCATTCTACGATCTCATTCGAAGAAGCCTCAGAGATTCGTCCCTTGTGTCATTTCTTTGTGAATTGCAGAGAAAGTCTGGAAGATATCAAGGCTCTCTTCATCAAGGCAAAGAGTTCACCGTCAACATTGAAGCAATTGCCGAAGGTTGAAGACCCAGGGAAGTTTGTTGTTCCTTGCTCTATTGCTGGAGTTCGATTTGACGAGTCTCTCTGTGACTCTGGATCTAGCGTGAATCTGATGTCAAGAGCTATTGCAGAGAGGTTGAGAGTCGCTGACATAAACCCTCCTGGTTTCACTCTCACATTCGCAAACTCTTCAACCACGACTCCATACGGGACCATTCCGAATTTATTCGTTCAAGTTGGAAATTGTCTTGTTCCAACTGATTTCCAAGTCGTGGAAATGAGCAAGGATTCTGACGTGCCTTTGATTCTCGGAAGACCATTTCTGGCTACAGTGGGTGCATTTGTTGATCTGCCTAATAAGAGAGTCTCTTTCTCTTTCATCGACGAGAAGGTCTTCTATCAGGCCATCCCCACTACTGGAACTACCAAACTCGCCTCCTGTGTCAGCATTGTCAAAAGAGAGAGGCTTGGGGTCTGTCCTCAGAAAGAACCTTGCAACATGAGAGTTAAAGAAGTCCTGGATGGAGACTCTCGCGTCAGTATCAAGGAAGTCAGCGAGAAGGAAAAGGTGGAGAGAAATATAAAGAGCAAGAGAGTCAAGGGAGATCCTCACATAACCTTGCTGCCTCAGAGACGTGTCGGAGATACCATTGAGTACGACGTGAAGTGCAGAGGTACCTCTAAGCCTTTCTCTAAAGTTAGAGCTATCCTCACATCAGAGCTGAAAGAGAAAGGACAAGATGCCGTGAAGAGTCTGTTGAACAGAGTACTCAAGCTGCAAATGTCTGACTGCGGGACTTGCTTTGGTGCAAGCTCCTCTGCTCATCCTGACTGAGGCATGACATACAAGTCGAGCTTAAGACTTAAACCAAGCGCTTGGTGGGAGGCAACCCACCGGTAAGAGTCTCTAACTTGAGTCTTTATGTTTTTAGTTACCAACTTCTTGTTTTGTTTTTCATGTTTCAAAAAAAAAAAAAAAAAAAAAAAAAAAAAAAAAAAAAAAAAGAAAGAAAGAAAGGACCAATCGATCGGTTGCTGGACCGATCAATCCGGAGGGGACTCGCGGAGAGAAAAGATACAGAGGGTTGACAGACCAATCAGTCCGACCACGGGGATCGATCGTTCTGACAGAGGAAGTTCATCTACGACTTCCCACCCTCACCTGGAGGATGATGCCCTCCCCAACTTTAGTGGACCACGCGCTGTAACACCTCTCTTTCCCATTGTACTATATCTCTTGAGTCTGTTTAACTTTCTCTCTGGTTTATTTTCACACCGAGACGGTGTGAAGTAAGTCCGAGGGAGAGTCTTTGTGTTTACTAATGTCATTTTCTTTCTTTTGTTTACCTTTTCATCTTGAGTCATTTTGATGTTTTCATTGAGTCAACGTTTTATTGAGTCAAAATTTGTAGGGAATGAACTTATCTGAAGATTTACAACCACTCTTGCTCTTGAATACTTTCGATCTAGTGACCAATTTTGCAGGGTTTGTTAGGTGCAAAAAGCTGGAATACCCTTTTGGTCAGACTTCCCCCAGGAATTTTCGTTTTGCAGAAATTTTTGGTGAAGCATTTGGTTGACTCTAACCATATTGGACCTTGAATCTGATTTATAATTACTTCTCATTAGGAATGTTATATCAGGGAAACGGATCATACACTCAGAACTTCTTATTCACTTTATCACTCTCTGTTGATCCTGAGTGGCCGACCCATTTTTGGTTGGTACCCACCTTGAACCTTACCTCCTTTCGAACCTCATGCACTTTGTTCTTCTTTGTCATATGTGCAGATATGTGCAAAAACGTCGGAGAGAAAAGTTCGACACAACTTCCCAACCACAGAGCTTTACGAGTGTTTATCTGTAACACTGAGAATGGGACGAGAAGGTGAAACATGAAATCTGGGTCGAAGAGATGGTTGCTCCTTGGGAAAGCACGAGTACACGGTAACATTTTCGTGCCTATTGACACTAGTTCCCCTCATCAAAAAAAAAAAAAAAAAAAAAAAAAAAAAAAAAAAAAAAAAAACTTACACTTGAGGAAAGGAACTAGTGATCAATACGAGTATAGTGCGAAAAATCCACCAAGGAACACAGTACATCAAGGCAAAAATGGGAGTTGAAAGAGTTTCGGGTGAAATCCAACATACAAGGAGCTGAGGAGTGAAGTGGTTGGGAACTGTGGCTATCAACAGAACCCTTCTCTCTTGCTGTTTTGCGCGATATCATGCATCCTCTGGCGTATCTGGTAACCCTTAAACACTTAAGCTCACCAACAAATAAGCCTTTTTGATGCCCGAACCCGTCTCACCTGTGTAATGTTCTTGATGAGAGGTCCACGTTTGATCTTAATGAATGTAGAGAGTTAACCAATGTGTAGCCAGAGTTTCTGCAGGATGGAGGTTCACGAAGGGATCAGGATTGCGAGACCTTGAGGGTACGACTGTGATTATGCGCTGATCAAGCGTTGTTTATTGAGGTCTAATGATTTTCCTTCCGGGTATGGTTGCTGATGATTTATGAGTTCTCGCGTTTTCAAACCTCTTCTCTGTGTCTTAGAACCTATGTTTGCTTGAGGGCAAGCAAAAGACTAAGTCCGGGGGAGTTGATGTCTTGCGTTTTGGCGCAATCTAACCTTTGCTTTCACGTGTTTTATCGAGTCTTTTTAGCTTTTATCGAGTCTTTGCAGGTCTAGAATCATTCGAAGGAGAGTTTCGGTGATACGGAGCAGCAAGAGGTGAAACCATGCAAAAAGGAAGGAAAATGCCGATTTACGAAGCCCAATCGACGGAGAAGTGTACTCGACGGCATGACATCAATCAACGGGAGGAGAGCACTCGACGGACGACTGACCACTCGCCGGGGCCGACCCAATGGTGGTTAGAGCTGAGCAGTCGAGCTGATTGACATGTCTTCGCTAAAACCGTCATAACTCTTCAACCGTTTATCGGAATGACCTCAAACCGGCGCCAAATGAAAGCTAACTCAATTTCCTATCTAATGGGCAGTCACCCGACGGCCTGACCCGACGGCCTGACCCGACGGCTTGACCCGACGGCTTGACCCGACGCCGTCACCCGACGGCTTGACCCGACGGCTTGACCCGACGCCGTCACCCGACGCCTCCACCCGACGCCTCCGCCCGCCGTCCTCACTCGACGTCGCCACCCGACGTCTCCGCCCGACGCCTCCGCCCGACGGGCCGACCCGACCCCCTCACCCGACGGCTCGAACCGGCCTCCGCCCGACGCCTCCACCCGCCGGTCGCCACCCGACGTCTCCGCCCGACGCCTCCGCCCGCCGTCCTCACTCGACGTCGCCACCCGACGTCTCCGCCCGACGCCTCCGCCCGACGGGCCGACCCGAACCCCTCACCCGACGGCTTCATCCGACGGGTTGACTCGATGGGCCACTCGCCGGCCTCACCCGACGGTCCGCCATCTCACACCACTCGATGGGCCTGATCACCCGAAGGCCCACTCGAGTACTTCGCCTGATGGCCCAGTCGATCGCTTCGACTTTCACTACTTAGACCTATTTTTCGTTTTGTTTTGACACGTTCTTTTTTTTGACGCTTTTTGGAGAGTTTTTCATTGTTGATCTGAGGGAGAAGATTTCTGAACCCTCTTGTTTTACTATTCGTTATTTCAATGAAAACTGTTTCATCTTTTGCTGTTGTTTGCTTGATCATGTCTGAGTAGTCGCCTAGCTAGATCTAGGTTTTTCAAAGGAGTTTCATGAGTTAGATAACTGAATGCAGATAAGGCGTTTAATCTTTGAGTCTAAGATCAATTAGAGTGCGTCCATTAAGTTGGATACATACCTCAACAAGAACCCTAATCTTCGGATTCAGGCACCTTCGACCCTCAACTAAGGTTGTCGTATCTTGGGATCTTAGATAAAAAGAATATATCGTCTTCGCCATTGTTGAGTTTAATGCTTTGATTGTTTTGATCACTCGATCTCTGATCTTAGGTTAATCTATTCATCAAAAGTGTAATAGGTTACTAGAACGAACATTGGTGAGCGATCTGTCCTTAGCCTGCGAGAGTTGATGCTAAGGCGGATCGTGAACATATCGAACCCGTTCATATTGCTTGTCTTCAATTGCTAGATTCAAACGAGAGTTTAGACATCTAGGTTGATTAGCAAAGTTGTCAAGATCACGAGAGTGGATTGACATACTTTTATGTTTGAGTTCAAGACCTGTACTTAATCATTGCCCTGAATAGTCATTCGGTTACTTTCCTTGAGCTCCTGCGAATTGCCTTGGTCTAGTGCTTGTTCCCATTGAAGTTATATCTTTATTTGCTTTTGCTATTTGTTACTCAATCACGACCAAACCAATATCTTGTCTTAGCTCTGTTTCTTGTCTCATAAGTTCATAGTGCAACGCTGGTCCTCTGGACTCGAATCATTTATACACACTTCCATCATTCTATCAGGATTCCAGATTCTCGCCCGAGGCCAGCCATGGGAAACGGGATTGATTATTACCCTCACCTTCGGGTGAGTGAATTAATGACTCCCGGAACTTTAACGTGGAATCTACCACTATTAACTCAACTTTTCGATAGTATGGATGTCTCACTTATCCTGGGGATCCCGAACTCGCATGCTAGCAGACCGGACGTCATGGGATGGCATTTCACGAAGACGGATCGATATACGGTTAAATCGGGATACGACACAATGCAACAAAACCGGGAGGATGATACTAGTATACCTTTTGGCCCGGATGTGCGGCGCCTTCAGGCACAAGCGTGGAAAGTACAATGTACTCCAAAACTACAACATTTCATATGGCAGCTTCTTACAGGGTGTATATCGGTCGGAGCACGACTACGGAGTCGCGGTATTCAAATTGACCCACTATGTATGCGATGTGGAATGTATGCGGAAACAATGTTATTTGGATGTCCACCAGCTTTACAGGTTTGGGCCTTATCCCCAACTCCTACGGTCATCGGCCGATTCCCGTCAGAAGGGCTATTTACAAATATGGCTCACCTGTTTTGGAATTTGCCAAATGATGACAGAATGAAGATGTACCCTTGGTTGATTTGGTATATTTGGAAAGCCCGAAATGGGAAAGTTTTCTCCGACGAGGATTCAGATCCATACGACATTATTAATGCTGCGGCAGCGGAGGCCCTTGCCTGGAAATCGGCTCAGCATGAACAAGAGGAGGCTCTTACCACCCTCGAGAGTTCAGTGACACCAATTTTTCCGGGTAGCAGATGCCAGGTAGATGGAGCCTGGAAGGCGACAGAGGTGAGGGCGGGCTTGGGATGGTATAGTGTTAATATGGAAACGGCTGAGGTACTTATGGGAACGTGTAACCTCTGGCGGGGCGTCTCGCCGCTCCAAACAGAGGTGGAGGCTTTACTATGGGCTATGCAATGTATGCTACGACATAACTGGTTAACAATGTTGTTTGAAACGGATAGTTCCGATGTGGTTAAGATGGTATCTAAACCAGAGGATTGGCCGTCTTTTGCAACCCTATTGGAGGAGATTGACAAATGTAAATCGAGGTTCACCACCTTCTCTATTACGTACATACCAAGAACAAAGAACACGAAGGCAGACAAGCTAGCACGAAGTGCACGAGCTCTACCTACCGAGGTGTATTATGTAAACTCTGTCTCCCCAGCTTGGATCCCCGAGTTGCTGTAGGAATAGAGGCTGTTGACAAAAAAAAAAAAAAAAAAAAAAAAAAAAAAAGAATTATGCATCTTTTTATTAGTTGAATTTTTTTGGATTAACAATAAAAAATAAAAATAAAGTACATAAGGATGAAAAAATTCGGAGGAATGGAATGTGAGCTTTTAATTTTTGAAATTTTGACATAAAAACGGATGAATTTTTTTTTGAAAAAATCTCAATAAAACATAATTTTGTGAATGTTAAGCCGGATTTGAGATCATATTTCGTGCAATTGAAATCTCATATGAACTCATGAGATGCAATTGGCACTTTTCTTTTATTCTTCTCATTTTTTTGCAGAGAAAATTAATAAAAGCAAAAGTATAAAAGTTTTGTGAATGTTTAACTGGATTTTAGAACTCTTTTTCATGCAATCAAAATCTCACATGATTTATAAAAGGGAAAATTGGCAATTTACCCCAAAAAAAACCTCTTCTTGTCCACATACACTTTCTCAAAGTGCTTTTGTCCTCTTGTACTTTTTTTTAGACATTAATCCTGTTTTACCCCTAAAATTGAATTTATTTTATTTTAATTTCTGTTTTTCGTTTTTGTTAACAAAGAAACATAATATAAACCAAATAATTACAAAACAAAAATAAACCTTATCCTTTTTAATTTCCCCGACATCTTCTTCTCTTCCACTCATCTTCTTCTCTCCTTCTCGCGACATCTCCGTCGTTCCTCTCACACAGCGGCGGCGACATCTCCGTCGTTCTTCTTGCCTCTTCCCCTCATCTTCCTCTCTCTCTTCGCCGATTTCATTCCTCCCCCATTTCTTTTTCTCTTCTCTCCTCCCCGATTTCTTTTTATCTTCTCCGTTCTCGTCCTCGCCGTGTTTCTCTCTTCGCCGTGTTTCAGCTGGGGTCCTCTGCGCGCATCGTCCTTCTTATCCGTCAATCACCTCCTTTAGTTACTCACAAGGTTAGTAGTATGGTGGTTCATCGATTAATCGATTTTTCCCTAAAAAAATTTCGAGTTAGGGTTTGCAATTGAAGATTGGGGACATGCAATTGGGGATTTTAAGACATGAAAACGGATTTCGGGTTTCTAAGACTTGAAAATCTGACTTTGGTTGCAACCTCTAGATTGATTTGGGGTTTTGGTTTGAGGTTTTCTATGATACCTTTGGTGTTTGATGCTTATGATACTTTTGTAATCTGTATGATTCGACTAGTTTGATTTGGAGTTTTTGCTTAGAATGATTTGGGGTTTCTGCATCGATGAATCTTCCTGCATATGTACTCTTACTGATGATCTCTCTGTTTTTTCACTTGTTTCCATATTCGTGTGGCTGCTTTCTGGTTGGTGTCTTCCTACAGCCACTGTTCTCCTCCTTAATCCGTGAGGAAGTCCGCCATTCTCCTCTTTTGTCTGCTGGTTTTATCCTCAGCTTCTTTGACATTAAAGTGCTGGAGTTTTCTGCCACTTGAGGTAAAGGTTTCTGATTTAGTGTGTTTTTTTGGATTTCGTTTTCTGATATTGTTAGAATTCCTTTTCTTTACGAAAAATTGGAGATAGTGTTTGCAATTGATAGATTTCGTTACATGAAAATTGATTTGGGATTAGCAACTGTTTTCTTCTTGTTTGTTTTCTATCATTTGATCCATCTGCGTATTTGGTTCTTTTTTTTGTTACTTATCGAATCATTGGATGTATTGTTTGTTGAGTTAGGCTTATATGAATTGCATCACTCTTTGTTCCGAGGAATGACAAGCTTGTGAAGATAGATGGGAATTTGATTATTAATTCTATATTGGCGAGTGAGAAAGCCGTGGCTTTAATTCCTCATGTTTTGTTTTGCTTCTTTTTTTTCTTTTGATTTATTGTTTGCTGAGTTATGCTTCTGTTTTATAAGGTAACATTGATTTGATGTTAGCTGCAATGTCGTTCAAAATGCTAGTGGCTTTTGTGTTCATTAATTTTGTTGGAAAAATAGTCTCTTGCTGTGTTCTCCTATGACGTTTTTTAAAAAAAACTATGTGATATCTTTGTTTTTTTCTTGTATGTTTTCTAGGATAACTTTCATTTGATCAATCTGCATATGAGCTGCTTATTTTGTTACTTTTATAGTATTTTTTCCTTGATTTTATTATCTTACTGTGCATTAAGGTTAGTGTTCAAAGTCAAAGTGCATTACATTTTTTCTTCATCTCGTTTTCGTATTGTATTCATTTATATTGTTTTCGTTAGTTGCAGGTATGGATCTCGAGTTGCCCAAGAGATTATATGAGGAAGGAGCCGAACCATTAGGTGATAAAATAAACAAGTGTGCAAGAATCTCGATATTGAAGGATCTGGCCAGTGGTGTCAAATCAGAGTACAATGAAGTGAAGAAAGACCCGTTGTTTGCTCATATCATAGCCATCCACGAAAACCGGCTAAATTTCTCAGCAAAATTGGTACACAGTCTCATGACTAGGCAACTTGTTACGGCAAAAAAACATGAGCTCTGGTTTGTGTTTGCCAGGAGGCCATTGCGATTCTCTATCCAAGAGTTCCATGCTGTTACGGGGCTCAAGTGCATAGACGATGGCAACTACGACCTCAAGAATTGGGTTGACGATGGCGGTTTCTGGAGTAAGCTGTTAATGACTCGTGGAAAGATTAGCCTTGAGATGATTAGGAAGAAACTTATCTCGGAGGCAAACAATTGGACTCGTGTGGACAGGCTGCGATTAGTGTATTTTTGTGTTGTTGGTCTGCTGATGGCAGTAGATGAGAAGACTTGGATTTCTCATGACTACATCAAACTCATCATGGACTTTGATAAGCTAAAAGCTTATCCATGGGGTCTACGCTGTTTTGATCATCTAGTGGAGGGTGTCGTCCAAGCGAGGAGCGACTTGAGTAAGACAAGCTACGTTTTGGAAGGATTTGCATATGCTCTTCAGATTTGGATCATGGAAGCTATTCCTGATTGTGGCGTTATGTTGGGGGCGAAGCTCAATGCGGTGGACCATGTCTTTCCTCGATGTTCAAACTGGAGAGGGGCTGCAAGGGCGGGGTTTGCAGAGATCATTAACTTGGAGAAGGCGGTTCTAAAAACTGTGAGTAGTGCATTCTGATTTCTCATGAGTCATTTTTTGTTTTTAACTATCAATTGTATACTCATCTTCTACACTCTCTTGTAGGGACTTGTGTACTCATACATCTCGTCAACCGGGAATATGGATGTAATCGACTCTGCTGAATTCCTAAGGATTGACGAAATGAGAGATGAAAGGGTGGATCGAATTAAGGTGCTCATCAACAACAATTATGATTGGAGTTGTCACACATGGGAATTTGAAGAACCGGTGGAAACAATTCCTGCTCCTCCTCCAGCTGCCGAGACAGAATCTGAGGTGTTCCATAACGAAAGTGGTGAAACGGCTGAGGACTTCAGAACACCATGCGGTGAAGCCACATCATCTTCTGGTTCAAGGACTGGTAAGAGGAAGGTTATTGATAAAGGAGCTGAGACACGTAAGAAACAGTTGTTGTTCCAGCGATCAGTAGAAAGTGCTGGACAAGGGATGGAGAGTCTTATGCGTGGTATGCTTGATGATTTTCAGAAGAAAATGATAAAGCAAAGTGATGAAAAGTATGACAAATTGGCTACTGAGTTCTGCGAGTTTAAGAGTGAGGTGTCAGAGCTGAAGGATATGCTTAAAGAAGCATTATCTCGTGGGAACAGTGGAGAGCCCTCATCAAGGTCCAACCCAGTGCCAGCGACCAGCTCTCATCAAAGAAGAAAGGTACAAAACAAACCTACGAACTGACCAACTTTTCTGCTGTGTAATGTTACTTGTGACCTTGTAACATAAACTCTCTAGGCCTTTGTGTATTATGTTCGTCCTTGAAGTTTGTCACATAAAAACCTAGGTTCTACTAATGTATTAAAGCTTGTCTTAATGTTTGTTGTAAGAACTGAATGTTGTAATGTTTCTGATAATTTATATATGTTTTGACGGTTTAGAATGAACTGATGTGCATTCTTCTTTAACAACAGGGAAATATTGATGTGTCACTAGACAAACTGGTTGATATAAACTTAACCCAAAGCTCAGAGTTCAATATTGGGGAAAATACCCAAAGCTATCTCGACAGAAAGACTCGCCACCTCTCACAAGATTCTTTCGTACCCGGATTTGATCTATCGCAGCGATCGAAAGACGAGTCTACGAAGACGCAGCAGAAGAAAGAAAAAATAAAGAAGTCGCAGCTTTCGGAAAACAAGTCTAAGAGAAAGGAGATGGTATGTACTCGCCACCTCTCAACTTGTTTTTTAATCTACATTTTTTGTTTCTGATTTTTTTTTAAAAAACCTGCAATGTCAATCTTTCCACAGGCCAAAAACACTGAGGTAGAGCCCATGATTAACGAAGACACCTCAAAGAGACAAGAAAAGGTAAACATTAAACAAAACTCCATCTCTCTTCTACTTCGATATTGGTTGTTTTGTTTCTCTTTTTTTCCTCTAAAAATGCAATGTCATTCATTTTCACAGGCTGTGAAGAAGACAGAGAACAATATGGATGACGAAGACGAAGAAGAAGTCCTCTTGAATAAATTGCTTGCCGAGATAACTAAGCCTCCTCCACGTCGACCAATGTATGATTCTGGAGAAGAGAGGGACGATGAAGAGCCGATGGAGGTTGTTGAACCAGTAAGTGAACTGCATCAAATCCCTATTAACATGACCGATAAATTGCCTTCCATGTCTAACCCCGGCGAGCAAGATCCCGATGCTATTTTGGTTTTTGTCTCTGACGAGAAATTTGAAGAACTGCAACAATGGTCATTCATGCCCGAGTGAGTCACAATTCGTACGCATAGTTACAGTTTGAAATTTGTGTTTTTCACTTTGACATGGTCTGCTGTAACTTAGTTTTAAGTGTTATTTCAGGAACCTAAAGGTTGGTCCTACTGACTTCACTTGGGAGCTATCAAAACGTGTTCTTGGTCCAGATAAATGGCTTCAAAACCAGGTTAGAGCTACCTTTAGATCGCATATTGCTATCATATAATGAATTCAAACCACATTGCCACTAACCAGCTATACCGTATTATTCAGGAAATTGATGCCATGCTCTACTTATTTCGGGAGAATACTTCTCTGAAGCGATGGAATGTGGGCAGGGTTGGTTTCATGAATTTCACTTTCGGTTGCGAAATCAAGGGTGCATATGATCGTTGGAGGACTGACAAAAAGAAGTTCGAACTAAGTGAGTTTATCTTGGCTTTTGGAAAAGGTGTGCTGCCTTCTCACGGGAGAACCGACAAGGTTTGGGGTGTCGATGTTGATCGTATCTACACTCCAGTCTGTTGCGGCGGCAATCATTGGATCTCCTTGTGCATCAACTTTGTACAACGGACCATAGACGTCTTCGACTGTAATGGTCAGAAAAGGTACAGAGAGGTTGATGCTTTCTTAAACATGGTACCCCGTATTTTTAAGGAGGTTCAGCCAGATGCTACGAAGAAACACCTATCGGTTGCACCATATTCTGCCCACTACGTGCCTATGCAAAAGGGTCTGAACAAAACACAAGATCATTGTGGGGTTTATGCTTTGAAGTTCATCGAATGTCATGTCTTGGGACTTGACTTCTCTTTGCTGCATGATAAAAACATGAAAGAGGCTAGGTACAAGATAGTATGTGATCTACTTCAAGCGGGAAGGGATGAGGTTCTGCTTCAGCGCATGTCAAAGTATGTAGCTCCAGAGTTTTCTTCATGTGAGACTATAGACCTTAGCTGAATAATCTCATTATTATGTATTTGTTTTCATCTCGATTTGGACACATGAGGAATTCTATTATGTTGTTAGTTTTTTCAAACTCTTATTTGACAGATTATTGTTATGATTGCCATGATTCAATGAAGTCGCAGGTTGCAAGTCACTGAGTTTATGTTTGTGACCTTTCATGTTTCATGCTAGTTTTCTCAGAGTCATTCTTCAGCAGAATCTCGAACACACAATGCATTCTCTCTTTTTAACATCAATTAACATTATGGCATGCTGTGTGTTTCCTCACCATACATATCAATGTTCCGAAGAATATATGTTCTGCAGTTTGAAAGCAAAATAAGCAGTTGGAAAGAAAAGTAAGAAAGATATGCAATAGCCAGAAAGATTGTCAACGAGTCTAGCTCCAAACAAAAGGGAAAGTGAAACGAAAACAATAAGTAGATAAAAAAACAGTATTATATTGGCATATCACAGGTTGCTCTGTTGTGGCCCTCCTTATGACAACGACTGCACCTGTGTTTCTTCTTATTCTTTGATCTTATCTTGTCCTCAACTGTTTCATATCGTCGTTTTCTTCTCCTTCCAGCAGCTCTGCGTGATTCCGGACAAGAAACAATTTCTTTTTCAACTAGTAGAGGGACACGCCATGCATCCTCAGGAACACCTATTGGATTAATAGGTTCTTCATACGCTACTCTCCAAAACTCACTCTTGGACATGTCATCAGAGTATTCGTGTGGTTGCTTTCCTAGGAAAAAAATAGCTCTGATTGCATGCCTACATGGAATTTTCTGCAGATCGTACTTGGCACATGTACATGTTCGTTTCACCAAATCAACCACACAGTTGAAGCTGTCGCCTCCAACCACAAATCTGTTTGCATCAATAGGCTGAACCGTAAATGCTTTACCCTTTTCAATTCTTCTGTTAATCTTCTTCTCAACTGCAACAGTTAAAGGGTGGCTATGCTTGGAGCTCAGAGTTCTTCGCTCATAGAACCACCGTGTCAACATTTCTCTGATGCTGTCCAGAAGAGGGATCACTGGGTACTCTCTAGGTGATCTCAATGCCGAATTTAACGACTCTGCGGGGTTAGTTGTCCTAATATCATACCTGTAACCAACAAATAGACAACGAGCCCATTTTCTCACATCAGCTTCCAAGAGATATTTTGCAACATCTGCTCTATTTTTACAGACGTCAGTCATCAGCTTCTGAAAATCAGCAAGTCTGTATGCTTTGGAAGCCTTTGCAATCAAACCAGCCAAATCTTTACCATGGAGATGTGAGATGACATTGTTGAGCAAGTGGTGAATGCAAATTCCATGACTAGCTCGTTGGTAAACTATAGGAAGCTTGTTACCAATGGACTGATTTCTGTCTGAGATAAAAGCCAAATTGTAATCATCCTCAATAACAACATGTAACTGCCTCAAAAACCATTCCCATGAGAGATCATTCTCCGAATCAACCACACCAAAAGCTAGTGGATACAAATTAGAGTTACCATCTAAAGCTGTAGCAACTAGTAGCGTTCCTTTGTATTTATTCTTCAAGAACGTACCATCAATAACGATCACCCGACGCATCGCTTTGTAGAACCCTCTTATTGATTGACCAAAAGAGATGAACATGTATCTGAAACTACCATCAGGATCAGTTTTATAAGCAGTATGCGTACCCGGATTAGCTTCTTTTAGCATGTGCAAGTACTTTGGTATTTTACCATAACTCTTCTCAGGTATACCTCTCACATAATTGACAGCATACTCACGTGCCTCCCATGCTAGATCGTAAGAAATCTGGCATCCATGCTCTGTACGCATCAGCTGTATGATATCATTTGGTTTAGGTCCTTCTTTGATACCTTCATACTTCTTCAGAATCAGATTGCCAACTGTTTTGGCTGACGCCATCCTAGCGTTTTTGGTTTTACCTGAAGGAGCACAAGTATGTTCACCCACATACTTGTTGATGATAAATAAAGTCGTGCCCTTCAGATTCTCCGCACGAACACGCCAGTTGCAGTCTTTTTCCACACAACGAACAGCCCACCACCTAGTATCGGATTTTAGCACCTTGTAGTCGAAATTGTGCTTCATTGCAAGAATTTCGAAATTTGACTTCAACTCAGTTTTGCTTTTGAATTGTTGCTTGATCTTCACAGCTTCCATCAAAGCAAAACGAAATTGATTAGCATAATCGATTTCCTTCACAGACAATACTTCCTCATCATCAATGAATTCCCTTATCTCTTTCTTAGTTTCACGAAAATTACCCTCTGCGGGTGGTCCTCCCTCACGATCAACATTATCATCAACGTTGATTCCATTGTTTCCATTAGGATCATTAAGTGTCACACACAAATGTCTTGACTCTTGTTTCCGTATGTAGGACACGAAATTTTGCACCTGACGATCATTCGCAATCACAATTCGGGGAGACATAGCGTCATTGATCAAACCGCGTGGCAAATAGCTAAACTCAACGTCAATCCCCCTCTCGATTGAGAAGTCCTCCAAAACAATCGTTTTTAACTCCTCAAAACTAGTAGTAGATTCCAGAGAAACTAATCTTCCTCCTTTATTCTCATTAGCAACAAATATCCACCCATTGGTTGCACACCTTTTCCATGAACCACAAGCTACATAGATATGCAACATATTACTTTAGCAGAAGAAAAAGAGAGTTAGGGTATCAAAGAGGAAGATGAGGTGGCTGAAAATCGACAGAGACGCGTTGTGGAAGAATATTTTCGTGCCTTGAGAGAAAAAAATAAGTAAAGATTTGAAAAATATTCAGTTGCAATATTTTCTGGATTCTCGTAGAAGACGAATTCTACGAATGGTAGATGTTAGTTATTTTGGTAGAACATGTAACGAAAATATGCATTCTACGAAATTGTAGCCAATATGTTTTTTGTAGAACACAAATTCTGCGAATGGTAGAATATAATGTAATACGTAGAACACAGACTCTACGACCGGTAGATGTCAGTGTTTACCGTAGAACTTGAAATCTACAATTAGTAGAAGATAGTGTATTACGTAGAATATGTTTGGAGCAAATTCTACGAAACGGTAGAAGTATAAACAACTTGTAGATTTCATCTTCTACGCTCGCTAGACGTCTACGTAAACAGTAGAAAACGTATTCTACTTTGAAAATCGAAGTTCGTAGACTCAACCTTTAATTAATTTTATAAACATGAAAAAAAATCTAAAAAATCTCAAACATTCTACACAGTTTTAACATCATTTTTAAGAATTTTAGAAATTTTGTTCACTTTCAAAAGAAGTTTGTATGAGTTATTAACTATATTGAAGGGCAATGTTGGCACAAAATAGCAAAAGTAAAAAAAGGGGTAAAGGGACAAGAAGAGGTTTTTTTTGGGGTAAATTGCCAATTTCCCCTTTATAAAATGTAATCAATCAAACTCTTTGGGGTTTGCGATAAAAATGAAGAAAAAAAACTATAAAATATTGACATGAAATTGAATGAAAATTAGAATTTTGAAAGTGTTTTTATCCAATAAAACATAACTTTTGTGGATGTTTAACCAGATTTAAGAGCTAGTTTTCATGCAATTGAAATCTCACGTAAACTTATTAGATGTAAGCGGCTCTTTTCACTTTTTTTTTTTGCGGCGGATAATGAAAAATAAAACTATAAGAGTTCGCGAGACTTATATAGAAAGAGAAACAAATAACCATGAAATATATATGAAACGGTGTCAGATCGCAATTGTTTACACAGATAAATAGAGATAATTCATTTTCTTAATCCGAGAATGCAAATCTATACACCATACACAGATCTACACAGCAGATAAATTTTGGATCTTACAGGAGATTAGAGCCCAAAAAATACAAATATGTACATCATACACATATATCTACTTGACAGAGAGTCGGATCTTATCGGAGAAATAACGCAAACCTATAAACCATACACATATCTACACGGCGGAGAGATAACCGGTCGTCTTGAATATTGGATTTATAGGTCTCTACATATGTTATCTTTTTTACAATTTATGATAAAAAAATATAAAAAATACCAATTTAAACACTATATAAGAAGAAAAGAAAATGCATCTATACTATAAAAAAAAAAACAAAGACATTTGGAACCTGAACTAACCTTGAATTTTGTCCAAAACATTTGGCCCAAAAAGGCCCATAAGTAAGAGTTGACCAAAGACAATAATCTACAAACTCCACCTTTGACTTTGGCCCAATCTCAAGACTTCCGTACCACAAACTCATCGAACAATTGAAAAATTATCCTTTCATTTTGAAATTGCCGGCGATATATTCCGATCAATCAAACCACCTCCTTATCCAAAACTCAGGTATTTCTGATCTCAACCTCGACTTTTCCATCGTAACGATGAGAGAACTCAAATTCTATAGCTTTCTCATCTCTGAACATTCGATTTCAACATTTTCAGCATTCATAGATGATTTTGCTGATGTAAAATTTTTCCTCCGACCCAAAAAGTTGTTGAACGTTATTGGCTAACATAAAGCTATATATATTAAAAAGAATGGAGATTGACTTATGGTTTAGGACAAAAGAACGCGGTTTTGCTGGACTTCTGTAAGATACCCGCCCAACCAACTGCCAGAAATCTAAAAAAGATCCCAACTTTGTTTCTTGTAGCCGTCGCAAGAACAGATCGTCAAAGACCTCCTTCGCACAGGAAAGGTATCATCTTTTCTGCTCTTTGGAATCTTTATCCTTCGCATCTGTTTTAGATCCGATCGTCCCGATGGGTTGATCATTGATGATAGGCTCATTCCCAGATCCAATCGATTTCGTGTGCATTTCCTCTTATTATCCTTGGGATCTCTCTCTCTTTCCTGTTGTAGGACTAGAAAGAGTTTCTTTCTTGACAAGAAAACATGGGAGAGTCTTCTTCGAGCTCGACTTCTTGGAGCAGTCAAAAGGATACGGAAGATGATCGGATGATTGCTCTTATGTTATCTGAAGAGTACACTAAACTAGATGGTGCTGTAGCCAGACGCCTCTCCAATCTTGCTCCCGTGCCTGTAAGTTTGGTTGTAGTCTCTTTATTGTACAGAACGAAGTATTTCGACATGCTTGACTCTCTCTTGCTCTATCTCTGTTTATGCATACATATGCTCTTGTTTTGCAGCATGTTCCAAGGATAAATACTTATATTCCCAACCTCAACGATGCCACTTTCGATCACCAACGCCTTCTTCAAAGGTTATTCTGAATGCTCTCTTCTTCTTCTTCTCGATTACCAACGCCTTCTTCTTGTTCTTTTCTCAATCTTTATAGGATGCACTCACTCTGTTTTTTGAATATGTTGGTGTAGTCACTACATAATGTTTCCTCCTAGATTCCCTAGGATGTTTTCTTTCAGATTTAATTGTTAATTTGGTATGTTTGATTTGTCTTTGCAGGCTAAATGTATATGGTTTGTGTGAGTTAAAGGTCTCTGGTGATGGAAACTGCCAGGTGATAAGAGGCTACATTTTCAAACTATCTTCTTCATCTGTTTGTATACTCATATCTTATAGAGAAATTTGAGTGTCTTTTTGCAGTTCCGAGCAGTTTCTGACCAGTTGTACCGATCTTCAGAGTACCACAAGCAAGTTAGGGAAGAAGTTGTTAAACAGGTGAGATGAAACAAAAGGCAGTGACACACATATATGACTCTGTTTTATTATTAGCACTTAAACCATTGTTGCAGTTGGATAAATTCTTTTGTTTTGTTCTTGTTGCTGCAGCTCAAGAACAATCGCTCTATGTACGAAAGTTATGTTCCGATGAAATACAAACGGTATTACAAGAAGATGGCAAAGTATGATGTGCAAAAACATATTAATTTCTCATTAGTCTTTAAAGCTATATACTTTGTTGGGGCTTCACACTCAAAGTTACGTAAATGACAGGAACGGAGAATGGGGAGACCATGTTACCCTTCAAGCTGCAGCAGATAGGGTAAGTTTCTTTATTTAAACAACCTCGAGAAGCCATGTAAAGTAAACCGCATACAGATTACAGACTCTTTTGGCACTTAGACAAGTGCCTTTTGAGTTGTTTTCCTTGTTCGTTTTCTTATTTCCATTGTATCTCCCTTTGAACAGTTTGCAGCAAAGATATGCTTGCTGACATCTTTCAGGGACACTTGTTTCATTGAGATTATGCCTCAATACCAAGCACCTAAGCGCGGTGAGACTCAGAATAATATTTCCTTTCACCTTAACTTATCGCTACTTATCTGAAGTTGTGTGCTTTTGTTTGCTTGGAATGGTGTGCAGAGTTATGGTTAAGTTTCTGGTCAGAGGTGCATTATAACTCTTTATACGATATTCAAGGTTTGTTTTTGTGTTTACGAAATGTTTCCAAAATTGTGACTTTGTTGTGCTTGAGGACACTGATTATGTCTGTACCTTTCTGAGTGCAGCTGCTCCAGTTCAGCAGAAGCCAAAGAGAAAACATTGGTTGTTCTAGAAAGAAGGTCTCTCACTCGTGGTTTCAAATCAACATCATATTCCTATTTTTTGCTATTAGTTTTGTGCATAAGTCAATTTGCATACGATGCAACTCTTCCTTCACACTTCTGTATACACAAGAACTAGCGTGAGCTTTATCATTTTGAAGCCGAATGTAATAATCATTGAGTCAAGGATGAACGCCAAGAAAATATGACAATTTTATTAACAACTCAGGGAGGAGAATATTAGATAAATATTTCAAGCTCTTCGGAGAATTTTGAGCACTGAAGTTCAAAACTTTATTCCTATCTTCTCTACTCTTACCCATCTCTCATTTGGAAACAGTACCTTGCAACCAAAGCTACTCATTTCAATCAGTCTCTTTCCTTTATTAGGAACTGTTTGTCTTCAGACCAAATATCCTGATTTTTATTTTCTACTTTTACATTTTTATCGGAGTAATATGAGTAACCATTTAGTTAAGTGGTTGGTTCCTCGTTTTCACAACACGAGTCACTTTATCTTGATATACATGAAAAAGGTATGTTTTTAGTTTTATTTTCCCCAATTTTTCTTAAATTGTTAATTTTTTTTATTATTACATGAAGATAATTTATCCAAAGGAATCAAAATCTGAGGTCATTAGAGATCTCTCTGTAAAGTAATAATGACAAAAACAAATTGTAACTCCTACCATGCATGAACACACTTGTTCTAATTATATCCAATAAAACTGCCAGGTTTAATTAGAAACTGGCTTTTTACTAATTTTAGTCAATGTAAGTAATTACATAATGAATTTATCGAAACCGATATTTGCTAATCAAAACCACGCACTGTTTGCTAATGTTGTATAAAGTTATAATACGTGGATCCAATCTAATTGCTCAGCTTTAACTGGAAATTGGGAATTTACAAAATAAAACTGAAACTTGGTTAATATTTACAAAAACTAATAATGTACGTAACGTGGATATATTCTCAGTAGTCACTATATGCTTAGTAAAATCCTTTCGGTTTCTAGCTCAACAGAAAAGGACAGAGTTGAAAAACTGATTTTATCCTCATCATATATGCATGTAGTAAACTTGTTGCGATCTCCATATATTCATAACATATGTGTGTGTGTATGTATATGTATATATATCCTAACTGTATTATTGTACATTTCATGAGCATTCCAATCTCATATTCTCATTATATCACAAAGGCACAAAGCCATGCCTTCAATAACAGAAGAGGTATCCATCGGAAACTTAGGCAGTCTCCAAACACTCCCTGACTCATTCACCTGGAAATTCACATCCGCCGACTCCGCAGTGGAAGAGTCCATTCCGGTCATCGACCTCTCCGATCCCGACGTCATCACTCTGTTAGGAAATGCGTGTAAAACGTGGGGAGCGTTTCAGATAGCCAACCACGGGATTCCTCAGAAGCTCATAGACGATATTGATTCTCTTTCGAAAACCCTTTTCGATATGCCTTCAGAGAGGAAGCTCAAGGCAGCTTCCTCCGATAAAGGAGTTAGTGGCTATGGAGAACCTCGAATGACTCCTTTTTTCGAGAAGAAAATGTGGTGCGAAGGTTTCACAATCGCCGATGACTCTTATCGCGACCATT
Organism: Erythrophleum ivorense; assembly: GCA_026724425.1. Taxonomy (NCBI): domain Eukaryota; kingdom Viridiplantae; phylum Streptophyta; class Magnoliopsida; order Fabales; family Fabaceae; genus Erythrophleum; species Erythrophleum ivorense. Next base: position 2,034,047 of record JAIUCV010000117.1, on the reverse strand, counting down.
TCCTTACTCTTTGGCCCCATGATTACACCAAATATTGGTAACGTCCATCATACTTTGCACACATAAAATTCACGAAAGTATTGTTGCAAAGGAATATAACTTATGTATATTATCGTTTATATGAGATCACACATGCAATTCATTATCGATATTTTCTTTGCAATATATAAAAATGAGTTCCGTATATATATTATGGAGATTCTTGGGGTTTTAAAACTAGATTACTATAATTAAGGCCTTTTTGTAATTAATTAATTTTTTTTTTTTGCATTTCATTTTCGTTACTTTGGACGTAGCGGAATAATCGAAGAATACAAGGGCGAAATGGAAAAATTAGCGAGCAGACTTCTGTCTTGGGTATTGGGCTCTCTTGGTGTCACCGTTGACGACATTGAATGGGCACAGAACATGGGCCGAGGCGTCATACGACTAAACCATTACCCGGTTTGTCCTGAACCAGAACGAGCCATGGGGCTAGCCGCTCACACCGACTCCACTATCCTAACCATTCTGCACCAGAGCAACACGGGAGGGCTACAAGTGTTTAGGGAAGAGACCGGTTGGGTTACCGTAGAGCCGGTTCCTGGCGCTCTCGTGATCAACATCGGCGACCTCTTTCACATTTTGTCGAACGGTAAAATCATGAGTGTGGTTCACCGAGCTAGAGTTAACCAAACCCGGTCAAGAATTTCGATTGCGTATTTGTGGGGTGGTCCAGCTGGTGATGTGGAGATAAGATCAATATCCAAAATAGTTGGTCCGGTTGAATCGTCTATATACCGGCCAGTCACTTGGAATGAATATCTTCGAATAAAATACGAGGTTTTCGAGAAGGCATTCGATGCAATTAGGGTCGTTAATCCCACCAATTGAATCTCATTTTGGAATAAAACTAAAGTTGTGTTGTTATGCGCGCGAGTTTCGTATTACATACAAAGTGTTGTTGTCTATTTAATTAGTCTAGTCATTTTCTCTTTGTTACCTCAACACTTGATACACGGCTTTATCCTATCGTTAGGGATTGGATTGTTATCTCGTCTTTGGCTAGTTGCTGCAAAATCAATTTTGTATTATTTTTTTTTTATTTTGTATTAACAAAGATACAAACTCCAAATGACTTGTCGTGCTCATATGATATGAAATGAAATGAAATAGTTTTTGTTTAAAGAAATCTTGGCAAGCTTTAGCTTGGGGCTCGGTGGTAATCGTCGACGACGCATAGACATGTAACCATGGGAGGCTTTATGGTTCTCGTTCCTGATCTTGATTTGGTGCGGCAGATCATACATATCCTTCATGCCGGCAAAATGATACATCTGTTTTTAACCTTTTTTTAAAGAAAATGTGTTTTGAACTTTTCCTCTTTACTGTTGATATATATACTCAATACTTGCATACATTTAGCACCATATTCTACACAGTTTTGCATGTCTTTGTGTCGCATGTCACACCACTTAGTGTAGAGATCATCCACTTAGGAGCATTTAGCTTTTAAGATAGCATTTTGCATTTTTATTGCATTTTCATTGCATTCGGAGTGTTTTCCTAGGTGTTTGAGGCGTTGAGCAAGATGAAGGTAAGTTGGGGTAGTGACTGGAGCAAGACTGTGAAGCTGGAAGCTGATGGAGGTTGATCGAGAGGACTTGGGCAAGCGGAACACCCTTCTCACTTACTATATAAACTCTTAAGACCTAGTTTTAGAGGGACTTATCATTATTTTTATCTTTGTAACCGATATCTCTTTCCAAAAAGACATTTTCATTTCTTGGAAAATCTTTGTAAGCTTTTGTTGAATCTTTGTAAGTTTAAGAAGTTTTTAAGTTGTTAATCTTGTTTAGCATGATTTCAGTCTTTCTCTTCTTCTTTTCTTGCGATTTTAACATGATCAGTGAACATCTTATATATATGTAAATAAGATGTTCCATGAGTTTTGTTATTGAACATATCATTGGCTATCCTCGAAATGTACATTCACTAGAATATGCAATAGATCTTCGGAGTATAAAGTAACACATTTTCTTTAAAAAAAGGTTAAAAACAGATGTATCATTTTGCCGGCATGAAGGATATGTATGATCTGCCGCACCAAATCAAGATCAGGAACGAGAACCATAAAGCCTCCCATGGTTACATGTCTATGCGTCGTCGACGATTACCACCGAGCCCCAAGCTAAAGCTTGCCAAGATTTCTTTAAACAAAAACTATTTCATTTCATTTCATATCATATGAGCACGACAAGTCATTTGGAGTTTGTATCTTTGTTAATACAAAATAAAAAAAATAATACAAAATTGATTTTGCAGCAACTAGCCAAAGACGAGATAACAATCCAATCCCTAACGATAGGATAAAGCCGTGTATCAAGTGTTGAGGTAACAAAGAGAAAATGACTAGACTAATTAAATAGACAACAACACTTTGTATGTAATACGAAACTCGCATAACAACACAACTTTAGTTTTATTCCAAAATGAGGCTTAATCTTTTGCACTTGTGGACCCCTTCTTCAACTTGTTTAGTTGGTTATTCCTACACTAGGGTTTTTAATCCCTCAGCTCTTATCCGATCAATAAGAGCTAGGTATCTGGACTTTCCTCACCTATAAGGTGTTTGTGAAAATGTCTAAGCGAACTAGTGTTGGAGGTTAGTGTTCCCAACCTAACAGATTGGTTGTTGGGGCACTTCTCATGCGATTAAAGGCTTGTTCATCTTAAAGTCTGCTGTTTTAAGGTCACCAGCGAGAGTTGGCTTTGGGTTTAACTCAGCAGAGCGACTAGACCACGAGAGTGGCTAGTTTACCTCAGCCTTTGCATAAAACGTAAACTTTACTTGCTCTAGACTCAGACCCCTTGAGCAGAAGCAGCCTTGACCGAGGATACTCACCCAAGACTCCTCCTTTCTCATTTATATCTGAAAGCTTTCATTTTTACATACTGTTAAGTATTCTTAGCATTAAAGTTATTGTCTTTAGTTCATAATTCCATCAAAAACCCGATTTCACTTGAGTTTATCATTTCTTTGCATTCCTCTTGCAGCACTTCCATTTGGATTGACACCTTAAACACTGCAGCGATAGAGAGTAGTGGGCCTGAGTAGTTGATACAAAAAGCCTGTTATCAACTGTAGGTCGGCAGTGCGGCGGACCTTGGCTCTGATGGGCTGATCTTTAACGTGGAAAGGGCCATAACACATTCCATCCCATATAGTATCTTTTGAATATATGTAATGAATTATTGCCATCAAAATTTCGTTTTGAAATGAAGTTAGCCAATCGTTTCAAGAGACCAATGTTGATCGACACAGTCACACATAGTCATTGTTTCTAGAAACAAATTTCCTGCAAGGATAAAGAAAAACTCTCCAAATTAGGGTTCAAAGATAGAGTCGGTTCAAGAAATTTATGTTTTCTAGAAAATAATGACTAATAGTTATAGGGATTAAATTGTTAAAGATATTAGGTTAGTTAGATGAGACAAATCTCATCAAATCTATATGTTGAATAAGTTATTTTATTTCATTAATGGCGATTTAGATTTTTAATTGTGAGAGTAAATGAAAAACCTTCATTCTCCAAAATCACTTTGCGAAAAAATAATATAAATGGATATAGCATCTATAAATGCCCTCGGTTTTCGGTTTTATTAAGAAGTATGTTATTCCTTATTAGTTTTACTTAAAACACCAATGATTTTATTAAGGTTGTAAAAAGCTCAGAAAGGAGCATTACACGGTTTATTTGATAACAACAAAAGATTAGTTAAAAAGCCCTCGCATCAGAGAAGTAAAATGAAATATTAAATTTTATTTGACATCATAGAATTAATTAATTATTGTCGGATAATAACAAAACTTTCAATAAGGATGGTCAATGAACAAAAATAAATTATATATGCTAAGTGGATTTTAAAACTTTAGAAAATGTGCCTGGTGTTTATATTCATTGTATAATATCTAAACAAAAAGGTGAAATAAAAATTTGTTTATAGGTTAATCTGTTTTGTTGCAATTAGAAATTAAATTATATATGCTAGGTGGATTTTAAAACTTAAGGAAATCATTCTTACTCTATATGTCTAACTATAATTGGACAACAAAGATTTTTTCTAATAAAGATGGTCAATGAAAATTAGTCACGCTTCTTGATTCCTTGTCTGCAATCCAAATCAATGTTCTAACATTTGGAAATATTAAAATTATAATTATAGAGTACATATTTTTTACTATATATGATGTCGTTTCTTTATATCCCATTTTGTATATATCTTTTCTCGTGCATTTCCAGTTGGATAATTTTCATATTTATTTATTTTCTACATTTATTTGCTATATATACTACTCTTATGATGTAAAATGAAATCACTTTTGATATATTTGTATATTATTTTTGAAAACATTCAACTACTAAATAATTTTTTTTTTTTTAATTCAAGTATCCTTCAAAAAACTTTTACATTTTTTCTCTTCACTTTCCTACTTCACCAAACTCTGCTGGCCTTTCAGCATTCTCGGTTCCCACATCCGACTTCCAAGAGCATCAATGTTATGCCTCATATCATGTCTGGAAATAATCATCCCAACAACGACTTTTCCCTCAATTCTGATGGTCTTTGGGGCTGAAACATTCACAGTATCGTGAAGAAGAACGAATGAACCATATTTTTAATATTTTTTTGTGGGTGTCTAGTGGCGAAAGCATAAGTGAAGAAATTTTTCGAGGAACAATTTGGAGAAAATTGTGTTAAAAAGTTTATATGTTCGAGGACAATTGGGGGAGTTTCCATTGCCTTCTGACCTATAAATACATTCAACACAGTTTTCTCCATATTCCTTCATAAGAAATTCATTACTCTCCGCTTCCGACACTGGGAATCCACGAGAGAATGTTAAAAATATTGTCCAGTCGTTTTCCGTTGCGATACAGTTTGCATTTAGGCCCTAAAAACCATTAAGAATAAGGAATAAGTTGTTGTTGAGTAGATTATTACTAGAAACGATATAAGGTACTCCATCCGTTTCGATTTATTTGTCATTATAGAGTTAAAATTTTGTTTCATATTATTTGTCATTTGTATTTTCTGCAAATTTTACAATATTATCCTAACTTTTTAGCTTATAAATTATTCATATTAAACAAAACACATATCATTAATTAAGGGTAAAATAATAACTTTAATTATTTTCTTATTTTGCGTTAAAAAATAGAGAACGACAACTAAAAAAACCGGAGGGAGTATAAACATCACATTAATGTCTCCTTGTTCTTTGGGGTAAATGTTTTTTGTTCTCTTTAAAATAAAAATAATTAATCAAATTAACCTAAGGTGGTTAAGGAAACAAAAAAGTAATAGGGGAACGCAATTCCATATATAGTCATAAGGGAAACTCTCCCTCTCTCTATAAGTGATCATATCTCTTCTCCATCAAAACCAACATATTCTTAACCAACATATCATCCAAACTTATCTAAATCTGCTCTATATTGCCCCGATTTCCAAAATAGATCGAAGATATCCAAGTTGGTGTGACTCACAGACTCAATCGGTGCATACAATCATTTAAATTTTACTAATTATCAATTGTGGATTCTATTTCAGCAAATATAGTTAGTATATTGAACATGTACGTCTTTATAGATCTCTGTATATATATGTAAATAAGATGTTCCATGAGTTTTGTTATTGAACATATCATTGGCTATCCTCGAAATGTACATTCACTAGAATATGCAATAGATCTTCGGAGTATAAAGTAACACATTTTCTTTAAAAAAAGGTTAAAAACAGATGTATCATTTTGCCGGCATGAAGGATATGTATGATCTGCCGCACCAAATCAAGATCAGGAACGAGAACCATAAAGCCTCCCATGGTTACATGTCTATGCGTCGTCGACGATTACCACCGAGCCCCAAGCTAAAGCTTGCCAAGATTTCTTTAAACAAAAACTATTTCATTTCATTTCATATCATATGAGCACGACAAGTCATTTGGAGTTTGTATCTTTGTTAATACAAAAAAAAAAAAAAAAAATACAAAATTGATTTTGCAGCAACTAGCCAAAGACGAGATAACAATCCAATCCCTAACGATAGGATAAAGCCGTGTATCAAGTGTTGAGGTAACAAAGAGAAAATGACTAGACTAATTAAATAGACAACAACACTTTGTATGTAATACGAAACTCGCATAACAACACAACTTTAGTTTTATTCCAAAATGAGGCTTAATCTTTTGCACTTGTGGACCCCTTCTTCAACTTGTTTAGTTGGTTATTCCTACACTAGGGTTTTTAATCCCTCAGCTCTTATCCGATCAATAAGAGCTAGGTATCTGGACTTTCCTCACCTATAAGTGTTTGTGAAAATGTCTAAGCGAACTAGTGTTGGAGGTTAGTGTTTCCAACCTAACAGATTGGTTGTTGGGGCACTTCTCATGCGATTAAAGGCTTGTTCATCTTAAAGTCTGCTGTTTTAAGGTCACCAGCGAGAGTTGGCTTTGGGTTTAACTCAGCAGAGCGACTAGACCACGAGAGTGGCTAGTTTACCTCAGCCTTTGCATAAAACGTAAACTTTACTTGCTCTAGACTCAGACCCCTTGAGCAGAAGCAGCCTTGACCGAGGATACTCACCCAAGACTCCTCCTTTCTCATTTATATCTGAAAGCTTTCATTTTTACATATCTGTTAAGTATTCTTAGCATTAAAGTTATTGTCTTTAGTTCATAATTCCATCAAAAACCCGATTTCACTTGAGTTTATCATTTCTTTGCATTCCTCTTGCAGCACTTCCATTTGGATTGACACCTTAAACACTGCAGCAATAGAGAGTAGTGGGCCTGAGTAGTTGATACAAAAAGCCTGTTATCAACTGTAGGTCGGCAGTGCAGCGGACCTTGGCTCTGATGGGCTGATCTTTAACGTGGAAAGGGCCATAACACATTCCATCCCATATAGTATCTTTTGAATATATGTAATGAATTATTGTCGTCAAAATCAGGCTCAGCAAACTTGATTTAAGATGATTTCGTTTTGAAATGAAGTTAGCCAATCGTTTCAAGAGACCAATGTTGATCGACACAGTCACACATAGTCATTGTTTCTAGAAACAAATTTCCTGCAAGGATAAAGAAAAACTCTCCAAATTAGGGTTCAAAGATAGAGTCGGTTCAAGAAATTTATGTTTTCTAGAAAATAATGACTAATAGTTATAGGGATTAAATTGTTAAAGATATTAGGTTAGTTAGATGAGACAAATCTCATCAAATCTATATGTTGAATAAGTTATTTTATTTCATTAATGGCGATTTAGATTTTTAATTGTGAGAGTAAATGAAAAACCTTCATTCTCCAAAATCACTTTGCGAAAAAATAATATAAATGGATATAGCATCTATAAATGCCCTCGGTTTTCGGTTTTATTAAGAAGTATGTTATTCCTTATTAGTTTTACTTAAAACACCAATGATTTTATTAAGGTTGTAAAAAGCTCATTTCCCACTTGGTCAAAAGTGAAGAACCCAGAAAGGAGCATTACACGGTTTATTTGATAACAACAAAAGATTAGTTAAAAAGCCCTCGCATCAGAGAAGTAAAATGAAATATTAAATTTTATTTGACATCATAGAATTAATTAATTATTGTCGGATAATAACAAAACTTTCAATAAGGATGGTCAATGAACAAAAATAAATTATATATGCTAAGTGGATTTTAAAACTTTAGAAAATGTGCCTGGTGTTTATATTCATTGTATAATATCTAAACAAAAAGGTGAAATAAAAATTTGTTTATAGGTTAATCTGTTTTGTTGCAATTAGAAATTAAATTATATAAGCTAGGTGGATTTTAAAACTTAAGGAAATCATTCTTACTCTATATGTCGGGGAAATTGCCAAAAATAGACCACAAATTGATTTTTTCTATTCAACTAGACCACAATTTGAAACAATTGCAAAACTAACCTTTTCTACAGTAACAGTACCTCACACTCTCTTATGAACAAACAAAAAAACGCATGCCACGATTACGATTTTAACCTCCAGACGCTGTGGTAGACAAACATGGAGATCTACATGGTAGATCTACCAGGTAGATCTACCACATAATTAAATCTTAAATTTAAATTAACAATTAAAAAAAAAATAATTTGACAACAAAACCTGTATGAATAATTAAAAGATAGACATTATCATCTACAAAAAATATGATTGAATACAAATGAATCATTTATAGATAAGCAAAGACATTTAGGTTAAAACATATAAATGTGTGAGGTCTACCATGTAGATCTACCAGGTAGATCTACCACATAATTAAATCTTAAATTTAAATTAAAAATTAAAAAAAAAAAATTGACAACAAAACCTGTATGAATAATTAAAAGATAGACATTATCATCTACACAAAATATGATTGAATACAAATGAATCATTTATAGATAAGCAAAGACATTTAGGTTAAAACATATAAATGTGTGAGGTCTACCATGTAGATCTACCAGGTAGATCTACCACATAATTAAATCTTAAATTTAAATTAAAAATTAAAGAAAAAATAATTTGAAATATTTTTTTCACAAATAACGAAATAAAAGACATTTAACGTCTACTAAAAATATGATCTCAGAAAAATGCATGAATCTATAAATATCATGAATATATAGTTCATAAGGATAAGAGTTTGAGTAGATTGTTTAGGGTTGAATGGTGTAAGTTGTAGGGTTTTGAAAATTTCTAGACCAATTGTTGTTTTTGGTTTGTTATGCGATTCAATGTTCGTTTATTTGTTATCCAAACTGTAAAATGACAATAGGGCAAGCACATTGTTACAAAAAAATTTCTAAATTATTCGATTTAGTGTTTAGGGTAAAGTAGATCTACCATGTAGATCTACCAAATAATTAATTCTTAAATTTAAAATAAAAATTAAATAAAAAATAATTTGACAACGAAACCTGTATGAATAATTAAAAGATAGACATTATCATCTACAAAAAATATGATTGAATACAAATGAATCATTTATAGATAAGTAAAGACATTTAGGTTAAAACATATAAATGTGTGAGGTCTACCATGTAGATCTACCAGGTAGATCTACCAGGTAGATCTACCACATAATTAAATCTTAAATTTAAATTAAAAATTAAAGAAAAAATAATTTGACAAAAAAACCTGTATGAATAATTAAAATATAGACATTATCATCTACAAAAAATATAATTGAATACAAATGAATCATTTATAGATAAGCAAAGACATTTAGGTTAAAACATATAAATGTGTGAGGTCTACCATGTAGATCTACTAGAACATAATTAAATCTTAAATTTAAATTAAAAATTAAAGAAAAAATAATTTGACAAAAACACTTGTATGAATAATTAAAATATAGACATTATCATCTACAAAAAATATAATTGAATACAAATGAATCATTTATAGATAAGCAAAGACATTTAGGTTAAAACATATAAATGTGTGAGGTCTACCATGTAGATCTACCAGGTAGATCTACCTGGTAGATCTACCACATAATTAAATCTTAAATTTAAATTAAAAATTAAAACAAAAATACTTTGAAATATTTGTTTCACAAATAACGAAATAAAAGACATTTAACGTCTACTAAAAATATGATCTCAGAAAAAGGCATGAATCTATAAATATCATGAATATATAGTTCATAAGGATAAGAGTTTGAGTAGATTGTTTAGGGTTGAATGGTCTAAGTTGTAGGGTTTTGAAAATTTCTAGACCAATTGTTGTTTTTGGTTTGTTATGCGATTCAATGTTCGTTTATTTGTTATCCAAACTGTAAAATGACAATAGGGCAAGCACATTGTTACAAAAAAATTTCTAAATTATTCGATTTAGTGTTTAGGGTAAAGTAGATCTACCATGTAGATCTACCAAATAATTAATTCTTAAATTTAAAATAAAAATTAAATAAAAAATAATTTGACAACGAAACCTGTATGAATAATTAAAAGATAGACATTATCATCTACAAAAAATATGATTGAATACAAATGAATCATTTATAGATAAGCAAAGACATTTAGGTTAAAACATATAAATGTGTGAGGTCTACCATGTAGATCTACCAGGTAGATCTACCTGGTAGATCTACCACATAATTAAATCTTAAATTTAAATTAAAAATTAAAGAAAAATAATTTGACAAAAACACTTGTATGAATAATTAAAATATAGACATTATCATCTACAAAAAATATAATTGAATACAAATGAATCATTTATAGATAAGCAAAGACATTTAGGTTAAAACATATAAATGTGTGAGGTCTACCATGTAGATCTACCAGGTAGATCTACCTGGTAGATCTACCACATAATTAAATCTTAAATTTAAATTAAAAATTAAAGAAAAAATAATTTGACAAAAACACTTGTATGAATAATTAAAATATAGACATTATCATCTACAAAAAATATAATTGAATACAAATGAATCATTTATAAATAAGCAAAGACATTTAGGTTAAAACATAAAAATGTGTGAGGTCTACCATGTAGATCTACCAGGTAGATCTACCTGGTAGATCCCAAAATTTCAAATAGACGGTGGATTTGGGGGGGGGGATTTAAAACGTTTCGGTAATTTCGTGGTAGACCTCAGTTATAAAATAACCGGCTGAATTTGTTGTAATGAACCGTAAATTGAACACCTGAACCGAGATTAATTGTAATAACCAACCGTACATCTGAACCGTTGTATATAATTCGATTTTTACCTTGAACTGTAAATTTTTAGGGTTTGTTAGAAGTTGAATTCGGCGCTCTCGAGAGGTGATTTTCTTCGATTTCCGTGTCCGACGCCGTTTGCTTCGACGCCGTTTGTTCCGCCGCCGTTTGCTCCGCCTCCGTTTGCTCCGCCTCCGTTTGTTCACGCCGGTAATATCGCCGCCCTCTATCTAGTATCGTTAACATATATCATTTCTGTCGGGGCTAACGGTTTATTGTTCGCAATATGTACAAATTGGTGCCGTCTTCGGTCCGTCGACATTGGTAGAGTCGGAGCGCTCCTGTCGATTCCCTTTCCCGGTAATAACTCAGTCACTCACTCTTCTTACCATTTCCACTTTGTATAACCACATATAATCTCACCGAACTCATGTGTCATTTTGTTTTTAAATCTCCTTTCAGACATAGTTTCCCGCTGATATACATGTATAATCTATAACTCATTCATGTCGTTTCTTCTTCGACATTTCGGCTGAAACATAGGTCAGTGTCGTTTAGGGTTTAGCAAACCATAGAACTGATACGTAGACATGCAGTAGACCTTTGCAGTAGACCTTTCCTGTAGACCTTTGCAGTAGACCTTTCCTGTAGACCTTTGCAGTAGACCTTTGCAGTAGACCTTTGCAGTAGACCTTTCCTGTAGACCTTTGCAGTAGACCTTTGCAGTAGACCTTTGCATTTGCAGTAGACCTTTTACGTAGACCTTTGCAGTAGACCTTTGCATTTGCAGTAGACCTTTGCAGTAGACCTTTGCAGTAGACCTTTGCATTTGCAGTAGACCTTTTACGTAGACCTTTGCAGTAGACCTTTGCATTTGCAGTAGACCTTTTACGTAGACCTTTTACGTAGACCTTTTACGTAGACCTTTTACGTAGACCTTTGCAGTAGACCTTTGCAGTAGACCTTTTACGTAGACCTTTTACGTAAACTGAGTTTGTCTTTCTCTGACTACTGTGATATGTCTTGCAGAATGAAGAACCCAACCTTTCCAAGAAGGTTTTACACAAGAGGAGATGAACCCGAACCCCAAAAAAGCATTGCCTACTACAGCAACGACAGAAAGCTGTTCACTGCCGTGAAGGGACTCTTGAGTGATGCCGAGTGGGAAACGCTCTGCGACTCGCGAGTTGGTGTCTTCTGCAGGTTTCATGACCTTAAATTCGAGTGGTCTTCAAAAGTGGTCCACACTATGCTCTCATTCCAGTTGGAGTGCAAGAGGAAGTATGAGATCTGGAGTGCGGTTGGTGCAAACCCACTTAGATTTTCCCTGCATGAATTTGAATATCTCACCGGCCTCAACTGCGACTATGTAGAGGATGAGGATCTTGATGACCCCAAGTGTGAGGTTACTCAACAGATGAGAGCATTCTGGGAGAGGCTCGGAGTAGATGTTGAGGCTGGTCCGAGTCAACATCAGCTCACACAAGCATGCCAATGGGCAACACACTGGCCGAGTGAGGACAAACTTAGGCTGGGTTACTTGGCCATCTACGCAAGCTTTATTGTGGCTCGGAGAACCACTTCCCAAACTCCGGTGAACCTGGCCAGATTAGTGATGGATGAAGAGAAGTTTGAGAGTTATCCGTGGGGGCGTGTAGCTTTCAGGAACCTGATTCAAGCCGTCAAAGGAGCAGAGCTATGGAAGTCTGGATATGTGATGGATGGGTTTGTTGAGGTGCTACAAGTATGGGCTTATCGTTTCATGCCTGAATTCGGAGCCAATTTTGGTGCACCCATACCAAACGCTCCAGAGGTGCCGCTCCTGGCCTACAAAGGTATATGGGGCTTAAGAAACGTTGGACAAACCATACTGAAGCAGGTACATACTTTGTTTTCAGACTAATGTAGACCTCTTAGCATGAACTCTTACGTAGACCTTTTACGTAGACCTTTTACGTAGACCTTTTACGTAGACCGATTAATGTAGACCTCTTAGCATGAACTCTTACGTAGACCTTTTACGTAGACCTTTTACGTAGACCTTTTACGTAGACCTTTTACGTAGACCTTTTACGTAGACCTTTTACGTAGACCGATTAATGTAGACCTCTTAGCATGAACTCTTACGTAGACCTTTTACGTAGACCTTTTACGTAGACCTTTTACGTAGACCTTTTACGTAGACCTTTTACGTAGACCTTTTAATAACTTTACCTTATGTTTGTAGGTGAACTTTGAGCACTGCGTATTGGTGGAGAGAGATCTTGTTTACCCTAAGTGGGATGATGATGAAGATGACCCGAAGGTTGAGAATATTATCAAGGCACTGTATGGTGAACTAGGTGGTAGATGGAAGTGGAAGTCGGACGACTGGAATCCTCATGGTGTAATGGTGGCCAAGAATGCTAAATCCGGGGAGTCTGCGAAGAGGAAAAGATTAGCAGACCATGGAGAGGAGATGCAGAAGAGGCAGTGTCCGGAGACCGTATCCGTTGCTGACGAAGGCTTCAGTCGCTTCGAGGAGAAGATTAAGAAGCTGTTTGAAGAGTGCTGATATCATCATATTTTGCATGTTTTTACTTAGTATTTTCATATGTTTTCAAGTGCTTTCAATAAGGTTTTATGCCTTTGGAGGTAGTTTTCTTGTATTTGTTGGTTTTGGAGTCTTAACAGGTTAAAACATCAAAAAGGATTCAAAAAGGAGCAAAAGAGCCTCAAACCATGATCCATGCAAGTTTCCAAGTCAAGAGCATCATTATAACTCCATTTGTCCGATTCTCGTATTCGGACAGAACCGGAGCATCCAGAAGTTGACCGCGGCAAGGGGTCTTCCCGACGTCCAAAAATCATGATCTTGGTCTTTATGGATAGATATTTGAGTCATGCATCACGTCGAAGTGGAATCAAGCCATTTGGAGCAACCATCAAGGAGAAATTCACTTTATACCGAGACGTGTCCGTATAGCGACAAGATGAAGCCCGTGGAGGATCTCGCGTGTCTAAAGGCCCAGGATGCCGCGGCATGGACTTTGGCTCGCTTGAGAAGAGGCTTAGCTATTATCTGGAGGTTTCCTTGGCCTTATCTCGGCCCATACACGTCGCAAAAGATTGACTCCAGCTCATCGGAAAGTTTCCTTTTCCGGCACCACGAAGACCTAAGCGATTCCTCACCTATATATACAAGTTTTTAGCCTCAGAAAAAAGGAGAGAAGGGTTTTGGCCGTCAAGAAGAACCAGAGAGAGAGCTGCGCAGTCCAAGGGAGGAGAAAGGAGGCGCCGCTCAAGACCCTAGCTCACATAAAACCTTGTTCTTCCATCTTCTTTGCTTTGTTACCTTTGTACTCGAGATTTCAAGTTATCAAAGGAGACCCGACTTGTTTCTTCAATAGAGAAGCTTTTCTATTCCCTTTATCTCTTACTTGTGCTTATGATTATGCTTTCAATCATGCTTTGCTTGCTTGTTTGCGCCATGGCCGAGTAGATCTCTCGGTTAGGCCGAGGGAGATCGATGGGCTCATGATATGATTTGACTTATATGATTGCATAAACCGGGATTTCACCATTTGGACCTTCATCTTTGCTTGTTCATAATGCTTGTTGTTAGGAAAGCGCGCCTAAACAACTTGATTCTAGGTTGATACACTCTCCAAAAGCTTGTTGTATTGCCGAAACTAGTATTTGATGAGCTAAGTGTCTTAGGCTTCCAAAAGTCGACCTAAGGAATTTAGTGAGCAATCACGACTTGAACACTAGTTAATGCATGCTTATAACTTGTAATAACCATCGAAAGTTGAGTCTATTAGGTTGTTTAAGCATAGTAGCCGGAGCCACGAAAGTGGAAAGGTTATACCGTAGTGTTGTGAGTTCAAGGCGGTTTATAATTTATCCCATGCAATCTCTTGTCATTTCATTGAATGTTTCCATTGATTATCCTTTGCCTAACATCTTTCCCATCTTGTTTACAACCTCTTTACTTACTTGCATTGTTTTCCTTTCATTTTAGGATCACCCCACACTCATATCTTTGTTCTAGCTACTTATCACTCAACATAAACTTGAAACGAAATCTCTCTTCCTTGTGTTCGACCCCGACTTACCACGGCTGTGCACTTGCAGCTCTACCAAGTTGGGTTATAAATTGTATTAGTTTGAAGCATAAAACCCAACGCATCAAGCTCTTTGGCGCCGTTGCCGGGGAAGAGTTGCATTTCTTTCAAGTTTCTTGATTGATTTTTAGTCTAGTTCTTTTTGTTTTTGCATTCCATTTTCTGTTTTTCATAAAATTCTAAAAAACCATAAAATTTTTACTTAATACTCTTTCTTTGTGTCTCTTAGGTGCATGACAAGAAGGTCCAATCCGGATAATACCATAGAAGAAGATCTTGACATTGACCAACTTGAAAGAACACTTAGGCGGCAAAGAAGAGAAAGAATGAATCAAGGCGGTGAAGCCGCGGCACAAGGTGGCCAACAACAAGCCCCTGACCAAGAACAACAACCACAAGCCCCTCATGTCTTACCAGAAGCCGGAGTTGACCAGCCAGCACAAGGAGCCGTGCCTCAACCTAATCAAAACGCTCCCGGTGTAGCCGATCAACCGCAGCCGCAACAACAACATCAACAACAACCGGAGCAACAAAACGCCGGTCAACCACCAAACCAGCATCACCAAAACCCCCATGGCGGTCACCAAGGGATGCCTCAGGCTCAACCACATCAGCCTCCAAGGAGAGCCCAATTCGCTCAGCATCCAAGGCATCCGACTATGGGAGATTTTGATTCATCCGATGCATTCTTCTTGGATAGGAATCCAATCCGACCACCACAACCCCCAAGGAACGACTTTGAGATCAAGCCACAAATCATTGCCTTGGTGAAACAAAACCAATTCCATGGTTTGTCCACCGAACATCCACTTGACCATGTCGACACCTTTGAAGAGATATGTAGCACTACTCGGATCAATGGAGTGTCACCGGACTACTTCAAGTGCAAGTTGTTTACCTTCTCTCTAAGTGACAAGGCACTTAGATGGGTAAAGTCTCTACCACCTCAATCCATTACAACATGGAATGAATACAAAGGAGCTTTCTTAAACCAATTCTACACCAAGCAAAGATCAAACTCTATAAGGAGTAAGATATCCGGGTTTAAGCAAGCACCAATGGAGTCTTTCTATGAAGCTTTGGAGCGCTTCAAGGAGTATGCAAGAGATTGCCCTAATCATGGCTTCTCAGAAGGTAACCTTTGGAACATCTTTTACAATGGGATTGATCACAAGTACAAGCTTTCACTTGACACCGCGAGCAATGGCAACTTCATGACCAAATCGGTGCCGGAGGCTAAGCTTTTGATCGAGAATCTTGCTGCAAGTGATTCCAATGCATGCCCTGAGTACAATAGAGGAGTGAGAACCACGAGCTCATCATCGGAATCGGCTCAAATCATGGAGTTGAAGAACATGGTCTCACAACTACTAAAGAGCAACCGAGGAGTGCATGCGGTTGATGATGTCTTGGCCACTAATGAAGAGCCTCTCATGGAATTTATGAGAGATGGAGCAGAAGAGAATCAAGAGGAAGTCAACTACATAGGAGGTAACTACGGTAATAGAGGATACAATCAGCCATTCCGCCCCCATCCCAACCTCTCTTACCGAAGCACCAATGTGGAGAACCCAAATGATCAAGTCTATCCGAGCCAAAACACTTATCAAGGAGGCCAAAACGCTTACCAAGGAGGTCAATACCAGCCTAAGCAACAATTCTATCCTAAGGGAGTCTACCAAGTGAAGCAGCCACTCACTTTTCCCCAAGGAGTTGCACCGGCTCAACAAGAAGAGAAAGTAGATGTGGCGGTTACAAAATTTATGGAAGAACAAAGACAAGCTACTAAGAGCTTGCATGAGAAGATGGATCACATGTTTGGTGATCTAAGCAACAAGTTTGGGGCGTTGTCAACTCACGTCCAGAAGTTAGATGTTCAAGTCTCTCAAACAGCCGAGGCGGTTAAAAAGCAACAAGAGGCAAATCCGCAAAAGTTTTGTAGTGTTGTTTCATCCAAAGAGGATCCACCGGCCATTGTCTCCGTACCATCTCAAGAAGAAGAAAGAGAAGATGAGCTTAAGGAGAGGTACAAACCAGAGAGGTACACATGGGAGTCAAGGCGAGCTTACAAGAGAAGGCTTGACAACAAGCCGTTGCTTAAACAAGGAGATCCCGGGAAGTTTGTTATCCCCGTTTGTATCAATGGATACCAACTCACCGATTGCTTGTGTGATAGTGGAGCAAACGTGAACCTCATGTCTCTTGCACTAGCCAAAGATTTGGGATTCAAATATTTCAAAGAGCCTAAGGTGAGAGTGGAGTTTGCGGATCTATCAAGCATGGAGCCTTATGGAGTGCTTGAAGATGTTATGCTAGAGATTGGAGAGAGACATGTCCCAACCGATTTCCAAATCATGGTATGGGAAGGATCAAAGAGGAATCAGCTGATTCTTGGTACCCCATTCTTAGCCACAGCCGGGGCGGTCATCAATTACATGAGAAACCAACTAACACTTGGTCATGTCCGGCAAGATGTCTTTTTCCCAAGCATCAACTTCAAACAAGCTCCAAGCGCAGTCAAACTACCACCAGAAAGGAGCACACTCATGCCAAGAGAAGGAGCCGAGCGGCCAAGAAGCACCAAGAAGGGCGAGCCATACCCTCAACCAAAAGAAGCGATGAAACCGTTGAAGCCGAAGCATGAGAATGTCTTCAAGGATATTCACTCGGTCTTGTCATCGTCTTTTAACAATCATGGAGCTGAAGAAGAACCTGACGGTGTGCCTAAGTCCTTTGCCAGCATAAGAATCATTCTCCCAAAGGATCCGGACCCCAAAGATGAGCAAACCGCAAAGGAAAGACTCGGAAAAACCTTAAAACTTTTTCCGAGAGCTTTGGTCTTCAAGGACGACATGGAAGATGATCATGGAGAGCCCAAACCACCTCATGAGCCACCTGAACCAGAATGTGAAGACACCAAAGGGATCCCAAACCCTTTGGCCGATCACATCCGCACCTAACCGAACAAAGACAAACGGGAGTCAAGCTAGATGACTTTAAAACAAGCGCTTTGTGGGAGGCAACCCACACGGTATTTTTCTTTTCCTTTTTCATTTTTAGTTTTCACATCATTATTGCATGCATTTTGTTAGGATGACAAACCAAGAGGAGACCAAACAAGGAAATGTCCCACCCATTCATCCCACCCTTGTCCAAACCGACACCAAGGAGCGGGAACCACCTGGGACTAATAAAGGAGGGAAGCAGAATCATTTTGGTCAAAGAAAATCACCAAACGGTCGCGTAAAATTCAAGATATTCCATCCGGCGTGCTTTTCTCGGCCACACGGGTGCAAAGGAGTACACACTTGACCTATCTCACAATCCGTGTTACCAAAGTCCACCAAACTTCACAGGCGACCAGACAATACCATATTGGTCGGCAAATCCAAAAGATAGGACGAAGAAATGTGAACGGATGGGGAGATACGCACGAATGCCACATCCGGTCGATGGCGGGTAACCCAAGGCCGACAAAAACCAAAATCACGGCATGGCGACACCACCACCTGGAAATGAATTCTTGGAGCTTCAAAATCACTATTCCAAAAGAAAATCATGGAACGAACGAGCCAAATTTAAGGACGGTCAAAAATCTCTTCCCGGAGCCGTTTCCACCACGTTGTGAAGGAAGTCTTACACCGTTCATCCATTTGACCTCAAACTTCACCAGTGCTCATAAAATATGAAGTTGGTCGGTGGAATTTCAATCTCGGTCTGGAAATTCGTCACCGTTTGAGCTGTGGTCTACTGCACTATCATCCGGTCGACCGTATGGAACACCAAATGATGCAAATCCAAAACCGCTCGTTTGTTTGACATGAAACTTCACCACTGCTCCTAAAATATATGATTGGTCGGTGGAATTTCAAGATAGGTCGACGAAATGTTGACGGTTCGAGCTGTGGTCCATCCCATCACCTTACGGCCGTCCGAGAGATCCACCCGACACAGGATTTTCACATTTGCTCGACCAAACGATCTGAAACTTCACCAGCGGCTCTAAAACATCATATTGGACGGTAAATTTTCAATCCCGTTCATAAAATTCTTAACGGTTTGTCATGTTGTTCATAGCACTCATTTCGGGTCGACCGAATGGAACGTACACGACCGAAATGACAACCGAAGGAAATCCGGCATTGCCCTTCAATATTCCCCGACCCATCCTGCCTACAGAGGAGCCCCAATCAATCATATGACCCTGATCTTCATAACAATTGGTCATCACTTGGTAACATCATTCTAACCTTTCCCTTTTTCAAATCTATTACGTATTTCACCTCTCTTAATCTGATTTTTCTTACACCGGGACGGTGCAAGTTAAGTCTGGGGGGATTATACTAATAAGTTTGTTCATTTTGACATTTTTGTTTGCATTGTTTTCATCTCATCGAGTCGTTTTTATTGAGTCAAAACTTTTGTCGAGAATTATGACTTTGTCTTGGACCTAACCATTGTTTTGCATGCGTTTAAGTGACCATTGATCAGTATTTGGCAGTCTACTCCATCACATGTGCACCATGAGTGGATCGATCTACCAAAAACGTCCACATCTCCAAGGGCATAAGAAGGATCCATCTTTGACTCCGCACCTTAATGAACTTAACCTTCTCAGCTAGGGGCTTGGTTTTACAAAGAGCACGACTCCTCATCCTCACCAAATAGTGAAAGTCTATGTGAGTTCGGTTTTCCCTCTCTCTCCCCTCCAATTTTAAGAAAAAGCATCAAGGTCCAAGTAACCGGGGATTAGGTGGCAACCACCATCAATACTCGCGTCTATGGAAGACCTTTTGATCCAAGTAACCGGGGATTAGGTGGCTACAACCATCAATACTCGCGTCTATGGAAGATCATCCAAAACCTCCACAAAGAGGAGAAGAAGTCGAATAAAAAAAAAATACCATGCTACCCTAAAAAAGGGATGAATCGGCTTAAGGAGTGAGAAGAGAGAGAGGTGAGGCATGAGCCGAGATAAGTGTCTAAACACAAGAGGATGAGTAAGAGTCCCTAAACCCTTTGATCGATATTCTCTAGTTGAGACCACACCTTTAGAAACTAAAGGAGTCAAAGGTGGCGAATTTGGATCGTCTAAAGAGAAGTGGATTGCTTTGGGACGATTGCAAAACTCACGGTATGTACTTCCTTGTTCTTAATTCTTAATGCCGCTGCTGATTCATGTGGATTACTAAAACAAAGGTCAACATGGATTTCCAAAAGATTTGAGAGTTCTCACGTTTTCAAACCTCTTTTCCTTTCTTAGTTTGCTTGAGGACAAGCAAAGGCTAAGTCTGGGGGAGTTGATATCATCATATTTTGCATGTTTTTACTTAGTATTTTCATATGTTTTCAAGTGCTTTCAATAAGGTTTTATGCCTTTGGAGGTAGTTTTCTTGTATTTGTTGGTTTTGGAGTCTTAACAGGTTAAAACATCAAAAAGGATTCAAAAAGGAGCAAAAGAGCCTCAAACCATGATCCATGCAAGTTTCCAAGTCAAGAGCATCATTATAACTCCATTTGTCCGATTCTCGTATTCGGACAGAACCGGAGCATCCGGAAGTTGACCGCGGCAAGGGGTCTTCCCGACGTCTAAAAATCATGATCTTGGTCTTGATGGATAGATATTTGAGTCATGCATCACGTCGAAGTGGAATCAAGCCATTTGGATCAACCATCAAGGAGAAATTCACTTTATACCGAGACGTGTCCGTATAGCGACAAGATGAAGCCCGTGGAGGATCTCGCGTGTCTAAAGGCCCAGGATGCCGCGGCATGGACTTTGGCTCGCTTGAGAAGAGGCTTAGCTATTATCTGGAGGTTTCCTTGGCCTTATCTCGGCCCATACACGTCGCAAAAGATTGACTCCAGCTCATCGGAAAGTTTCCTTTTCCGGCACCACGAAGACCTAAGCGATTCCTCACCTATATATACAAGTTTTTAGCCTCAGAAAAAAGGAGAGAAGGGTTTTGGCCGTCAAGAAGAACCAGAGAGAGAGCTGCGCAGTCCAAGGGAGGAGAAAGGAGGCGCCGCTCAAGACCCTAGCTCACATAAAACCTTGTTCTTCCATCTTCTTTGCTTTGTTACCTTTGTACTCAAGATTTCAAGTTATCAAAGGAGACCCGACTTGTTTCTTCAATAGAGAAGCTTTTCTATTCCCTTTATCTCTTACTTGTGCTTATGATTATGCTTTCAATCATGCTTTGCTTGCTTGTTTGCGCCATGGCCGAGTAGATCTCTCGGTTAGGCCGAGGGAGATCGATGGGCTCATGATATGATTTGACTTATATGATTGCATAAACCGGGATTTCACCATTTGGACCTTCATCTTTGCTTGTTCATAATGCTTGTTGTTAGGAAAGCGCGCCTAAACAACTTGATTCTAGGTTGATACACTCTCCAAAAGCTTGTTGTATTGCCGAAACTAGTATTTGATGAGCTAAGTGTCTTAGGCTTCCAAAAGTTGACCTAAGGAATTTAGTGAGCAATCACGACTTGAACACTAGTTAATGCATGCTTATAACTTGTAATAACCATCGAAAGTTGAGTCTATTAGGTTGTTTAAGCATAGTAGCCGGAGCCACGAAAGTGGAAAGGTTATACCGTAGTGTTGTGAGTTCAAGGCGGTTTATAATTTATCCCATGCAATCTCTTGTCATTTCATTGAATGTTTCCATTGATTATCCTTTGCCTAACATCTTTCCCATCTTGTTTACAACCTCTTTACTTACTTGCATTGTTTTCCTTTCATTTTAGGATCACCCCACACTCATATCTTTGTTCTAGCTACTTATCACTCAACATAAACTTGAAACGAAATCTCTCTTCCTTGTGTTCGACCCCGACTTACCACGGCTGTGCACTTGCAGCTCTACCAAGTTGGGTTATAAATTGTATTAGTTTGAAGCATAAAACCCAACGCATCAAGTGCAGCGAGAAGTTGACTGCGGAGATGAAGTTGGGCTTCGAACAGACTGATGCCAGGTTGTGGACCCTAACTGAGAAGGTGGTCAGCATAGAAGAAACCATCCGGGTTATGAAAGATGCATCAAGGCATGCGGAGCCCGAAGAGTCTAAGGAGCCTAAGCCTAAGGAGCCTGAGAAGCCTAAGGAGCCTACGCCTAAGGAGCCTGAGAAGTCTGTGAAGGATGACGAGCCTTCCGGTGAAGAGGAGAATGATGTAGAGGAGAAAGTTGGCGATAACACTGCCACTTCTGTGAAGAAGGTTACCGAGACAGATACCACTCCTACGAAGAAAAAAGATCGGGTTAGTGCTGATCCTGTACCTGATAGAGTTCGAGTCAGGCGTAAGCCTAAGAAGTACTTGTAGTTTATTTTGGTTTTGCTGATATTGTTGTTTTATATCCCTGAACCTTGTTTGGTTCGTGTAAAACCTGAGAATATTTGTGCCATTTATACAAACCTTGTTTGATACATACTTGGTTCACATTTGCAGAAACAACATATATCTCCATGCGGGAGTGACAACGGTAACGATTCGGAGCTCGTTTTTGTTAAGTCGCATAAGCCATCGAAAGAAGAGCGAAGGGAGGACACGAAGAAGCAGCACCTAAAACAACAAGCAGCAATACTTGTTGCACAAGCAAACGTAGATCGTCAGCGACAGCTTGCCGCATCTCAACGGTCTCCGTATGTGGGAAATAGAACAGTGAAGGACATCATTGGAAAGCAACGGTTTGGGTACGATCCGTTCACGCCAGTAGATAAGGATAGGCTCTCAGCACTTAAGAAGGAGTTTAAAGGCATTTTGTAAGTAGTTTCTTAAAATTACTCTTAATACTTATATTTATCCTGATTGTTTGATTAGTAACTGAGTGTTTTCTGTCTTCTATCCAGTGGCCCTAAGAAACCTCTTTGGAACGCTGAACCTCAACTCCACTGGTGGTGGGAATTAGTCACCCAGACAGAATGGCTTGCGGATACGGTAGACCTTTATTCTTATGCTTTCCATGCGCGTAGACCTTTTCAGTAGACCTTTCCTGTAGACCTATCCTGTAGACCTTTCCTGTAGACCTTTATTCTCATGATTTTCATGCGCGTAGACCGTTTCAGTAGACCTTTCCTGTAGACCTTTCCAGTAGACCTTTCCTGTAGACCTTTATTCTTATGCTTTTCATGCGCGTAGACCGTTTCAGTAGACCTTTTCAGTAGACCTTTCCTGTAGACCTATCCTGTAGACCTTTCCTGTAGACCTTTATTCTTATGCTTTTCATGCGCGTAGACCGTTTCAGTAGACCTTTCCTGTAGACCTATCCTGTAGACCTTTCCTGTAGACCTTTCCTGTAGACCTTTATTCTTATGCTTCCCATTTCTTCAGCGTTCTAACGTACATGTATATTTTCAGCACATGGATATAGTCTTGGACTTGTTTCGTCAGCGCATGAAATTGCACCCGGAATGGTTTAGGAGTGAGCGAATCTGCTTTGCTGATAGTGGTCCTAGTATGTTGTGGACGAAAGACAAGTATAGGAGGTTTGTGGATTCCGAGCCAGATCGATATGGATTAGGAAGATTGCTACCAGGGGGTGCTTATGATTACTTTGAAGGGAAGAAACCAGCATTCTGCCAAACGCTGAAGAAATGGGAAGTAGATATTGATGAGATCTACATGCCATGGAACGTGAAAGAGAATCATTGGGTTGCCTTGATGATTTCGATACCCAAAAGGCATATTACTGTGTGGGACAGCTTACCTGGTTATCTCAGTGAGGCTGTGTTGTCTCACTCCCTCGAGCCAATTGCTGTGATGATGCCTTATCTTCTTCGGCTCATGGCTGACAGCAATGATAGAGAGAGGTATCCGTTGGAGCGTTTCACACACGAGTATCTGTCTGGAAAGGATGTGCCTGCGCAAGACAATTGCAGTGACTGTGGTGTCTTCTGTCTAAAGTTCATCGAGTACCATAGCCTTGGGAGGCTTTTTCCGAAGACGCTATGTGGTAAGAACATGAAAGCTATAAGAGCAAAGCTTGCAGCGGACATATTCGTTGAGCTCAACTGTCGCGGACCACCAGAACGTGATTGGGATGATCTGGATATATAGCTATATTAACTGGGTTGGGATGATCTTGTATATTAACTGGGTTTACTTTGGAAAAGCGCTATGGTACCATTTTTTCTCTGTACCTATAACTGACGCTCTTATGCTTTTTGGTGTAACCTATAACCTTCTTGATGAATCATAATGTAACTGTTTTCGGAGTAGACCTCTAATGTAGATCTCGAATTAGTGCAAGTGTTCTGATACATGAAAAAGCTGCATAGGTTGCGACTCGTATTAACTTAAATAAAAAAACATGAAAAAGCTGGAGACCTCCTGCGTAGACCAATTACGTAGACCTCCTGCGTAGACTAACGCGTAGACCTCCTGCGTAGACCTACCGCGTAGACCTACCGCGTAGACCTACCGCGTAGATCTACCGCGTAGATCTACGACGTAGACCTCTTTTTCAGTCTACATCTTCGTTCTTCACCTAAATCAGTGCAAACAATTCAACTTTTAAAAACACATGTAATCAACATTAACCATGAATACACAGTGAGTTGTAAGACACTTACACAATGAGGACGGGTATGCCCCGGTTGTCGGCACTTCGAACAACTATAAATTTTGTGCATCTTTCTTGGTTTGGTGCGTCTCTTCTTAGACAATTCTAGCCATGTTAGAAACCTAGATTTCTTTTTCCGGCCAGGAGCTGGCTTAACATCTGGAGGGAGGCAAATGTCTTCTTCTGGCTCTACATCATGTGTTGCCTCGGGGTATATGGGATGTGCATATGTCGCGTATAGCGCCTCTTTCGTGTAAGTCGTTGCAACGTTTTGCGACATGTGTATGTTTGCCTCAGTAGCCGCTGCAATCACATGTGAACAAGGGATTTTTTCAACTAGGAATACACCACATTCACATGAACGGTTTTCCAAATCAACAATATAAGGTCCTCCTCCACCCTTAACGTTGAACTTCCATCCATCTATGTGTTCCACATTGTATGATTCTGCATAGTGTGAACGGACAGACAACAAATATTCAACTCCCTTACTGTATGGGGTGTGAAGACTCAAGGCGTCCTCTCGCCTTTTGTTAAACCACACCCCTAGCTTCTCTCGGATGTATTGCAGCAGACAAGGTATTGGAAAGCCCTTGGCTCTCTTCAGTGCGGAATTGATAGATTCAGCAATGTTACTCGTCTTAATGTTGTACCGATCCCCTGGAAAATGTACTCTAGACCACAACTTAGGATCCGCTTCCTCTAAGTATTGTGCAAGTTCCGGTTTAGCAGCTCGGATTGCGGCCATGCAACGGTTAAACTCCATTAGCGTATGGGCGTAGGCAGCTCCTTTCACCAAATACATGATGTTCTTTGCTTGGTATTTTGTGACTATGTTATGTTGAAGATGGTAGTAACATATACCTCTAGTAACCCAAGGTAGAAAACGGAGACATGCATTATGTATGGAAGGATGCCTGTCCGAAACTATCACCATGGGATGAGGTGAAAAGCATTGTTGCAACTTGTCGAAAAACCAACCCCAGGATTCGTTACTCTCGGCATCTACAATCCCAAAAGCCAACGGGAAGACCTGAAAATTAGCGTCCTGTCCGGCTGCAACAAGCAAAACTCCTCCATACTTTCCAGTTAGATGAGTCCCATCTACCACAATAACGCGTCTTAAATACTGAAATCCCAACATTGAAGCATTTAAGGATAAGAAGCAGTATTTGAATCGACCCATCTCATCACATACAATGTCAGTCACGGAGCCCGGGTTTGACTGCTTCACTCTTCTCAAGTACGAGGGCAACTTCGCGTATCCACCTTCTGGTGTTCCCCTAACGAAAAGTTTCGCAAATTTCAAAGCTCTGTAAGCAGTGGTATAATTAAGCTTAATTCCAAGCATCACTCTCATTGAGTTTGCAATATGTCTCGGGACAATTCCATCAATGATTCCAAACCGCTCTACAAAGATCTGTCCAAGATACCTTGGAGTACATCCCTTACGGAATCCGGCACGGTCCACAACAGA
Source organism: Erythrophleum ivorense (assembly GCA_026724425.1). Classification (NCBI taxonomy): domain Eukaryota; kingdom Viridiplantae; phylum Streptophyta; class Magnoliopsida; order Fabales; family Fabaceae; genus Erythrophleum; species Erythrophleum ivorense. Next base: position 2,008,194 of record JAIUCV010000117.1, on the reverse strand, counting down.
ACATGTATGAAACTTGACATACTTTGTCACCCAGAACCTCTTTGCTTCATTCTTTATAGCAGCTCTGCACATCCACATGCATCCATCTACGAAACATTTGGCCACAAACAGCTTAGTAGTAGACTTAGAAACCTTGAAGGCGAATCTGGACACCACTGCCTTTAGACGCAAGGCAGATATGAGAGCATCCTTGCTTACATAGCTCTGATTCACATATATAGCGCCTGACCCATTTCCATTGATTCCTCCACCTTGACCATTCAAATCACCTTTGTGAAGCCTTTCCTCAAAACATTTTTTCTCCCAATCATCTTCATCTTGAACTTTCCCATACTCGCTATACTCTGCGTCCGTGTCATCCACTTTCTTTCCTGCAAAAGCTTCATCCACATAGTCATCGTCCCCTACATCATCATCCTCTTCCTCAACTTCTTCATCTGAATTTGCATCCCAATTTATATCTGAAAGTTCCTCCTCTTCTTCATTCTCATCCTCATCGACATATCTATCCTCATCTCGCTCCTCAACTTTATCCTTGTTTCGAACAGAGATGCAAAGGCGCAGCACATGCGTTTTGCCTAACTCTATCAAGCTATGAACCTGCCCATCGTTGGTGACGTACATAGGAGGAAAGTCCGAGGGCATTTGATTGAGCATCACATCTGGCAATGGATAAGATATCTCCACCAGCTCTGCTTCCATATCCAACATATAGTCACACTGTACCATTCTCACAAGCTCCTCATGGGTACAACCATCCCGCAAGTAGAACACTCTCCCTCCTTTTCCTTTATCCACCTCAAAATGCCATGACCTGTCTTCTACCATCAGCCATTTTCCATAGACGGAAGCTAAACAAACCATTTTCTGCAACAAAAAAAAAACAAACAAAACAACATAAGTAGAGCCTTAATCACACCAAATGAACATTTGAAACTCATATATAAGCAAGTAAACAAGTAAAAAAACCCAACTGTTCAAGAAAAATTTTAAAATATTAGATATATTGACCAAAAAAACGATTTACAAAATAAAACATAATAGTAGACCTACAACGTAGATCTACGTCGTAGACCTCAACTGAGGTCTATCCACGTGGAGGTTAGTTTTGCAATTGACCGAGAAAAATGTTTTTGACCGGAGGTCTACCGCGGAGGTCTACACCACGTGGAGGTTAGTTTTGCAATTGATCGAGAAAAATGTTTGTTGCGGTAGACCTCGTTTTGATTAGTAGACCTCTTAATTGGTCTACGGAGCAAAACGAGGTCTACCATGTAGATCTACCGCAAAAAGTAGACCTCAAAATGGTTAGTTTTCAGTTGACCCAAGTTTGACTTTCCTCTGGTAGACCTTTCCTGTAGACCTCAATTTTTTTGCGTTGACCAGATATTTTAGTAGACCTCACCTGAGGTCTACCAGACCCCGTAGACCTCACCTGAGGTCTACCAGACCCCGTAGACCTCACCTGAGGTCTACCAGACCCCGTAGACCTTAACGGTAGACCTTTTTTTTTGTAGGTAGACCTAAGCCGTAGACCTCCAACAAACATTTTTCTCGATCAATTGCAAAACTAACCTCCACGTGGAGTAGACCTCCACATCGGTCTACAGGAAAAAACATTTTTCTCGATCAATTGCAAAACTAACCTCCACGTGTAGTAGACCTAAGTGGAGGTCTACGACTAGTTTTTTTTTTTTGCAAAGGAAATGGCAACGGTTGACCAGTAGACCTCAACTGAGGTCTACTACGTAAAGTAGACCTCAACTGAGGTCTACTAAGTCATAGTAGACCTCAACTGAGGTCTACATTGGCGGACCAAAACTGAAAATCTTAGAATTTTGGAAGAAAAGTTACATGGGCGTTGGAGAAAGGCTATTCGAGGGCTGATAACTTCGATTTAAGCCTTCAGTAACGAGCTCCGGTCGTTGCTGTAAGCTAAACAATCGGAAATGCCAAGATCCAAGATTTGAGTTTGCTTATAGAGTTTTTGGGATGAAAATGGGGAGAAAATGGAAGAATAAGAGTTTATGAGTTGAGAGAATGAGAAATGGTAGCTCAAAAGTGAATTTTCGGAGCATTAACAGCTCCAAATTGAGCGAAAATGGTGGTTGGCAATATTGATGATATGGCATTTTGGAAATTAAGTGTAGAAGATGAGGGGTATTTGGTCTTTATGCAGCTCTCGTAGACCTCTGTTGAGGTCTACCACTCGAAATAGTAATGGCATTCTCGTAAATAATTGGACAAAAAATAAAAAAAAATTGAAGAGGTTAGTTTTGCATTTGACTTCAATTTGTGGGGTAAAAGTGAAAACAGCCCCTATATGTCTAACTATAATTGGACAACAAAGATTTTTTCTAATAAAGATGGTCAATGAAAATTAGTCACGCTTCTTGATTCCTTGTCTGCAATCCAAATCAATGTTCTAACATTTGGAAATATTAAAATTATAATTATAGAGTACATATTTTTTACTATATATGATGTCGTTTCTTTATATCCCATTTTGTATATATCTTTTCTCGTGCATTTCCAGTTGGATAATTTTCATATTTATTTATTTTCTACATTTATTTGCTATATATACTACTCTTATGATGTAAAATGAAATCACTTTTGATATATTTGTATATTATTTTTGAAAACATTCAACTACTAAATAAATTTTTTTTTTTTTAATTCAAGTATCCTTCAAAAAACTTTTACATTTTTTCTCTTCACTTTCCTACTTCACCAAACTCTGCTGGCCTTTCAGCATTCTCGGTTCCCACATCCGACTTCCAAGAGCATCAATGTTATGCCTCATATCATGTCTGGAAATAATCATCCCAACAACGACTTTTCCCTCAATTCTGATGGTCTTTGGGGCTGAAACATTCACAGTATCGTGAAGAAGAACGAATGAACCATATTTTTAATATTTTTTTGTGGGTGTCTAGTGGCGAAAGCATAAGTGAAGAAATTTTTCGAGGAACAATTTGGAGAAAATTGTGTTAAAAAGTTTATATGTTCGAGGACAATTGGGGGAGTTTCCATTGCCTTCTGACCTATAAATACATTCAACACAGTTTTCTCCATATTCCTTCATAAGAAATTCATTACTCTCCGCTTCCGACACTGGGAATCCACGAGAGAATGTTAAAAATATTGTCCAGTCGTTTTCCGTTGCGATACAGTTTGCATTTAGGCCCTAAAAACCATTAAGAATAAGGAATAAGTTGTTGTTGAGTAGATTATTACTAGAAACGATATAAGGTACTCCATCCGTTTCGATTTATTTGTCATTATAGAGTTAAAATTTTGTTTCATATTATTTGTCATTTGTATTTTCTGCAAATTTTACAATATTATCCTAACTTTTTAACTTATAAATTATTCATATTAAACAAAACACATATCATTAATTAAGGGTAAAATAATAACTTTAATTATTTTCTTATTTTGCGTTAAAAAATAGAGAACGACAACTAAAAAAACCGGAGGGAGTATAAACATCACATTAATGTCTCCTTGTTCTTTGGGGTAAATGTTTTTTGTTCTCTTTAAAATAAAAATAATTAATCAAATTAACCTAAGGTGGTTAAGGAAACAAAAAAGTAATAGGGGAACGCAATTCCATATATAGTCATAAGGGAAACTCTCCCTCTCTCTATAAGTGATCATATCTCTTCTCCATCAAAACCAACATATTCTTAACCAACATATCATCCAAACTTATCTAAATCTGCTCTATATTGCCCCGATTTCCAAAATAGATCGAAGATATCCAAGTTGGTGTGACTCACAGACTCAATCGGTGCATACAATCATTTAAATTTTACTAATTATCAATTGTGGATTCTATTTCAGCAAATATAGTTAGTATATTGAACATGTACGTCTTTATAGATCTCTGTATATATATGTAAATAAGATGTTCCATGAGTTTTGTTATTGAACATATCATTGGCTATCCTCGAAATGTACATTCACTAGAATATGCAATAGATCTTCGGAGTATAAAGTAACACATTTTCTTTAAAAAAAGGTTAAAAACAGATGTATCATTTTGCCGGCATGAAGGATATGTATGATCTGCCGCACCAAATCAAGATCAGGAACGAGAACCATAAAGCCTCCCATGGTTACATGTCTATGCGTCGTCGACGATTACCACCGAGCCCCAAGCTAAAGCTTGCCAAGATTTCTTTAAACAAAAACTATTTCATTTCATTTCATATCATATGAGCACGACAAGTCATTTGGAGTTTGTATCTTTGTTAATACAAAAAAAAAAAAAAAAAATACAAAATTGATTTTGCAGCAACTAGCCAAAGACGAGATAACAATCCAATCCCTAACGATAGGATAAAGCCGTGTATCAAGTGTTGAGGTAACAAAGAGAAAATGACTAGACTAATTAAATAGACAACAACACTTTGTATGTAATACGAAACTCGCATAACAACACAACTTTAGTTTTATTCCAAAATGAGGCTTAATCTTTTGCACTTGTGGACCCCTTCTTCAACTTGTTTAGTTGGTTATTCCTACACTAGGGTTTTTAATCCCTCAGCTCTTATCCGATCAATAAGAGCTAGGTATCTGGACTTTCCTCACCTATAAGGTGTTTGTGAAAATGTCTAAGCGAACTAGTGTTGGAGGTTAGTGTTTCCAACCTAACAGATTGGTTGTTGGGGCACTTCTCATGCGATTAAAGGCTTGTTCATCTTAAAGCCTGCTGTTTTAAGGTCACCAGCGAGAGTTGGCTTTGGGTTTAACTCAGCAGAGCGACTAGACCACGAGAGTGGCTAGTTTACCTCAGCCTTTGCATAAAACGTAAACTTTACTTGCTCTAGACTCAGACCCCTTGAGCAGAAGCAGCCTTGACCGAGGATACTCACCCAAGACTCCTCCTTTCTCATTTATATCTGAAAGCTTTCATTTTTACATATCTGTTAAGTATTCTTAGCATTAAAGTTATTGTCTTTAGTTCATAATTCCATCAAAAACCCGATTTCACTTGAGTTTATCATTTCTTTGCATTCCTCTTGCAGCACTTCCATTTGGATTGACACCTTAAACACTGCAGCAATAGAGAGTAGTGGGCCTGAGTAGTTGATACAAAAAGCCTGTTATCAACTGTAGGTCGGCAGTGCAGCGGACCTTGGCTCTGATGGGCTGATCTTTAACGTGGAAAGGGCCATAACACATTCCATCCCATATAGTATCTTTTGAATATATGTAATGAATTATTGTCGTCAAAATCAGGCTCAGCAAACTTGATTTAAGATGATTTCGTTTTGAAATGAAGTTAGCCAATCGTTTCAAGAGACCAATGTTGATCGACATAGTCACACATAGTCATTGTTTCTAGAAACAAATTTCCTGCAAGGATAAAGAAAAACTCTCCAAATTAGGGTTCAAAGATAGAGTCGGTTCAAGAAATTTATGTTTTCTAGAAAATAATGACTAATAGTTATAGGGATTAAATTGTTAAAGATATTAGGTTAGTTAGATGAGACAAATCCCATCAAATCTATATGTTGAATAAGTTATTTTATTTCATTAATGGCGATTTAGATTTTTAATTGTGAGAGTAAATGAAAAACCTTCATTCTCCAAAATCACTTTGCGAAAAAATAATATAAATGGATATAGCATCTATAAATGCCCTCGGTTTTCGGTTTTATTAAGAAGTATGTTATTCCTTATTAGTTTTACTTAAAACACCAATGATTTTATTAAGGTTGTAAAAAGCTCATTTCCCACTTGGTCAAAAGTGAAGAACCCAGAAAGGAGCATTACACGGTTTATTTGATAACAACAAAAGATAAATTAAAAAGCCCTCGCATCAGAGAAGTAAAATGAAATATTAAATTTTATTTGACATCATAGAATTAATTAATTATTGTCGGATAATAACAAAACTTTCAATAAGGATGGTCAATGAACAAAAATAAATTATATATGCTAAGTGGATTTTAAAACTTTAGAAAATGTGCCTGGTGTTTATATTCATTGTATAATATCTAAACAAAAAGGTGAAATAAAAATTTGTTTATAGGTTAATCTGTTTTGTTGCAATTAGAAATTAAATTATATATGCTAGGTGGATTTTAAAACTTAAGGAAATCATTCTTACTCTATATGTCTAACTATAATTGGACAACAAAGATTTTTTCTAATAAAGATGGTCAATGAAAATTAGTCACGCTTCTTGATTCCTTGTCTGCAATCCAAATCAATGTTCTAACATTTGGAAATATTAAAATTATAATTATAGAGTACATATTTTTTACTATATATGATGTCGTTTCTTTATATCCCATTTTGTATATATCTTTTCTCGTGCATTTCCAGTTGGATAATTTTCATATTTATTTATTTTCTACATTTATTTGCTATATATACTACTCTTATGATGTAAAATGAAATCACTTTTGATATATTTGTATATTATTTTTGAAAACATTCAACTACTAAATAAATTTTTTTTTTTTAATTCAAGTATCCTTCAAAAAACTTTTACATTTTTTCTCTTCACTTTCCTACTTCGCCAAACTCTGCTGGCCTTTCAGCATTCTCGGTTCCCACATCCGACTTCCAAGAGCATCAATGTTATGCCTCATATCATGTCTGGAAATAATCATCCCAACAACGACTTTTCCCTCAATTCTGATGGTCTTTGGGGCTGAAACATTCACAGTATCGTGAAGAAGAACGAATGAACCATATTTTTAATATTTTTTTGTGGGTGTCTAGTGGCGAAAGCATAAGTGAAGAAATTTTTCGAGGAACAATTTGGAGAAAATTGTGTTAAAAAGTTTATATGTTCGAGGACAATTGGGGGAGTTTCCATTGCCTTCTGACCTATAAATACATTCAACACAGTTTTCTCCATATTCCTTCATAAGAAATTCATTACTCTCCGCTTCCGACACTGGGAATCCACGAGAGAATGTTAAAAATATTGTCCAGTCGTTTTCCGTTGCGATACAGTTTGCATTTAGGCCCTAAAAACCATTAAGAATAAGGAATAAGTTGTTGTTGAGTAGATTATTACTAGAAACGATATAAGGTACTCCATCCGTTTCGATTTATTTGTCATTATAGAGTTAAAATTTTGTTTCATATTATTTGTCATTTGTATTTTCTGCAAATTTTACAATATTATCCTAACTTTTTAACTTATAAATTATTCATATCAAACAAAACACATATCATTAATTAAGGGTAAAATAATAACTTTAATTATTTTCTTATTTTGCGTTAAAAAATAGAGAACGACAACTAAAAAAACCGGAGGGAGTATAAACATCACATTAATGTCTCCTTGTTCTTTGGGGTAAATGTTTTTTGTTCTCTTTAAAATAAAAATAATTAATCAAATTAACCTAAGGTGGTTAAGGAAACAAAAAAGTAATAGGGGAACGCAATTCCATATATAGTCATAAGGGAAACTCTCCCTCTCTCTATAAGTGATCATATCTCTTCTCCATCAAAACCAACATATTCTTAACCAACATATCATCCAAACTTATCTAAATCTGCTCTATATTGCCCCGATTTCCAAAATAGATCGAAGATATCCAAGTTGGTGTGACTCACAGACTCAATCGGTGCATACAATCATTTAAATTTTACTAATTATCAATTGTGGATTCTATTTCAGCAAATATAGTTAGTATATTGAACATGTACGTCTTTATAGATCTCTGTATATATATGTAAATAAGATGTTCCATGAGTTTTTTTATTGAACATATCATTGGCTATCCTCGAAATGTACATTCACTAGAATATGCAATAGATCTTCGAAATGTACAACAAGGAGGAAGATTTCTTAAATCAATAAGGAATGAAAATCAAAGGAACCGACTTCCCATTCATTATATAAGGAGAACTCCTCACAACAAAAAAGATATCCAAGAATTCCCGGAAAGAGCTAGAGAGCAATTCGCACTTTAAACACTTTTAAGCTTTTCTCTTTGTTGTTCTTGACCTAAAAGCCATCTCGGCACCCCTCTTTTGTATCTCTTGATCTTTGACTTGATCAATAAGAAAGATTATTCTCTGAACCCTAAACTTAGTTACTATAATTAGGTTGTGTGATACATCTGATCATACATATACATAACGACTTTTTTTAACCATTTGCATCCAATTTGGTGACACTTGCACTTGCACAAGTTTCTTGCATACATATGTGTTGTTGACGATTACCATTCAAAAAGAGTCTTTTAGAGTATTCTATCTCTATGAGATATATATGTCCGATATGTCGGCATAATAATTTTCTGCTATTTATATGTGAGCTTTTATTTCATATCTCTTGCTCCCTTTTTGGAGGTAATTGCATTTGTTGCAGACGTAATATGCTGGAAAATAAGTTATAGGTGCTGAGCAAGAACAAAATATCGATTCAATATTCCTCTCTATCTTGGCCATCATCGCATTTTTGGAGAACCTAGAAGCTAAATACAAATGATACTGTCACAGGGGAGTTGACTCGAGATAACCTCTGCTTGGTTCTATCTCTGAAATATAGGACATAACACAAGCTCTCTCTTTAACTTCTTATCTCTTTTATTTAGTACTTCAAGGCTACGTTCTCTTCTTCCCAAGAGGTAAAACGAACAATTTATTTTATCTTCTTTTAAACCTGATATAGGATTTTGAGATTGATGGATTGAATGTATTGGTTTGAGGAGGATGTCGAAATAATATAACCACCCGTTGGTGCAGATGATGTTAAGACTTAAAAGTAAACATTAATTTCGTTGATATTGTGGTCAATGTAAACTTTGATTAGTATGTTATCGTTATGGGGATAAGGAAACCATAAAAGAGATTCAAGAGACTAATGTCATCTAATTTACCCTCGTTTGTCGTATAGACTAATCGTTTAGTCTATACCACAAATCGTTTGTGGCAGGGCATTGATGTATTGGTACAGCCATCCAATGTCGAATGTTATGCCGATGGTGTAGACTGAGCAGAGGTACCATAGGAAACAGAGGACTTCTTCAGGCATGTTGGGATTCTCAATGCGGTAGAGATGAGCAAACGGATAGTCCGGGTGAATGCCTAGTGGTGCGATGTAATGGCGGTTGGGGCCGTATCTTGACAGGATGATTGATTGATACTCAAATATCTTGTGTTGAAGGTGTTCGCGCAAGGTATTTCTTTCGATTAGTTCATGGGCATCTCCAGGGATGTTGGCGTCGAAGTCGAAGAAGCGTTTTGTCGGTGCAGATGAGCTTGTCATCATATGGAGTTCTTGAAGTGGATTTCTGCTGAGCATGTCGGCTAAGGTGTTCTTCTTTCCCTTTAAATAGAAGGATTCGAAGTCATACTTCGAAAACCACTCACTCCATCTCAATAATTGCTGATGAGGGACCATCTTCTGTTTGAATTGGAGCATCTTTGGAAAAGAAGACATGTCCATCTCGATGCGAAACTTATGTCCTATCAGATGGAACTCGAACTTCTCAATTGCCTTTTTGACTGCTAGAATTTCCTTGAACGTGGAGTGATAGTGCATCTCGGAGTCTTTGAACCGTCCACTTTTGTATCCGCAGATTTGACGTTTTTCATTTATTTCTTCAAATAATATGGCTCCCCAATATTTGTCACTCGTATCAGTCTGCAGGATTCTCGTTCCTGAGGAGGGAATCTGTAGGGTAGGTAGCTTCTGTATCTCCAGCTTTAGCCTTTTGACTGCTTCGGTTTGTCGTGTTGCCCATAGTGGTGGATTCTTCGTCAGCATCTTCTGTAGGGGTCTTGTCAGTTGCGAAAATTGCGGAATAAAGTCACTGACATAATTGATTACCCCAAGGAATTGTTGAACTTGTCTTTTTGTGAGATTTTTGTCAGGAAAGTCAAGGAGCGTTGTAGCTAGATGGGACTGCGGAGTTATCTTTCCATTATTGATTTGCATTCCGAGAAAATCAATGTTGGGCTGGGCTATGATCATTTTGCGGGCCGAGAGCATAAGCCCATATTCTTTAATGATGACGTGGAATTGCTTGAGGGCCTGGATATGGTCTTGTACATTCGATGAGAACAGTAGGATGTCGTCAATGTATACCAAGGCTGTATGGAGAAGGGGTTTGAAGATTCGTAGCATGGCCTGCTGGAATAGTGAAGGCGCCGTCTTGAGTCCGAAAGGTAAGACATTCCATTCGAGATGGCGATTCGGCAGGCATAATGCTGTTTTATATCGTTCTTCTGGATGGATTCCGATTTGCCAAAATCCCGATTTTAAATCGAACTTGGAAAATATTGTTGCACCTTCGAGATGTTGGAGAAGAGCCTTTTTTTTAGGTAGAGGAAACTTGACATCTTGCAGATATTGATTCAGTGGCTTGTAGTCGATGACTAGTCTGAGTTTTCCTCTTGCTTGCTCGGCACGGTTGTTGACATAAAATGCCTTGCAAGCCCATGGCGAGTTTGTTGATGAAACGATCCCTTGATTGACCAACTGATCGCATTCTTCGTTCGCTTGTTGGAGTAGGGTAGGCGGCATTCCGGCATGACTTGCTCTTGTCGGAGTGGTATTGACATTTTCTTTGAAAGGTAGCTTGACAAAGAACTCAAAATTGAGCCATAGCGGATTGCTACACTTTTGGAGGAAATCCGTATGAGAGTCCGCACACGAGATTGTTGTAATTTCTTCTTTGATCTTGTTGAATTCTCCAAGAGCTGGTTCTTCGATTGTGAATAGGCGAGGTATTGTCGTGAAGGCTTTGTAAAGCTTTTTCCATCTCATGCCTCGTGGTTCGAGAGAGATATCAAAATTCTTCTTTAATGCGTAGTACGTATCCCATCCCATGACCAAATCTTTTCCTGGTGCTGATGATCCAAGTACTTCAGTTGTGATTTGACACCCGGGGAAAAACTCTATGGTTATAGGTTTTGATTTGAGCTTCACGGATAACGAGCCGGCGTTTGCAACTCTGAACTCTTGATGATGTGGCATCCACATAGAAGAGGGTAGAAGCTTTGGGTTCATGATTGATGTATGAGCACCTGTGTCTATGAACGCGATGGCATGAACAGGGTCTTCTCTTTGCGATGGATCAAATATTGTGACCGGCAAGTTTGAGTTTTGTATCTCATCTTGTTTTGGTAGTTGCGTGATCTTGAAGCAACATGCTTCACCGTCATCATTATCCGAAGAATCGGATGAATAATAGGAGTCCGAGTACTCACATAAAGCGTCTTTATCATCACTATCATATGATAGTACTGATTCAAGATCATGATTATCGAGGTCGACGCCGGGTACGATGTTGGTGATTGAGTTGATGAGATATTGCTTCTTCTTCTTTGATTTATTCGAGCAATTCTTCGCGTCGTGCCCCTCCTTGTGACAGAGGAAGCATTTTGTCGTTTTTTCGAGGCTTCGCTTCTTCCTGAAGAATCGTTTGCGGCGAAACTTGTTGAAGCGTCCTTTGAATGGCCTTCGGAAGTGTTTATGCTTCTTGCGAGAATCACACGAGCACATCTTCTTTGACTTTGAACATTTGATAGATAGATCGGGCCGTGCACAGATCTTAGAGAGGTGCTTCGATCTGTCCATGAATTCGGACCAAAACTCTTTTTGCTTGCAAAGTTTGTCAAGCGTCAAAGTTTGTCCGGAAGACATATTGTTGAATTTGGCCAATAGAGATCTCTTCGATTGTTTGTCCTTGATCTCTGATGTAAAGTTTGGTTTGCTGACTGAGGTACTCGTCAATGGAAGAAAGGTAGACTTGTTTCAAACTCGGGTTGTTGAGACCGTTGAGCGCGTAGTATCGTTTTGTTTGTCGTTCGAAGTGTTTGGCCAAGTCTTTTTTCTTTAGCGAACAACATTTCGCTGTGAAGAACTCTTCTTGTAGCTGCTCCTTTAGATGATTTGGTGTACCAATCTCTGTGAATTTTGCCAAGGAGTGCTGGTATCATTGTTTGATAGACTTGTTGTTGTCGATATTTTCCAAGTGAATTCCATCATTCTTTAAGCGCTCCAGATAGTCTTGCCGTAAATAGTTGAATGACAAGATCTAGTGGCGAAGTGAGTGCTTCAGAATTCATCCACGCATGGAATTCGTCTAGTCGTTCATTCCATTTTTCGAATGGAATATCATCGAACAAGAATATCATGACCTTTGAAGAGGATTGCTTTGGTGGTACATCTTGATGACTCGGTCTTTGATAATGCATCTCCTCATCACTTGTGTAGACCTCGTTAATGTCAGGTTCCTTCTTCGGAGTTCCTGAACTATCTCCGATTGCGAACTGCTTCGGAATAGATTCCAATTCTGAACTGTCTTCAGTGTCACTGTGTTCTGCGGAGCTTGTAACATCCCCGATCCGCGCTAGGATCGGCGGGAAGGACCATGGTCGGGAAAAGGGCAAGTAGATGGCCGAAGAAAGTAAATAACCCATTCCATGGTCCGGAATTGGCTAAGTCCGGGAAAGACGAAGACTTAGCGTGATAAGGAGAAGAAGGGAGCTGAAAGCCAGCTAAGGGCAGCTGGATGGGCGAGCTGGGCCAGCTGGGGTAGCTCGACCAGCTGGTGGGTAGCTCCGGCCAGCCAGGCCGAGTGTTCGGTAGCTAAGCTACCTACACTCGTATGGAGTGTGACGGTTATGGCCGAATGGGTGTGATGAGATGGGCGGTTAGGCAACGAACGGATGCAACCGTTGGTTGGGCGAGTCTATATATACACACCCTAGGGGTCGAAAATCCGCATTCACGCATAGACAGAAAAAGGGGCAGCCCGTTGAGAAAGATCAAGCAAGGAAGAGAGAATCCGAGAAGGAACGATCGGCGGTCGAGCGGTTATTACTGGCGGCCGGACGGAGATGGGTGACACGGAGAAGACTCCGACTAAGAAGGATAAGGCGAGCGGGAAGAAGGTCTCCAAGACCCCGGACCCGCCCACCAAGGTACGGAGTCGGTCCGGCGTGATCGGCGATCGGTTCAGGGATCCGATCATGGCACGGCCATACTCTTCTTACGTGCAATATATGTACTCCTACACTCGTGTGTTTCTGTTTCTGTGGTCGGGTTTAGAAGGGTGATCGATCGGAACATGGTCCTTCGCTCGTTCTGGATCAAGCCATAGGCCGAACGGTTGGTCACCGAACGGTGAGCCAACCGGACGAACGTTTCCATCGACCGGGGGAACGGTTGGATGATGGATTCGGAAAGGCGGTTGGTCACGGACGGTTGATCAATCGCATAGCGAACAGGTGCGATCGGCCGGGTGAAAGGGTGCGATCATCCGAACGGTTATAAGGATCGCCGGTGAGACTGGCCGTGGGTTCGGTGCAGTCGGCCGAGCGATCGGTGTACGGTTGTTGGTACGACTGGCCGTGGGATCGGTGCAGTCGGCCGAACGATCGGTATAAGGAAAACCGGTGGAATGGTCGGCCGTTCCCAAACGGTGCGATTGTCCGGACGGTTAAGGCATGGTGGTCGAGGCCGGACGGGCGACTTGACCATTCCGATACGATTAGTATGACTTGGCCGATCAATGGAATTGATACGAACGGCCAGGTTCGGATGGTAGTTAGGCGTGATCGGCCCGGAATTGATATTGCCGATCATGTGTGATAGAACGGATGTTGTTAGGTTGTGGTTCGGATATACTTAGCCGTATTGTACAAGGTTCGGCGTGTGACTTGGGAATCGGTTAGATTTGCTAAGGCACGACCGGAAACCGCAAGTCGAGTCCACAGCTAAGGATGTCTCGGCCAAATGGTAGATTGGTGTGGATAATAAGGGGATTATCGGTTCATGAGCATGTAGATCGATAGATTACATATTCGGCTCAATTGATAGGGTTTAGAGAACTCATATCTCGTTGATGGTTTCAGGTTCTGATGATGAGGATCGTGATACGGTCTAGGCGCGCGAGGCCGGTTGTGGTGCGAACGTGTGGTGTACTAGGATGTAATGATAGGATCGAACACTTGTAATAGCTTATAGCAAACTCACTTGTTGTATCGAATCCTTTATCTTATTAATGAAAAATACTGTTTGACTCTAACTTGTTTCACATATAGACTCTTTACTTAGTGAATCACAGAATGAACGTTTATAAATGAATATCGTTAAGGAATGGGCCCTTAAAATGAACAAGGTTGATCGGAACAAGTAGTGTTTCGATTGGAAGCAAACCTCACGGTTTAGAGGCCGGGATGGGTTGTTTCAAGTTTGTATCAGAGCATGCTTGCTCCTAGGACGGTTTTGTTGGTTTAGGGTACACCACACACATCGGCAACAACGGCTCGCGTTAGGTTCTTGTTTGTATGGAAGGATAGTCACGGTTAGGAGACTAACATGTTGATATTTTCAGGAACCAAAGGATAAGTCCTCCAAGAGTAGGAAGGACAATGAGGCGGCCAACCTGAGCAAGGAAAAGGCCGCGGCTGTGGCAGATCCACGCACTGATGGTCCAACCGGTCCTGTGGTTTGACAAGGGAGCACGGCTCCAGGGGATCCCGCGGCGCGGACCCCGCCGGCAGCGACTGGTCTTTTAACCCAAAGGGTACCCGGACATCTTCTGGATGACATCTTGGGAGATGAAGATGACGATGATAGCTACGACAGCGACTCATCGGTCCGGATTGAGGAGGGAAACGTGACAGCGGCTGGGCGTGGGAAACAAGAGCGGACCCCTTCCGTGGCAAAGATGTGGTCTATGATGCAGAAAGTCATGAGCCAAATGGAGGGACTAACTCAAGCGGCGGCACCGGTGGAGAATCCCACGGTGGGACAGTCGGCTGGGGCCCTTCACTCAACGCCAACGGATGGCGAGCAAGCGGGTAGTGCACCCGAGGTGATGGAGATTGGACCGCCAGCTGTAAGGACTGGTCGTAGGGGGGATTACCTGAGCCTATTGGACCATGTCTCACGCTTGGGCACCAAGCACTTCAAGGGAAGTGCGGATCCGATCGAGGCAGACGAGTGGAGGTGTCGGCTCGCAAGGAACTTTCGATCCACTCGCTGCCCAAAGGATTACAAGAAGGACATAGCGGTCCACTTCCTGGAAGGAGACGCCACAACTGGTGGCTTGCGGTGGACAAACGCACAAGGGGTCGCATAGGCACCTTCCCCGCGTTTGAGGCCGAGTTCAAGAGGAAGTACTTCCCGGCTGAAGCATGGGACAGACTGGAAGCAAAGTTCCTGGACTTGGTCCAAGGGAAGCGATCGGTCAGGGAGTACGAGGAAGAATTCAACCGACTGAGACGCTATGTGGACAAGGATGAGGATGAGGAGTCGCAGGTTAGGCGATTCATGCGCGGCTTAAGGGTGGAGCTGCGAGTTCATTGCTCAGTCCGCACATTCGCCACGGTCTCGGAGTTGGTGGAAAGGGCGGCTAACGTGGAGGCCAGTCTCGCAGAGGAGACTAAGGCCAGGACGCAACCGCGATCGGGAACGGCTAGTAAGCCGGCCGATAATAAGCGTAAATGGGACAAGGGCAAGTGGCCGTACCGGGAGTGTACGACTTGCGGAAAGAAGCACAGCGGGGAATGCTGGGGTGCAACGGCCGCGTGTGCAAACTGTGGAAGCAAGGACCACGCTATCCAAAATTGCCCACAGCAGGACAATCAAGGGAAAGGGCAAGTGACAAATGGACCAAGAGCTTGTTTCCGATGTGGGAAGTCAGGACACTTCAAGAAGGATTGTCCGGTGCCACAGTCGGGGAGCCAGGAAGGTCAGGGTGGATACCGCGGGGGTAATAGCCAGTCGGCTCAAACCAAGAGGCAAGCGATGGCACCGCGGGTCTATGAGCTGTCAAAGGAAACCGGGGAGGCCGGAGGAGACTACAGCGCGATCACCGGTAACCCCACTGACCCGTCCTAAATTAACAAAAAGGCATGGCATTGCATCATGCATGGGAATGGTTAGAAAACTTAGCATTCGGGGGTGAATGTGTAGGGACCATTGATATAGGTGGTGTGGCGACACACACCTTATTTGACTCCGGGGCTACACATAGTTTTGTGAGTCCAGAGATGATAGGAAAAGGCGGGTTCCGGAGAGAACCCGGGAAAGAAATTGGAATAGTGAATGCAGCCGGTGGGCAAGTTATGCATTCACTAGGAATGGTCCGTAACATCGCGGTTACCATTGGAGGCATAGTAATGCCAACGGACCTAGTCATCGTCCAACTCAAGAATCATTAGGTGATATTGGGTATGGACTGGCTGGGAAAGTATAAGGCATCGTTGGACTGCCACCGGGGAAGGGTGCGGTTCGAACGGGCCGGACAGAAGCTAGAATTCCAAGGAATTTGACCCATGTCGGGAAGCCTAGTGGTATCGGCAATCCAGGCGGGACGGATGCTGGAACGGGGATGTGAAGCTTATTTAGCAACCATCTCAACCACGGAAGTAGGCAAAGATGTGGAGCTAAGCGGTATTCCAGTGGCCAGAGAGTTCGAGGACGTGTTTGCGACCTTACAAGGGTTACCACCCGATAGGTCGGATCCGTTCACAATAGAACTAAAGCCGGGAACCGCCCCGCTCTCCAAGGCGCCTTATCGGATGGCTCCGGCCGAGATGGCCGAGCTCAAGAAGCAGTTGGAAGAACTGTTAGATAAGGGTTTTATCAGGCCGAGTAGTTCCCCATGGGGTGCACCGGTATTGTTTGTTAAAAAGAAAGATGGTAGCTTCAGGCTATGCATCGACTACCGAGGGTTGAACAGGGTTACGGTAAAGAATAAGTATCCCCTGCCTCGGATAGATGAGTTGCTGGATCAACTCAAGGGAGCGACTTGGTTTTCCAAGATCGATTTAGCCTCGGGATATCATCAAATCCCGATCGAACCATCGGACGTACGCAAGACAGCATTCCGGACACGGTATGGCCACTACGAGTTCGTGGTTATGCCGTTTGGCCTCACGAATGCTCCCGCGGCGTTCATGAAGATGATGAATGGGATCTTTCGTGATTGCCTAGACGAGTTCGTGATCATCTTCATAGATGACATACTCGTTTACTCGAAAGACCGGGAATCCCATGAAAGCCATTTGAGGGCAGTGCTGGGACGGCTGAGGGAACAGCAGCTCTTTGCCAAACTAAGCAAGTGTAGCTTCTGGCAAAGGAGCATCGGGTTCTTGGGGCACATAGTGTCGGATCAAGGCGTCTCAGCGGATCCGGAGAAGATCAGATCGATCAAAGAATGGCCGAGGCCAAGGAACGCCACGGAAGTAAGGAGTTTCCATGGATTGGCCAGGTATTACCGGAGATTTGTACAAGGCTTTGCGAGTATGGCCCAATCAATGACCAAGTTGACGGGCAAGAACGTAAAGTTTGTTTGGACGGACGAGTGCGAGTTGAGATTCTCGTGGTTGAAAGCGATGCTCACAAGCGCGCCGATCTTAGCCTTGCCGGAGATGGACAAACCGAACGTGGTGTATACGGATGCGTCCATCACAGGGCTCGGATGTGTTTTGATGCAAGAAGGGAAGGTAATAGCTTACGCATCAAGACAACTAAGGAAGCATGAAGGGAATTATCCGACCCATGATTTGGAGATGGGAGCCGTGATATTTGCCCTTACCACATGGCGGTCTTACTTGTATGGAGCCAAGGTACAAGTGTACACCGACCATAAAAGCTTGAAGTACATCTTCACCCAACCGGAGTTGAACTTGCGGCAAAGAAGATGGGTGGAGAAAGTGGCGGATTACGATGTGGACATTGCATACCATCCAGGGAAGGCCAATCAAGTCGCGGACGCCTTGAGTAGAAGGAGAACGGATGTTGATGTGGTCAAGGATGCGGAAATGCTGATTAGTGTCATCGGTTCCTTACACTTGAATGTGATATCCATGAACGTGGAGCCTTTAGGCTTGGGGGCGGCCGACCAAGCGGACTTGCTCACAAGGATCCGAGTTGCTCAAGAGCAAGACGAGACCTTGAAGGAGTTGGTCAAAAATGACAAGGCCGAGTATCAAACCTCAAACAACGGGACGGTCGTAGTGAACGGCCGAGTGAGCGTGCCGAACGTTAAGGAATTGAGGGAAGAGATACTCAAGGAGGCGCATCAGTCTAAATTCTCGATCCATCCAGGAACCAACAAGATGTATCAAGACCTAAAGCGGTACTACCACTGGGTCGGCATGAAACGGGACGTGGCCGGATGGGTGGCCAAGTGTCCAACGTGCCAGTTGGTTAAGGCGGAGCACCAAGTGCCGAGCGGCTTGCTACAAAGCTTGCCAATCCCGGAATGGAAATGGGACCACGTCACGATGGACTTCGTGACCGGGTTGCCTATGTCGAGAGCAAAGAAGGATGCGGCCTGGATTGTGGTCGATCGGCTGACCAAGTCGGCACACTTTATCGCCTTCAAGAAAACCGACGGTGTTGAAGCAATCGCGGATAAGTACATAAGCGAGATTGTCCGATTACATGGCGTGCCGGCCAGCATAGTCTTGGATAGAGACTCACGTTTCACATCTCACTTCTGGAAGGCTTTTCAGAAGGCTTTGGGAACAAGAGTGAACATGAGCACGGCATACCATCCGCAAACGGACAGACAATCGGAGCGAACGATCCAGACATTGGAAGACATTGGACAATCGGAGCGAACGATCCAGAACGAATCCCATACAGGTGGGGGAGACTTGTAACATCCCCGATCCGCGCTAGGATCGGCGGGAAGGACCATGGTCGGGAAAAGGGCAAGTAGATGGCCGAAGAAAGTAAATAACCCATTCCATGGTCCGGAATTGGCTAAGTCCGGGAAAGAAGAAGACTTAGCGTGATAAGGAGAAGAAGGGAGCTGAAAGCCAGCTAAGGGCAGCTGGATGGGCGAGCTGGGCCAGCTGGGGTAGCTCGACCAGCTGGTGGGTAGCTCCGGCCAGCCAGGCCGAGTGTTCGGTAGCTAAGCTACCTACACTCGTATGGAGTGTGACGGTTATGGCCGAATGGGTGTGATGAGCTGGGCGGTTAGGCAACGAACGGATGCAACCGTTGGTTGGGCGAGTCTATATATACAC
This sequence comes from Erythrophleum ivorense, assembly GCA_026724425.1. Taxonomy (NCBI): domain Eukaryota; kingdom Viridiplantae; phylum Streptophyta; class Magnoliopsida; order Fabales; family Fabaceae; genus Erythrophleum; species Erythrophleum ivorense. Next base: position 1,989,210 of record JAIUCV010000117.1, on the reverse strand, counting down.
ACCCTAGGGGAAGAAAATCCGCATTCACGCATAGACAGAAAAAGGGGCAGCCCGTTGAGAAAGATCAAGCAAGGAAGAGAGAATCCGAGAAGGAACGATCGGCGGTCGAGCGGTTATTACCGGCGGCCGGACGGAAATGGGTGACACGGAGAAGACTCCGACTAAGAAGGATAAGGCGAGCGGGAAGAAGGTCTCCAAGACCCCGGACCCGCCCACCAAGGTACGGAGTCGGTCCGGCGTGATCGGCGATCGGTTCAGGGATCCGATCATGGCACGGCCATACTCTTCTTACGTGCAATATATGTACTCCTACACTCGTGTGTTTCTTTTTCTGTGGTCGGGTTTAGAAGGGTGATCGATCGGAACATGGTCCTTCGCTCGTTCTGGATCAAGCCATAGGCCGAACGGTTGGTCACCGAACGGTGAGCCAACCGGACGAACGTTTCCATCGACCGGGGGAACGGTTGGATGATGGATTCGAAAAGGCGGTTGGTCACGGACGGTTGATCAATCGCATAGCGAACGGGTGCGATCGGCCGGGTGAAAGGGTGCGATCATCCGAACGGTTATAAGGATCGCCGGTGAGACTGGCCGTGGGTTCGGTGCAGTCGGCCGAGCGATCGGTGTACGGTTGTTGGTACGACTGGCCGTGGGATCGATGCAGTCGGCCGAACGATCGGTATAAGGAAAACCGGTGGAATGGTCGGCCGTTCCCAAACGGTGCGATTGTCCGGACGGTTAAGGCATGGTGGTCGAGGCCGGACGGGCGACTCGACCATTCCGATACGATTAGTATGACTTGGCCGATCAATGGAATTGATACGAACGGCCAGGTTCGGATGGTAGTTAGGCGTGATCGGCCCGGAATTGATATGGCCGATCATGTGTGATAGAACGGATGTTGTTAGGTTGTGGTTCGGATATACTTAGCCGTATTGTACAAGGTTCGGCGTGTGACTTGGGAATCGGTTAGATTTGCTAAGGCACGACCGGAAACCGCAAGTCGAGTCCACGGCTAAGCATGTCTCGGCCAAATGGTAGATTGGTGTGGATAATAAGGGGATTATCGGTTCATGAGCATGTAGATCGATAGATTACATATTCGGCTCAATTGATAGGGTTTAGAGAACTCATATCTCGTTGATGGTTTCAGGTTCTGATGATGAGGATCGTGATACGGTCTAGGCGCGCGAGGCCGGTTGTGGTGCGAACGTGTGGTGTACTAGGATGTAATGATAGGATCGAACACTTGAATAGCTTATAGCAAAATCACTTGTTGTATCGAATCCTTTATCTTATTAATGAAAAATACTGTTTGACTCTAACTTGTTTCACATATAGACTCTTTATTTAGTGAATCACAGAATGAACGTTTATAAATGAATATCGTTAAGGAATGGGCCCTTAAAATGAACAAGGTTGATCGGAACAAGTAGTGTTTCGATTGGAAGCAAACCTCACGGTTTAGAGGCCGGGATGGGTTGTTTCAGAGCTTGTGTCAGAAAAGAGACTAATTTGTGTTATTGGCTGAGGCGGGGTGAACTGTGTCTCCGGTAGGATTTGCGTCTGAGGTTTGTTTTCTGGGATAGTTCGTCCAAGGGAGTCTATTAGGTTAGACATTGAAAATTCGATTATTCCAATGCCTTTTCCTTTGTTCTTGGCGTTTGTTTCGTCAATAGACTCGTGGCTTGATGACGAGGTAAGAGCTGGCATTTGGTAGGAGTGACAATGAATTCAGAGTCCTTTTGTCTTCTCGATCTTGCTCTTGTTGTTCTTGTTCTGAAGTTGTCGGTAGAGGATGAACCAGAGGATGAACCGAACCGTGATGTAAAGGCTTCATCGGATGATAAGAATCCGGGAACAGAAACCTTCTTTCTTGGTTCTTGGTATCCGGATAGGAAACCAGGAGAATACGATCCTTGATATGTAGGAGGATATACGGGAATATTTGATGGCATGCTTCCCAACGGATTGAAGAACGGATCTGATTGGCTCCTACTCTGTACCAGGCTTTCGAGGCTTCTTTGGAGATCCTTTAGTTGATTCCTCAAGCTAGCCGTTTCAGCTTCCTTGCTACGGAAGTTTGACGTATTGACCATCATGTGTTGCGCCATGGTTGTCATTTCTTGATGGAGATTATTTAGTCGGCCATGGATCTCGAGGATTGCGCTTTGCAGGCTGTTCATTCGTTTGTTTTGGCTGGCAGAGAGTTGATCGACTTTATTGTTGATGGAAGTCAACAATTGATTCTGGGCTAGAGCGTTCTCTGTTTGCCAGTTGAGGACCTTTTCGCCTTGACTGAGTTGGTCTGGTCCGGAAGAATTGATAGCTCGGGTGAGGATCTTTGGGCAGTGAACAACACCGTCTTTGGTGAAGTCTTCATTTGGAGGGTATGGAGAATACGGATTTGACTGCATCATCAGGATTTGAGGTTCCTCCTTTTTCGGTGACGAGTATTCGACGATGAAATCATATTTGTCGTCTCCAAGTGGTCTGACCGTGGGGTCGCCTTCGAGATATCTCTTGTAGAGAGGATCCTTCTTTTTCCTTCGTCGTCGGCGTTTTTCATCATCAGAGTCGGATTGATAGTCTTGGCAAGCCGAACAAAAGCAGACATCAAAATATTGATGTCCTGTGGAGTCTTTGAACGGGTAGATGATAGTGCCATCTTGATTAAAACCAGATGGTCGCACGGGTTGTTCTTTGTACCGTCCTTTGAAATCGCGTTCGTCTACTTGGATGGAGAATTGAGTGAATAGTTGTTTTCGAAACGAGGATGTCCTCGGTTTTTTGAACTTAATCTCCGTAGTACCATCTTGTCGAGAATGGAAGGTTGCATCTGACGAATGTAGTGACGTCTGTGTTGCCTGATGGAGCTTTTCATAGCTTGTCACCCAAGACTCTGGTAGTCTTTGCAGTAACTCCTCGCGAGAGATTTGTCGAAGAATTTGACTGGAGTTGGGTGCTTGTGTCGCAGACGTGACTTCTAGATACAGCGCATCATCGGAAGATGGGAGTGCAAGATCAAGGGCATGATCCTGAACTCTGTAGACGATTTGGTGTAAAGTGGCTACTATGCTCTTTTCTTGCATAGGAGCACCAACCAGCTGTAATTGGACTTTTAGTGCGTTTAGTAGAGTAGGGTCTTTTAGCGAAACATTAAAGTTAGGCAACAGTGTGACGAATACTGTTCCTGCATTTAATGTTGCTTGCACTGTTCCAATACAGGCTTGCTGGTATGACTTTAGTCGAGAGTCGACCAAAGCGATTCGTGCTACCACCGGTAACCCTTTGCGAGCGTGTAAGGTTAGTCCGATTCGTACCACACCAAAGTGGAGGTGGGTGAATCCTTGTTGCTGCCATAGCCGGGGCAAGTGCTCCGGGATTGTGAGGGAGACGAACTGCTCCTCTTCGGTTGCTGGAATCTGGCAGGACGAGAATTTGCTGGCTTGGACATATTCCAAGACGCGTTTGCTTGATGATGATGGGCGGATGAGTTCTCGGACACCTTTTATTGAAAAGGTGTTGGGTTTTTTAGCAAAGTACTCATACGGGTTGATAAGTGGAAGAGTTGTTTCTGGGAGTTGATCTCCAGGAACATACTCAACTTCGTAGAGGGAATTGATGCTGGATGAAGATGCGGAGGATGAAGTGGAACGGGTAAGGTTTTTAGGGAAAGTAGAGATCTGAAAAGGAGAATCAAGAACGGGAGGATTTGAAGTAGACATTAGGAAAGGTTGTTTTCCAGAACTTCAGCGCATTCAATCATAAACAATGATTTTTTCATCCAACCCAAAAGAACACCGGGCTCTGATACCAGCATAATGAACTAGATCCCTAAGCGTCGTGTTGGTTAGAGTCGTGTTGACAAACAAGGGTGGTGTTCCAGGTAAAGGGAGCTTAACACGGCCTCTCTCGGGCACTTAACTTGCTCAGGAAATGCAGATGCGGGTGATCTGATAGTTTATTGTGAAAAAAAAAAAAAAAAATTCTCTCTGTTTTGGGGTGAGTGATAGTGTTTAATAAAGAAACGATATTGTTGTTTATGTTTGCTGGAAAATTAGACCAAACAAACACCAGTGACTACTTTGAGTACTTGATTTCTCATGACTACTATTTTTACTACTAATAGTAACGTGTTCTTAAGGTACCGGTAAAGAAAGAATTTGGCTTATATATAATCAAAGTCAAAACTAATTTGTGACAAACTCTTAATATTAGAACTGAAACTATACCAACAAAAAGTCTACAAAATTGGTATATTCAGAAAAAACAAAACCAAAATATTTTTGGTTTCTGTTTTTACTTTTTTAATAATTACTTTTATAAAACTTGATATTGTAAAATCGAAAACAAAGTTAAACTATATACATGATTATCTACTTCTAACTAAAACAGTCTTATTAATTTTAAAAAGCCAAACTTATTCAATTGTTTGTTTGTTTTTCTTATTTGTTCCTCTTTAAAAGTGTAGAGCAATAAATTCTAGGGTAACTACACCTATTCCACTCACTCCTATTCCATTCACTAATATTCCCCTAATTCTATTTATTCCATATAAACACCACCATTTGCATTTTTCACCATTTAAAAAAAAAAAAAAATTATAATGTATTAGTGCCCGCACAAAGTCTTGGAAAATCACCTAGTTATTTAACAAAAAACAAAAGAAAATTCGTGAGAACTAGAACCCAAAAAAAAAAAGGCAGAGCAACACAGCTACGAAACGCTAATCTATTAAGGGTCTGACTGGTTTAAACGCTGCGCTTGCGGTTGCGGTTGCGGGAGTTTGCGGAAGTGGGAGTTTGCGGTTAAACACGTAATTAAGTTGTTTGTACGACTGGTATAGCGATTGAGAGCGGGTGCGTTTGCGGAATATTTTTGACTGGTTGACCAGCGGGTGAAATAGCGGTTAAACAATAAATTAACAATATAAATATATTTTATAATTATAAAACATCAAAACTATATTATATTGAACAATTATAAATTTATAGTTCAACATAATTAATAATAAAAATTTATAAAAAATAATATGTATATAATACTTAGTTCATCTTTTAATTTCTATAATTTAGATAAAAATGTGATTTCTATTAAAGTTTAGTGTGGAGAATAAATTTAGATTACCATTTTATTTTTTAAATAGATATATATATTAGTATGAATTGAACATTTATGAAGAGAACTTTAATTTGTAGGACTTAGAAATATAAAATTATGATATGTTTTTAATGAATTTTACCAAAAAAAAATACCAAATATTTTTATTTTTATTATGATTATAATATCTAAATCTTATTTTTTAATAAATATTATTTATTTTCTAATTTTAAAATAAATTTATGTTTTTTTTTTTTCCATCCGCAACCGCCCGCAACCGCAAACGTTTGCGGAAAAGAGTTTTTGATTTCCAGCGATATGGAGCGGTACAAAGTGGTACAGAGCAGTTGTTGTGATTGTTATAAAAAGCCAAAAACCGCTACTTCCCGCAGATGTTGCGTTTGCGGGTGGTAGCGGGAAAACCAATTACCACCTAAATTCCTGACATGAAAAGAGAGACTTTGTAAAATTTGTTCTTATTGAATATTGTTGTCGTAGTTATCAGTTTCAGCTTGATCCATCCATAGTGGTAAGCTCGCGTTTCCTTTGATTTAATCGACAATGCCGGCCCAATATAAAGTGACGCCTAAAGCACTATACCAAAGGAAATTGTTTGTAAATGTTGCCCTTTAAAAAACTATAAATGTTGGTGCCTAAAGCCTCTTGCTTCATAGGCTTTAGCCCTGATAATCGTTTTTGCAGAAGATCCGGATTTGGCTATGTTGTGCGTCATCCTCTTATGATTTTTGTTTGTTTTCTTCAGCTTAAAATAGTTGACAACAAATATCTAAGTCCTGAACAATATACAAGTCTTAGGGCCTGATTAGTTTAAACGCTGTGGTTACGGTTGCGGTTGTGGGAGTTTGCGAAAGTGGAAGTTTGCGGAAGTGGGAGTTTGCGGTTAAACACGTAATTAAGTTGTTTGTACGATTGGTATAACGATTGAGAGCGGATGCGTTTGCGGAATAAAAAGAAGGAAACGTGGCTACACACAAAAATATCACTTTTCCTCTTTTTCATTCAATATTCTTCATTCTCTCCTCTCTAAGAAACAATTTGAGTAGCACGTTGATGAAGCATAAAGTCAGAGCAATTGAAATATTTATTTATTGAAAAAATTAAAGATATCTTCAACCAATCGAAACAATACATACATTCATTTGACAATTTAGGCCACAGGAGGAGCAGCTTCGGAATCAACCGGCGATCCATCGTTTGACCGGGTAAACGAAGAAGAGTCTAAGGTTCTTAGCTTGAGTAACAAGTAAAGAGCAACTCCACACCCAAACCCTAAGGCGGCGCTGGAGCCGGTCATGGAGACGGCGGCGCAGACCAGCATGATGAAGGAATCTTCTTTCGTGTTCATGTCTTTGGAAGCCATGGCCAGTTCAATGCCGGCGAACAGCAACAGAACACCAAGTATTCCAATCGGAAACTGGCTAAGAATCCTTACAAACGAGTTTCCAAACACCAAACCTACAACTAGTTTCCCGATCCCGAGAAAGATAACCGACAAACCACTCCTTGCACCAAACCGGTACTGACCGGCTAACCCGCCAGCACCGTGACAAACCGGCATAGCGCCGAACCAGCAACCAATTAAGTTCATCACACCGACGCTGACGGAGACTGTAGTCGCTGAGAGTTCCTTGTCGAACAAGTCATTAGATAGTTTGCAAACAGCGATCACTGAGTTTAACACAGACAATGGAATCTGAGGAATCGCTGCTCTTACAAAACCGGTTTTCCAATCATCCCAAGTGATTTTCAGAATCTTGAATCTCGATGGACCAAACTTTAGGTCTTTGAATATCGACGGATCACGTATGAAGCAGAGCACTAACCCGAATAAGAACACGATTAGCGCAGATGGAATCGAAGACAGAAGACGAAGTCTCCTCCGCCGAGATTGGCTTTTGTCACTGGAACTCTCGGCCAAATCTCCATCTTCGACGACGTCTCTGTCGTTGCCGGAGCCGGTGGACAATATAATGAAGAGCAGAGCAGCTAGAGCCAAGATAAGGCCATCGAGGCCGAGCCAAGAACGGGGAGAAGAAGATGGTTTGAGAGTGGCAGTGTTGTAATTAAACCTGACGTACTTGATGGCGGTGAAGGCGAATTGAAGTCCTTGAGAAAGCTGGACTCCGCGGACGACGGGGAGAGGGATGAGGTTGTAGAGGAAAGACATGGCTCCGGTGGCGCCTAGGAGGAGGAGCGTGGCGGCGGTGGAGGCTCCGGCGGCTGCTATCTGAGAGGGAGTTAGGTGTGGGGACTCGGAGACGGCGACGGCGGCGATGGATTTCATAGGTTGGACGGGCATAGGGATGTCGAAGAGGAGGCCAGTGGCGATGTTGTAGAATCCGGTGAAGATTAGGGTGGCGGAGAGATCGAGATTGGAGACTAGGGTTAGTGTGAGGACGATTGGGATGAAGGTGCCAAGATCACCGACGGCACCGGAGAGTTCAGAGGAAAGAGGGTTTTTGAGGCGGAGACGACGGCGGAGCCAGCCGCATCGACCAAGATCAACGGGGAGCAGAGGAGTGGTCGTCGTTGTCTCCATGACTGATGGATCTCTGTTGTTGGAAATTTTTAATTGAAGAAGTCGAAATGATTTATAGTTGGGGTATCCATTCCCCGGAGAGGTTGGATCGAAGACGGCTTTTCAGACAGTGAAGGAGTAAACTAAACTTGTTTTTTCATCATCGACGTGGAAATTGCAATCTTTAAAATATTAATTGGCCCCGGGACCACATGAAAACTCACTGCCGTTTTTCGTCCGCAGAAACGCTTTTCCAAGTGTAAGTAAGGAAGACGAAAGACATTTATTAGTCTTGTATGTTTGTGTAAACTTTTCAAACACTCTTCAGTTGATGTTGATCAGACCAAATTTAGCCAATTCCTCAGCCATGTAATGTAAGTATGCACTATACCTTGAATGACCATTACCCATTAAAAAAGAAATAAACATTATCCAAATTCTTCACGCATTGTCTGTTACTTTGTAAATTCACGCGCGGATGTTCCTTCCACGGTTTGTCTCCCTTCTCTCAAAACTTTGAAACTTGAAAGTGTTACGTACGAAGGTAAAGAATCTCTTCAACGGCTTCTATCTATATGTCCTGTTCTTGAAGACTTATCGGTGCACTTTGATGGTGAGTTTGCTTACGAAGATATGGGAGCGTCTTTGCAGAGATTATCACTCTCTATAGATGATTATTGGCCTTTAGAAAGGTATGTGATAGATACTCCTTCTTTGAAGTATTTCAAACTTGTGGATCATAATAAATCGGGACACAACTTTGAGATCAAGAACATGCCTAAGCTAAGGGAAGCATGCTCAAAGATTCGTGTGCAAAAAAGATTCGTCGAATTTCCTTGGAAACTTGCTCAAAGATTCTCCTAACTTGCAAGTACTAGACATCTCTTACTCGAAAGTAAGTTTCTTTCGATAAACCTTTTTTTTTTTTTTTTTACTACCTGTATGGTGTCTTTTATCTAATTATTTTGCTTGGTATCAGGATCATGGGGATGATGAGCGTAGTGATATGGTTTGCTGGAATCAGCCTAAATTTGCCTAAACTTGAGTAAGATGACGATGATAATAAAAGTTGTTCAGAGATTATCACTCTTTATACCTGATTTTTGGCGTTTAGAAAGGTATGAGATAGATACTCCTTCTTTGAAGTATTTCAAACATGTGGAGCATAATAAGAAAGGACACTACTGTGAGATTAAGAACATGCCTAAGCTAAGGGAAGCATTGGTTGTATTCTTTGTTCTCAAGAGTGTTATTGGATCCATCACATCTGTCAATCGTCTGACGATAATGTTCAGAGGTAATGAGTTTTTCATTCAATATCTTTGGAAACGCACCCAATATCTTTTGTTTTCGTGTCTACAAATTTTCAAATGGTCAAGATACTAATTTGGGAGGCCGCAAGATAGAGATATTGCGGTTTACATCTTGAAGAACGCTTGTCACTTGAGCAAGGCAACAATCTTGGCTGATACAATTGACTATGGTGTTCCAAACCATAAGATGATCGAGGAGTTGTCACTTTCTTCCCGAGCTTCAACCACCTGTGAACTCATATTTGTTAAGGATGATTATGATTATGAAACTTTGAATAATTAGTTTTCCCTTTTTTCATTCTCTGTTTCCTCTTCGTTGCTAGTTTTTTTTTTGTTATTTTGAGATTCCTATGTGACTCTTTCTTAAAGAGAAATAAATACTTGTGGTGGATTTAATATTTTTTGTTTCCTTCTTTAAATTCATTTTTATATATTATTATTTCCTTTTAAAGTGTTTTATTTCAATGTTTTTGATAAATACTTATTTTCTTTCTTAAAAATTTTGATTTTCTGAAATAATAAATCAATTTATTAAGGATAGATTTGTTGTCAACACCACAACTTTCAATCTTAGTCAAAGTTACTTTGTCAATAATATAATCTATTATGTAGAGTTTGCTGTCACAAAATAAAAATCATTATGTACAGTGCACTCACTATACGCATTCGGTTAATTTGTACTAGCTTTTTGGTCACAAGATAAATGAAGATATTTTTATCAACAAAAAAAGAAAGATAAGAATAAAATATCGAAAAAAATAAAAACAAGAAGCTAACACTTATGGAAAGTGCTTTGGTGTGACAACGTCATGACTCATGCGTTACTTTTTTGTTTACACACACTCAAACTCTGAAACGCTAAGTAGTGTCTCTGGCAAAGGCAATGTTACTATATAAACGAACTATACATACTATGATATTTTCTCACACTCAGATCTAAGAATACTTACAGAGAGAGAGAGACAATGTCATCGCTTGGTTACTTTCAGATTCTTGTTTTTCTTTATGCTCTGCTTATTTTCTCAGCCGAATCTCGCAAAACCCAACTGCAGAACAATAATGATACTGAATCTAGCGACGACGGCGCAAAAGGCACACGATGGACTGTTCTAATTGCTGGATCAAATGGATATGTTAACTACAGGCATCAGGTTTTATTAAATTGTTTATTTTATAAGAAGGAAAAAAGGTGGTCCTCCTAGATAGATTATATAAACTATAAATCTAACGTTGTTGTTTTTTTTTTTTTTTGGCAACACAGGCTGACATATGCCATGCATATCAGATTTTGCGAAAAGGTGGTCTAAAAGATGAAAACATAATTGTGTTTATGTATGATGATATCGCGTCTAGCCCAGAGAATCCCAGGCCTGGAGTTATCATTAATAGACCCGATGGAGATGATGTTTATAAAGGAGTTCTTAAGGTTCTTCTTTTCTTTTTCTTACATTTATAATATTTTATTTTTATGTGATAGTGTTCATTAAGAAATATTTTAATTTTGTTGGTTTTGGTTGATAGGACTACACTGGAGAAGCTGTGAATGTGAAAAACTTCTTCAGTGTAATACTTGGAAACGAAAGTGGCATCACAGGAGGAAGTGGCAGAGTTGTGAAAAGTGGTCCTAATGATCATCTCTTCATCTACTATGCTGATCATGGAGCTCCTGGTTTACTATGTATTTTACCATCATCAGTCCATATATATCTATTATAAAGATATTTCTCGTGAAGTCGTAATACTAATCCGCCATTTATTGATGTTTATTATTCTCAGCTATGCCAAATGATGAAAATATCCTAGCAAACGATTTCATTAAAGTCTTGGAGAAGATGCATCAGCAAAAACAATACAAGAAGATGGTACTAATTTAATAGCTCAATATCACTCATTGTAATCTCTCTAGCTTTAAATAATGTGTTCCGTTCTTGAATCTTTTTCTGTGATGTTAGGTGATTTATGTTGAAGCATGTGAATCTGGAAGTATGTTTGAAGGGCTTTTAAAGAACAATCTCAATATATTAGCAGTGACTGCTGCTAATGCGACAGAGAGCAGTTATGGAATTTATTGTCGTGATACATACCCTCCTACTCCCCCAGAGTATATGGGTCTTTGTCTTGGCGACGCATTTAGCGTCTCTTGGCTTGAGGACAGGTACTGCAGAATAAAAAAGATTCAATCTTTATGGACTATTTTGATTGATTCTGATTGTTCTTCAAGACTTTGAGAGTCACTTTTTTTGGACAGTGACCTTCATGACATGAGCAAAGAGACTTTGATGCAGCAATACCAAGTGGTAAAGAGAAGAACAGGACCTAAAGCTAAATCACTGAGGAGTTCTCATGTATGCCGTTTTGGAACAGAGGAGCTTCTTCGAGACTATCTGGTCTCTTACATTGGAACCAATCCTGCAAACGAAAACTTCACTTCCGCTGGAATCACTTCTTCACCAATCTCTAATTCAAGCTTGGTCAATACGCGCGATATTCCTCTGTTATATCTCCAGAGAAAGGTGAAGTCTGATCTTTATAAAAAGATTGAATAATTAACAAAATAAATGTTTTGTTATTGATGTTTCATCTATTTGTGTCTCAGATTCAAGATTTTTCAATGGAGTCACCTGAAAGACAAGAAGCTCAGAAGAAGCTGTTTGACGAAATGAATCATAGGAAACAAATCGATCAGAGCATTATAGAGATTCTGCGGCTTTCGATCAAACAACACTATGTCTTAAACCTCCTAACTTCCACAAGATTGACAGGACAACCTCTTGTAGACGATTGGGATTGCTTCAAGACTCTGGTAACAACTAACAACCACAACTCAAATCTTGTTACTTGTGTTCTACGCAACAGTCATTAAATTCTTATCAAATTTCAAACGAGTGTATATCGAATGAAAAATCACAGATAAGTAGCTTCAAGAATTACTGTGGAGCAACGGTGGATTACGGATTGAAGTATACAGGAGCGCTTGGCAATATATGCAATATGGGAGTGGATGTGAAGCAAACTGTTTCAGCCATTGAACAAGCTTGTTCGATTAAATGATGTGAAGCATAACATATTTATGCAAAATAATTTGATATGTTGGAACTTGTTGATGCGTGTTGGAATAGACAGCAATGTGTTTCAGAATATGAGATCTTGGATATTGATTAAATCATGCACAAATGCTTTTTTCTTAAACAGTATTTCGACCCTTTATCAAAATTCTCTTTCTCGTGGTCTAAGCTAAGATCCAAGAGAGCCAAGACCAAGAGAAACAAATAGTATGTTTATCTCTGTTGCCTTTTGTGAATCTGATCTCTTTCTGTTTTCTTACTACTTCTCGTCATATACTATTTAACTTGATAGTTCTAAAAAGGTTCAGGGTCGGAAAAAGGAAGGTCAAATTCAAGTTTCGTTAGGGTTTATAAAGATATGAGCAGAATCAGTGGGTTGTGTGATGGTTTGCTAATTAAAATATTATCGTAGCTTCCAACAAAAGTTGCTGTCTCCACAACCATCTTGTCAAAACAATGGGAGTTTCTTTGGATGTGGTTGCCTAAACTTGAGTAAGATGACGATGATAATAAAAGTTGTTCAGAGATTATCACTCTTTATACCTGATTATTGGCGTTTAGAAAGGTATGAGATAGATACTCCTTCTTTGAAGTATTTCAAACATGTGGAGCATAATAAGAAAGGACACTACTGTGAGATTAAGAACATGCCTAAGCTAAGGGAAGCATTGGTTGTATTCTTTGTTCTCAAGAGTGTTATTGGATCCATCACATCTGTCAATCGTCTGACGATAATGTTCAGAGGTAATGAGTTTTTCATTCAATATCTTTGGAAACGCACCCAAAACCTTATCGCTTGGGATGGATGAATAAGAACTCGGAGGTCATCATCAACAAACAAACGAGTTTTTGTTTCATTCTCTCTTGGCTCTGATTAAATTTGATGAAATTAACTTCGTAATTTTCATAAAGTACAAGACGTTTGCCAATAAAAAAAAAATTACTACATAATATTCAAATCAAAATGAGTAAAGAAAACTCAGAAAAAAAAGAACAAAAATTGAGCAAGTGCAGTCTCCAAAATTCTAATTTTTTCACATGAAATCATCATCGTCGATCGCACCATAAGGACCAGTAACAAGATCATCATCAGGCTTATCCACATGCAATTGTTTCTTCTTACCTATTTAAAAAAAAAAAAAAAAAACAGTTTAAACAAAGCAAATAACATTACGAATCTGATCATTTCAGAAACAGAGACATGCTTAGCCTTAAGAATCAACTAATTCACAAGCCTATAAAGAATCAAAAACAGAGAGTGAAATGTGTGTTACCTGTCTTCTTTTTCCCAGCAGCTTCTTTCTCTGCCTTGAGTTTCTCATTTGCTATTGCTGTAACTGACGAAGCAACATCTTTAACATCCGCTGCTTTCATGTTGGCCACAGAAAGTCTCATCACTGCTTTGAGTAGCCCAATATAGTGGAAACTTTTCTGCAAAAACACAGCGAATATAGTTATAATAACACGGTTAATTGGTGTTTTATCTGATACTTGGTCAAGATTACTCAAGTAAGTGAAGATTAGCTGATACAAGAAAAGAATACACCATACCTCATACGGTATAAGTTTAAGAGAAATCAATTCAGCATACTCCAAGAAATCGGTTTCAGACTTGGGAATACAAATATCAACGCCTTTTTCTTCACTCTTTGCTCCAAAGAGTTCGGCAGTTGCCTGGTAATCAGCTTCCTCCACAAGCCTAAGATAAGAAGAAGAATAAGAACACTGGCCAATGCTCAAGAAGGCAAAAGTGAAATAATCTCTAAACACTTACCTCTGCATGCGAAGTTTCTCAGCTATAGGATCTAAAGGTTCTTCCTTTGATGATTCTTTTGGAGCTTCAACAGCTTTACCCTTCTTTTCAATAGCTTTCGCTGCAGCTTTCTTCGGAGCCTTCTCAGCAGCAGGCTTTACTACAGGTGGCTACACACAAAAGACAAACAAAGATAAGTTATTTACTTAGCTGTAATCTCAAGAATCGAATTACACACACAAGACGATGCTGAAAGAGAAACTATACAGGAGCAGGTTCATCTTCCTCCTCCCACGAGTCCTTGATATCATTCTCGTCCACATCTTCATCATCCCAGTTGCTTTTCAGTTCAACTTTTGCGGGAAGTGGTTGAAAGTCCTCGGCCTCTAAAAATCAGAATCCAAATGAAAACTTCAATAACCAAAACTGTATCTCAATGTATACAGATAAGCAACAAGTAGAGAAAACGAAAGAATTGAACAATGCTTAATATAAAAATCCTTACCCCAATCATCCATCTTTTGTTGCCAAATATTTAGCAAAAGTATGTGAGTTCAACTCAAGACCTGAACAGGAAGACACATAACATGAACAAGAATCATTCATCAGGACAAAGGCTCTCTCAATCATACATTACTTGTATATATTCAGTGTACATTTTAATAACATCTTTTTCAGTGTACATACATAATCAAAAGAATGAAGAGAAAGAGCAAGCAAAAGAATATGGCAAACAGAGTTTTAATTGATGATACTAATAGAACCCAAGTAAACATAAAGTAGACAACTTTTTAGGATGAAGCAACTAATTAAGCTCTAGAAATCCTAAATCAAATAGGTATTGGCATAAACAGCTCGGATGATGGAATTTATCATTGAAGCATGAGCGATTGAAGATAGAACAATGCAATTTAAGTGAACATTGAAGCGAACTGAGAATATGGGAAGAGGAATTACCTGAGAAAGGCTGAATCCTCAAGGATAGGTTTCAGCCACCACGAAAAACGATAAGGAGATAAACAATTCGATTCGTCGGTGAAACGACAGTGAGAAGAACAGTGACAAGTTTTGGTGGATTTAGGGTTTTCCAATTCAATTTGGGTCGTTAAAAAACGTCAGCATTAAACCAGATTTTGACCAATAATAAAGTCCAAGTCAAAATTGAACTTATCCCCAAACCGAACCGGGGTAAGCTGGAAATTTATGTAAAAATCAAATTTAAAACCGAAATCGGTAATAACCGAAAATGAATTTAAATTTGATTTCAAAACCATACACACTCCAAAGTACAAAGCATACAAAAATGAAGAGAATTGGTGATAATAAATGGTTTTGAGCGTTTTTGCATGCTGGTGTTGTTTAGGTCTTGAGTGGGAGAAGAATGAAACTGAACAAGAGATATACGAAACAGTTTCTGCTCTGGCGACTGACATAGATATTAGTGAGATATACCAAGGTCATTGTCCAGACACCAAATACCATCTTGTGTCAGTTCCAATTGATGAAGATTATGTTACATAGAGTTTCCTCAATTCCCATCTACTTGCTTTGGAATGGAAGTTAGCACAACGATATTGGTTCATTGGAGGTTAAAAGATTGTGTCTGTTTTTCTTCAACCCAAATTCATTGAATACAAGTACCATTGGGTATGTTTCTGTGTTTCTCATGTGTTTCTTCTCTCAACTCCACCTACTTGAATTGTAGGCTATGTAGAGGGTGAACAAACAATGATATACAATAGTGTTTTGGAAAGGAAGTTAGCAGAAGAATGATACTTTGGAGGTTAAAAGAATTTTTATGATCATTGAACAGCTTCATAGAACAGAAGCTCTGGCCGAACCTTCTTTTCTCCACAGAATTTAACAACACTCTTCCAGTCACCAACATCCTATGGCATCACCACACACATCAATAACTGTCTTATTTTTATTATCTTCACAATCACAACTCAAGAAAGACAATGGCTAATGTTTCATCTTTACCTCTTCTGCTAAAGCATCATCATCTCTGAGACTGACCCACCTTTCCTTTTCATAAGCTAGGCACAAGTGTTCTTCTTCTTCTTCACCACAACAAACCTGCATCACCATATTCTGAGTATATATGTAGCAGAGAACTACAGCTAGAAAAACAATAGTACAAACGTTTGTGACCATGTTTCAGAGTTTACCATTGACACAAGCCGGTACTTTTTGTTTGGTTCTAAGCCCTCATATAGCCTGCTGATATCTATCTCCCACTCCAAAGCCTTTGTTGTTTCTGATATTTCCTTTTCAGTTTCATTCTTCTCCCATTCCAACACTTTATGTTATAAACCCACAAGACACCAACATTAGATTGTTTTATCATGAAGAGTGTACATAAGATCACAATAATGGATTATTAAAACTTACCGATTGTGAAGATAGGTGGGCATTTACTTATAATGTGATCAACAAAGTTTTCCTTTCCACACCCTCCGGTTCCAATGTCACATACCATTTTATCTTCCATGCGGATCAGTTTAAGGATGTCCTCAAACTTTATATTACGAAAATCACACTGCATATATATATATAACCACAGACAACAACTTCTTGGGTTGTTAATAGAGTACCAGCTTCTGTAAGAAAGACAAAGAGGAAAAGAAACATACCTTCCAGTCTCTGATTGAATCTGCTTCCATAACAAGTCCATAAGAGCTTTGCTCTGGATAATTTGGCTTCCTTCTGCATTTTGCACAAGTCATTGTCTCATATACTTCCAGTGTTAAAAGACGAGTCACCAAACTTTCTCCTTCTGAAGTTTTCCAGCAATGCCATGACTCAAAGATGGCTATTAATACCTCAGCAGCATCACTTGACTGAGAAGAGTAAAAAGAAAAAAGAAAAAAAAAACAGAATGATATTTAAGACAACAATATCAAGGAATTTGCTTATATTTATAAGCACAAACCATGGAATGAACATCTTCTTGGGAAGCAAGAAAGTTGCTCATGAGGTAACTATAGAGTCCCTCTTCTTTTAGCGCACACGGAACTTGTTCTTCCAAATCCTCTTTAAGAAGCTTAATGTTCAAGAGGGCCTGTAGTAGCACCATTTGTTGATGAAAATAAGGAAAGTAATTAAATAAAGATCTGAATCAGATAGAAAAGATTTTAGGTTTATGTTGTTATTTTCGTCTTGGTGTCTGATTTACCTTAAGCGTCATGTCAAGAGCCGAATTGTATCTGATTGCAGCTTCTTCATGTGCTGACTCTAAATGTTTCGATATTGAATCTTCTTCTCCAGGCATGTTTTGCATACAATCTTTAGCAGGTTCTTCTTTATTGTTGGATGAAATTTCCAGCCGACCTCTTGGTTCCATAAAACTTTCACTTCAGATTTGATGGACAATATATGAGAAAACCCTAGGCTTTATTTTCCTTCAAGAACTAGAAAACTCGTTTAAATAATCACACAGTATAAAAAAAATATCACAGGCTAACAACTAATGTAAATCCAATATAACGTGAATAAATAAAGAATAAAAAAATAAATTCTCAAACTTATCTTAAAATCGTAACAGAATGTTCTAGATATTGTAGACATTGATTGTCGAGTAGAAAAGAGGAAAAGAGAAAAGTTTCTTTTATCATATCACAAACTGTAACATTCACTGCTTTGTAATCTCAACTGATCTATACAGACAACGAACACATTGTTTTTGAATTAGAAACTGCTTATACATGAATGGTAGGTTCCCATATCGATACAATTCCTTCACTTGCTAAAAGCTTCATAAAACAGAATCTTTAGCTGAAACTTCCTTTCTCCACAGAATCTGACTACATTCGTCCAGTTACCAACAACCTGTGATGCATATCAATAATGTCTCAAGTTCACATTTCAACTCAAGAAAGACAAAGTAGAATGTTTCGTCTTACCTCTTTTCCTGAAGCTCCACGTCTGAATCTGACCCAACGGTTCTTTTTATAAGCTAGGCACATGTATTCTTCTTCTTCGTCTTCACCACAAGGTCCACAACCAACCTGCAGCACATATTCTTAAACTGTAACAGAGAGATACAGAAGAACAATAAGAGAAACATTTGTGACCATGTTTCAGATTAATTATACCATTGACACAAGTCGGTACTGTTTGTTTGGCTCTAAGCCTTCATATAGCCTGCTCATATCTATCTCCCACGCCAAAGCTTTTGCTGTTTCTGATATTTCCTTTTCAGTTTCATCCTTCTCCCATTCTAACACTTTATGTTGCAAACCCACAAAACTTCATCATTGTTTTATCAAAGCACAATCAGTGAGATAACTAAAATAAGATTCAACTTACCAATTGTGAAGATAGGCGGGCATTTACTCATAACGTGATGAACAAAGTTTTCCTTTCCACACCCTCCGGTTCCAATGTCACATAACATTTTATCATCCATGCGAATCAGTTTAAGGATGTCCTCAAACTTTCTATTACCAAAAGCACACTGCATAATATATAACCACATAACAACTTGTTACGTTGTAGTACCAGTTTCAGTAGAAACAGCAAAGAGGGAGATTAATGAAACATACCTTCAGGTCTCTGACTGCATCTGCAGCCACAACAATTCGATAAGAACTTTTCTCTGGACAATTTGGCGTCTTTCTGCATTTGCTACAACTCATTCTTTCATATTCTTCCAAAGTTAAAAGACGAGTTACAACGCTTTCTATTTCTGGACTTTTCCAGCAAGGCCAAAACTCAAAGATGGATACGAGTAGCTCAGCAGCATCACTTGACTGAAAAGAGTAAACACACAAAAATGACATTTAAAAGACAACAATCTTGGAATGAACTGAGAATGTACTTATATATATCACCACAAACCATGGAATGAACTTCTTCTAGGGAAGCAAGTAAGTCTTCCAGGAGGCAACCATAGAGTCCATCTTCTTTTATCTCTTTCGACACAAAAGCAGTAAAGAAATTTCGTAGTGCATAAGGAACTTTATCTTCCAGGTTTTCAGCAAATTGATGCCGATTGAGCGCCAAATACTCTTTTAGAACCTTGATGTTACAAAGGGCCTGTAGTAGCACAATTTGTCAAAGAAAACAAGAAAGTAAGAATTATGCATCTCAAAACAAAGAAAGACTCTTTCGTTGGTGTCTGCTTTACCTTCAGCGTCATGTCAAGAGTTGAATTATATCTGATTGCAGCTGCTCTTTGTGCTGGCTCCAAATGTTTCGGCAATGAATCTTCTCCAGGCATGTTTTGCATATCTTGAAGATGGCGAATGAAAGATATCAGTATCATACATCTCAAGACAAATTAGTTTAGAATACTCGTCAATTAAGAAGCACTTATACAACTAGGGTCACCTTTAGCAGCTTCCTCTTGATTGTCAGAGTTGGATGAAATTTCCACTCGACCCATTTCACTTGAAAGAATATTTTCTGGTTCCATAGAATCATCTTCTCCTGTTTTTGGTGTTAAAGATGTGTCTTCCGTTTCAACGTTCCCAGATTCTTCTCTGGACATGTAAGAACACGTCTGGTTTAGAAAAAACCCAAAAACAATTTATCAATATGCAAAAAAGACTCTTGAGATACTTACTGTTCAAAAGTCTTATCAAAGGGACTGGGCATGCTCGTTGAAGTTCTCTGTTGCACCATGAGGACCATTCCTTCTTAGTTCTTGCAACTGACTAATAAAAAACTCAACGAAACATATAGACAATTTAGAAATTTTTAAGACCTTTTTGCTTTTATTTTTCTTCTTTTTTGACTGAGGTTTCTTCTCCTCCGCGAGTACAACGTCTGCTGCAGCTGCCTTGGCTTTGGATTCCGTATCTACCTTCTTGCTTTTATTTCTCTTCTTATTTGACTGTGGTTGCTTCTTCTCCACGAGTAAAATATCTGCTTCTAATGCAGCTATGGTGGCTTTGGATTCCATTTCTACTATTTTCTCCTAGACAATGAGACATCAAATTTAATATAAGGCACAAGTGAAAGACCTAATCACAGGGAAGATCAAAACTCTATGTGTAACACTGAAGTTTCAAACCAACCAGTAAGAATTCTTTCAGTGGTCGAAGGATGTAAGAGCGGTAGTCAAAAACAGAAAGTCTGGTAAGGTCTTCCAGCAAACGAATCCTTGAATTTTCAATCAGCAAAATCTTTGAACCAATTAGAGAAACCTGCAAATCAATAGACATTTTAAGATAAGAATTTTCTGAGATCCTATTGTTGATTAAGATTCAGATCAGAAATTAACCTTTCTGGTGACTATTGATGTCAGGTGGTCTAAGGATTTCAACACTACATCATCACTGAGACTTCTACGCTCACGTATAGCATTCAGGGATTCTTGTGAATCAGGGTAATCATATACCGGCTTTGATGCTCCTTCAAGAAGATCTCGTACTACAGAGAAGAACACTCGTGTCTTGCAAAAACCTGTGGTAACTGTCGTTGTATCCTTTTCACATGCATTGCACAGAAGAGATGCATATCTGTTCCACTGATCTTCCGGAATGTTCATTCTCCTTTCATCTTCATGTTTACATAATTCCTCGGCTCTAATCAGAAATTCTTCAGAAACTCGGAGCTTGGATTTCTTTATATATTTGGCCGCCAAAGTCCTACACGTGAACTGAACAGCTCTCAGAACAGCCAACCAAATATCAAGATTATGTGCCCTGATGGGTCTGGGAAATCGAAATCTCTCTTCTCCTGAAGATGGTTCGGTTAACCAGGTTAAGATATCATTGCCATGAGCTTGTGCCTTGGCGTAGTGAGCATCGGGATCAACGAAACTGATTGTCCCTTCATTATCGAATCGATCAATCTTGCGTTGCAGCAGTCTCTTATCCAGAAGCAGATTTAAACACTCCATGTCAAAGGCGATATTTTCTTTAACTTGAGTACCACTGTAGAAACTGTCCACTGCTCTGCAGACCAGATCAGTACCATCATTCCTTTCACACTTGACCTTTCTGAGATACTCCAGGATATGACTGAGTTCATTACAACCCAAGAAGCAGATACTCTGAGGTGTGTCCACTAGGTGACACTCGATAAGAACATCTTTTAAAACTTCAAGTTTTCCAAATTGGTTAAACACAAAACGCATCACCCAATCTCGAACGCTGCATGAGAGAACTTTACGGTCCCAAAAGGAGACAAGGAGGTTCCGGATTTCTTGGAGTAGCTTACTGCGATCTTCATCCGCAGCGAAAGGCCAGTCCCTGGACCATCCATTCACATATGCAAACCCTTTCACATCTTCGAGCTGATTCTTAATCATATTAACGGCAGCTACTGCATCAACTGGTTCCCAATCTCTCGCTGATATCTTACGACCCCAGTCTTTACTTATACTCTGGACCATATTCTTCGTTGTCCTAAGTCTATATAATGCACCATGTTCTTCCACAAAATGCTTCTTACATTCTTCAGCACGAAAGAACTTCTTCGAACAAATTCGACACAAGAAAAATCTCCATTTTTTTACTTCTCCAGCGGCATGAGTGAAAAAATTATCCAAAGCATCTCGTCCCTCTGTGCCATACAATCTCTCGACATAGCTTCTAAAATCCGCAATGCTTACTTTGATAAAATCTCTTTTTTGCTCAACATTCAAACCCGCCCAGTATGACTTCAATCCTTTAACGAGAGCAGATTCACTCTTGCTCGTCTCTTCTTCATTTCTCACCGACTTCTTAACTTCCTGTTCACGAGAGTTTCTTGACTCTTTAACGAGATCAGATCCATTCTTGGATTCAGCGATCCTTGACGGTGCAGTTTCGAGTATATGCTTCACATACTCCACGTTCTGAACAACATGTACACTCTGTTTTGCTTTGCGCAGAGATTCTCGGTAATACAACGTAGATTCAGTCTGTTGCGCCAATTGAAAGAGTGAAATTGCCGCAAGCGCTGAGAAATCAAGATACGGGGCAAAGATTTCTACAGAACTCAGAAAGTATGTGAATTTCACATCGGTGTTCTCTGCTTTCTTCGCTAGGACGCTGAAGATAGTACCTTGCAGGTGACACACGATACTCTTGTCCCTTCCTTGAGCGGAAGACAAATCTTCAGTTACCTCCAAGGCCTTGACGTAATCACCTTTAGCGTAGAAATCTTTGGCAAGTTTGAAGATTTTTTCATCCTCAGCTTCTTCCAAGGGAGGAAAATCCATGAATGGGGAGCGTAACAATTCTCAATGATCTTGAGTTTTTTCTTGGTCTCTCGAGAGGTTTTGGTTTAGAAGAAACAGAGTAGAAGAGGCGGGGAGAAAAAAAATCAACGAGTGAGGAAGATAAAAGAGAAAATACGAGAGAGAGGATTTAAAGAATGTGGCTTTGTCACGTACGAGGCACGTGACAGTAGACTCATTTTGGGCTTTGAGGAATTTCGTCGAACAAGTTGTATGCATTCTTCGTCTAGAGTCAATCATTAGACTTTTTGGATTTGATTGCACCTTTCCCGGAATAAATGGTGAAGAAGAAACCCAGAAATTGTGTAACGAAACTAAAAAACCTTCGAATTTGAGAGTGTAATGGGTTAAGAGTAGAGTAGTGTTCATATTCGGGATCAAACGAAATTGATAGGTTTCGGCGTGGAAGAAGAGTGATAAGAGTGACACAGAGATTCGATAACTTGGAAGGCTCATAAGATTTGTTAACCGAACTAATCTCACCGGTCCATTAACCGAACTCAAACCGAATAAACAAATCAATTTCGCCGCGTAATTAGAAGATCGACCCGTATTTTGATTATACCGAAATGGAATTAATTTAATTTGAAAAATCATATTAACCCGTTCCATTAACCGAAACAAAATCGGTAAATTAAATGCAAACCGGAACAGTGACCAGAAAAATCAATTTCGCCGGGGGGTTTGAACAGTGAACAGATTATTAAGAGTGATAGATGTTAAACATTACCATCTCTCATCATGTAATATAAGATTAATCAAACCATCCAGATTCTTGGAGCAAAGGAACAAAAAAAGAAAAATTACAATGTAGCAAAGTTTCACGCTGCCTCCATTCGTTTTACTGTTGGCCTTTTCACTCCCAACAAATGTACTTTGTATTCCAAACCTGCTGAGAATTCTGTGCATTAAAAGCAAAAACAAACAAATCATCAGAACCAAAAAAATGCTAAAAAACTTTCATATAAAAACATTAGAAGCATCATCATTCATTACCTGATAAGAGTGAGCGAGTTCTCACAGAATCAGTAGCAGCAGCAAAAACCAACTCTTGCGCAGGCATGTTAGTTAGAAAACAAGCGTTTTGCCCCACAGACATCT
This sequence comes from Erythrophleum ivorense, assembly GCA_026724425.1. Taxonomy (NCBI): domain Eukaryota; kingdom Viridiplantae; phylum Streptophyta; class Magnoliopsida; order Fabales; family Fabaceae; genus Erythrophleum; species Erythrophleum ivorense. Next base: position 1,966,163 of record JAIUCV010000117.1, on the reverse strand, counting down.
GAGTAACAACTGATTCAATATGTGGATTCATAGAACCATTCACTACTTGGGAAAGCCCCTCTTATCATGACATTCCGTTGAAACATCCAATCAAGGTCTTCGTTACAACGTGGCTGTTCTGCGTCTGCATCAAGGTCGTCGAACAAGCTACTAAACCACGAGAGTGCTTTCAGTGAAGCGTTCTGAATAGCGTAATCCTCCTTCTCGTAGAGCTTCCCTGGTGAACAATCTAGAACCAAATCTTGGGACTTTGAGAGAATCTTCACTTCACATCTATACCCTGATAATAGTACCTCCTCTTTTCTCCTGCTCCTCATATACTGGTTGCTGTTGGTACCATCTGAGTCTGAGTCTTTCAACTTCTTGAAGGATCTTATTATGTCTAAGAGTGGTTTCACAGGAGTAGTAGATATAGTAAAGATAGGTTCAGATAGTTGCTGCTTGCGGCAGAACATGCAGAGAATCTCCTTAGGAAGTGGACCTCTCCAATTAGTCTTTGTAGTAAATGAAAATGGCAACTGCGCAGCGATTAATGCTTGTCTTGAGAGTTTATAGATTCCATTAGGAGACACACCGCAACATATCCTACAGAGGCAGCCAAAAAACCATGATAAGAAGATACACAAAAGGAAAAAACAAAGACAGCAAAAGCTGGTTTAGGAGTAGAGAAAGACCTGTAAAATGACTTTAAGGTTACATCATCATGTTCAAGATCTCCATTGTAACCAACAGATGCAACGATGGCATCACCATGAATATCTTAACCACAAACAAGACTTGCTTTTGCATTCTGAGTCTTTTCCAAATGTGAAGATTCAGCAACTGGACGTTTCCCATCTGCTTTCCACGATTTATCCGAAGACTTCAACTTAGGAATCGCAGAGTATACTCTACACTCATATCCAGAGGAAGTTTTGCCAATCGTCCTGGAAATCATCACTAAGCCTCCTTCTTTCAAACCAAGCTTTTTAGCGATTACATCCAAGTAATACTGGTCTGGAGAAACAGCAAGAGTGATTGGCTCAACAACCTCTTCACCGTCAGTGGTACATCGTATATATACGGCCTTGAACGTTATGCTTCTTTCCACATGAGTAGGTTTTATAATTGCATGATAGTTTGGATTGATCCTTCGCAATGAATCTACTTGGGAAGATAAGACAATGTAGTCACACAACATTGCAGCAGCCTTTATGACATAGGACATGGCCAAGATAGGATCTGATCCCACTGAAGGGTTAATCACTTGACAGCGGCTGATAATCTTTGTATCAAATGTAGAAATGACAGAAACAGGAACCGATCCGCGACGTTCACCGTCTCTTTGCAATGTTGCTCTAACGTGACTAGCCAGAGGATGATCAGCTGAAAGAAACTGTAATGGAAACAACTCAAAATGTTTGTCAAATCTATAAAGTCATTTGTATATAAAGGAAATTGCTTTTGGACCTATTAAACTAACCTAATCAGAGAATATATGCTTAATGCGTTGAGCGATATCATCCCAAACTTGCTCCACAGTTGTATCATCATCATCATCATCATCCTGAGGATGAATGCCTAGCTGCAAACATGAATAGTATTGTCTGCTTAAAGTTTAGGAAACAAAGATACAAATACAGAAGCGAGAGATACCAAAAAACATACCTTCTCAAGAGCCAATTCAGCAGCGGATTGTTCGGAATCCTTCTTATCCTTGAAGACATTTGACATAACGGAGAATTCTGGTAGCTGCAAGTGGCATCTGTAGAAAAAGCATGGAGCTTTATTCTGAGAAGAAGCTTGAACTTGCTCAATTCTGTAACTTGCTTTGACACCAAACTTCTCATGTATAATTTCCTTTGGAGTAAGAGTCTGCTTCGCTTCACCCGCCATTAAAAAGCTCACTGTAGCCTTCTTTGATCACTGAGACAAACAAAAGGACTACAAATGATTCAATTACAAATGTGGTAACTTTTGTGCAAACAGTGCGAGTGCGACTGCACAGAGTCCCAAAATTAGGGTTCCTAAGAGAGAGATGATATTTAAATACCGGGATAGATAGGGTTCCTAAGAGAAGAATAGGACCTAAATTCTCTGTCTCGGTAAATCCAAAGGAGAAAATTACCTAAAGCTGATTAATGGAGATTACGCAGACAAACAGAGAGATGAAACGGAAGGATATGAGTTAAAGCAACGATTTTTCGTGGGGATGAAGTACAGGAAGAGGGTTTAAGCAACATTACGAGAAACAAATCGTCAATAACACAAACGATGGGTGGATGAAATCGAAATTCAGAAAGAAAAAACAAACCCAGGAGTAACGAAACGAAACGTTACTGGAGAAAAGCAAGCGAGAGTCAGTTTCGTACCTTCTTCGAGTGTTCAACGAAATGGCAGTTCTGTGTAGAAACAAAACTCTAGTTTGAGCGAGAAAGAGCAGAAACAGAGAGGAGTGGGGGGATGTCAAAATGTTGAGGTGGGAGCAAAACGAGGGTATTTTTGGATGCATTCGGGTATTCGGGCCGGGTTCTGGTCCGGGTATTCAGGTCGGTTCGGTTTTAATTTTTGCCTGGGGCGATTTCCGGCCAAGTCCGTTTTTTTTTTCAATCTGGATTTTCGCGGTCAATCGATACCAAATGGATTCCGGAATCTTGACTTATTTGTAAGCTTCAAAATTTGCAACAATCACCATATAAGGGCTATTTATTAGGCTGTTTTGATCTTTGATTCATTGCTTTTAGTTGCAGAAATTTTTCCTCATTACAGTTTCCATCTCTCTGTTTGTCTGTAAAATCCTTACCAACGTCTTTGCACAACTGTTAAAAAGCCTAAGACGGTTTATCAATTGTTTGATGTAGAAAATTCGTTTCGGATTTTTTTGTTAGTTAGGTGGTAGATTTATAAAAATTAAAAAGTTTGAAGGTTTTTAATGGTATTAATTTATTTAAGGTCATACACGCTCACTTCTCTCCTTTTCTGGATTACTTTCTGGACACGAAAAGGAGGAAAAGTAAAAGGCAATGACAGAGGTCGATTTTGCTGATTTCACCAAGTTTGGGGCAGAATTAGAATCGACGGAGAAAACTTCTCCGCCGTTGAAGACAGATCCGAAAGAGGTCCCCGATGCTGAGGCGGCAGAGGACTCATCAGATAAGCGAATTCTCCGACCCGGAGATTACAAGGATCCGGAATATATGAGACAGCGAAAGATGTATGCGGAGCAGTTTGAAAAGAGCGAGGTAAATAATTAAATATCCAACTCCTTTTAGATTTAGGGTTTCGGAGCAACCACCGATTTTAATCGTAGTTTCTCATGATGATTTTAGGGTTACGATGTGGACTGGGATAGTTTCGAGTACGACTTCGCTGCCGTCAAATTCGATTGGGGAGGAGAATTCGATGATGTAATGAGCAATAACGAGTTAATGGATTTGCTCATAAAGACTGCCATCGACGAAGAGAACGAAGAATCCGTAAGAGCTTTGCTTGCTTTGATTGATCTTTCTTCTCTGTGTTTTCTTCTAATGATTTTCTTTTTCTCTCCCTCGCAGGGAACAGATCTTGTGTTTGTCAAGTATGTGAGTGCCAATGTAATAGGCGTCCAAGGTTTTCTCTTTTACATAACCTTTTGGGCCAAAGATGTTTCTGAGCCAAATCCAGAGCCAAAACTTTACCAAGCAAAGGTGCGAACGTTCATGGATGAGATCTTGGTTCGTGACTTCAGGCTAAGGCCTACACAAGAACCATTTGTTGCATGAGGTACATTTTCTAACTTGTTCTACTTCTTGAGTTGAATCTGGAGGTTATTAGAGTTTAGCTCCTGGCTGTGCATGTGTTGTGTCGTTTAAACTGAATACTTTATAATCTTCGATGCAAACAGATGATGACGACTTGACTTCAACTCCGTGGTCTTCCAGTGGGAAGACACTTTATCTGGAGCATTAGTTCTGAAGCGACTTAATGTAATAATTGTTAGTACCGGAATTAGCACAATTCCTTGAGCCCGTCATAATTAATAACAATGCAAAAGCCCGGCCCATCTTCACCTTAACCTCCTCAGAAAAATGGCAAGTCTTGAGGAGAAAGGTAAATCTTGGGAAAAATGTCAATATAGAGATGCACCTCCTTGAAGAATGGAAAGAGATAATTACAAAGGGAATATTTCCTTTATGGAGAAAGAAGGAAGATATTCACGCAAGCCGACCTCCTCTCCTTATAAATAGAAGACCCCTCATTACTTGATGAGGATCCGGAGATTAATACACAACAGCTGAGAGCAGAGAGGCAAAAACCCTAGCATAAATTCGTCCTTATTCTTTGTTTACTCTTTTCCTTCGATTTCGTCTCGGCAAGCTTGTCGCCGAGACGCTTTTCCTTTGTAATCTCTTTTCATCTTCCAAGTTTAATAAGACTATTTTCCCAGTTTCCAATAACTCATCTGAAATATCCCGTCGCATAAACGTGTGCTATTTCCAGAATCAACAATAATACCCTAAATAATTATCGTGTTCAGCCTTCAGACTTATGCATTGTAGTTGGTCGTTCAAGTCTTGTATTTTCATTCTATCAAAGTTTGATTATCCAAATTTGATAGAAATGGGAGTGACTGATGAATGGTTACATTATGTTCTTGGGGGTATAAAGATGCACAGAATCTTGTGTCATCCTTAAAGATGGTGAGAGAGTACAACAAGTTTCATCTAAAGAGAATTCAAATTGTTTAAATTCTATGTTTTTCCAAATCATTGCTATTTTTCCTTCATTCATTGCTGTTTAATTTCAAGACTCTGACCGTGGTATACTGGTTGAGCGATATCATCCCAAGCTTGCTCCACAATTGTATCATCATCATCATCATCCTAAGGATGAATGCCTAGCTGCAAACATGAATAGTATTGTCTGCTTAAAGTTTAGGAAACAAAGATACAAATACAGAAGCGAGAGATACCAAAAAACATACCTTCTCAAGAGCCAATTCAGCAGCGGATTGTTCGGAATCCTTCTTATCCTTGAAGACATTTGACATAACGGAGAATTCCGGTAGCTGCAAGTGGCATCTGTAGAAAAAGCATGGAGCTTTATTCTGAGCTTCTCATGTATAATTTCCTTTGGAGTAAGAGTCTGCTTCGCTTCACCCGCCATTAAAAAGCTCACTGTAGCCTTCTTTGATCACTGAGACAAACAAAAGGACTACAAATGATTTAATTACAAATGTGGTAACTTTTGTGCAAACAGTGCGAGTGCGACTGCACAGAGTCCCAAAATTAGGGTTTCTAAGAGAGAGATGATATTTAAATACCGGGATAGATAGGGTTCCTAAGAGAAGAATATGACCTAAATTCTCTGTCTCGGTAAATCCAAAGGAGAAAATTACCTAAAACTGATTAATGGAAGAGATGAAACGGAAGGATATGAGTTAAAGCAACGATTTTTCGTGGGGATGAAGTACATGAAGAGGGTTTAACAAGCAACATTACGAGAAACAAATCGTCAATAACACAAACGATGGGTGGATGAAATCGAAAGAAAAAAGAAAAAACAAACCCAGGAGTAACGAAACGAAACGTTACTGGAGAAAAGCAAGCGAGAGTCAGTTTCGTACCTTGGAGTGTTCAACGAAATGGCAGTTCTGTGTAGAAAACAAAACTCTAGTTTGAGCGAGAAAGAGCAGCAACAGAGAGGAGTAGGGGGATGTCAAAATGTTGAGATGGGAGCAAAACGAGGGTATTTTTGGATGCATTCGGGTATTCGGGCCGGGTTCTGGTCTGGGTATTCAGGTCGGTTCGGTTTTAATTTTTGCCAGGGGCGATTTCCCGCCAAGTCCGTTTTTTTTTTTTCAATCTGGATTTTCGCGGTTGATGAGGACATCCAAGCCGAACCGGACCTAACCGAACCTCAAATGCAAGACCTTAATGTTCCGGCGGTTTATGAAGGAGCCATAACCAGACAAAGAGCTAAAGTCTTGCAACACAAGTTCAATCAAAGCTTAATGCGAGCTATTCTCAGAGCTGATCAAGAGAAGACTAAAATACAAGATGAACCAGTCTATGAGGCTAACGAGATACAAGAATGGGCTGACACAACTCAACCTGATCCAAGCTCCTGGAACCAAGAAGAATGGCCCCTTTTGCCGGTCCAAGCCCAAGCCAACATCTTGACCATTTCTTGTGAAAATCTGGGCACTTAAAGACGCCAACTCAAGTCAAGATAACCCAAGTCACGACTTCCCTTTTATTACACAACTCTGACCACGACTAGAGGTAAGAAAGGTAAGTCTTTAAGCTATCATATTTATTATCTTGACTAAACATTTGAATTTCTTGTTTCCTTGTTTCTTTTTAGTCAATTTTCGTTTTATTATGAATAAGCATGATTGTTGCACTTTCATTTATTTCCTTGATTTATGTAATCTGTTTCAAAGACCCCTAGAAGGGCACAGCTGTTTGGACTCTATATAAAGTCCCCTCTCACAGCATTGTATTTTCACCCTTGAATTAATAAACATCGAATTTTCTTCAAACTAAGTTTTTCTGTGTAAAAACTTGTCTTTTCTCTTTGCCTAAGTCGAGCCCCGTTCCTCCTTAGTCAAGAGAATCTTTGTGTTGTATCACGAGCCTTTCGCAGCTTGTGTGGTGCACTTTAATCCATTTTAACCTGCCAAACAGGTTGACAACCTGGTTGACAAGCCGTTTGTGGGAAGAACAGCTTGTTATTAAACCACCCGGTTCAATTGGTTAGAGTAGCTCGACCAGTTGCACCAACCCTCGGCTAAGCCGGCCCAAAGCCTTGAAAACCGGATCATACAAGCCCTTGACAGCTTGGTGCTTGTATCATTTTGGTATCAGAGCTGAAGCTCCTTCAGCCCAGGTTTTATCTATCCAATCTCTAGTTTTCTTTTTTTTATTTTATTTTATTTATCATCATAAAAAAAATATATATATATATATATATATACATATATATTTCTGCATTCATTGATATCTCATTACTTTGTGCAATTTAAAAAAAAAAAAAAAGAGTATTTTCCCCAGATTTTTTTTTTTTCTTTACACCTTCTCGTTTGTTTCATAATCATTTATACAAAAAAAAAAAAAAAAAAGGTGTAAAGAAAAAAAAAAAAAAATCTGGGGAAAATACTCTTTTTTTTTTTTTTTTAAATTGCACAAAGTAATGAGATATCAATGAATGCAGAAATATATATGTATATATATATATATATATATATATATATATATATATATATATATATATATATATATATATATATATATATATTTTTTATGATGATAAATAAAATAAAATAAAAAAAGAAAACTAGAGATTGGATAGATAAAACCTGGGCTGAAGGAGCTTCAGCTCTGATACCAAAATGATACAAGCACCAAGCTGTCAAGGGCTTGTATGATCCGGTTTTCAAGGCTTTGGGCCGGCTTAGCCGAGGGTTGGTGCAACTGGTCGAGCTACTCTAACCAATTGAACCGGGTGGTTTAATAACAAGCTGTTCTTCCCACAGACGGCTTGTCAACCGGGTTGTCAACCTGTTTGGCAGGTTAAAATGGATTGAAGTGCACCACACAAGCTGCGAAAGGCTCGTGATACAACACAAAGATTCTCTTGACTAAGGAGGAACGGGGCTCGATTTAGGCAAAGAGAAAAGACAAGTTTTTACACAGAAAAACTTAGTTTGAAGAAAATTCGATGTTTATTAATTCAAGGGTGAAAATACAATGCTGTGAGAGGGGACTTTATATAGAGTCCAAACAGCTGTGCCCTTCTAGGGGTCTTTGAAACAGATTACATAAATCAAGGAAATAAATGAAAGTGCAACAATCATGCTTATTCATAATAAAACGAAAATTGACTAAAAAGAAACAAGGAAACAAGAAATTCAAATGTTTAGTCAAGATAATAAATATGATAGCTTAAAGACTTACCTTTCTTACCTCTAGTCGTGGTCAGAGTTGTGTAATAAAAGGGAAGTCGTGACTTGGGTTATCTTGACTTGAGTTGGCGTCTTTAAGTGCCCAGATTTTCACAAGAAATGGTCAAGATGTTGGCTTGGGCTTGGACCGGCAAAAGGGGCCATTCTTCTTGGTTCCAGGAGCTTGGATCAGGTTGAGTTGTGTCAGCCCATTCTTGTATCTCGTTAGCCTCATAGACTGGTTCATCTTGTATTTTAGTCTTCTCTTGATCAGCTCTGAGAATAGCTCGCCTTAAGCTTTGATTGAACTTGTGTTGCAAGACTTTAGCTCTTTGTCTGGTTATGGCTCCTTCATAAACCGCCGGAACATTAAGGTCTTGCATTTGAGGTTCGGTTAGGTCCGGTTCGGCTTGGATGTCCTCATCATTAAAATGATACAAGCACCAAGCTGTCAAGGGCTTGTATGATCCGGTTTTCAAGGCTTTGGGCCGGCTTAGCCGAGGGTTGGTGCAACTGGTCGAGCTACTCTAACCAATTGAACCGGGTGGTTTAATAACAAGCTGTTCTTCCCACAGACGGCTTGTCAACCGGGTTGTCAACCTGTTTGGCAGGTTAAAATGGATTGAAGTGCACCACACAAGCTGCGAAAGGCTCGTGATACAACACAAAGATTCTCTTGACTAAGGAGGAACGGGGCTCGACTTAGGCAAAGAGAAAAGACAAGTTTTTACACAGAAAAACTTAGTTTGAAGAAAATTCGATGTTTATTAATGCAATGCTGTGAGAGGGGACTTTATATAGAGTCCAAACAGCTGTGCCCTTCTAGGGGTCTTTGAAACAGATTACATAAATCAAGGAAATAAATGAAAGTGCAACAATCATGCTTATTCATAATAAAACGAAAATTGACTAAAAAGAAACAAGGAAACAAGAAATTCAAATGTTTAGTCAAGATAATAAATATGATAGCTTAAAGACTTACCTTTCTTACCTCTAGTCGTGGTCAGAGTTGTGTAATAAAAGGGAAGTCGTGACTTGGGTTATCTTGACTTGAGTTGGCGTCTTTAAGTGCCCAGATTTTCACAAGAAATGGTCAAGATGTTGGCTTGGGCTTGGACCGGCAAAAGGGGCCATTCTTCTTGGTTCCAGGAGCTTGGATCAGGTTGAGTTGTGTCAGCCCATTCTTGTATCTCGTTAGCCTCATAGACTGGTTCATCTTGTATTTTAGTCTTCTCTTGATCAGCTCTGAGAATAGCTCGCCTTAAGCTTTGATTGAACTTGTGTTGCAAGACTTTAGCTCTTTGTCTGGTTATGGCTCCTTCATAAACCGCCGGAACATTAAGGTCTTGCATTTGAGGTTCGGTTAGGTCCGGTTCGGCTTGGATGTCCTCATCATTCCCTCCCTCTTCTAAAGGTTTTGACCTCAAAACTGGATCATCTGCAACATATGGTGATAGATCAGAGACATTAAAAGATGAAGAAACATTGAACTCACTGGGCAAGTCAAGTCTGTAGGCATTGTTGTTGATCTTCTCAAGAATCTTGAAGGGTCCATCGCCTCTTGGTGCTAGTTTTGAACTTCTTTGGGCTGGAAACCGTTCATGTCTCATGTGCAGCCACACCCATTCGCCTGGTTTAAATACAATGTCCTTGCGGCCTCTGTTAGCCTGTTTGACATACTGTTCTGTCCTCTTCTCCAAGTTCTCCTTGGCTTTTAAGTGTAGTGTCTTGATAAACTCAGCTCTCTCTTCTCCTTGTAAGCTCACGGCCTCAGCTGGTGGTAGAGGGGTTAAGTCGATTGGCGCCAGTGGTTGGAAACCATATACAATCTCAAAAGGTGACATCTTGGTTCCTGAATGTTGAGCTCTGTTATAAGCAAACTCAACGAAGGGTATACACTCCAGCCAATTCTTCAAATTCTTCCCAATAGTAGCTCGTAAGAGTGTAGATAAGGTTCTGTTCACTACTTCAGTCTGACCATCGGTTTGGGGGTGACAAGTAGTAGAGAACAAGAGTTTTGTGCCTAGCTTCCTCCATAGGGTCCTCCAGAAGTGGCTCAAGAACTTGGTATCGCGGTCTGACACTATTGTCCTTGGAACTCCATGTAAGCGCACCACCTCTTTGAAGAAAAGAGCAGCGGTCTGAGATGCATCATTCACCTTGGCACAAGGTATGAAATGTGCCATCTTGGAGAAGCGATCTACCACAACAAAGATGGAGTCTTTGTGATGGATCTTTGGTAAACCCAGAACAAAATCCATCGAGATATCTACCCATGGAGCTGTTGGAATCGGCAGAGGCAGGTAAAGTCCATGTGGATGAACTTTAGACTTAGCTTTCTTGCAAACAATGCAGCGAGCACAATGAGCTTCCACTGTCTTCTTGAGATGCGGCCAGTAGAAATGTTCTTTTACCACAGCTAAGGTCTTATCAACCCCAAAGTGACCCATAAGGCCTCCTCCATGAGCCTCCCTGACGATGAGATCTCGAAGAGAGCTTTGTGGTATGCAAAGTCTCTTCTCTCTGAACAAGAAGCCCTCATGAATGTAGAACTTCCCATGAGCGCCTTTGCTACATTCTTTGAATGTCGCTCCTAGGTCCGGATCTTCTGAATACAACTCCTTGATATATTCGAAACCCATGACTTTGGTCTCCATAGTGACAATAAGTGCGTGCCTCCTTGATAATGCATCAGCCACTATGTTCTCTTTTCCCTTCTTGTACTTGATTATGTATGGAAAGGTCTCAAGAAACTCCATCCATCTTGCATGCCTCTTCTTGAGATGGGTTTGGCCCTTGAGATGTTTAAGAGTCTCATGATCCGTGTGCACCACAAACTCCCTGGAAATCAAGTAGTGCTGCCATGTCTCCAATGCTCTAACAAGAGCATACAGCTCCTTATCATAGGTAGGGTAATTGAGTGAGGCTCCTCTGAGTTTCTCACTGAAAAACGCCACCGGCTGCTTTCCTTGGGTCAAGACAGCTCCTATACCAATCCCCGAAGCATCACACTCCACCTCAAATGTAGTGTTGAAGTCAGGAAGGACAAGGACTGGTGCATGCGTCAACCGATCCTTTAAAGTGTCAAAGGCATTTTGTTGTTCTTCTCCCCAGCTAAAGCCCACAGTCTTCTTGACCACAGCCGTGAGAGGGGCGGCAATGCTGCTAAAGTCTTTGACAAAACGCCGGTAGAAGCTCGCTAGCCCATGAAAGCTCCTCACTTGACTGATGGTGGTTGGTGTTGGCCATTCTTGGATTGCTCTTATCTTCTCTTCATCTACCTGTAAGCCCTGCGAACTCACAACAAAGCCTAGGAAAACCAACTTATCAGTGCAGAATGCACACTTCTTTAAGTTTGCATAGAGTCCCTCTTGACGAAGTGTCTCCAATACAAGCTCAAGGTGTGATACATGGTCAGTTAAACATTTACTATAAATCAGAATATCATCAAAATAGACAACCACAAACTTACTGATGTATGCTCTAAGAACTTGGTTCATTAGACGCATAAATGTACTTGGAGCATTGGTGAGACCAAATGGCATCACCATCCATTCATAGAGCCCTTGCTTTGTCTTGAAAGCAGTTTTCCACTCATCTCCCTCTTTCATCCTTACTTGATGATATCCACTCTTTAAATCGATCTTGCTGAACAATGTGGCTCCACTTAACTCGTCCAACATATCATCTAGCCGTGGAATTGGATGCCTGTACTTGATGGTGATGTTGTTAATGGCCCGACAATCTACACACATCCTCCAGGAACCATCTTTCTTTGGCACCAGAAGTACAGGAACAGCACAAGGGCTAAGGCTCTCTCGCACATATCCCTTGTTCAACAGCTCTGTTACTTGCTTCTCCAGCTCCTTAGGCTTGTTCGCGCGCCCTCTCCACTCGCTCCAGAGTAAAGTCTCGTTCCCAATTAACTTTCAGCTCGCAGGAACGGGTAAGGAATTCGGAAAGATCTGGCGGGAATCGAAGCGCCAACCGTCGATCTGTAAAACAAGAAGACCGAGCAATATTAGATAACGGTTCGCGAGAATTTGAAATACTGATTTTTCTTCGGCTCGTGGGCGCGTCGGTTCGGGAAGATGAAACGGCGCGACCTAATCCACGCGCTGGCTCGGGAAGGCGAAACGGCATGACCTAATTCCCGCCTAAACTTTAGGGCTTCCATTGAAGGTTAGTGGGCCCGGAGACGTTTCAGATTCTAAGTTCACATACCGATAAAGCAGTCGCCATCGTTTCATCAGAAGCGATTAGCGAGCCAAACATTTTGCGAGCGAAGCAACATTTGGCGAGCCATATCCACGGAAGAATCAAATGACAATGTCTTCTCACTTTCAAATTTTAGCTCGTCACTCTTACATCGAAGACTAACGAGCTGGGGGCAAACTGTTGGGGTCGGATTCCACCCCGAGATCGTCATTTGGATTGGACAAATGGAGGAAGACCGAGTTAGACCGCACCAGCCGAACCGCACCAAACCGGGCCGAGCTGGGCGTCAAACCAAAGGCCAGCCGGAAACTCCTTAATGGGCCGAACCAACATCCGACGAAGCGATTCGAGCCGAGGCCCATCAAAGACTTTCCTTGAACTGAAATCGGCGCGAGCCATAAAGGAAAGTTTACATTTTTGCGGAGGCGGCGCGAGCAGAAAAGGAAAGTTTACATTTTGGCGTAAAGTCGGTTGTAAAAGTCGGTTCCTATTCTCTTATAAATAGGAACCGATAGTCATTATTTAGCAGAGACTTTTGGACACACCTAAAAGGCACACGCCACACATATTGTAGCTCGCTCAACAGCTAAATAAAATAACCATCATTTGGATCGACTCTTGTGTTTACTTACGAAATTCTCGGCTCTCCCTAAAAACATTAAGAATACCGTAGTGCAGTTTCGGCTCGCACATTCAGATTGACTTCATCCCAGGCGCAGCATTACCCAACAAACCAGCCTATAGAATGAGTCCTGAAGAGTCTAAGGAGCTGGAGAAGCAAGTAACAGAGCTGTTGAACAAGGGATATGTGCGAGAGAGCCTTAGCCCTTGTGCTGTTCCTGTACTTCTGGTGCCAAAGAAAGATGGTTCCTGGAGGATGTGTGTAGATTGTCGGGCCATTAACAACATCACCATCAAGTACAGGCATCCAATTCCACGGCTAGATGATATGTTGGACGAGTTAAGTGGAGCCACATTGTTCAGCAAGATCGATTTAAAGAGTGGATATCATCAAGTAAGGATGAAAGAGGGAGATGAGTGGAAAACTGCTTTCAAGACAAAGCAAGGGCTCTATGAATGGATGGTGATGCCATTTGGTCTCACCAATGCTCCAAGTACATTTATGCGTCTAATGAACCAAGTTCTTAGAGCATACATCAGTAAGTTTGTGGTTGTCTATTTTGATGATATTCTGATTTATAGTAAATGTTTAACTGACCATGTATCACACCTTGAGCTTGTATTGGAGACACTTCGTCAAGAGGGACTCTATGCAAACTTAAAGAAGTGTGCATTCTGCACTGATAAGTTGGTTTTCCTAGGCTTTGTTGTGAGTTCGCAGGGCTTACAGGTAGATGAAGAGAAGATAAGAGCAATCCAAGAATGGCCAACACCAACCACCATCAGTCAAGTGAGGAGCTTTCATGGGCTAGCGAGCTTCTACCGGCGTTTTGTCAAAGACTTTAGCAGCATTGCCGCCCCTCTCACGGCTGTGGTCAAGAAGACTGTGGGCTTTAGCTGGGGAGAAGAACAACAAAATGCCTTTGACACTTTAAAGGATCGGTTGACGCATGCACCAGTCCTTGTCCTTCCTGACTTCAACACTACATTTGAGGTGGAGTGTGATGCTTCGGGGATTGGTATAGGAGCTGTCTTGACCCAAGGAAAGCAGCCGGTGGCGTTTTTCAGTGAGAAACTCAGAGGAGCCTCACTCAATTACCCTACCTATGATAAGGAGCTGTATGCTCTTGTTAGAGCATTGGAGACATGGCAGCACTACTTGATTTCCAGGGAGTTTGTGGTGCACACGGATCATGAGACTCTTAAACATCTCAAGGGCCAAACCCATCTCAAGAAGAGGCATGCAAGATGGATGGAGTTTCTTGAGACCTTTCCATACATAATCAAGTACAAGAAGGGAAAAGAGAACATAGTGGCTGATGCATTATCAAGGAGGCACGCACTTATTGTCACTATGGAGACCAAAGTCATGGGTTTCGAATATATCAAGGAGTTGTATTCAGAAGATCCGGACCTAGGAGCGACATTCAAAGAATGTAGCAAAGGCGCTCATGGGAAGTTCTACATTCATGAGGGCTTCTTGTTCAGAGAGAAGAGACTTTGCATACCACAAAGCTCTCTTCGAGATCTCATCGTCAGGGAGGCTCATGGAGGAGGCCTTATGGGTCACTTTGGGGTTGATAAGACCTTAGCTGTGGTAAAAGAACATTTCTACTGGCCGCATCTCAAGAAGACAGTGGAAGCTCATTGTGCTCGCTGCATTGTTTGCAAGAAAGCTAAGTCTAAAGTTCATCCACATGGACTTTACCTGCCTCTGCCGATTCCAACAGCTCCATGGGTAGATATCTCGATGGATTTTGTTCTGGGTTTACCAAAGATCCATCACAAAGACTCCATCTTTGTTGTGGTAGATCGCTTCTCCAAGATGGCACATTTCATACCTTGTGCCAAGGTGAATGATGCATCTCAGACCGCTGCTCTTTTCTTCAAAGAGGTGGTGCGCTTACATGGAGTTCCAAGGACAATAGTGTCAGACCGCGATACCAAGTTCTTGAGCCACTTCTGGAGGACCCTATGGAGGAAGCTAGGCACAAAACTCTTGTTCTCTACTACTTGTCACCCCCAAACCGATGGTCAGACTGAAGTAGTGAACAGAACCTTATCTACACTCTTACGAGCTACTATTGGGAAGAATTTGAAGAATTGGCTGGAGTGTATACCCTTCGTTGAGTTTGCTTATAACAGAGCTCAACATTCAGGAACCAAGATGTCACCTTTTGAGATTGTATATGGTTTCCAACCACTGGCGCCAATCGACTTAACCCCTCTACCACCAGCTGAGGCCGTGAGCTTACAAGGAGAAGAGAGAGCTGAGTTTATCAAGACACTACACTTAAAAGCCAAGGAGAACTTGGAGAAGAGGACAGAACAGTATGTCAAACAGGCTAACAGAGGCCGCAAGGACATTGTATTTAAACCAGGCGAATGGGTGTGGCTGCACATGAGACATGAACGGTTTCCAGCCCAAAGAAGTTCAAAACTAGCACCAAGAGGCGATGGACCCTTCAAGATTCTTGAGAAGATCAACAACAATGCCTACAGACTTGACTTGCCCAGTGAGTTCAATGTTTCTTCATCTTTTAATGTCTCTGATCTATCACCATATGTTGCAGATGATCCAGTTTTGAGGTCAAAACCTTTAGAAGAGGGAGGGAATGATGAGGACATCCAAGCCGAACCGGACCTAACCGAACCTCAAATGCAAGACCTTAATGTTCCGGCGGTTTATGAAGGAGCCATAACCAGACAAAGAGCTAAAGTCTTGCAACACAAGTTCAATCAAAGCTTAAGGCGAGCTATTCTCAGAGCTGATCAAGAGAAGACTAAAATACAAGATGAACCAGTCTATGAGGCTAACGAGATACAAGAATGGGCTGACACAACTCAACCTGATCCAAGCTCCTGGAACCAAGAAGAATGGCCCCTTTTGCCGGTCCAAGCCCAAGCCAACATCTTGACCATTTCTTGTGAAAATCTGGGCACTTAAAGACGCCAACTCAAGTCAAGATAACCCAAGTCACAACTTCCCTTTTATTACACAACTCTGACCACGACTAGAGGTAAGTAAGGTAAGTCTTTAAGCTATCATATTTATTATCTTGACTAAACATTTGAATTTCTTGTTTCCTTGTTTCTTTTTAGTCAATTTTCGTTTTATTATGAATAAGCATGATTGTTGCACTTTCATTTATTTCCTTGATTTATGTAATCTATTTCAAAGACCCCTAGAAGGGCACAGCTGTTTGGACTCTATATAAAGTCCCCTCTCACAGCATTGTATTTTCACCCTTGAATTAATAAACATCGAATTTTCTTCAAACTAAGTTTTTCTGTGTAAAAACTTGTCTTTTCTCTTTGCCTAAGTCGAGCCCCGTTCCTCCTTAGTCAAGAGAATCTTTGTGTTGTATCACGAGCCTTTCGCAGCTTGTGTGGTGCACTTTAATCCATTTTAACCTGCCAAACAGGTTGACAACCCGGTTGACAAGCCGTTTGTGGGAAGAACAGATTGTTATTAAACCACCCGGTTCAATTGGTTAGAGTAGCTCGACCAGTTGCACCAACCCTCGGCTAAGCCGGCCCAAAGCCTTGAAAACCGGATCATACAAGCCCTTGACAGCTTGGTGCTTGTATCAGCGGTCAATCGATACCAAATGGATTCGGAATCTTGGAAGCTTGACTTATTTGTAAGCTTCAAAATTTGCAACAATCACCATATCAGAGCTATTTATTAGGCTGTTTTGATCTTTGATTCAATGCTTTTAGTTGCAGAAATTTTTCCTCATTACAGTTTCCATTTCTCTGTTTGTCTGTAAAATCCTTACCAACGTCTTGGCACAACTGTTAAAAAGCCTAAGACGGTTTATCAATTGTTTGATGTAGAAAATTCGTTTAGGATTTTTTTGTTAGTTAGGTGGTAGATTTATAAAAATTAAAAAGTTTGAAGGTCTTTTTGTAATAAACGTTTTTAATGGTATTAATTTATTTTAAGGTCATACACGCTCACTTCTCTCCTTTTGTGGATTACTTTCTGGACACGAAAAGGAGGAAAAGTAAAAGGCAATGACAGAGGTCGATTTTGCTGATTTCACCAAGTTTGGGGCAGAATTAGAATCGACGGAGAAAACTTCTCCGCCGTTGAAGACAGATCCGAAAGAGGTCCCCGATGCTGAGGCGGCAGAGGACTCATCAGATAAGCGAATTCTCCGACCCGGAGATTACAAGGATCCGGAATATATGAGACAGCGAAAGATGTATGCGGAGCAGTTTGAAAAGAGCGAGGTAAATAATTAAATATCTATACTCCTTTTAGATTTAGGGTTTCGGAGCAACCACCGATTTTAATCGTAGTTTCTCATGATGATTTTAGGGTTACGATGTGGACTGGGATAGTTTCGAGTACGACTTCACAGCCGTCAAATTCGAATGGGGAGGAGAATTCGATGATGTAATGAGCAATAACGAGTTAATGGATTTGCTCATAAAGACTGCCATCGACGAAGAGAACGAAGAATCCGTAAGAGCTTTGCTTGCTTTGATTGATCTTTCTTCTCTGTGTTTTCTTCTAATGATTTTATTTTTCTCTCTCTCGCAGGGAACAGATCTTGTGTTTGTCAAGTATGTGAGTGCCAATGTAATAGGCGTCCAAGGTTTTCTCTTTTACATAACCTTTTGGGCCAAAGATGTTTCTGAGCCAAATCCAGAGCCAAAACTTTACCAAGCAAAGGTGCGAACGTTCATGGATGAGATCTTGGTTCGTGACTTCAGGCTAAGGCCTACACAAGAACCATTTGTTTCATGAGGTACATTTTCTAACTTGTTCTACTTCTTGAGTTGAATCTGGAGGTTATTAGAGTTTAGCTCCTGGCTGTGCATGTGCTGTGTCGTTTAAACTGAATACTTTATAATCTTCGATGCAAACAGATGATGACGACTTGACTTCAACTCCGTGGTCTTCCAGTGGGAAGACACTTTATCTGGAGCATTAGTTCTGAAGCGACTTAATGTAATAATACCCTAAATAATTATCGTGTTCAGCCTTCAGACTTATGCATTGTAGTTGGTCGTTCAAGTCTTGTATTTTCATTCTATCAAAGTTTGATTATCCAAATTTGATAGAAATGGGAGTGACTGGTGAATGGTTACATTATGTTCTTGGGGGTATGAAGATGCACAGAATCTTGTGTCACCCTTAAAGATGGTGAGAGAGTACAACAAGTTTCATCTAAAGAGAATTCAAATTGTTTAAATTCTATGTTTTTTCAAATCATTGCTATTTTTCCTTCATTCATTGCTGTTTAATTTCAAGACTCTGACCGTGGTATACTGGTTGATTCAACAACCTCACAAGAAAGTGGAAGTCGTTTCATTAACAGAGACAAAAAAAAAAACAGGTAGAATAAAGAGAGACGTAACAAAGATAAAGCAAATTAAACTCGTTAACAGAGGGAAAACCAATCTAGAAGACACTAAGAATGCAAGCTGGTTGATCAGATTTTGGGAACGGAAAATCAAAAGAAATAGAGATCTAAATGTTCAACAACATTCATTTCGCCAAAAACTCCATCTTCGGTAGTCTTAAAAAAGTGAAATCCTAGAAAGTAGTGGCCTCTTACTTTTTTGTCTTCTTTGGAAACCCTTCTTCTCTGCGTAATATATTTCGAGGAACAGTGAGCGTTTCCCTCGTTAATCTTTCCTGTGAAATTTCCCGAATCCTTTGTCTCCCCATTTTCTTCCCCAGCTATTTTGTACAATCCAGTAATATCCTTTCTTGTCCTTTCCAAAACCCAAAATGAGAACAGCATGTAATCGAACTTTATCATTTCATGAAGACTTGGGCTTATATATTCCCTGCAATGTGGTTATCAATAATAATCAAAACATATTTAGTTAAACAACAATAACACAGTATAGCGTATGTATAAACTTGAACAACCACAACCAAATTGTATAAAACTTTCTCTTATCACGATGATGTTGTTTAATATTATCAAATTAATTACACTAACAAATCGCCAAAGAAAATTCTCCAAGCTGCAGCGTTTCCAATGACAAGTTGCTCCATCAAAAGAACCTAACAAGTCTTAATCTCCAATCATTGAATACTCTCTTGCTTGTGCACCAAATTTGAACATGCTTCACTAACCTCAAATAAATCTCGAAATTTGTCCCACACTCCAATTAAACTTTATTATATACAGTATCACCTACCATGTGGCACTCTAGAACCAAATATTAAAAGTAATAACCATAGATCAACATACGAGATCACCTCGGTTAAAAAAACACATAAATTAATTGCTTTGTTCAGGTTTAATTTGGAGTTACGAAAATAAAACCGGAATTGTATTTTAGATCGGTTTCCTCTAATTTTAATTTATGAAATGTCTGTTAACATATTGAATTTTGGTTTCTTTCGATTCGGTTCAATTTTTAGTTTAAACTTTAAAGTAATGATCGGTTCTGGTTTGAGTTATTCGATTCATTTCAGGCCGGTTCGGATTTGTTTATATTTTTGGTGTACAAATAAACTTTGTTGTTACAAGACAAACGTAACAAAAACGGAAGAAAATCAATGTTGAAGAGAAGCTAAGACTGAGGATACAATGTGCTAATTAAACAACAATAACACAGTATATCGTATTCCATGTGCTAATTAAAGACAATGTAGTCACTTCACTTACGCCTCTGTAATTAGTTAGATTTCCCCACAACGGAATCACTCCAACCACCGGATGTCTCCACACCAGCCTAGCAAGCTCCACGTCATCGACCGGTTTGATGTTGATGAAACGGTCAATCGTCTCCACCTCAGCCTATAAGAAAAGAAATAAGCAACAATATTTTTCAACAAAGTCCTTAATTTACTTAATATCGTAAACAAAAGACAACCAAGTTTATACAACTATCGACCTTATACCATCATGACACAATGTGATTCATAAAACAATAACCTTACATTTTCATGGTGACACGTTTGTTTCGTGTGTTTGTAAGAACATTGGCCTTCCTCTAAGATACCATTGGTCGTAACAAAGTCTCCGAGAATTCCACTATCTCCCAATCCATGTATATTAACTTCCACATTGTTGATTAAATGCTGAACAGAAAAGGATCTTTGCTGCTCGAGTCTTTTACCAATGTTTAAAAGTGCTTCAACAGCTCTAATAAAAGCAATTGCCCAGCATATCACTACAACGAAAACCAACAATATGTTAATAACAATATTAGTCAACACAAATAATTAATAATTTTAAAATGATCAATTATAACATACACTCATCTCCTTGCTTGAGGACGTTACTTATAATTCCCATATAATTTCTCCAATCCCGCATCACAGGGAGGTCCTAAGCCATAAACAAACTCAAAGTAGTTAATTTTAAATACAGCATATTATTAAATAAGTAAAATTAATTCAAATAATATTTTGTGTTTTAAGGATAAATCACAATAATCTTACATCTCTTTCAGTTCCATCTTCTCCCACCTCCAGGTTTGTCTCTAAATTGTCCGGTTTTTTTTTGTCTTGTGTTCTTTTTGACTTCAACAGCCCAGTTGGATTGATCTTTTTCGTAGAGATGATCCCAGCAAATTTTATTTTGTTGTTCCGTCAAAACATGTTTCCAGTTGTTGACGGTGGGATGATATGTTTCGGGTTCTTTGACTTCTGCCACCAGATGATGCTCATCAATCTTAGGTACCAAAATAGACTTGATGTCCAGCTAAAAAGGGAAATTTCAAGACAAAGCAACGAATTATGATAGTTCAGGAATCAAAGTCAAACTAAGAAACCAGCATACCAAAATCAAACTAACCTGATCAGTTCCTAATGACTTGTATATGCCATGCAGTGTATATCCTTTTTCACCCGTGCTGCGAAATTCCATCTTACACATCCGTGGACATGTACTCTCTGCTTTTGATATATCATATCGATATTTGCTCTTTCCGTTGCGTTTGATGTCGGAAGTGATTCTGATAGCAAATATCGATCTGATATATCAAAGCGGGAACGGACGGGAATGGACAAGAACGGAGGGGAACTGACGGGAACGGGCGAGGAAGAAAAGCAGACGGGTTCTGGTTCAAAAGATGGTGAGCTACAGCTTCATACGGGTTCTGGTGGAAATGGATCAAAAGATGGTGAGCTACGTGTCTATGTGAGGAGGAATAAACAGAGTAAAGGGATAGTGGATGATGTGCCGGTTGCACTCAGGACACGAAAGCCAGCGCAATCCCTATATGGACGCCAATATAAGTTGTGTGACCGTTTCACGCCGGCGGCGTATAAGTAACTGATTCAGGTACGATGTAGCAATTTAAGGACAATCAGTTGAATATATTTTCTGGTAGAATAGATATCAAGATGAGTTTTAGATTAATGTTTCTTTCCCAAATTGATAATTGCAGGTCATTGTCCTTTGGAGTTTGCTAAGGAGTTGATCCTTCTACTTCTCTCTTTTTCAAAACTCTCAAGCGTAGATTTTCCGCTTCTAGATTCCTGACTTGGTTCTGATGTTTAAGTCACAACCCTTTTTTCCGATCTCGTCGAATTTCTCAGCTAGTTCATCAAACTTATTCTAAAGTTTCTACAATTCTTCCTCTTTCCTGTTTTTATAATTTTTGTCGAGTAGTAACCGCACCATATAAGGTTGTTAGCAATTTATATTATTTATGAAATTGAATATTGTTGTTTGAATTGTTATTTATTGAGTTATATGATTTGAGAATTTCCGCACTTAGAGTTATTTAATGTAAAAAAAAAACTGCGTTGTTTCACGGATATCCTGAAAAAGCCGGATATCTGATCCGTTGCCGGGCCTAATATTTAATAGTATGAACGCTGATTCATTAGACCATCTCCATCGCTAAAACCAGAATTTGGATTTTTAACCATTTTTTATTATAAAATCACTTTATTCTAAAAACTTTTGTAATGAATCTTAATTTTTGTATCCTCCATTGGTAGAACCATTAATATGGTTCTTAAACAAAAAAAATTCACTTGTGAACCTAAACTCAATTTCAACAGAGAGATTTTGTTTATAATTAATTGGTTTGGTTTACGCAGATATTCACTTTACCACCTGCATACAACCACAAAGAAAAAAGAAACCAATAGAAACAAAAAAAAATCAAAAAGAACAATAGATCCAAAAGCAAAAATGAGAAAGAGACTTCAAACGTTAATATCCATTCGCTTAGACCTTGCATTGCCATTGTTGTTTGTTTCATGTTGTACACTCGAAAGAGATAATCTTGGGATAGTGTAGTTACCAGGAGTAGACACCAGTTGCTGCAAATACAGCGTCGAAGGAGGAGTTAAGTTGCGTTGTGCTGGAAGTGGCGGTAACGTGTTGTTGTTGTACTTGTAAGGATCTCCATGTAAACTGCAATGTGTTCCGGTTGCTGCAACCTCGCCAATTTCTGCAAATTTGTTTTTGTTCTTCTTTGAGAGAGATCATGAACGAATATAAACTCCTCTACATATAAAAATTCACGCTTTATGACATTGTTTCAGTCACAATAAAGATGAACAACATGGATATAAGTTGAGAGAGATAGACCATTGATTTGTGAATAGAACAATGAGCGGCAATCTTTGTATCTCTGGTGCCCTGATACATCCCAGAGTTCAACAAAATAATCTCAAAACTTAATCAAAGAGTATAGAAAATGCATAGAGGAGTTGGACGATATGGATAAGTGGCCTCATGGGAAGTGTCTTCAAGTAACGATCATAAACTACAGTTAAACAAAGAGAAATCTCATCACGATTAAGCATTGCAGGCCATTCATAAACAACAAAAATAAACCAGAGAATCTAATCAGATCATAGACACAAATGAACAAGTTTCTGAGAAGATTCATGAAGAGGCAAACTGAAACATGAATCATCAAACTCACAAATTTTGGATTGCAGCCTTCAGAAATCAGCTTCAATCTTTCAGCTTCAGTTATGGATGGACGAGAGTTGCCTTTGGAATCTGGAATACTCCACGAGAGTTGCCTTTGCTCAGTCCGTTGACGGCGTAGAATCGGAAAAGGCCCAATCGTGACCGGAAATCGGAGGTAGAGAAACAGAGAGATAGAGATAGAGATAGAGAGAA
Organism: Erythrophleum ivorense; assembly: GCA_026724425.1. Classification (NCBI taxonomy): domain Eukaryota; kingdom Viridiplantae; phylum Streptophyta; class Magnoliopsida; order Fabales; family Fabaceae; genus Erythrophleum; species Erythrophleum ivorense. The sequence continues at coordinate 1,943,351 of JAIUCV010000117.1, read as the reverse complement.
ACAGTGACAGGGAGACAAATATTAACAAAACGGAGCGAGAAAGAGAGACACGGAGATCATCTTTTCCGATCACTGGTCCGACGGAGACCGATCGACGGCAAGACATTGGGAAGAATGCGATTCGCATCGCGTGGAGAGAGAGAGATAGAGAGAAAAAATAATCCGTGAAAACCGTAAACACGACACGTGTTCGGTTTTTAATTCAGCAAAAGTTTTTTGGGTAGAACTCGGTTTTAGATTAATGTTTTGTTAAATCTTTTTTTTTTTATCTATTTTTAAGTTTAAAACCCACGTTAAATCTCCCGATGGAGATGCTCTTACATCAGTTCTTCGTTCTTTATATTATTAGATAGACTTCAGAAATTATAATTACTGAGAATTTAACATAAATTAAAAATATAGACAAAAATATGAAAAAAATTAAGCAAAACATAAATAAATAAAAAAGCAAAAAATGTAACAAATCATACAAAAATCTTCTATATATCAAGTATTAGTGTAATAATTTGATCATTTATGTAGGGACAGATCTAGGATTATTGTCACATGTGTCACTGTGAAATGATATGATTTTCTTTACAGAATAAACAAAACTTTAAAAAAAAATCATTTTGCTTCTCAAATCAGTGTTGAATTACGGTTCACTTCTTTTGCATACCATCAACCTCTAATTTTTTTGAAATCATCATCATCTCAAACCAGGGATTAACAACCCTACATTTATACGACCAAAATGCTCTAGAAACGGCAAGATATTTGTAGAAAAAACCCCGTGAGTGTCACGTGTTTTGATAAATCTTAAATATATTGTCGACGAGATGACAAAGAAAAAATATGTGCACTGCAAATTAAAAGTGTGTTTTGTATCATTTATTTTTAATATTTGCATAATAATTGCATCACTTATAAGTAATGTAATTGAATTTTACGGTCAAAATATTTTGGAAGTAATTAACTGATACACTAGTATAGTATGGCATACAGCTACGGGGTTGCCGGTATTGTACGCCATTTTTTAGTTGTATATAGGGCTTTTCCAACCCATGTTCAACTCCTTATTAGTATGATATTTATGAGAGAAAAATTGGTATGGATGAAAAAATTAAACTAGTTTTGTGGTATATTTAAGAATTGCCCCATTCATGATATTTAATAGAATACAGATAAGCTTAAGCATATATAGAATAATAATGAATAAATACAGATTATGCTACATACTATTACTATACGTCAGTCTCACACATGTCTTTCATAGATGTTACGTGGTCAATTTTTCACTAAACCATAAACATGCATGTTGGTGTTTTTGACATGCCCACGACACAAAAATACAAGACTTGAGATTAAAGGATTGCATGAGTTAGGTTCCTTTTTCCAATCACGGAGCTAACATAACAGTATGACATTCCTCTTAACCTTTTGCATTCATTGTCACATAGTTTTGTAAAAAAAAAAAATTCATCCCACTTATAATTTAAAAAAATATCAATATAATAATAAGTCAAAATTATAAACAGTTTTGTCGACCACTTTTTCTGAAATAGATGACTTACCAAGAAACATTCAAGATTGAAATTTGTTAGGCTAACAACCTCTTGGTTAACTTTTTGAATCATTGTTTGGAAAAAGAGGGCCACAAGTCCCTTAAAGAGAACGTGACTCTGAAGTGTACAATGTTATATCTACTCGTATAGGATTACCTATTTCCTTGTACGTTTTTTCTTGTAATAGAACCACATTCACTTACTTTCTTAACTTCATGTGAAAAGAGTAGCATTCACTAAATTGGCTTTTATGATATAATGTTTATAAATGTGAACGTTGATATTTACGTTTACGTTTACATATTGCAAACATTGTCTATAATTTCTAAATGCACATATTTTTTCAGTTCTTACAACATTACAGTCTCAATTATATCAGGCGAAAAAATCGTATGTCTGCCTTTACGTATGAAATTTTTAGATTATATGAAACGTTTTTTTAAAAATACTTTTTTTGTAAACTGTAAACCAAAAGCTTAAACTCAAATCATTTGCGTCTACGATTTACAAATATAATACTCTATCTGTTCTGAAATAAGTGACTTTTTAGAAACAAAAATTTGTTCACATTTCAATGTAAAAATTAATTGTATTTTGTTGTTTTGACTGTTTAAATTCTGTAGATTGAAATTTTATTGGTTAAATTTTTTGTAAATGATGATAAAACATATTTTATTTTGAAAAAAATAAAAAATTAAAAAATTTCTTAATATTTTATTTTTTTTGTTACAGTTCAGAGCATTAGTTATAACATTAAAACTCGTGGTTTCATTGAAAGACCTATAACATAAATGCAAACGTAATTGTAGTTAAAATAAAATAAAAAACGTACCCAGTCCCAAATGCAGACGTACTCGGTACTTCATGGACCGTAAATTGCGTGTATGAAAGTTTCTTAAGATAATCAGTTATCAACCTTTTCTTTATCCAAAAACACACGCGCACACACAAAAATAAACTAAACTTTCGTTTGTCTATATACATTATCGCAACTTTTTGTTGCGATTTTAATTCCATTTCTTTTAATGACCAGTGATTTTTTCCCTTATTGTTTGTCTATGGTTGTGACTCATAACTTATGAATTGAAATTGTTCGTTTGTAACTTTTCCTAGACGGATGTTGGTTCTACGTTGGTAAGTTTTCACATTTGATTCATTCAAGCTTACGTAAGCTAAACATTGTGAGCCTATATATATTCACATAAAATAAAAGTGATAAAACAAACGCGATACGAAATGTCAAATGAAAAATAGAAATTTAGTGGGGGGGAGATGGTATATTATACTAATTAATTAGATGGTATTACATACCTTCTTTTTTGGTAATGGATCAACAACCTAATTAGTTCTCCTCCCATCTAGAGTGGTCATCGAGAGTTCTATTTTTTTTTTTGAACAGAATATAAATATGATAAGTAATTTTCTCATTAATCATTCGGCCACAGAATTTAAGGCAACAAACGCAGGGCTTGTTTAGCCAAAGCAATAAACTTAAATTAAACAGGGAGGAACTAGCGATGATGCCAGCTAGTATTCCACGGAACTCTGAGAAGCTTGAGTTTGATAAGATTGCTTCGATTACAAGCTGTGAGTCATTGAGAGTTCTTATAAATTAAGTTTATTCAGGGAGAAAAAATATAAAAGCATCGAGTACATCCTGAAATTATATAGTGAACTATTTACAAAGTATTGAATAATTGAATTACTTATTAGTTATTAATCCCAAAGATGAGATGTGAAGGAACATGAAGGACGCAAGGAAAATTACAGAATGCATGAGTGGGAAGTTTAATCAGAAAGTTTGGTGCAGGAGAGCTCTACTAGTTTGTTTTGTGTCGGATAATATTATCAGTTTTAACACTCTCGTAATTGCTTATCAACCTGAAAAAAATATATATATTTATGCGCATAAAATTCTTTTGTTTTGTATTTTGATAAAAGGTTTGTAAATACATTTTTATTGAGGTATATATTCTTAGCTCCTTTTGAATAAAAAAATAAAATAAGATATGAGACTATTGGTAGCTTGGAAGTGTATCGAGAACATCACATTCGATTACATATGACAAATAATCCCAGCTACTACGCCTATTAGCAATATGCTCTACAGCTATTAGTAGTTATGTCATCTCTCATAAACCGACATGAAACTAAGATTTGTATCCCATGTGATTTTTGAGGGTTATTAGTTACAATTATACTTACAATTTACAGCTATTAATTAATTGATGTAAGTTATTGGATCTATGTTATCATATCGGTTAGGACTTAGGAGCATCTGCGTTATATAGGTGATAGATCCATAATTCAAGTTCCAGATTCATGGCACTACAAACGGATGCAAAGTTCACTATACTATTGACATACTGATTTCGTTATGTTTCTTCAGTTTCTCATGTTTTGTTTTCACTAATACGAATTCCTCTATAATAAGTTGCTAATTCTATATATATTATTAGTTCTCTTTTGAATCCACTCAACTCTATTTGTAGATTTTTTTTTAAAAATACAGTATTTGTCTTCGTGACATAGATTATTAATTAAATTTTCAAAGAGTTGCATCATCATTGTGTTTCTAGAATTTTGTTTTGGTATTGCATATCAGAAAATGTTACAAAAAGGTAAAAATTTAAAAAAATCTAAATGGTAGATTTACTTTTTGTTTTTTTTTTTTTGTTCAGAAAATGGTAGATTTTCATATAAAGATTTTAACGCAGTTATTAAAGATAAAATTTTGCATGCAACGAAAAACAGCATTCACATAATTACATACATTGACTTCACACTACTTGTAGAGACATCTGTATTCATTTCTGAAACATTATTGTATAAATTTAACAAGAAAGTAATGAAGAAAACCCTAATTAAAGCTTGTTGCTGATGCAGCAACAGACGCCACTTAAGAAAGCTACTAATGTCCAAACTTGTATGTGTGTTTGCTTCGTCCTTCACTCTATAAATTCACTTAATCTCTTCTCTCTTTCACTCATCAAGTAATATTTTTATTTCACTTCTTTTTAATTTAGAGTGTATTATATATTAAGTTGTGACAAAAAAAAAAGATTTCGTAAGGGAGTTTGGCTTTTGGTTGAGTTGTTTTTTAATACATTGTTCTTAACAACCACTTTTAAAAATCTCTTCTCTTAAACATGTGTACTGGAAAATTATCACACACAAAAGCCTCACCCAAGGTTATTCAATAATTGGTTACTTTTCTTTCTTGGTTAACTTTAATAATTGGTTGCTTTAGCTGTTAATTACTTTCGTGCACTTATATATTTTTATATACACCTTGCATGTAAATATTTTTGCACGTATCTAGTAATATGTACATCAACTAAACAAAAAGAGTTATATTGACAAAGTGTTTCTTTATCTTGCTTTTCAAAGTTTGGGAAAACAAGTCCAACTTCGTCTGTACTCTCCCTGGGTTCCAACGGTAAAGGAATGGTGAGATATGAAGATTCTAATTTCTTTATTTACATTGAGTTTTTTTTTTTGTTTTGTGAAGCATTGATGTTGATGTGTATGTATAGTTTTAACCTTATTATTTCTCCACATTTTTAATCAATTTCCTCATATTTTGTGGGTCCATGATGACTAATTTGGGAAAAAGAAAAGACTTGCTTGAAGACTCTATCATGTATACCAGTATATATATGTTTGGCCTAAAAAAATCATTTGATGGGAAATAAGTTTATGCTTAGTAAAGGTTTTTAGCAAAAACAATAACTCTGCCACAAAAAATTTCGCCAAACTAAAAGAACAAAATTATTCCTGTTTTGTAATAAAATATATCCAAATAATCATAGTTTTTTCTGCCACTTTCAGTATAATTGAGTTACAGTTTGAAAGTCCTAATATAAATAGTAATAATGAAATGGGAAGTTTCTATGGTAATATATCCCTACAATTTATAGTCTTTAGAAAATGCTACTTCATGAAAAGTTTCATTGCAACTTTGAGTTCTTGTTTCGTGTGGTGTGATCATTTTCAAGCTATAGTATATCCGGAAAGGTGCCGTACCCAATTTTCTATATAAAATTAGTTAACTAGTAATTGATTATCAAAAATGTAAATAGTATATTACACGTTGAGTGTTACTCTACCTAGATATACATTGTGTCTGGCTCGTGAAGTACTTCTCGGTCGAAAAAAGAAAAATCCTATAATGTACACAAATAAATACCATAGTGATCAATGTAAATCCTCGTATAGTGATTCAATTATTTACTGAAAATTCTATTGTAGACCAAAGTGGAACTCAAAGACAAAGGGCATGACAAAACCAAGGCAGTCGCCGCTAAGGTATCCAGATAGAGATTCTATATAATTCTTTTCAATTTTGAACAAAAAAAATATATAATTCTGTCAAGAAAATAATATATCGACAGTATTTTTAACTTACAGAAGAAAAGAAAAATGCATATGTCACATGAAAGTATTATACTCAAGAAAATATACTATAACTGAATTACAACTCTTACTCGCGCGCCTCGTTTTATATCACTATATATAACTTTATATTTCTATACTTCAATTCGGTTTATATCTCTAACTATTTAAAGATAAATAAATTTTTAATAAACGTTTTATTTGATTTGTTAAATTTTTATAGTAAAAATAGGGGTCCCCAAATATATTGAAAAAAAAAAATTAATAGTAACAGTTCTTTTAAATCAGGTCATGTTTGAACTCACAATGTGTACATACTAAAATACGGTGATACTAATACATTAACATATTTCTTCTACGATTAGTTAAATATCCATGCATGGAAATTGTTGACTTTATTTATCTTTTAATTAATCAGAATGCTGCAAAGGCACCAGCAAAAGAGAACAAGAAGCCTCTTGAGTTTAAGCTTCATTCTGGCGACAGAGCAGTCAAACGTGCAATGTTCAACTATTCGGTTTACTCAAACTTCCTCAATATTAATTTATTTTTCTTCATTTTTTTTTTTTTTTTTTTCACTTTCCTCATTCACCATTCATCGTATTCGCAGGTTGCAACTAATTATTATATCACGAAACTGCAGAAAAAACAAGAAGAGAGGTTGCAAAAGGTAACTTACACCCAAAAAAAAAGATTAGACGAGAGAACAACATTAAACAAAATTACTGGACTCTCTAATTATATGAATATGGCTAGTCCAAATTTGAATATTTGGTTTATTTTTTGTTGAATTTTCGAGACCAAGTGAGTTTTGAGCAAGTGAAGTTACCTAGATCCTTCTAAAAGTTGTCTCCTTGATCGCCCGTTCGATTTTCTTATTTGGGAATGGCTATTGCAACTCCAATGGGAAGATGCATGGGTTTCGGTCCATAACTTCTCTTAACCATTACAAAACGATGGATAATCAGAATAAACCATTTCAAATGAAAATACTCAAATCAATGCTAACCTTGCTGATATTTGGATTGATATTAATCCTTGATCACTGTTAGCTAAAAGAGCTAAGTCCGGTTTACTTCGGTTTGAGAAGAAATTTGAAAACTAAACCATGTTAATATCGAACCATTGAACAGATGATAGAAGAAGAAGAGATTCGTATGCTGAGGAAAGAAATGGTTCCAAAAGCTCAGTTGATGCCTTTCTTCGACCGACCATTCCTCCCACAAAGGTTAGTTTCATCTCATAATATGACTTCACAATGTTATGTAGTCTTACTACAAATTTTGTTTTCGAAATTATAAATGTTTTTGGGTGTAGATCGAGGAGACCATTGACAATGCCAAAGGAACCAAGCTTTGGAAACATAAACAGCACTTGTTGGACTTGCGTCTTTAACAACCAACACTATCTTTACCATGTTCACCATTCTCATGCTTAAATCTTGAGAAGCCACTAGCTCAATTAGAGGCTTTTGCTAATTTTCATTTAAATTTCTCTTTTCCATGCAATTTACCTTCTTCTTTTTTGTTACGTTCTTGGCAGATTATATCCCTCTTCTTTTGCCCTTTTCTTTTGTCAGTTTATTACGTAGATTAAATAAAAGACCGAGTCCTGATTTCGATTAATCATATTCATTCTCATTTGTTCTGTACATCAAATGGAGTGCTAATCAAATGGTGTGCTAGAGTTTTTGAGAAAAAAAAAAACAGCAATGGGACTCATGAAAAAACTCTTCAACTTTATCCAAAAAAAAACGATTCAAAATGAACTGGAGTGCAATAGTTTTTGGACAATAATCAGGACAAATAAACATAGAAACTTACATCTATAAGAAGGCACGCAAATTAAGGACATCCATTTTGATCTGGTGCTCTGATTTATTACAAAAAATCTTCAAAACATGAACTAAACATAAAATTCATGATGAAATGGTAGAAAAAGGCACTATTTATTTGAAATTACACGTGCGTTAGATTAATTGTGGGTTTTATAACGCAATCTATAATACCTTAAAATACTTTTTTGGGGCCTCTCAGGCCATCCACATCAGCATGCATCTAGAGTTCTGACGATGCCACGTGTCATTTTTTTTTTTATCGCTGTCTTTTTGTCTTCTCCCTCTACATCGCCGACGAGTCAAGTTCTCATCTCTTGATCGCTGTAGCCGTTTCTATTCTCCGCCTTAAACCCACCTTCCGTATTCAATTTTCTGTTGCTCAATATCCAGTACTCCGAGATCCGACCGGAAATCGCCGATGATAGTCACTGTGCAGCCGTCTTCTTCCAGATTCCCGATCGGCACACCGACAGATGGAGTTTAGCGTCAGATCGGGATCGCAGTCGATTTGAGCAACGAGAGTGCTTACGCAGTCCAATGGGCTTTTCAGAACTATCTGCGATCAGGAGACGCCGTCGTTCTCCTCCATGTTCAGCCGACTAGCGTCCTCTATGACACCGATTGGGGAGCCATTGACCTTTCGCCGCAATGGGACCTGGAGGTTGCGAGGAAGAGGGGACAAGGATTAGTACCATGATGCTTCGGATAAGCAGCAGAAGCATGCTTGACTTCCATTGAGGTTGATTACTTGATTTCCATTTAATTAGGCATACGTTTCTCTTGGCTTGGTTTAGAAAATGTATCTTTGCCTAACACATAAATCTGATTAAAGATTTGGGCTTTATCCTATCATTCAATCTTAGGTTTTGCATAAAGAAAGTGAGACTTCCTGAAGATTGATCTTTGTTAGACTTCCCTCAAATGGCTTTGTTTGCATCCTTCAGAATCATTACCTTTGCTTTGTCCTGTCATTTTTCAAGGTCATTCTGGTAGTTGTATAGTCGGTTTTGGAAATGTAATACCTCTTTAGGTTTGTTAAAAAAACGATTTATAAAATCATTCTTTGTTACCCCTTCAAATTGCTAAGCTCTCGAGTAGTGTGTCCATGGATATGTTAAGTGATTCCTTCACCAGCTGGATTAATCAATGATGACTGATCTTGAGTCAGCTTTCATGTTGCAGAAGCAGAACATAGAAGGAAAAGGAAGCGTTTATGTGCCCTTGGTTTGTAATAATTTATAATCGAAAGAAACAACACAATGACCGATCTTTACTCCAAGGGTATGAAGACTTCAAAATCACTTTCTTCACACGTAATGTCTTCATACTTTTTATTTAAAATAAATCATTTTCTTTGATTTACAGATGGAGTTTGTTAAACTATTGTGGACTTTTTGTTGGTTGCGATGAGTTTTGGGTAGTAAATCAAATCATTATACATCTGAAGTTTTGAGAGAATGAAGCGTTTTGTTCATGAAATGTTTGGATATTTTCTGTAAATAGAAATCTCATATTTGGCATTCTTGGTAAAGGTTAAGGAGTTTCCAACTTTGTGATTTTGGTAAATCTCAGTGTTTTGTGTCGGTTTTTAAGCAATTTGCCCCCAAGTTCTTGAATTAAAAGAAACATATTGGAATCAAACATGTCTTGAATTTATTCGTTTTCACCATTTTTTTTCTTCTTTTTTTCCTTCTTTGATCATTGCATTTGAAGGAACCTTAGCATCTGATTTACTATGCTTTGCAAGAGTCCTGCTAAAGAATTTGTTAGATGAATGACGACGGTAAGAAAAATATTGTTTGTCTCAGGTGGAAGCAATCGAGAGCTGTGGAGGTCAGTTGACTGCTGATGGCAATAAGAAACGAACGAGTGGTGTATAAGTGGTGTGGAACATCATCAAAGCAAGACAACCTGCACCTCACATAGAGGAAATGAACAAGACAAGGGAATTTGAGGTCTGTTCGTGGCTATTATCTTATTACAACAGCATGAGTACCATGTCTTCTTTCCTATGCTCCTTATTCTCTCTCTCTCTCTGTCGGTGAATCACCTCTGTCTTACAGCTGATGCAAATAACATGTTTTTTTGGAAAAAAATCGAATTAGAATCAGCTTTGTTTAGCTTATTTTGGAGGACGAGAATGGATATTCAGATTGGAGGAAGAGATTCGTTCGCCAGAACCCGTTCTTTGAAGAGCACTTCCCATGATCGCTTATGGTCGGCTACGTTTCTCATTGTAATTTCCATCTATGGATGCTTTGGGATCTGTTGGTCTCATAGCCGTGACTCTCATGCTTGCATTTGGTGAGGTGAAAAGAATTTGATCTGATTTTAAGGTTGCCCAAAAAGCATTACGACCTGTTCAGGTAATCAACTGCGAATGTATAAGAACATTGTTTTTGGAGTGTGAATTTATTTGGATTGTTTATTGTGTGTATGTGGCTTTTAATTTGACAGTGGTACGCAAGACAAATGAAAACCGAAAAGGAACTTAGAGAACAGCTTAAGCTTATGGATGTTGTGATTGAAGTTCGAGATGGTAGGATTCCTTTATCCACGACCCACCCAAAGGTTAGTGTTTTGAAATCCGGTTTTAGAATATGATTTTGCTAATCATGTGTGAGAAAGCTAGAAGATTTACAACTCAAATTGGTTATTGAGTAAGCATTCTTTAGGCTATCTTTTCGTAAGCAGTCATTCGTTATTTCGTACACATAGTTAGAGGCACAAGGTGTATGCATAACCAGGTTTATAAAAATAGTATTTCAAGGATTCGAAGAGCACTTCTCAGGATCGCTTCTGATCAAATACGTTTCTATTGTAATTTTCGTCTATGGGTGCTTACTGCTTTGGTATCTGCTAAGTGCTAATCTCATACTTGCATTTGGCGAGGTAAATAGAATTTGAATTAACTTTCTGTGTTGATCTGATTTTTAAGGTTGCCTAAAATCTCACTGTTCATTAAGATTTAACTCAGAGAGGACGAAGAAAGCAGAGAAATAATTTTTTAAAAATAATTAATTAGTAGTGTATTCCAGTAAATGATTAAAAAAATTTCTTGCAAATTTAGATATGATTGACTTAATAGGCTTTGCTTGAGGTGGACCATTTCTTATTTTGGTTTGCTTTATGTGTATCGAGTCAGTCTTCATTCTTTAATCTCAATGCACATAATTGGTGATTATATTATTTGATGAGTCACACAACCAGGTTTGTGTTTCTGAGCAAAAGATAGAGCACATATCTCACCATGGATACATTATGATCATGGTTGACATGTTCTCATGAAATTCAGCGGGGACAGAAATATGTACTTCACGTATTTCTTTCTGTTAGGTGTTGTAACTCTAACCTGTGCTGAAGCTCTTAAAACACAGAGTTTCAGAAACAGGTAGGAAGATAATTGATTTCAGAAATACTAATCTGAGTTAGGATGAATCGTAATTGGAAAGACAAAGTTGATGAGTGCTACTTAATTGGAAAGACAAACTTATCTTCTCATATGCACTAAAACACCAAATATATTACTTATTACAACGAAAGCACCGCATATGCTTATGCTATCAGTGACCTATACCGTTTTCTCTTATGCTTATCCGGGTTCTAGGCAGGTTTTTCCTCTTGGATGAGTCGTTCTTGGTTGACAACATGCTGACGTTGAGAGCAATGTGAGTGGGTTCTTTTGTTAGAGTAAAATTTTATATATTAGAAGGTGAGTTCTCTTGGTATCTTTCTGTTCCTTTACTTCATTCACGATGCATAGTGGTAAATCATCAATCATCATCAACGGAAAAGCCATCATCATGTTCATGAAAATTCATCAAATCTGAGGAGTGGAAAGACTGGATGCATGTTTGTTTTTGCACTTTTATGTTTGTGGATTTCCCTTTCAAATGAAATATCTATGATGAAGACGGTGAAAAAATCGGAAGTTAACGTACTAAGTTGCCTTTTGTTTTTAACCTTCAACTAGGTAATCGGATTCCCGCTGTTAAACAATTTCCCCTTGGATATGGTGTTCATTCCAGAGTTGGAATGGAGTTACCGAAAATTGAAGTGCGGCTCAAGGATACATATATAGAGACAGCGGAGGGAGAATTTATCATGTATATTAGGAATCTGCATCTCTCTTCTCCAATGCAGTGTCACCATCCCAGATCCGGCACTTACTCTTTCATCCACAGAATAATATCTAATGAAACGGTACATTGTTATGTATACTCTTTCTTTTACGGTATATGCTATAAATAAAATCTTTTTTTTGTCAAGCTCTAAGATTTCTCTCCTGGGATCCCAAACGATAAGAAAAAAACTACCGTATATATACAACGAATACAACTATGCCTATACAACTTACCGAAGATGCCTAGGGTCAATCAAACGGTAACACAAGCCGATCAATCTTACACTATGCACAATTATTCATTAAAAGAGGAGGAAGCGCACAAAAAAAAATATCATACACAAAAATGAAACAAACATAAAGACACAAACTATATACATAGAAAGACGGGTGGGGCTAAATATGGCTTTAACGTTGAGTAAATAACGGACCATTAAAACTTTTACACTTCATAACAAAATTACAAGAAACAAACACAATAACTTGGTTGTATCGAATATCAGTTATAACACAGATTGAGCACATCACAAACAAATAACAACCAAAACCTGCTTAGATATATTTTGCGAAATACATGGTTAACATGACAATGGTCTAAACTTTTTTTACTAATTAACGCTTTCAATACAACCCGCGCTACTGCCAAATACATGGTTAACATGACAATGGTCTAAATTTTTAGTAACCAAAACCCAGGCGTAGCCCACAAGAAAAGAAAAAAACGTAACGCATTTCAACAAGAGAAATCAAATGTTAACTTATTCAGGTTAAAGCCAAAAACTTTACAGAAAAGTAAAGACTTTTGAGACTACGACGAACCCTCTTCATTGTTCAGAATCTTTTATCTGTTTCTTGCTCGTCTTTGCGGTGAAAATCGCCATCAGATCAGCCACAAGCTCCTTGTCATGGTGCTTCCTCACATACCTGTCTAAGAAAGCTTCATTCTTTATCGCCAACACAGTCGACATTGGTGGGAGTTCGCTTCCGAGCAATCCTTTCGCCATGAGGGCTTTGATTACGTTACACCTCGGGATAGTCCTCTTCTCCAAGCTGTATCCAAGCACTGCAGGTGTTGAAACCACAGCCTTTAGTGGCCAATTCATCTTCTTCACCAGAAACTCAGTCTTCTTCTTCACCATCTCTGAAGAATATCCAATGCACTGAGGAAAGCGCTTGACCATCATCGTAAACTCATGTCTAGAAAATCCTAGTTCCAGAAATGTTTCCATGGAGTTCGACATGTTCTTCTCCGAGAGTGATAGAGAGACAGGCCATTTCCTGAACATTGCCCATACATCATCCACAGCAAAGCCTAACCTTTTATAGACTTGGACTTTCTCTTCTATTGCTTTCTTGCTCACTCTTTGAACAGTGCGTAGAGCTTCGATAAACTTTGAGGAGGTCGTATCAAAACCCATCTCAACAACCTTCTTGAGTGATTCTTCAAATTTTCCTCCTCCACAGACAAAAGAATGATCAGAGATGAGCAAGGGGAATAACAACCTCTGAGGCACGCCCAATTCTCTCAACACCAATACATTTCTGATTTTATTGTCCTGCCTACTACCATGTGGCAAAGAAGAATGACATAAAGTTTCGAACTTTGAACTCTTATCCGCTTTGATAATCTCTTTGACGAAATCGTAGTATACGCTTGTAGCTTTGTCCTTCTTCATTGCCAAGATTTTTGGAACTTTTGTAAGAATCTCAGTGAGCTCAGACCTTAAAGCTCCTCTGGACTGCAGAAACTTAAGCTTAGGACCAAGAGATTTCTCAGCATCTGCTATAAGCAATCGTGGATAGTTCGTAATGATGCTAGAGATCTGAGAATCTGTGAATCTATGGCTTTTAAGAAGTCTCAGAACAGAATCAGGATTTCCTTTCTCCTCGAAACTGACTTTCCTTGAGATCGATTCTGCGAGCTTTGTGGTTAAACCCAATGATTCAACGAGGTAAGAGACTGTAAAAGTCTTACCTTTTCGACCATCTTTAAGGCTAATATCACCAGCAGCAGTAGCAGTAGCAGAAGCAGAGTAGAACGAATTGGAAAAAGCAAACGCATTTTGTAAAAGCGTCACTAGATTTCTCGAATCACGCCATTTCTGCAACTTGATGACAGAGCTTCTTCCATGGAGTATCAGAGAAAACATGACGGAACCAGCTAATGCCACAGCGTAGAGTCGATTCGAGGAGCAATCTCAAATGCTTAACATCTCATAACTTTATGTTTCAATCTGAGAAGAGCGAGAACAACATTCATCGAGTCACTCATAGATAAACATTTACGATTTAGAAACGAATTTGGGAATTTTAGATGTTAAACCCTAATTTCGTCATGATTCTGAGTTTCTGACATGACACGAATAAGAGTATTGGGCCTTATTTGGGCCTAGAAGAGGAACGTTCATGAATAAAGCCCAAAACTAACTAGATCCCTTAATTACACGTATGCCACTCTTTCCTTTGTATTTGCATATTATTGAGAAAAGGTTCCGAAACTTACGAGGAATCATCGATGATGATCTAGTAATCTCTTATAGGACTAAACCCAAATCTTAGCATTATTTATTCACTTTGCATACAAGTGAAGACTCTTATTTAAATATATCCGACAAGGTAAGACATTTAGAGAGTACTCATAGATTGAGCATCACTGCTAGAATAAAAATTAGTAGACGAGAGAGACTCAAATTGAACTTGTACGGATAGAGCATCATCTACGACGAACCCTGTAGCTGGATTTCGGAGATCAGACAAAGACACGAATTGCTCGAATCCATAACCATCTCCCGGGGTATCGAACCATGATAGAACTGTCAAGAACAAATGAAAAGAAAAAAAAATTGTGTTGTACTAAAAACATTAAAGCTTGAAGACATAAAATCCTAATCATATAAACTTAAGAAAAATTACTTGGTTTTTCCAGATGTTTTGATTGCTTTTGGTCAAGAACTCGCAGCTTTGCTTGAACATAAACCTTTTCATAAGGCTTCAAGTTTTTATTTCCACTAAGTATCAAATAAAGAGACAACGAGTTTCCTTCTCCAGTGCCATTACCGTTTGGATACACCTTAAGCGCCCTGAAATAAATATATAACAAGAAGTTGAATATAATTTATAAGGATTTTATTGATATCTATACGTGTGTCATCATCAGTGGAGTCACCATCTTTTTCCTCCAACAGAGAATTCATCGGAGGTGTAAAAGTCGTTGTCCAATGTCGAAAACCGCATAAGCTTCCACGACTTAGGCTCGTAGACCGTCTTATCGGTTGATAATACCTCCCATTTGTTAAAGTAAGGATAAACATTGATGTCTACGCCAAATACACATTGGTCATTGTTGAAAATGTACTCTCTATTTGGAGATTGAAAGTCACCATGTTGGACGAAAGTTGGATTTCCCCAAGTTGTCCTGAATTGATGGAAACGTCTAACCTCCGTGTCTACATGTATTATATTGTGCATATCATATAGTGTCAATGTATATTGTGTGCTAGTAATATAAATAATTCATGATATTATTAGTTGAGATCACATACCCATAGCTGTCCAGTATTGATCCAAAGTCTTACTATAGACCAAAAAACTGAGAACAGCATAAACCTCACGGGTTTCTCCAACTAGCCCTAAAGGGTCTATTGCAACGTATGCAGAGATCCAATCCCCATAACTAGTCCTGTTCCCGAACGGTTCCAGGATAAAGGTCCTACACATAATCTCCCGAATAAGCAAAGGACAACATGTTGATAAGAAGTTAAATTTTTTTATTTATACCAGTTGAATCCGCCAACACTGAACGGACGAGTCTCATACTTTTGGAAGGTAGGCTTTTGAGTGATTAGTTTGGTGCAAGACTCGATCTGAACGCAGTAAGCGTTTGGTGGACGGTCTCGCATTTGTTCGACCAAAGTGTTCGCACCATTATCAATCGCGGCGACATTCGAACGGCGAGTGTTACAAGGCACTGCGTTGTTGGATTGTGTTGTAGCTATTGGATTTAATTGAATGGTTGCAAAGACAGCACAAAAGAAGTAAAAGAACAACAAGATTGCTCCATTCAGGTTGACATTTCTCTTATCGTTTAAGAACATTTTTTTCTTTTCCACTTTGGTTTCTATGTCTGTCCTTTTATCGACTTACATGCCTCATTTATGGGCGTGCAAAAAAAAAAAACTTTGTTTAGGCTGTACACATTTTATTCATGTGTTTAGAATTATGCACCCATGTTTTGTTATTCATGTAATTCATATTCTTTCTATCAATTGAAAATTTACAGTTTGTTCATTTACATTTTTCAAAAAGTTTTCGCATACGTTAATATATATATTATTTTATTCTGTTCTAACTAGACAGATAGATTGAACCTTTACCAAAACAGCTTTTCTGATATTTTAAAGAATAATCAATTGATGAAACAAAGTTACCGGCTAGAGGATGAGTAGATTCTAAATCAAAATAAATCAAGTAAAAATTACTTATTTAGATTACTCGGGGAAAAACAAAAGTGGTTACGTAGGGAGACATGTGACTCGGGGAAAAACAAAAGTAGTTACAAAAGTGGTTACTTAGGGAGACATGTGACTTTCAGTATAATTGGGATACATGTGACTTTCAGTTAAAAAATTTGGACTTGATATGAATTTTGTGTCTTTCTTTTGGACTTTTCCTAAAGGGACCATTTGATCTCTTCTGTTCTCATCTTCACCATTTCAAAGATGCATGAGTGGGTGGTTTAAGAAGAAAGTTTGTTTTTTTTTTTGTCGGACAATATAACAAAAAGTTGTAGATAATAAAGTTAGTCAAACTTTTTCTTTTCTTGCCTTTGTACGTAATAAACAGATTCTGCAGCCTTAAAACATCCACACATGCAGGGTGCTAAAGTTTATTGCAACCGGCCAATCTCTGTTTACCCATATTTAGAAGTTGTCTCCAAATGTTTTTGTGTTTGGTAACCGTCACTTTGTTTACATGGAAGAAGAGTTGTTAAACAGCAATATTAGTCTAGGAAGGTTCTCTAGAGCCACTGTGAAGAGCCCACCAAGAATAAACATCAAAACAAAGGCAAAAAATATTCTCCACATGTATTTCAGACTTTGTTCTCCTTCACCTTCTGGTTTCAAATCCCTTCTGAACTTTGAATCTTTGGAACTCTGCAAAAAAAAAAGTTGGAGGCACATTTTTACACAACACAATTGTAATGGATGGTTTTGCAAGAAAATCACAAAGAAAAAAACAAAAAGCAAAGAGATTTAACACCAACAATAGGTAGAAGTTAGAAGCATTGAATAGTATTCTCGGTAGAAGTTAGACACTAAGAGTAATCATGATGGCAATAAACTACTAAGAGATTCATAACACAATCTCTCTATGAAGTTACTAACAAGAAACTTACCGTTGATGATGCTACAGAAGGAAATTGCTGCGGTAGATTCCGCTGAAAAACGACCTTCTTTTTCTCAGTTCCTGCAACAACAACAAAAAGAGATTAGAAACAAAGCATAAAACTAAGAGACGGTTTACTAACACTAATATAGAAATCAAAACTGTTAATTTCATCCTAATCTAATTACCAAAGTGCTATTTGATATTCGCTCTCCATACATATAATAAGAAAGATATATAAAAGTAAGCCTAAGAATCTAAAATTTAATGCCATAACATCCAAACGTATGCATCACTGTCACTATGATTAGAACAGCATGCATTTGAGCACATATCATTTTAATTTTCAGCTAATCAAAACAAGAATATTGAAACCGATTATTACACAAAGAGAAGACATGTTCTTGAAACTAAATCATTAAAAATCGACAAGAAATTAATGTTACCAGGAAAGTCAGCATCAGTCACTGTCTTCAACTTCCAACCATCTCCATAATTCACAAGATAAGCATCATCCCCAAAACTGATGGCCTCTTCACCTTCTTTCTCCGCTTCGATGTAAACTACTCGGGATTTTAACGAACCGAGCTTCCTATTGATCACGGAGACAGCAAATTCCGCCTTCGTCCCAGTCGTGAATCGGTAGTTCTTACCGGAAACATCACAAAAGACCTCCAGAAACTAATATAACATTCCACAATCACAACAATGTTTTTTAGCAAAGATCTTGACTTTAGAATAAGATAAATCTCAAGGAGTAAAGGGAAAAAACTTACAGAAGCATCTATGGGCGAGGTATCGTTTGTCATTGGACAGAGTACGACTTCAACCTTAAAACCAGAGAGAAGAAGAATTGTTCAGCTTTATATTACAAAAAAGGTTACAATCAAACTTGCCTAAATAAAGTAATTCTATACAATCCCAATATTAATTACAGAGGATTGATTCACAAACTCACGGGATTCTCTTTGAATAAGCAGTGATCTCCAATAAACCTAAACCCTAAATAAAACATATGTGAAGATGCTTGAAACTTCGAAAATCCAAAACTAAACTAGTTTATGTAGTGAAAACAGACATGCACAAATAACTATCTAAGAAGCTCTTCTTCAGACATTTACTGAGTTTTGTTCTAAACCAAACTAAAAGACGTATCAGTGATCAAATATGGTCTGAACATAAAGAAAGTGGATAATTCTACGAAAAAAATAAAAATAGATCGGGAAATTAAAAGTGGTCAAATCTGATCGGAAACAAGAAGTAACTAACTGATGAACAGAGGAATTGTATCGATTAGGTAGAGACTTCGATTGCGAGAGCGAGAAAGAGGGAGCCTAAAGTTTAGACATTCCCAGAAAACTGAATTAAGATACAATCAGCGGAAATAGAGAAAGTTGACACACGAAAACGCTCGTGAGATTGATTACTTTGGTTGGCGTATTCATTGTAGATTTTTTCCGGAATACCAAAGCAAGCAAAGGGTCATCAAAACTGAAAGTAATCTGGGATTACGGTAATTGTTGGGTTAACAACGTGAATAATCTTCCAAACTTTTATAAGAGAATCCAAAGTTATCTTAACAAACCACCTTATGATGGGAGTAACTATATGGCGGAGAATATCTATGCGATTGGCCCGAAAAGAAAGAGAGCTACTCTGATTAATGGATGCAAAGCAACAATGACCTTAGTTAAAATTCCACAGATTGGAAAAAGATGTGGAAGGGAAAATTGTGGCGTATTCATTGTAGATTCTCTGGTTATACCTTTGTTGTCTTTTGTATCTACAATGAATACACCACAATTTCTCTTTCCACATCTTTTTCCAATCTGCGGAATTTTAACTCAGGTCATTATTGCTTTGCATCCATTAATCAGAGTAGCTCTCTTTCCTTTCGGGCCAATCGCATAGATATTCTCCACCATATAGTTACTCCCATCATAAGGTGGTTTGTTAAGATAAACCTGGATTCTCTTAGAAAGGTTTGGAAAATCATTCACGTTGTTAACCCAACAATTACCGTAATCTCAGATTACTTTCAGTTTCGATGACCCTTTGCTTGGTTTGATTAGTTTCACTTTCGATGACCCTTCTGCTTGCTTGCTTTCACGGGATTCTCTTTGAATAAGCCGTGATCTCCAATAAACATAAACCCTAAATAAAACATATGTGAAGATGCTTGAAACTTCGAAAATCCAAAACTAAACTAGTTTATGTAGTGAACACAGACATGCACAAATAACTATCTAAGAAGCTCTTGTTCAGACATTTACTGAGTTTTGTTCTAAACCAAACTAAAAGACGTATTAGTGATAAAATATGGTCTGAACATAAAGAAAGTGGAAAATTCTACAATAGAAGAAAAATAGATCGGCAAATTGAAAGTGGTCAAATCTGATCGGAAATAAGAAGTTACGAATTGATGAACAGAGGAATTGTATCGATTACGTAGAGAATTCGATTGCGAGAGAGAGAAAGAGGGAGTCTAAAATCTACACATTCCCAGAAACCGAATTAACATACAATCAGCAGAAGAGAGAAATTCGACACACGAAAAGCTCGGGAGATTACCTTGTAATCAAGACTGCGAGTGATAGAGGAAGAGGGAGGTCGAGGTCAAGCGTCGACGATGTCTGGTGAGAAACTCTGTTTGTCTGCGAGAGAGCGAAGAAAGAGAGATGAGAGATCCAATCCAAATTTCGAAGAATAGTCAACTTACATCCTTAACCGCATTGAACCGAATTGAATAAACCAACTTGAGGATCTTAAGTCTTAGGCACTTTTTCCCAAAACCCGTACCCGAACCGAACCGAAATATCTGAAACCAAACCGAACCGATATAAGACAATTTACTCAATAGATAAAATATTTAAATATCTGTGGGTATCGGGTATTACCTGAACCGAACCAATACATACCCAAATGACCCGAATTATAAATAAGTTTTTTTTTTTAATATTTCTATGAGTTTTCAGATATATTACAATTTTTTGATTTTTTTTCATTTAATTTTTCAGATTTTCAGATATTTTTTGAGTTTTCGTGAATATTTTCCGAGATTTTCAATATATTTTTGGGTTTTCATATATATTTTTTTAGGTCTTTGGGTATATTTTTAGGTTTTTGGCTAATAAATATCCGAAATACCCGAATCCGAACCATAACCAAAAATTTTTGGGTAATATTTGGTGTTACCGAACCGACCCGAAACCAAAAATACCGATCCGATACCGAACCGAAACTCCTTAGGAACCTATATGGGTATAAACTTTATATACCCAATAGACCCAGATCTAAACGATTCCTACCCGAACACCCGAAGTACCAGGCCTATTAAGTCTTATCGGTTAGCACTAGTATGATCGTATCTTAATAGGATGGTTTAAAATAGTTTTGATTTTGTGCTGCTAAAAAAGAAAATAGTTATTTTGAAAAATACATCATTATTAACTAAAATTATTTTTCATTCATTTACTGTAGTATCTTTTTATTTAATTCATAAAACAAGTATATTGTGGGTTCGAAAATCCATAGGATCTGATTTTAATGATTTAACTTTTAAGTGATGAATCCGTATGTATCTGATTTTATGTGTCAAATACTAAAATCCAGCTCCTAGCATATATATGTACCGAAAAAATGAGCAAGAATAAACATCAAAACTTTTGCAACCAATGTTCTCATTGCTGAAAGAAGAAGCTTCTTGTCAGTTTGCTACTACCTTACAAGTCATTTCCTAAGTATTCCTAAATTTTTGTTTGACATTGTTGAACAAAATGTGAGACGTAGTGAATTTTTTTTGGCTCATGCGATGACTTTGATGGATTCTGATGGAAGCTTGGAGAAGCATGCAAATTTTGAATAGGACTAAATGCACATTGCTTATGTGATGTCTCTAATTGCTAGAAACATTTGCATGATCGATCACAATCTCCAAAGATAATCGCAAAAGTGACGATTTTTCTGGCTTTGGTGAGAGCAAGATCACACAAGCACTTGAGGGACCTCTTACATTTACGCAAAGATAGGTTTGCATTAATCGTTTGTTCTTCTTTGAAATGTTCAATGGTCTAAAGTTCCCACTTCCTAAGACCAAACAGCTTGCAAATTAGACCTATTAAACATTTCTTCATTCTCTCTTTTCCCCTAATTTTATTTACTCGTTTGACTTTGACCCAACACTTGTAACCAAACCCTATAAATATGACTAAGAAAAAAAATAAATGCAAAGAACCTTAAAAACGCAAAACTATAATCTCCAAGTCACATATTTATTTTTTGCTGTACCAGAAAGATGGGTTTCATATGGGGAATGAGACTACGTGGAGCTAGCAAGAAGGAGATAACTCCGGTAACGAGTTGGTCGGAATCAGAACCGGAGATAACGATACCGCCGGAATTTCAATGCCCAATCTCAATCGACCTCATGAAAGATCCAGTGATTATCTCCACAGGCATTACCTACGATCGCACAAGCATTGAAAAATGGATCGAATCAGGAAACAACACGTGTCCAGTCACGAACACGATCTTGACCACACTGGATCAAATACCGAACCACACGATTCGCAAGATGATTCAAGGATGGTGCGTGGAGAAAGGATCGTCGTTGATCGACCGTATCCCTACGCCACGTGTCCCCTTGATGCCGCATGAGGTCAACGAGATTTGTAGAAAATTATCCTCTGCGACGTGGCGTGGTGATTACGGAAAGTGTGGGGAGATTATCGAGAGGATTAAGAAATTAGGGGATGAGAGTGCGAAAAATCGAAAGTGTTTGAACGAAAACGGCGTCGGATTTGTTTTATGTGATTGTTTCGAGAAGTTCTCGGGAGACGGGAAATTAACGACTATGTTAAAGGAGATTTTGTCTCTGCTGACGTGGAATATTCCGATTGGGTCAGAGGGTTTAACGAAGCTCGCATCTCCGTCGTCGTTTCGTTGCGTCGCGAGTTTGCTGAAGAGCAGAGACAATTCCGTTCGTGAAAACGCTGCGTTTTTATTGAAGGAGATTCTCGCGTTGGACGAAACGCGAGTTTACGCGTTTGCGGAGGAGAACGGAGTCGCGGAAGCGTTGGTGAAGTTGATTCGCGATTCGGTTTCGTCTAGCTCAACGAAATCTTCGTTGACAGCGATTTCTCACATGGTGTTTCAAAAGCCGGAGATCGCGTCTGAGTTTCTCGAAATCGGTCTTGTGAATCTAACGGTGGAAATGATAATTGACGGTGATAATAGCGTTTGCGAGAAAGCGTTAGCGGTTCTAGACGCGATTTGCGAAACTAAAAAAGGGAGAGAGGAAGTGAGGAAAAACGCGTTGGTGATGCCGCTTTTGGTGAAGAAGATTCCAAAGGTTTCTGAAGTAGCGACAAGGAGCTCCTTATCGGTGATTTTGAAGCTGTGTAAAACAGAGAACGCGTTAGCGGTTGAGGAAGCGGTGCGTTTAGGAGCGTTTCAGAAGGTTTTGTTGGTTTTACAAGTTGGGTATGGAGGAGAGACGAAGGGGAAAGCGACAGAGTTGTTGAGGATTATGAACACACAGATGAAGATAATGAGTGATGATGATGATGAAGATTGTGTTAATTCTTTAATGGATGTATCTCAAGAAGCCATTTTGATGTTTTAGGATAGATAAATTGTACAGAGGAAAAAAAAAAAACATTCTTTGCAGATCACGGATTTGATCATATGAAGAAGATAACCAATAATACTGTGTTGTGAACAGAGGAATATGAATTTTATGAAGTGTTAATTAAACTGAATTATTACTAATTTTATTGATCCAAATAATGTTAAAATAAACCGAAAATACAGTGACCATCTTTCATAAACGGACAAATTAGAATTCAACTACTACTATTCAAACGTTGAACAAATTAGAATCTTGGGGACTAAGGCAATTTTTTATGTGATTCTTGGTGACCAAGTCTTTTTTCATCAATATAATAAACTCACTTTCTTTTCTCTTTCTTCTTCATCTCATACACTTTTCTCTCACAACTCTCCTCAAAGATTTACTTCTGCATCTCAAAACTATCTCAATATGGATATGAAATCCAATTGTAGTTCGCAGATTCCTCTTCTTGGATGCGTCATGGACGTTCTTTTTCTAATGTTTACGTCATCCAGGTCATCGATTGCTAGTGACGCAGGCAAAGAAATTGTTGATACTCCGATCGCAGGGAATCTAGCCGCTCATGAACATTTCAGACAGCTACAGTGTATTAAGCTTTAATTAGCCCTAAAACTATATATAATCTCTCAGGTTTTTAGAGTATTCGAATTAGTAAAAACCATGTATATTTTGTTTACTATTTTTTTTTTTTGATAAAAATATTTTGTTTACTAGTTTGTAACCATATAACGTGGTTGGTCTGTGTATAAGTACGTTGTATGTGGTTAATATGAAGTTTTATGTCCTTTTTGTAATAGAAAGAATCATTATAATCTGCAATAAATATTATGTTTGATCACTATGTTTGATCACTATGTTTTGATCACTATGTTTGATCAGTGCTATTTTTCATCAAATATAATTCTGTTTATCACTGATCATATTAATGTTGGAGCATTTCTCTTGTGTATTTTTTTTTTATTTTTTTAATTTTTTGGTTTGTTTTGAATTTTGCCTTTTTGGTTTGCAAAAAGAGTAGGAAGTATGAAGAGATAACTCCGATCCGAATGTGGAAAGACTTTAGTTACATCACAGACAACACTTAAACAAGAAAATGGGAAGATGGAAGCTGGTATACTTCTTGCACAAGCAATACATTTCTAAGGTTAATCTGATGCAAAAGGCAGTCTTTTGTGGTTATTGAGTTATGGTTGTTTCATTGATTTTTTCATCTACTTATGTTGGTTTTGTGCAGATGGTGATCTCAAGAAGATTTCATAAGTTAATTAGCTCTTCTCGAAATATGACATTTTGTGACGTGACAAGAGTATCAATTGCTCTTTAATACCAATGAAAATATTAAGAAATTTACTATTGCGAATGAAAATTTAAGATAATCAAACTAAACTGAAAAATCAGAAATAAGAAAGATGCGTTTCATTCTAATTAGCCATTACTAATCCATAGCGTTTTGATCATGAAAGCAAAAATCCAAGATAAGATAAACCAGAAAACAAACCATAGAGTCATAAAGGTGGGAAACGCAAAATGAGATATTGCATCTTAAGCAAACAAAGTGTGCACCACTTCACTCACAAAGCCTGTTTTCAAAACCACAAATTCCATTTCTTTGCGCTTCAAAGCTTTAAACCTTTCTTCAATCTTCTTCTTCACCTCCACTGGCACCAAACTCCATCCTTTCTTCACATATTCTTCACTAACTCCAAAACTAGCAAACGATTCAAGAACGAAAGAATTCATAACCAAATCTGTTTCTACCTTGGCCCATTTCGCTTTCACGGAGGTTGTTGTGGCCTCTTCACTAAGCCGCTTACACTTCGTCTTTGGTAACGCTGAAGCAGCAGTAGTAACAGTAGAATGCTGCTCTCTTTCACATTCCGATTCAGTGTCAGTCTCCGAATCAGAACCTTGCATTGCGTCGGGGACAAGAGCGGAAGGAGTTTGTTGATTCTTGGCTTCGTTGGAAACGAAGGGAAGCTGTAGGGTTTAGTGATTATAGAGTAGAAGATCTCCCATTTATAATTAACACAAAGCGTCTTTTGGAATTTCATATTTTGATTAAAATTAAAACAAAATAATTAATGATAATAATAAAGTACTCTTTTCGATTAACGCAAGTGGTCTTTTGGAATTCCCGTTTTTGATTAATGTGTTTCCTGTGTATTAATGAAAGATTTAAGAACGTTTTTAAATCTATTATAATATTAGATGGTTACACTCTCTCTCACTCCAAGAGAAGCTGCCATGTGTCAGTCCAAATTTTTGACAAGTGTCTATTTTTCAATTCAACATCAATTAAGTTTTTTTATCAAGCAAATATTTACTCAATATAAACTACATAATTAAATCATATTTATTTCATGCAAACATATGTATATATAATATATATAAAAAAATTTAAAAATCTATATATAAATAAGTTGATAGTTTACAATGCAAATGATTTCCACCAAAAATTTGCATTTAAAACCACATACAATTAATTAAATCATACATATAAAACTTTTTTCATGAAAATATTTATTTCATATAAAATACACAATTAAAATATACATAAAATTCATGCAAATATACATAAAATATTTGATATTTTACTATTCAAATGATTTCCAGCAAAAAAAATGATGGAATTAATTTAATTTATTCATATAAAACTTGAATTTCACACAAAATAATAATAATAATAATAATAATAATAATAATAATAATAATAATAATAATAATAATAATAATAACTTCATTGATTTTACTTATTTTCTATGGTAACCTCACATAATAATTCAATTAAATTAAATGTTCATAACTAACAATTTGTAACAGCCAATTAAATTCTATGAAAATCAATGTAATGCTCAAAAAATTATGTAACTAAAACCACATAAAATTAATTTTCTCACAAAATGATAATATTTATTTCATAGAAACTAGAAAATTGAACCACACTCAAGTCATACAAACACATGTAAATCTTACATGTAAAGATTTACATGTAATATATGGATATTTTTTTCTTAAACAAAACAATAGAAAAATATTTAATATTTTATTATGCAAATAACGTCCATACAAAAAAATACAATTAATTAAATCATACATAAAAATTTTGAGATTCACACATAATAACTCCATTGATTGTATACATTTAATTAATGTAAAATATTTAAATGTGTCAATCATACTAAATATTTGCATTGTCCTAGAAAAACGAAACTAAATTAAATTTTCATAATATTAGATTCTAAGAACATAAAAAAGTTTATAGTCAATTAATCAATTTTAAAACTAGCCAAATAAATTATTAAATGTTTACAACATGTTATATATATATTTATATAATTCAAATCCACGCAACGCGTGGGCTTTTCCTAGTTTGGGGTATACAATTGAAATCTTTAACGCACATACTGACATATCTTTAACCCTCTTCGTTATCATCTGAGAGTTCAGAAAAAAATAAAGTAACGACCAGTTAATATTACAGAAAAAGAAACATATAAATTATAAGAAATGAAACCGAAAAAGCTGATGATTAAGAACTTACCACAGTGAGTAGTGGAAGAAGGTGCATAAAACCGAAAGTAACATCAATTTTTGAAACTTTTCAGTTTTGTTTCTTACCACAGTGAGTAGTGGAAGAAGGTGCATAAAACCGGAGAGTACTGCACAAACGTAACCTAACCGTTCCGTTCCTGCCGCAATAATCGTTATAATTGGAATAACCACGTTAACAACCACAACCACGGCTATTGTTTGGTTCTGAGAAAGAAAAAAAAATGCACGAGGTTTAGTGTCGATATAAAACTAATTAAAAAATATCTTTATATATAGAACAAACAGTTTAGCTAGAATATAACTTACGCGTTTAGGCCCGTAAAGTATGAAAGTACCCACAAAAAAGCATTGAGCAATGACACCAATTCCATTAATACCATAGACGAAAGCTTGACCGGTGATGCACCCGTAGTACGTCGATAGCGTCGTGTTCAGCAACATACAGACGTACTGGACATAACTGAGACCCTCCGTGGATCTTGTAATCCTCCAAATCTTCTCCGTGGATCTATCAGTTAAACTTTATGTACGTATATAGTTTAGAGTATACTACCACGCCGGAGAGACAACTAAAAAACCCGAGAAGAGTATTCCTGCATGCAATCAATACAAGAGAAGGAAAAGGGTTATATCTATACCCTTTATGATGCATAACTGAAATATAATAGAAGAAAAACTCTAACCTAACCATCCGGTGACAACTCCGATGATATATGCATCCATCGAACTGTTTGACGAGAGATAGCTTTTTTTTTTTTTTTTTTTGATGCTAAAATTATAAAGAGACGATGAGAGATAGCTAGCGCAATACATGTCAATATATAGGGAGATAAATTTTTACCTGCTACTTTCTACAAGTGCCGTGTTAGAGTTTTATGTCTACGTTTCATCCATAAACTTGAAAGTTGTGTATTAATTCGTGAGAAAACAAGAAATTTGAATTCAGATTTAGACGAAAGTAGCTATTAACACTGCTGTTTAAGAGACCTACTTTTCATTTTTCAAAGTAATACTATTCTGAGAAAGAGGTGAGTGCGTGCCAGGAATCCGATGTAGAACACATGCATGAATCTCCTCCCATCCACCATCGATCCTACGGTCACTATTTTAACTCCGAATTCGCATTAGTTATTGATAACAAATTCATGATCAAGTGAAGATAATGAGTGATGATGATGAAGATTGTGTTGATTCTTTAATGGATGTATCTCAAGAAGCCATTTTGATATTTAAGGGTAAATAAATTGTACAAAGGAAAAAAAAACATTATTTACAAATCACAGATTTGATCATATGATAACCAAAAATACTGTGTTATGAACAGAGGAATATGAAACATATGAAATGTTGATTAAACTGAATTAGTACTAATTTTATGTAATTGATCCAAATAATATTAAAATAAACTGAAACTAATGTGATGATCTTTCATAAACGGACAAATTAGAATTCAACTGCCGTGACAGAAAAGAAAGATACAATTCAACTAACTATGCAAATATTGAACAAATAAGAATATTGGGGAGTAAGCCAAATTATTTGTGATTCTTGGTGGCCAAGTCTTTTTTCATCAATATAATAAACTCGCTTTCTCTTCTCTTTCCTCTTCATCTCATACACTTTTCTCTCAAAACTCTCCCAAATATTTACTTCTGCATCTCAAAACTATCCCAATATGGATATGAAATCCAAATGTAGTTCGCAAATTCCTCTTCTTGGATGTGTCATGGACGTTCTTTTTCTACTGTTTACGTCATCCAGGTCATCGATTTCTAGTGATGCAGGCAAAGAAATTGTTGATACTGCGATCGCAGGGAATCTGGCAGCTCATGAACATTTCAGACAGCTACAGTGTACGAAGCTTGGTTAAATAGCCCTAATGTAAATAACCTCTTAGGTTTTTTCAACATTCGAAAGATAAGAAAAGCATCTATAGTCTAAATACTGTGTAATAGCTTGTAATATAGTATCAAAGAAATAGATGTCCTTTTTTGTAATAGAAAGAACAAGTATAACCTGCATATGATTTTTAAAGTAAGGTCTTCTCGACTTATGGCATTTGTGCAGAGTAACAATTACTAAGCCTTTCTCTTCTATCTAATACCAATGAAAATAGAAAAGAAATTTACTATTGCTAATGAAAATATAAGAGAATCAAACTAAACTGAAAAATTGAATGCCCACATAGACTTTAATCCAAGGAAAAAAGAAAGATGTGTTTCATTCTAATAGCGTTTTAAACATAAAAGCAAAAAATCCAAGATAAGATAAAACCAGAAAGCAAACCACACAAAATAAAAATAAAACATGGAAACAAACCATAGAGTCATAAAGATTGGAAACACAAAATGAGATATTGCATCTCAACCAAACAAAGTTTGCGTCACTTCACCCACAAAGTCAGATTTCATAACAGCAAGTTTAATTTCTTTGCGCATCAAAACTTTATACTTTTCTTCAATCTTCTTCTTCGTCTCCACTGGCACCAAACTCCATTTTTCCTTCACACATTCTTCATCAAATCCAAAACTCGCAATCGATCCAAAAACGAAAGATTTCTCAACCCAATTTGTTTCTTCCTTGGCCCGTTTCGCTTTGACGGAGGTTGTTGTGGCCTCTTCACTAAGCCGCTTACACTTCGTCTTTGGTAACGCTGAAGCAGCAGTAGTCTCTGAATGCTGCTCGCTTTCAGATTCCGATTCAGTGTCATTCTCTGAATCAGAACCTTGCATTGCGGCGGCGACAAGAGCGGAAGGAGTTTGTTGATTCTTGGCTTCGATGGAAACGAAGGAAAGCTGTAGGGTTTAGTTTAGTGATTATAGAATAGATCGAAGACTCCCATTTATAATTAACACAAAGCGTCTTTTGGAATTTCCTATTTTGATTAAAATTAAAACAAAATAATTAACGATAATACTAATAAAGTACTCTTTTCGATAAACGCATGCAAGTGGTCTTTTGGAATTCCCCTTTTTGATTAATGTGTTTCCTGGTGTGTATTAATGAAGGATTTAAGAACGTTTTGAAATTTGGGGTATACAGTTGAAATATCTTTATAATATTTTTAGTTTAATTTTTTAGTCAATTACTATACTAGTTTTTTTTTTTTTAAATAAACATTGGTAAATGAATTCCAAGTGGGCGGAATATATTTTACATACAAAACCTACCAACATTTAAATTTAGAAGATAACCTGTTACAGACAAAAAACAAAAACATTTAAAAGATCCAAATAAATGTTTAGTTTATATTTTGGATTATCGAAATTTCTGATTTGGATCATTGTTTATGTGATAATGTGCTGAAAAACGGTAAAATGTGGAGTTTGATCGCTGATTATTCACAATTAAATGGATGACTAATTGAAATTTTCAAAATTGATAGAGGGCTTGATTTGAGTTTCCATGTGTCTTCTATGACCTGTTTTCATCTTCCCATGTGTAGATATGATTCTGTGTTTGTGTTTGGACTTGTGTTAATTGATGAATTAGAATGTTGTAGGCATGATGATACATTGGTCTTGTTTTTTTTTTTGCATAGGTAACATTTTTTTATAGACATAGGTAACAACATGTGGGATAAGTCTTACTTTTGAATGTAGTGAAAGATCAATTTTTGAGTAAAAGTGCCAATATTTTTGATATTTTTGTTCTGTCTTTTCGTTACTTTCTTCATGGTGGATTGTGAAATTTCTTGTTTTGTTGATTGCAGCCAAGACTGATGTCAATGTGGGCTTCACTCACAAGCTTTGTACTTCTTTAATGAATCTCTGCTCCAATGAATCAAACACTTCCTTCTTTTCTCTATCTCTCTACTCTAAAGTTATATGTATGTATAAGAAAGGTATGCAATTAGATTAAAACTCATCACTATACATTTTCGGAAGAACAACAGAGGTTGTTTGCTTTAATGATTACAAAACAAAATCTCAAGAAACTATATATAAGAAATGAAAATTCAGATGAAAACAGTTACTTTCACATCGAATGGCAATAGAGCAAATCAGTGTTTTCCGAGATCATTGGTCTTGGCGCTTTGTTGAACGAACTCTGAAGCTGAATGTGCACAAGAAAATGATCCACAAAGCTAGATTGTTTTTTCTTTTTTTTTTTTCCTTTGCTTTGATGATACCGCGATGAAGAAACACTAAGTACAACACTTCTTTGTACCTGTAAATGATAAATGTCACTACAAGAAATATTGGTATTGATAGCACAATACGATAGCACGATTTTCATAACTGCTATTAAAGAAGATATATTGATTTAGAGTACTCTATTATAACATTTTTTAAATGCTATGCCGAAATTTCGCTAACCGGGAACAAAAATGACGATTGGAGCCTAATTTTTTCAATTTTTTCATAGGCCTCAGCACTTAAAAAAAAAAAAATCACAAGGCTTTTCCGTACAAAAAAAAAAATCACAAGCTCTAAAAAAAAAAAAAAACAGATCTCTTGCGAGTGCGATTCTCCTCCCTCTATCCTCTTCCTGTATGATCTACTCCTCAATCATCTCTGATAGAAGATGCTCCTCAATCTTGTGATAGCCCTCGTTTCATCATCTCTCTCCTGCTAATCCCTTAGAAAATTAGGGTTTTAGACGAGGAAGAAGACCAAGCGTCTGTCGACTTTCTCCGTCAGTCTCCTCAGTCTCGCGACGGCACTAACGAAAATCCCGACGGGAAAGCAGAAATTTATTTTCTGCTTGGATCGACTCCAGGATTGATTCCGATTACGACATATGTATTATCCTTGCCTTGCTCCTTCTTTTGTTTCATACCTTGGACCTCGTTTCTTATTGTGCTTTTTATTAAAAAAAAATTCTGGGTTTTGTGTGTGTTTTTAGAGTTTGTTGGGGTCTTTGAATTCCGATGATTTGACTCTGATATCTTTGATTCCGAGGATGACAGTTCACTGAGAGAGACTGAAGATGGAGACTGAGAACCATCTAAGACGAGTCCATGGTAATTTATT
Source organism: Erythrophleum ivorense (assembly GCA_026724425.1). NCBI lineage: Eukaryota > Viridiplantae > Streptophyta > Magnoliopsida > Fabales > Fabaceae > Erythrophleum > Erythrophleum ivorense. The sequence continues at coordinate 1,911,907 of JAIUCV010000117.1, read as the reverse complement.
TATTGCGTTTTTCCTCTGGTTTAGCTCATCCTCAAGTTGAGATTTTAGGGTTCATGCTCTTGATGTGTGTGGAGATTAAACCTTTGTGTGGAGGTTAAACTTTTATTAATAGTTCGAAATTGAACAGGCTAATTTATTTTAGTTTATGATGGCACAAAGGAGTGGTAAGAAACGGGAGAGAAGTTGCGGTGAAGCAGCTGGAGATAGTGAGCTATCAAGGGGAAAGAGAGTTCCAAGCTGAGGTTGAGTTTGTTCCTAAAGATAATTTGAAGTTCCGCTTACATGGTAAACAAACTTACATGATTTGATGATCCTTTTTGAAGATTTAGTATTGAGATGTTTATGAGATTGGTCTAAGTTATGATGAGCCTTACGAGAGTAAGGTATTGTACATTTGTTTAGATTCTTCAGATGTTAACTTTTCTAATTTCTTAGACAAGGTGTTTTAACATAACATTCTCATAGAAAATGTGTCTCCTTGGTGTTAATTTTTGTTTATATACAGAAATGTAGCTTGTTACAACAATAGTATCATGTTAGAACAAAGGAAGGGCTTCTGGTTATGGAGAAGGAATATGCTTCATCGGATTCTCATCTTTGTCTCCAGCCTCAATTTCCTTACTTCACGATTCCTGTAAAAGTAAGTTTCTTTTTTTCTTTTTTTTGTCCGGTCTAGTCTTTGCTTCGCTTATGGTTTTGACAATCTGTATTGTATTCTGATTTGATGAAACCATTGTGATATTTCTCTCTCTCTCTCTTGTGTTTTTGATTTCTGTTGATTCAGGATTTCTTCAAGACTTGGGAAGCTCGTGAATTTCTTAGTGGGGCTTTAGCTGGGGCCATGACCAACGCTGTTCTTGCTCCACTAGAAACCATAAGGTCTGTATAGTCCCTTGTAATCAAATCTCTTCAATGTAATCAATCTACTTTGATGTATTTCTAACTTAACGCTTTGGGATATTTTCAATCTTTTTATATATATTTTGATGTTTAGTAAAGACAGGTTAAGAGGCAGGGCAAATGTAGTTAAGCTGCTAATATGGCCTTACTAAGGTTTGTTATTAGGCGCTACTAATATTTGCAGCATGCTTTTCGCTAGGATAAAGTTGCAGGAACTAGCAACTTGTTTAAAAATCAGTTATTTTTTCAACTGGGACTTTGTAAAGTCTCGTACTTTTTTGTGGTTATGCAGATTGAACAATCACTGCAGAATGGTAGGCTGGAAAATCTTGTAAGCTGAAGACAGGACACTCAAATTCAACCGAGGAAGAAGTGTATTTCCCTTTTGTGTTTTTTATCTCATAAACCTTTATGATTAGTAATTAGTAGTCTTGTAATGTAGAAGTAGTATTTGAGGTTTTTGTTCAAGGATTAGAGTATGTAAGACTTTTTTATGTATTTATGGATTTTCTGTGAAATAAAAAATATATTTAATACATATAAGTATCACGTTAATAGAGATATACCTAAAATTAAATAGCACTAAAAAGAACTAAAAAACGCTTAACAATAACACACGAAAATAGCTACAGAAAGAATACAAACAGCAGAAAAAAATAGCTACAAAAACTTATAAAATAGCACAGAAAAAGTGCTACAATACAAATTAAAATAGCATTTAAAATATGTTATTAGAAACTCCAATACAGCATTAAATAAGCGCTATAATAAATAAACATATAATAGCACAACTCAAAAACGCTATTATATGAAGTGACCCTATTATAGCTCCGGTTAACACAGCATACATGAAAACGCTATCAAACACATATTATAGCACTAATCGTATGCTGTTAATGGGCCTATTTCTTGTAGTGTGTCGACAAGATTTTATAAACATGAACATGTATAAGATTTTTGATGTGTAAGTGTAGAGATTCACGGTTTTAGCGGTGAATCTGAAGAAGAACAAAAGAGAAGAAATATAGAGGAAGAGCAATGGCGATCCAGCTATAAACGAGAGTCGTGAGAGTTAGAGAGATTAGATTCATCAACTTGAATCCAGGGAGAGTGGCGTCGATCAGTATGGGCTACAAGTTGTATCAAAGCGTAGGTTGGCTACGCAAAAGAATACGAAGATGATTCAGAATCAAAGCAAGATAGGAGGAAGAGATTGCAACTTACCGAATTGGTGAAAACGATGAATGAGAAGTTTCACGGTACTAGGGTGAAGCGAAGACAAGTTCTCTTGGATTAGATCAACCAAAACTTAATCCAATTAACTCATGAAGTGTTCTCGATCCTTGACTCGTCTTTAAAACATTGAATAAGTTGTAGCTTGTTTCTTTCACAATCAACTTTGTTCATCTTTTGTCTATGAAGATTTCTTCCATACTTTGTTATTGGTTTATGGTTTTGCTTATCTGCAAGAAACAAAGGAAACCGGTTACTAATCATCATGGATCCTACTCCATGCAGATTTGAGATGGACAAGTTCGATGAAAAAGAGGATGTTGGCCTTTGGAAGTACAAGGCAATGGGACAGCTAGAGAAATATATAGGGTTTGGCATCAGTTCTCAGAGAAGGTTCGACTTTGTATGTAGACTCAGATTAACAAAAATAATGTTTTAAGCCAAAGTTATATTTAAGAAAGGTTTAGAAGGACATTCGAGTTAATATTGAGAAAAGTCATGCATGAGGATACCGATACGACCCTTGGAATGGGGAAAGCTTTGGAGAGTGACTACAAAAAAAAAGTCACTACCAAACAGGATTTATCTCAAGTAGGTTGGCAAGTAAAAAAAAAAATACTTAAAAAACTTTAAAGAAAATTGAAATTAAATGACAGATTGACCAGTAAAAAAAAAAACTTAAATTTTACAGTTTCCAAATAGGAAATCAAATATGAAAAAATTTGGAAACAGTTAATTTATAAGGGTAATATTTTATTAGAAATGATAAAAAAATCGAAATATGCCATTGGATATTATCTGTATTTAAATATTTCTCAAGATTTCGGGCTACAATATTCAGATTTCAGAGCTCAGTTTAGAAAACTTTCGAAATTAACAGAAGAAAGAAAAAAAAATGAAATATAATTGCCATCTGAATAAGATGTTATCAAATTAAGAGATTTTATTCTTCTTTTCTTTTTAGGTTATATTTTATGAAAATTAGAAATAGTGGATATTATTTGTATATAATATAATATATTTCCTAAGATTTCGGCCTATCTATAGATATTCAAATGTCAGTTTAGAAAAGTTTCAAAATTAACAGAAGAAAGAAAAAAAAATGAAATATAGTTGCCATCTGAATCAATTGTTATCAAATTAGGAGATTTTATTCTTTTTTTCTTTATAGGTTTTCTTTTTATGTAATTCGTTTCAAAGATTGAAAGACGCTCTCCCAACACCCGCCTCTTCTCATCTCGTCTCCCTCTTCTTTATATTTCCTCACTTTCTTTCTTTCTCTCCCAACACCCGCATCTTCTCTCTCTCTCTCTCTCACTCCTTTTATCTCTTTTCATTTCTCTCTTACAATGGCTCAGTATCCCTGCAACGAAGAGGGAGTGTGCATGCGATGCAACGTGAAGCCTCAGGAGGAGACTGAGTGTCTCTCGTGCAGCACTTGCGGTACGCCTTGGCACGTGTCATGTCTCACGTCCCCTCCCGAAACCCTAGAATCCACTCGAGAGTGGGAGTGCCCCGACTGCTCCGGCGAGGTTGATCTCGTCCCGGTTTCCGGAATCGCCGGAACTGAATCCGGCGGCTCAGTCCTTGTAGCAGCGATCCGTGCGATCGAGGCCGATGAGTCGTTGACGGAGGCACAGAAAGATAAGAAGAGGCAGCAGTTGCTGAGTGGTAAATCTGATGAGGAAGAAGACAAGAAAAACAACCAAGGGGACAATTCCGGTGAAGATGTTGATGTTTTAGCTGCTCTTCGAGATAATTTCTGCTGTTCCATCTGCCTCCAGTTGCCTGAAAGGCCAGTCACGGTTCGTTCTCTCTCTCTCTCACTCACTATCACTCTGGATCTTGCTCTCTCTTTAGTCTTTACTCACTCATAGATTATGCCTCTTATGGAATCGCCAGAACTTTAATCTTTTTTTTTTTTGGACGTTTATGTTCTCATTCACTTATTAGGGCTTGCTTGGGGTTTAGAGATGTTCAAAGTAAACAATATTACTTTGACAACTTAAATCCGTTATCCTTGCTTGGGGTTATTAATTACACTTTTGCTTTCATAAAATCTCTCAAAGTATACACAAAGCTTAACTTCTTTTTGTTCATGTTCTCCTGATTTTTACATAAGCCAAAATCTGAGACATTTAATTTTTCTAAAAAGTCACTGTTAGCTCTTAAAATAAAAGTCCTCAGCAAACCTAGCCTTAATTTAATAAATTCCGCTCTTAAAATCCTGAAACTGAGTTTCGTGATACTTTAAATCCAGCTGTAAAACACTTATACTTTATTTCTTGAATCGGTAATTACAGGAATGAGACCCTGATTGTGTCATTAGTACTTTCTCGTTTATCCAGTTTCTGTATATTTTGACAAGAATGAAGATTAATAATTAACTAGTGCTAATGGATATATTATGTACATGCCATTGCAGACTCCGTGTGGCCACAATTTCTGCCTAAAATGTTTTGAGAAATGGGTTGGGAAAAAGAAGTTTGAATGTGCGAAATGCCGGAGTGCAATCCCAAGGAAAATGGCGAACGACCCTCGCATCAACGCTTCACTAGTCTCTGCGATTCGTTTGGCTAGGGTTGCAAAATCTGCTCATGTGGGGAATGCCAAAGTGTATCACTTAGTCAGCAACAAGAACCGTCCTGACAAGGCTTTCACAACTGAGCGGGCTAAGAAAACAGGCAAGGCAAATGCTGCTTGTGGCAGGATTTATGTGACAATACCACCTGATCACTTTGGTCCTATTCCAGCTGAGAATGATCCAACTAGGAACCAAGGTGTTTTAGTTGGAGAGATTTGGGCAGACAGACTTGATTGTAAGCAGTGGGGAGCTCATTTCCAGCACGTTGCTGGGATTGCTGGGCAATCACAGTATGGAGCGCAGTCTGTGGCACTCTCTGGAGGTTATAAGGATGACGAGGATCATGGAGAATGGTTTCTCTACACCGGAAGGTTTGCTTCTTTTTTTTTTTAAATTACAATAGGAGTTGTCAATTCTGTCTTTTGTCTTTGCCATGAATAAGTGTGAATGTGTCTTGTAGTGGAGGAAGAGATCTAAGTGGCAACAAAAGAACGAACGAGGTTCAGTCTTCTGACCAGAACTTTACAAAGTCAAACGAAGCTCTTAGAATTAGTTGCAAAATGGGATATCCTGTCCGAGTTGTCAGGTTAGCTCAACATCTCTCTCACTTTTTGCAGTCTTTCTTCAGTTTTCATTGAAATGGAATGATTTTTTTATACTTTTCAGAAAGTTGTCTCAGTTTCTTTCTTCATGCTTACAAAATTATCAGGTCTCACAAGGAGAAGCGTTCTGCCTATGCCCCTGGAGAGAAAGGAGTGAGATATGATGGGGTTTACAGGATTGAGAAGTGTTGGAGAAAAGTTGGAATACAGGTTCAAATAAAGCTAGCTGTTCTTTGTCATGCAGAGCTGGATTTTCTTTCTAGACCCTAATCTTATGTTTTTTTTTTTTTTTTTTTTTTATAGGGTACTTATATGGTCTGTCGTTACCTATTTGTTAGATGTGACAATGAGCCAGCTCCATGGACCAGGTTTTGATTTTTTTTTATTTTTTAAAGCGTCATTGTGTGTTGATAGTTTGTTATTGCTCACCGTTGAATTATACTCTGCAGTGATGAGCATGGTGATCGTCCAAGACCTTTGCCTAATATTCCAGAGCTTAACAAGGCCACTGACTTGTTTGAAAGAAAAGAAAGTCCATCATGGGATTTTGATGTAAGCACAACCTCTCTTTCTTTTCTCTTTTTTCGTATGTCATGATATATTACTTGAGACACAAGAAAGTAACATACTACATTCACTTGTTCAGGAATCCGAGGGTCGTTGGAAGTGGATGAAGCCTCCACCTGCTAGCAGAAAGTCAGTGGAAGCTTTGGGTCCTGAAGAGAGGAAGAGGACGATGAAAGCCATAAAGGTGGCACAAAACTCCACTATGAGGGAAAAACTTCTGAAAGGTCTGCTTGTCCGTTTATGTGCATGTTTGTTGTTATTTTTAAAAGGGTCCTATGCACATCTAAATTGTGGTTTGGTTTGTTTTTTTTTCTTTTTTTGTTGACACAGAATTTAGTTGCTCAATCTGTCGCGAAGTGATGAGTTCTCCAGTGACAACGCCTTGTGCTCATAACTTTTGCAAGGCATGCTTGGAAGCTACATTTGCTGGGGTAACACAGTTGCGAGAGAGAAGCAGAGGCGGTCGCATACTACGTGCACAGAAAAACGTCATGAAGTGCCCTTGTTGCCCAACTGACATTTCCGACTTTCTTCAGAACCCACAGGTTAATAATCATAATTTTGAAACCATATCGTTTCTTCTCTGTATTGTGTTGTGGGGAAGAGTTTATAACATCATTTTTATAAACTAGTAAGAAATATTTGAGTTCATTGTTGCATGTCATAAATTACTTGGGGTGACATAAAGTTTGTGTGATAAACAAACAGGTGAACAGAGAAGTGATGGCTGTGATAGAGACGCTGAAGAAGAAAGTGGAGGAGCCTGTCCCAAAGGTAGAAGCTGGAGAAAGCTCTGGAAACACAAGTGACGAAAACAACTCTGAAGAAGAATCTCTGATGGTTGTGTCTGAAGATGAGCCACCAACTAAAAGGATGAAAATCGACACTGAGCAAGGAGCAGTTACTGCGACTGTTTAGGTCTTTTTATGCAATATTTGTCATAAATATTAGAAGAGTCCTTTTACTATAAACATGAACTCTCTCTCTCTCTCTCTCTCTCTCTCTTCTCTCTCTCTCTCTCTCTCTCTCTCTCTCTCTCTCTCTCTCTCTCTCTCTCTCTCTCTCTCTCTCTCTCCGTCTCTCTCTTTTGGTTTGTAATATTCCGTACGTAAACAGTTGTGGAACGTACCTATCTAAACCACTTATGTAATAGTCTTTCATCTCCATCTGAACCACATTCTTCTTGAATTGATTCGCCTCCTCACGCTGCAAATCAAATCCACTCTTATAAATTGAATCCCTCTCTTCACAAACCTTACCTAACTCTTCTCCTCACTCTCTACCTTATACATCAGATCATTAGCCTCTCTTTTCAACTCCCTAATCTCACACTCTCTATCACTCTTCTCCTTAACCAACCCATCTCTACTCCAACACTTATTTCCTTGATTCCGCTCTCAACAAAACCCATAATCAGAGATGCATTTCAAGCTTCAACATGAATTTTTCGTGGTTTATTTTGTCCTGAATATTAAATGAATAAATATATACTCAATGGTAAATATCTTATATCTAACCTTCTGTATAAAGAAATTCCAATAAGATTCTAATAGACCACTAATTGATATTGATAAAATTCATCTATTTACGTCTGATGACGTTAGAGGTTGATAGGAAAGCTTGGAAATGTAAAAACCTAAAAGTATGTAGAACAGTGCATATGTACAGAGAGCTCATGATCAAAACACAAACTCTCCACCTTTTTGTGTGAAAATCAAATAGTTTATGTATTTATCTGACAAACCAATCATATAATTTATCTTCTTTAATGTGTTTGCTAGCTGGTGTATTAATGAAAATGTTCATAATATTTTTTTTTTCTTTTCAATAATTTACTAATATCCGAAATTGAATTCCAAGTCGGAGGAATAAAATTTAAAAACAAAACCAAACAACACCTAAATTTAGCACTATATACGAAACAATTAAACTGCTATATGAAGATCGCGTGATTTTATATGCGAATGTGAAGAAGGATGATTCCAGAGGATCTAACAAGCAACGCTTGTGTATTGCCGTTGCCGCTGCTGCCATTGTGAATGTTACTTCTTCTTTTGTTTTACAGTTTTTTCATATATCATGTATATGCAACTCATGATGATCTTCTTTCTCAGAAAAAAAAAAAAAAACAAAAAAAACAAACTCATGGTTATCTATATAACTAATTTCTCCAACAGCATTCTTCATATATTTATTTCAAGAAAATATTCTATTGAATATAAATTTCAAGCGTTTATTCTCCAAATCAGTTCTTTTGATTAACCTTTCCTCTATTTCAATGATGTTATTTAAAGGAAAATATTTACAAAAAGAATTGATTTGAGAAAAGATTCATGGCTTTATGAGAAAGTTGTCTCGAGGATTATGATATGTAGCCAGTAGCATGAAGTTTTTTATGGGGGAAATTAAAACCTACCATGATGGAAAGTTTGACTTTTACGCTGCGTTTTGACGCATCTATAGCTAGTTGACTTGCATTGCATGCCGTTTAGAGAAAAAAAAGAAAATCATGTATGTTGTTCGCATTGTTGGGGCAATGTGTGTGACGTTTCTAATTCCTTTTCCCAAAAATATATTCCACTGCCGGGCTTCGAACCCGGAACAAGTTGAGGAAAGAGCAAGTTGTTTAACCGGTGTGCTACAGTGGAGCTTCTGCTAATCTTTAGCTTTAACTCTATATAACATATAAAATTGTATAGTGACAACTAGGCTTGAAAGTTACTGAGCCAGGTGTATATCTACATTTGCAAGTTTCAAAATGTTCACTTTTGAGTTTTATTTTAAGGAACTGTAAATATCAGTTATGTCGAATTTGGACAGATACATAACTAAATCAGTTCTTGATTCAAATGTGAGAATGTTTAATATGGATATGTCAATTTATCAGCTACGAGAATGGATGTACAATCGTCAAGATTCCGACGGGTTGCTGAGGAAAGAGTTCAGAGATGGGCTTGAGGGATTCATGTACCAGGCCAGGACATTGCAAATTACGATCGAAAGCGGTAATAAGTACATGTATTGTCCTTGTCCAAAATGCAAGAATAGGAAATTTGTGCTTATCTCAAAAGTGTGGTCGCATCTGTTGAATAGAGGATTTATGCAGAATTATTATATTTGGTATTGTCATGGGGAAGGTGAAACACCCAAGTTTTTTTTTTTTTTTTTTTTTTTTTCATTACTCCGCGGAAGTCTTTAAACACATAACTAAATTAACCATTCAATTCAACATCAAATATCTCAATATCAATAACCAATTAAATAACCAATAATCCAATGAACAATTCCGGAAACATAAATAAGCTCTAGCAACCTAAACACCAGGTTAGCTACCAATTCAAATAATGAAACAATAACCAATAAACCAAGAAAACCAATAACCCTATCATCCCCCTCTTCAGCCTCGATCCCGCGGTCACACAATCCTGTTACCTGCATCACATTACGAAAGAGATGCGTGAGTATTATCATAAATACTCAGTGAGACGGTCATTCCGTCAACAGGCCAATTACGCCAACCACTAGACAATACAACAATATCAACAATAACCATAAACAATAACCATCAACAGTAAACAACAGCAGCGAAACTCGCATAACAGCACTAGTGTCGTTCGACACCCCACCGTGTCGCTCGACACGCCCTGCTAGGTGTCGATCGACACACAAAGTGTGTCGCTCGACACTAGCATCTTGGTGTCGACCGACACCAAAAGGTGTCGCTCGACACCCTCCCGAAACCCAGAAACCAACAGCGACGAAACAAAGCGAAACAAGTATAAAAACATCCAAATCAATGGGATTCAACCCCCATAATCGACCAATAACTCAAATAACTCAAGAACAACTAAGAACAACTCGAAATAGCAACAACACTACAAATCTCCAGTGATTCACGGACCTACGGTCACGCACTCACCTTGAAACGGATTGGAAAGAGGGAAAGGAGATAGAACAACGAAGAATAGCAACAGATTCAACCCAGAAACTCAGAAATCGGATTCCACACTTAGAAAATCGCCTCCTTTCTTCTCTGCCTCGAAACTTGTGCCTCACTCGCGGCCACACAGCTTTTATCACGATTTTAGGGCTTCTTTCGCCCAAAACCGACAAAACAGCCGACTTAAATCGAACCGGTCGATTTCTCAATAACCGGTGTCGATCGACACCCTCCCTGGTGTCGGTCGACACCCCTCGACCAAAACCAACTCCAATTGCAAATCGATCGACTTAAACCGGAAATCAAACCCGATAACCGGTGTCGATCGATAACCGGTGTCGATCGACACCCTTCGGGTGTCGATCGATACTAGTCGTTCAGAAGAATTTAACACACTTTCTTCGCGATGCTTGAACCTTAGACCGACTGCACAACAATCAAACAAGAACATGTACAGCCAATCCTCAATTCACACCTCTAAGAGCATGTGCCAACTACTCCTGAACCCCTAGCATCGTCCAACACCACTTCCAAAACAACTTTCTGGTTCACGGATGTTACAGAAGGTCATGGGGGAAATGCAGCTAGTAGTAGCAGTAGTAATTATATTAATGAAGGAATGCGTTTTGAAGAAAATGTGGATCCCGTACTTGAACATTCTCATGTTAATTACGGTAGAAGTGAAGTTCATAGAATGCATGAAACGGTAACAGATGCATTTCCGGAAACAGCAAGTACATATGGAGATCCTCATAATGTAGCGTATGAGGAACCCAATCCAGATGCAAGAAAGTTTTTTGATATTTTAGCAGCAGCAGATCAGCCTTTGTACGATGGATGTACAAAAGGGCACACAAAATTGTCAGTTGCAGCAAGGATGATGACTCTTAAAACTGATGGTAATATAAGTCAGTTTATCATGGATGGTTGGGCTGATCTAATTAAGGATATCTTACCAGATGACAATGTAGCTGCTGATTCGTATTACGAGATACAAAAGTTAGTGTTTAGCCTTGAGTTGCCTTCTCAGATGATAGATGTTTGTGTTGATAATTGCATGATATACTGGAAAGATGATGATAAGTTGCAGGAGTGTCGATTTTGTCAGAAGCCACGATACAAGCCACAAGGTAGTGGTCGAAACAAGGTACCGTACCAACGGATGTGGTACCTACCAATAAAAGATAGATTGCGAAGACTGTATCAGTCTGAGAGGACGGCATGATTGATGAGATGGCATGCCGATCATTTGCAAACAGAAGGAGAGATTAGGCATCCATCTGACGCTAAAGCGTGGAAACACTTTCAGGCGGTTCATCCAGATTTCGCTAGCGAGAAAAGAAATGTCTACTTGGGTCTTTGCACGGACGGATTTAGTCCTTTCGGCATGTCTGGTAGGCAATACTCTCTATGGCCGATAATACTAACGCCGTACAATCTTCCTCCTGATATGTGCATGCAGAGAGAATTTCTATTTATGAGTATCTTGATCCCTGGCCCGAAGCATCCCCGGCGTTCCCTTGACGTTTTTTTGCAGCCTTTGATAGAGGAATTGAAAGAGTTGTGGTATACCGGAGCTCGGACGTATGATATTTCGTGCAAGAGGAACTTTACGATGCGGGCAGTGCTTATGTGGACAATAAGCGACTTTCCTGCATACGGAATGCTTTCTGGGTGGACTACGCATGGGCGGTTATCTTGTCCGTACTGCCTCGATCGAACAGATGCATTTCAGCTTAAACACGGGAGAAAGACAAGCTGGTTTGACTGTCACCGCCGATTCTTACCGTTGAATCATAGATACCGGAGAAACAAGAAACTGTTTAGGAAGAACAAAGCTGTTCGTGCTCCTCCACCGGTGATTTTATCTGGAGAGTCTATAGAAGCGCAAATTGATCATTATGGCGCAGAGAGTACAGTTAAACGTGGTGGGAACTGGCACACCCCGGGGAATATGCCTGACGGATACGGGGAACAGCACAATTGGCATAAGAAGAGTATTTTTTGGGACCTTCCATACTGGAGCTCTCATCTTCTCAGACACAACCTCGATGTTATGCACATTGAAAAGAATTTCTTCGATAATATCATGCATACGGTGTTGAACGTAAAAGGCAGAACGAAAGACAGTGTAAAGTCAAGATTGGACTTGCCTGAAATTTGTTCACGGAGTGAATTGCATATTTCTAACCAGGGGGAAGTACCAGTTGCTATATTTCAGTTAGGGGCTGCGGAAAAGTTGTCCTTGTTCAAATGGGCAACGTCCGACGTGAAGTTCCCCGACGGGTATGTTTCTAATCTATCTAAATGTGTTGAAGGACGAAAGTTTTCTGGGATGAAAAGCCACGACTGTCATGTGTTTATGGAACGGTTATTTCCGTTTGTATTTGCGGAACTTCTACACCCAGAAGTACATGCGGCAATTGCAGGTATATTTTAGAAACAATATATTATATATATGTATGCATTTATTAAATAATCTATATATGAAATAACAAAATCTCTTATGTTATATACAGCGATTGGAGCGTTCTTCCGAGATCTTTGTACCCGTACTCTTACCGTAGATGTTATTGGTAAACTCCAGCAAAATATTCCTATGTATTTGTGTAATTTGGAGCAGATATTTCCACCAGCCTTTTTTGATGTTATGGAACATCTAGCTGTACATCTTCCTTACGAAGCAGAGCTTGGTGGGCCAGTTCATTATCGGTGGATGTACCCGTTTGAGCGATTTATGGGGTACCTAAAAGGAAAAGCCAAAAATCTTGCAAGGGTTGAAGGATCGATCGTTTCTGGAAGTTTGTCTCAAGAAACTTCTCATTTCACTGACTTCTATTTTCCATCAAAAGTGCGCACACGTAAAAGGGCTACAAAACGATATGACGATGGTGGTGTTGGTCGGTCATATCCAGTGGAAGGTGTACCAGATATATTCACGTCAGTCGGCCGATTAGGTGGATGTATTAAAGAAGTATGGTGGGCAAACGAGAACGATCGTCATAGTGCACATACGTATGTCTTACTCAATTGCGAGGAAGTTACTCCGTTTGAGACGTAAGTCATTTATGTTATATATATATATATATATATATATATATATATGATGATTATGCAGGTTGTATTTGATTTAACAAATAAATTCTATACATTAATTCCTTGAATTTTGCAGGGAATTTTGTAGACAGGTCCGGGAGTGTATCGACGGGGTTACAGATACGGAACTCAACAAACGGAAAGATCAGCACTTTGCGGAGTGGATTAAATCATCGGTTAGTTTGAATTACTTACCTCAATTACGTTTGTATAATTAATATGACCCTATTACATATAGTAATTGAGTTTGTCAACGATTTGTTTATTAATATATATAGGTTAATCCTGGTGACGAAGCATATCCGCAGTGGTTTCACGAGTTAATCAAAGGGCCAATATGGAGGATCACTTCTGCTCCTATGTATTGTACACGCGGATACGTGTTCCATACGTTCAACTATGGAAACGAAAGGGCTACTGCGAATTACGGTGTTTGCGTTAGGGGTGAGGTTGATTTCTATGGCGTGTTGCAAGATATTATTGAAGTGCAATACCCCGGATTGCTTGGTTTAAGATGTGTTCTCTTCAAATGTGATTGGTTTGACCCAACACTCGGCAGAGGCGTTCGAGAGAACACATATGGAGTTGACGTAAACCAATCTCGGCGTTACAACAAATTCGAGCCGTTTATCTTGGCGTCGCAAGCTGAACAAGTAACATTCGTACCATATCCGCGTGTTCGAACATCAGGAATTACTTGGTTATCTGTTGTTAAGGTATCTCCTAGGGGCACAATCGTTGGAGATCAGGATGAAATTCCGCCAATGCAGCAAGATCATTGTTCGGTTATACCAGATCCGGCGGAGAACACAACAGGGTCTATCTTCTTAATAGATCCTCAAAACCCACAAAGTGTAAATGTGGCTGACGATACCAGTGATGATGATGAAGAGGAGAGTGTTCCGGATGAATTCTCCGAAAGCGATGAACCGGATGATGATGAGTTCAGCGACCGAAATGACTCGGACGAGTATTGACAGAAGATATATTGTATTCTGAGATATTGTACCATATTGTATCATATTTGATATTTCTGTTAATTTGCACCTTATGTTATGAACTTCCCGTTTTGTTACTAATGATGAATAATTAAGTACTAAATATCATTTCCCGTTTTAGACATATATAACTCTATTTATTACTTGTAACTATGTTACGTTGTGATGGACAAAAACTATCGGAATAAATTCGTTGCAATTTCGTTGTAATTTCGTTGCAATTGTCAAAAAAAAATAAAAAAAAATTCTTCATCACTTGTAGAGATCAGATTATCCCATATAACAATGTTTAGGAAAGGCTAAACATTTTGCATGGGATACTCTGACCTCAACAAGAGATGAGGAAGATTTATGATGTGTGTGAAAGAATATGGAGGGGTGTTGGTCATTAAATAGGAAAATATGGTCATTTTCCAACATACCTGGAAAGTAGCAATCTTGTTGCACATAACGACGATCCAGAGACGGGTCGTCGTAAATTAGATGTAAGTTACAACGATTTTCCAACTATCCCAACAAAATTAGTAGTAAATTCGACGTAACTTGCAACGATTTCCCGACTAATCACAAATACATACCAAATTCGATGGTAAAACGTTTGTAATTTTGTTATAAAAAAATTTCCACTGAACGACGATTTTCCATCGACTACTGTACGGGCGATGGACAATCGTCGTAAATTGCGACGATATTAGGACGACTAAACCCTAAAATGAAACCCTAAACCCTAAAATGCCTTCAAAGACACCTCATATCGATTATAAGGCTAACCAAGCAACAAAAATTGACTATATGACATTGAAACTAAGTTTGTAGATGAAAAATCATTGAAAATATGTTTTCATAAACATTTTACATAGTATAAGGTTTACTTACATGTATTATAACAAGATATTGTCAAAATGAGGTTTTGAAATTTTTTTTGTTGTTTTCATTTCAATTTATAACTTCTTATTCACAGTTTTTAAGCTTTTCATACTTCCATTCAAGCAAATAAGAGTTTGGGGCGAGTTTAGGGTTTAGGGTAAAATTTAGCGACGATTTTGCGACGAGTCGTTGGCAAGTCGTTGTTAAACGGAAAATAAAAAATTATTTCATCGTACCAAATCGAAAAGTGATAGTAGGCGCCGTAATATTGGATTCTAGTTGACCATCGATTTTACGACGATTATCGTGGGACCGACGTAAATGCGATGGTAAGTTTTATTTTTTTTCCAATTAATTTTTATAAAACAAATTGAAAACGCTTACCGTCGAGTTTACGACGACTGTGTGGGACCGATGTAAAAACGATGGAAAGTTGCAACGATTTAGCGACGACACTAATTATTTTCCACCACTTTATATTTCCGCTTCCCGCGTGCGGGAATATAAAACAAATTGAAAATTCGTACCATCGATTTTACGACGACTCTTGTGGGACCGACGTAAAATCGATGGTAAGTTGCGACGATTTAGCAACGACCCCACTTTCTCCGTTTCCCGTGCGGGAATATTAATTTAATGGGAATATAAATTTCCTTTTGGTTGGAAAATCGTCGTAATTGGCGACGACTTATCGACGACACTATTCATGTCGTTGGTACATCGTCGTAAATTGCGACGATGTAGCGACGACAACAAATTCTATATATATCAGCCTCGCCTCAGATTTGCATCGCCACAACTTCTTCCTCTCTCTACAAAAAAACCCTTTCTCACGAAAAAAAAAAATATTTCGGTTTTCAATTGCTTTCGGCTTTCCGTTATCATTCCAAACAACGGTTAGTTTTTTATTTATTTGATTTTTCATTTATATTTGTTTAATTTACTGTATTTGTCATTAGAAACGGTTTAGAAATGGGTATTTAGATTTGTTAGAAATAAATAGTTATAGAATTTTAATTATATAATTGTTTAGAAAATTAGGTTAAATTAATATATATGTTTGTTTTTATTAATTTGCAGATGATTCCTCCATCCGGCCAAAACCAGTATTTTCATCAGTTCATGCCGGGCACAGGTGCTTCTGGTGGTTCTACCTCGGGGGATACGAGGGTTCCGCCGACTCACTCGCAGTCGCAGTCTCAGGGATTTTATCCCCCCCCCCCCCCCCCGCCACCACCGCACCACGATCAACCCCCACCGCAATCCCATCAACTCCCACCACAACACCAACAACCGCCACCGCCGCCGCCCCCGCAGCAACATGTACAACTGCCTCGGCCCTATGCACATATGACCATTGAAGAGTTGCTAGCTTTACCCGGACGGGTAAATCTAACTAGACTCCATCGAGAGAAGGAAGATGGAGCATTGTGGTACGTTAAAACGTTTAAATTTTTTAAAATTTAATGTATTAATTTAATATTTATATAATCTCTTAAATATATTAATTAACAATTAACATTTTTATAGGTTTGGTGTCGAAAATTCGGTATCGCGCACCATCAGCGACATCATCAAGTCCTATTTTTCCGAGGCTCATCCAAATTGGTCGGCAGTCAGTCAAGATATCAGAGATACTTGGTTTAAGATGTTTGCGGTGATAATTTTTGAACTTTTTAATTTTTAATATTTTATATTTACTTAATTACTTATATTTGATATAAATAATTTAATTATAAATTCGTTTTTTTCAGCAACGGTACACATGGGATCAAGCTCATAATGAGGAGGTGAAGGCACAATGGAAGGAGAAAGCCAAGTTGCGTACAAACAACACCGTCTGCGACTGGAAAAAGATATGGCGGGCAAAGGGCAACGACGCAAAGCCGATAGGCGTCATCCAAACGGTGTGGGACGGATTGGTTCAATTTTGGATGAAGCCAGATTCCGTAGAGACCTCTATGAAGTGCTCTGCTTCCCGTTTATCGGTTGGTCCTGACGGCCAACCGAAGGTCGTCCCTCACTGCACCGGTCAGACGTCTTTCGCCGGAAGACGTTTAGAGATGGTAATATCGCACTTTCATTTTGTTTTTAATTATTTATATATACAAATAATATAAATTATAAGATAATAAAAGTATAAATTAATTAAATTCATTTTTAGGCTGCGGAGAGAGGAGGTGTGCTCCCTCCATTGTCGTATGTTTGGGAGAAGACCCACAAGAAGAAAGACGGAACTTTTGTATCTCCGAGAGCAGAGGAGATATGGAACGACGTGAACGCAAGGGTCGTTGAGGAACAAACGCAACGCTCCCAGCAGCTATCTCCCGGGGGATCCACTCAGGTGCAGTTGAGCACCCCCGAGATTGATCGCATCTTCGTACAGGTAAATATTAATTTATTGTTAATTAATTAAATTTTATTATATTTAAACTCTATTATTTAATATCAATTCAATGTTTAAAATGGCAGGTCGCCCCTCAGAATAGGGGTAAAACTATTGGGATGGGATCAATTGCCAAGGTTTCTGTTGCTTCGGCACTTGCTCCGCCCCGCCGACGATCCGACGATGAAGAGCAGACCCAACAACGGGCCAAGATTGCACGTCTTGAGCGGGAAATCCAAGATGAGCGTTCAGAACGTTTAGATAACGACGCCATTTTCGAGCTCATGGCTAGGGAGAACCCGCAGATTGCCGCACTCTTGCAAGAAAAAAGGCGTAAACGAGAAGCGCTAGCAGCAGCAAGAGCGCTAGAGGAGGCCGACGAGCAACGGGCAACGACGAGCGGGACGGCTGGTGATCTGTCCCCGTCAGAATTTGAATTTGTTTAAATATTTTTTTTTAAATTTTGTGAAATAAATTTTATTTTATTTTATTTTATTTCGTTTTATAATTTTTATTTTATTTCTTTTCATATATTTTTTTATTATTTTTATATTAAGTCGTCGTAAATACGACGTAGACGTTCGAATATTAATAAATAAAAAATTCGATGTTTCGTCGTTAAATCGTTGCAAGTGGCGACACTTTAACAACGTTATCGTTGTTAAATCGTCGTAAACTTGCATTGGTTTTACAAAATAGTTTTGCCTCGTCTTAACGACGTTAACCATAACATCTGGTTAACAACGTTGTCGTTGTAAACGAGTCGTAGAATGGCATCGGTTTAACAACGTTTTTATGCCTCGAATTAACGACGATTTTAATAACATCTGATTAACGACGACTGTTTACATCGACTTGACAACGTTTTTTCTTCAATTTGGTTTTCCGATTTTGTAATTGACCTGGTATATTTAACCGGTGTTTTACGACGACTTTGTTTGGTCGTAAATAGAAATGGCAAATACGTCGTTAACCGATCGTAAAGTTTACATCGACCTAACGACTAAACTAGTATTTCGTTGTAAATCAGTTGTTAATGTTACATCGAATTTACGTCGACTAAAAACAACGAGTTAACGACGAAAATTGTTTCGTCACAATTTACGACGATTTTACGACGATTTCGAATTTACGTCGATCGATTACCGTCGATTTGAAAATCGATGGAAATTCGATGTAATGGCTGATTCCCGTCGATTTTACAACGATTCATGCCGATGGAAAAGGCCTGTTTTGTTGTAGTGTGAGGTCTTGGAGAGACGTTTGTGTTGGGATTCGAGGACGAATCCATTTTAGTGGGGGAGAATTGTAACATCCGTGATCCTGGAAGTAGTTTTGGAAGTGGTATCGGACGACATTAGAGGTTCGGGAGTGACTTATATATGCTCTTTGTGGTGTGAATTGAGGATTGATTATACATGTTCTTGTTTGATTGTTGTATGGTCGGTCCAAGGTTCAAGCATTTCGAAGAAATTATGTAAAACCACTTCTGGACAGCTAGTGTCGATCGACACCAGCTGGTGGTGTCGATTGACACCGGTTATCGATTTTGATTTCCGGTTTAGTCGATCGAATGGATTTGTTTTGGTTTCGGTCGGTTTAAGGGGGGGTGTCGACCGACACCATGGAAGGGTGTCGATCGACACCGGTTATGGCGAAATCGATTGGTTCGATTTAAGTCGGCCGGTTTAGCTCGGTTTGAGGGAAGAAGCCCTAGGTCTCGACTTAAAAGCCTTGTGGCCGCGCAGAAAGTGGCTTTTTCGGATTTCAGAGTGGAGAAAAGAGGCAGAGGCGTTTTCCGGGAGTTTTTGGAGTTTGGAGGCTAGATCTGTTGCTGTTCTACCTTGTTTCATCTCCTTTCCTTCTTTCTAATCCGTTCTAAGGTGGGTGCGTGACTGTAGGTCCGTTTCACTAGAGTTTTTGTGGATTTTCTGAGTTTAGGATTGATGTTCTTCGTGTTCTTCGTTGTTCTTGAGTTTTGATTGAGTTTGATTCGTTCTGAGGCCTTGAAAACCTCAAAATCGTGTTTTTGGTGAAACTGCATCGTTTTGGAGTTTTGGGTCGCGGGTCCGTGTCGAGCGACACACGTAGTGTGTCGATCGACACTGGAAGGCTCGTGTCGAGCGACACCTATCTGGTGTCGGTCGACACTGAACCTGGGCGTCGATCGACACTGGATTGTGTCGATCGACACTATCATCTTTTTGCGAGTTTGTTGTCCCGTGTTGCTGTTGCTGTTTATTGCTATTGTTATTGATTGGGTATTGTCTAGTGTTGACGTACATGGCCTGTAGGCAGGATGATCCACTCACTAAGTATTTATGATAATACTTACGCAACTCTATTCCAATGTGTTGCAGGTAACAGTAATGTTCTTCCGCGGAAAGAGACCGAGAGAAGAGGCTGAGGAGGAATTTAGGATGTTGGTGTTAAGAATTATTTTATGGATGATTAGAAATGAACCTTTTCTAGGATGTTAGTCTTTATTTCATTAATGTGGCAAACCTGGTGTTTAGGTCGCTAGAGTTTATTCTTTATTGGTTTTATTGGTTATTGGTTATTTGTTGAACTCGTTTTATGATTTAATATTATTGATTTCTTTCGAGAACTTCCGCATTGTTTTTTTAAAAAAAAAAAAAAAAAAAAGAAGCTTGGGTGTTTCAGATATAACATTATTTTTGTGTTAATTATTTGTTTCTTGTTTTTTATTTTAGTTTTTTTATTCCTTTTCGTAATGAGAATATATTTTGTTTTCTTTTTCTTAATGGATGTAATATTATTTTTATATTGTTTGTTTCTTGTTTTTTTTATTTTTAGTTGATCTTATATATATTAAAATTTTTTTCTTATTCCATGACACATGTCACGATCATAATACTTTCAGAATTAAAAATCACATATGTCGCGATCCTATAAGTTATAATTATCCCACGTGTCGTAACCACGTCGAGCACATCCAATATATAATAAGATAGAAAAGGACTATTATCATAGGGTTATCCGATGAAACAAAATCCCAAATATCATTGATTGTTTGTTGTTCTTCTTCAAGTTCGTTTTGTTGAATCTTACTATGAAGATTAACTGAGCAGCTGCCATCATAATTGAATCTATTAACAAAGGATAAAATAGTTAGTATGTATTGATAATTTCTATCATATAAAATATGAAAAATCTACAATACGCACCATTTCGTAAATTCAGTAACCTCATCAAAATCATGATTCAAATAAAACTTAGTTGATGGGCCATGAGGCCTTAATCTCTAGAGAGTGTATAAGATAAATCCCACATCGAAAGTTGGGAGAGACCTTGAATGATATATAAGGGACTGAGGCCTCTCCACCTATTGCCAATTGGTTTTAGGTTGGATGCCGAGGAAACTTAACATGGTATCAGAGCCTGATCCGCACACTCTCACGACTTGGCCCAGGAAGGGCCTGAGCCCCCCCTGACCCTAGGATTGATGGTCTACGAGACTAATGGCTAGACTGACCATTGTCTCGAGGGAGGGTATTGAGATATTAGAGGTTAATGGGCCATGAGGCCTTAATCTCTAGAGAATGTATAAGATAAGTCCCACATCGAAAGTTGGGATGGACCTTGAATGATATATAAGGGACTGAGGCCTCTCCACCTATTGCCAATTGGTTTTAGGTTGGATGCCGAGGAAACTTAACATGGTAGCAGAGCCTGATCCACACACTCTCCTGACTTGGCCCAGAAAGGGCCCGACCCCTCGACCCTAGGATTGATGGTCTGCGAGATTAATGGCTAGACGGGCCATTATCTCGAGGGGGGTATTGGGATATTGTAGAGATTAATGGGTCATGAGGCATTAATCTCTAGAGAGTGTGTAAGATAAGTCCCACATCGGAAGTTGGGAGGGACCTTGAACAATATATAAGGGACTGAGGCCTCTCCACCTATAGCCAATTGGTTTTAGGTTGGATGCCGAAGAAACTTAACAGTTGAAGAACATGCTGAGAAACAAATTGCTCATCGATTTATCTTAACTGAAACGCTTGTCATAATCAGAGCGATATTATCATCCTCTATCACTCGATATTTGTCTTCAAATATTTCAGCTTGTTCCGCCCATAGAGTTACAGATACTTCGGTTCCACCGTATAATAAAAATTAATAATCATATAATAATTTTGTAACAAGAATAAAAAATATTATATTATTTAAATTATTTAAATAATAAATATTTACTTATCCTTCAAGCAAGAGAGTCTCTTGCTTTCGTAGCAGCGGAGTGGTTTTACCACGTACATCACCTTTATCCACTCTAATAATATAGCCAATTGTATCTGGAAAATAAAAAGCATACGAAGTTTACGTAAATACATGCACGTAACACTAATCAAAACACATGACAATTATGGAAATCAAATATTAGCATAAAAACAAAAATAGTTACCGTATAAGTCGACGGTCTTATATTGAAGTTGGACAAAATCTTCGTAAGTTCGAAACCGAAACTTTTCAAGAGGAATCTGGCAGAAACTTTTTTTTTTTTTTTTTTGGGTGCAAATGTGAAGATCTGGCAGAAACTTTGTGTGATACTTTTGATCTTCCTTCTTTCTGTTGCTCTTATAAAAGACGGGTAAACGGCCGATTCGTGCCCCAACTAAATTCGGTGGTACCAATTCGTGCCCCAACTAAAAAAGTGCCTGAATCCATACCCCAACTACAATAAGTTAACCTATTCGTACCCAAACTAATCATCGCGTCGCCAAACCGTGCATTGACTAACGGAGTGTTGGTCAACGGTGATTTTTCGTTAACGGAGATGACGTGGCTTGACACGTCACCTGCCACGTGGACGAATTATCAAAACGACGTCGTTTTGATTATCAATCAAAATAAAGAAAACTGCAGCTTTCCGGATTCGAACACGCGACCTCAACGGAGAAAGAAACAGCGGCTGACCACCAGGCTACGTGTATATTGTCGTAAACATTTACATCTCATATATATAAGCATATATGATCTTGATGATTTTGTTCAATTGTTGAAGATTATTGGCTCTCTATTTTAACAATCATAATTCGAATATCTATTTAACCGTTACCCGAGTTAATTAAATTTTTGGATTTAAAATATTTTGATACTATAATCTGATACTATAATTTTCAGATTATTGGCTCTCTATTTTAACAATCTTTTGATACTATAATTAGATTCATTCTTTGATTCAATAATGATTTAATTAAAATTATATTAAATAATTTAATAAAAATTATATTAAATTAACTAAAGTATCAAAATTTTAGTTTGTTTAAGGAGTATAATTTAATATAATTTTTATTGAATCATTATAAAATTTATTAGTTTAAATACATAATATTATTTTAAATGCATAATTTATTAGTTTAAATGAATTATATTAGAATTTTGGTTAAGAATATTTTAAATCCAAAAATTTAATTAACTCGGGTAACGGTTAAATAGATATTCGAAGAATTATGATTGTTAAAATAGAGAGCCAATAATTTTCAACAATTGAACAAAATCATCAAGATCATATATGCTTATATATATATGAGATGTAAATGTTTACGACAATATACACGTAGCCTGGTGGTCAGCTGCGATTTCTTTCTCCGTTGAGGTCGCGTGTTCGAGTCCGGAAAGCTGCAGTTTTCTTTATTTTGATTGATAATCAAAACGACGTTGTTTTGATAATTCGTCCACGTGGCAGGTGACGTGTCAAGCCACGTCATCTCCGTTAACGAAAAATCACCGTTGACCAACACTCCGTTAGTCAATGCACGGTTTGGCGACGCGATGATTAGTTTGGGTACGAATAGGTTAACTTATTGTAGTTGAGGTATGAATTCGGGCACTTTTTTAGTTGGAGCACGAATTGGTACCACCGAATTTAGTTGGGGCACGAATCGGCCGTTTACCCTATAAAAGACTGATGGCTGGAAACTTTATAAGTTTTTTTATTAGCAGATTGCACACTAAAGTTACAAATTTTGATGATGTTTCCCTCAGCAATCTGATCTCCGAAATTTTGAAGTAGTGAATGGTGCACAAAAAACTTGAATTGTGTTTTCCTGTTTCAAACAGAAATAAAATTTTAATTTAAATCTATGTTATTTTATGTCAATATATACATAGAAAATATATAATATATTACTAACCTTTTCATCAAGAAATAGAAGCTCAACTCCCATTAAAATATTATTTTTTTTAGGATTTCTAGCTTTCCACTTTCGAATAACACGTACTATAGTGGTGTGTTATTATCTCAAGGCCTCCCTTTAGAGATAGATGAGAAGTCAAGTTCAGTATGGACGATTCTTCTGTTCGAGCCTCAGCCCTGTCCAGTAGCGCCCTAGTCATTGCTTTCAATGGCTTTCCAGATGGATCGACACCACCAAGAGCAGAGGATCCAGGCAGCTAGGCATCAGTTTGAGTTCGAGATCAATAAACCATTATTGAACTATATAAAAGAGAACACTATAGTACGACGATAATTTCGATTTCGATCCAATTGACTTAAAGTCAAATAATCTCCTTTGTTTTCTTGCACTTTCAAAGACATGATTTTTTTTTATTTTAAAATAGAGAAAGAGACTTCGAAAAGCTTTGATGAGTTTGTGAATGAGAAAAAATAGACTACCTTAATTCTCTTTTTATAGGCGCTTACGTAACCTATTCCATGCAGTTATAGGATTTTATTTATACATTATATTATGATTAGTTTACGTAACCTATTCCATGTACTAATAGGATTTTATTTAGTACGTATTAATAAGATTATTTTTATTATTTTTTTAATATTTTTTAAGTGATAGAAATTAAACTTTTTACTGTTAGGATATGACCATTTTTTTTCTTTTACTATAATGGAATTTCTTTTCTTTTTTAAATATTTTTTTTTAAAAATTTCCCGACATATGTCACGATCTTAATAGTTGTAAAATTTAAAATGACACATGTCGCGATCTGATGAGTTATAAAAATCTTATGTGTCGCAACCACTTCGCGCGCATCCAGCTTTATATAATAAGATAGCAAAAAAACGACGATTGATTTTATAGTTTTTATGGCCAATTACTCATTGAGTGGGTTAAAAATAAAATAAAATAAAATCTAACTTTCTTAACAAAAAGCTTAGGAAGTTCGTACTCTGAAATTTTAATATTTATAAAAAAAAGTTCCCACCTAAAGGCAGACTAACAAATTTTCGCCTGAAATAAATGATAATGGTAACTAAGATCTGAAAAATGTTTGCATTTAGATTTGAGATATCTAAACTAGTTGGAGGTTGGGTACTATTTGTAACCTCTGACAATCGAAGAGACCATATACATTCTTAACTAACTAAACATGGGAAATTGGATGAACGTTTTACGACGTCGACTCCGACCCATGATTTCGAGCTGACTTAAATTTGAAAGCAAAATGTTTGGAAAAAAAGTCTACTAAAATGGCAAAAAAGTCTATCTACGGGTTTGTCCGTGACTAACGAACATATAATCCGTGCCTCTTTCGAATTTTGGCAACAAACTTGTAGTAACAGAGATCTTTTGGAACTGAATAATTCGATTGAATGAAAACAAAGTTACAACTTAAAGCTTAAATAGACAAAGAAATAACAACTTAAACAAACTTCCTAAAAACCTGCAACTAAAAACCTGCAACTCCGTCGAGTAACTCCTACAAGCTAGGATGACTTATTCTTGCGACTAAAACAAGGTAGTGACGCTAAAGACTCGGTCCGAATGACTTTTATTCTTCAGTTCCTCCCCTAAACTGGAAATGCTCCGCTTCCAGTTTACTCTTCCTTAACACACACGCCCATCTGGCTCCTTAGCTTCTCGAACACGTCTAACTTCACGGCTTTCGTCATAATGTCAGACAGCTGCTCTTGTGTGTGACAATGATTCATATCAATGACACCTTCACCTACAAGTTCACGGAGAAAATGGTACCTCACGTGAATGTGCTTGCTTCTTCCATGGAGCACTGGATTTCTGGACAACTTAATAGTCGAGCTGTTGTCGCATAGCAAAATCGTTCCCCTCCTCTGTTTAAAGCCAATCTCCGACAAGACGTTTCTCAACCAGACCGCCTGACAAGCTCCATTCGCAGCTGCTACGAACTCCGCTTCCGTAGTGGATAAGGTAACAATAGGTTGCTTCTTTGAACTCCACGACACGGCTCCACTTCCGTACATGAACGTGTAACCAGAAGTGCTTCTTCTATCATCTTCATCTCCTGCATAATCACTATCCACATAACCAACCAAGCATCCCTCTCCACCATACTCTCTCTTGTATTGAATGCCATAGTCAGCCGTTCCTTGAATGTATCTCAGTATTCTCTTAGCCGCCATCATGTGTTGCTCATTTGGTCTCTCCATATATCTGCTCACTAGATTGACTGAATATATCAAATCGGGTCTAGTAGCAGTCAAATACCTTAAACTTCCCACCAGCTGCTTGAATAAGGTTGGATCCACGTCTGTTCCTGCTCCTTCTCTCGTCAGTTTGTATCCAGGTACTGTCGGATTCTTTACCGGATTGCAATCTTGCATTCCAAATTTCGCCAAGACTTCCATTGCGTATTTCTTCTGGGATATGAAAATACCGTGTTCATCCTGAGTTACTTCCACTCCCAGAAAGTATCTCATCCTTCCAAGATCCGTCATTGAGAATTCTCTCTTCATAGATTCCTTAAAATCATTGAGCATCACCTCCGAGTCGCTTGTGTATATAAGATCATCAACGTAGAGGCTTATGATCAAGATACTTTCTCCTTCTGTCTTTACAAAGAGGGTATGCTCACAGTAACATTTCTTGAATCCTTCCCTCATGAAGTACCCTTCAATCCTGCTATACCAGGCCCTCGGAGCTTGTCGCAGGCCATACAAAGCCTTTTTCAGTTTGTATACCTTTTCTCCATCTTCTCCGCTTAGCTCAAAGCCTCTCGGTTGCTGCACATATACATCTTCCTTCAGCTTTCCGTGAAGGAAGGCACTCTTCACGTCAAGCTGATAGATACTCCACCCTTTCTGACCAGCCAATGCGATTATCAAGCGAATGGTGTCCCACCTTGCAACTGGTGCAAACACTTCATGAAAATCAACTCCTTGCGTCTGGTGGAAACCCTTAGCTACTAGTCTCGCCTTGTACTTGTCCACCTCTCCCCTTTCATTGAGTTTGGTTTTGTAAACCCATTTGACCCCAATGATTTTGGCTCCTTTAGGCGGCTCGACTAGCTCCCATGTACCGTTCTCTTCAATTGAGCTGATCTCCACTTCCATTGCTCTTCTCCACTTATCGAGCTTGATTGCATCTTCAAATTTACTTGGATCATCCTCTGCTACAAACAGTGCAATCAGCTCTTCGACATCTTCTTCCATGAACAGCCCTCTACACTCGTAATCTTTCATCCAAGCTGGTCTCTGGATGACTCTACCTCCACCACTTCTGCTTGCTGATACTGCACTCTGCTCTGCAACTTCAGTTTGTGCATCAACTACCGTTGTTTCTTCTTCCACTTGTGGTGTCTCAGTCACTGTTTCTTCTTCTACCTCACCATCATTCTCTGCAACCGCCTCTGTTTCATTAGTGGCATTGTCCGTGTTGGAAGACTCTTCTTCCTCTTCTCCGAACACCACAATAACCTTGTCAGCACCTGTGTCTTCCTCCCAGTTCCAAGAGCTTTGCTCATCAAACCTTACGTCGCGGCTGATGATGAGCTTCTTTGTGGATGGATCATAAAGTCTATAAGCCTTCGACTCCTTACTGACCCCAAACATCACTCCCTTAATACTTTTCTCATCCAGCTTTACACGTTTCTCATAAGGTATCAACGCATAAGCTACGCAGCCAAAGACTCGCAAATGATCGACCGATGGTTTGTGCTTGCTCCACTTCTCTGCCGGTGTTACTTCTCCCAGAATTGTCGTCGGGCTTCTGTTCAGTATATGCACCGCATACTGAGCTGCTTCTGGCCAAAAACGCAATGGCACCTTCATTCCAAACAGCATGCATCTCACCATGTTCATCACACTTCTATTTTTCCTCTCTGCTATACCATTTTGTTGTGGTGTGTATGCTGCTGTGAGTTGTCTCTTCACTCCATTCTCCACACAGAATTCTTGAAATGCCTTAGAAGTGAACTCTCCTCCCCTATCAGTTCTCAGGCAGATCAAGGATTCTCCTAACTCTCTTTCAGCAGCAGCCTTGAATTCTCGAAACATCTTGAAGGCTTCCGACTTTTCCGAAAGGAAGAATGACCAGCACTTGCGACTATAATCATCAATGAAGTTGATTATGTACCTCTTTCCGCTTTCTGAAATGGGTGATATTGGACCGCATATATCACTATGGACCAGCTCCAAGCCTCTGCTAGGTCTCCATAAGCTCTTCTTTGGTATGTTTTCACGACTTTGTTTGCCCTTCATGCAGATCTCGCATACGGCGTCATTATGACAGATCTTTGGTAGACCTGTCACCATCTCCTTCGCTGCGAGTGTAGCCAGACTGTTGTGATTCAGGTGCCCGAATCTTCTGTGCCACAGCTCCTCTTCAACCTCAATGGAACTAAGCAGATGATTCATCACAACTTCTTCTCTGCTTTCCTTCACCTTCGATAGTATCACAAACATTCGGTTTGCGGACATTTCTGAACGCATAAGCATCCTTCCCTGCTGTTTATGCCATACTTCACATACATCATCCTCTATGATGATTTGCAAGCCCTTTTGTTGTAGTTGTCCAACACTCATCAGATTATTCTTCAGCCCCGGCACAAAGTAAACCGAGGAAATTACTTGATTGATCCCATTGATCTCCAACTGCAAGCTTCCTTTTCCTTCAACTTGCATCCTTCTATCATCTCCAAGTTTGACTTGTTGTCGAAACTTCTCATCAAACTCCATAAACCACTCCTTTACGCCGCACATGTGATTGCTGCAACCCGAGTCAAGATACCACACGTGCTCTTCTTCATCCTTGATGGAATCAATCTGCGCCATAAGTAATACATCCTCATCTAGCTCAGCGTAGTTAGCTGCCTTCTCCCAGCTTGGACACTCATACTTGAAATGTCCCTTCTTGTGACACTTGTAACACTCAACATCGTCTTTGTTGAAACTAGTGTTACCTCTGCCACGTCCTCCTCTGCCTCCTCGAAATCCACCTCTTCCTCGTCCTCTTCCACCTTCCATCTTCAGAGCATGCTCTTCTCCAGCATAGCTAGCATGTTTGCTGAGATTTTGCTCATGGACCAACAGAGAGCTTTGCAGCTCGTCCACAGACAATACATTGATATCGTGTGACTCCTCTATTGCACACACGATATATGTAAACTTCTCCAATAGCGTTCTCAGGATCTTCTCGACCACCTTTGCATCCGGCATGTCCTCTCCAAGGTTTCTCATGTCATTTGCAACCACCATAACTCTTGAGAAATAGTTGGTGATTGTGTCTCCTTCTCTCATCTCCAATACCTCAAAGTTTCTTCTGAGCCTCTGCAATTGTGCGTTTTGCACCCTCTTGTTCCCTTGGTACTTCGTCTTCATCGATTCCCAAATCTCCTTTGATGTTTCCTTCTTAACGATCGTCTTCAAGATCGTTTTGTCTATCGAGGCAAAGAGATAGTTTTTCACCTTGAGATCCTTTAGCTTCATCTCCGCGAGCTCTGTTCTCTGAGGGCCCGTCATTATCACGTTTGCACCCGGAAGCGTGATTCCTATCTCGATGAGATCCCACCATTCCTTGGATCTCAAGAGATTCTCCATGAGCAACGCCCAATGCTCATAATCACCATCGAATTTTGGAATACTCAACATCGCTTCTTTGTCACTCATTCTCACTTTTCGAAACACTCTTAGAAAACAGGCTCTGATACCACTTGTAGTAACAGAGATCTTTTGGAACTGAATAATTCGATTGAATGAAAACAAAGTTACAACTTAAAGCTTAAATAGACAAAGAAATAACAACTTAAACAAACTTCCTAAAAACCTGCAACTAAAAACCTGCAACTCCGTCGAGTAACTCCTACAAGCTAGGATGACTTATTCTTGCGACTAAAACAAGGTAGTGACGCTAAAGACTCGGTCCGAATGACTTTTATTCTTCAAAACTACCATTAAAAAGGTTTTTAACTATCTATTTATACTAACGTCCAATGAAATAGGTAATTAGTAGCTAAGTAATACGACGCGGCCAAAATTCGTGGCTATTTACCACGGTATCTGTCACAAGAAAACGTGGCTAATTAAGTAAAAGGCTTTTGGTGTAGGGGCTAGACAAGGAGAGAAAAACCTGCTTCCAAAGGATTCACCTGCTTTGGTCGCTAGCCGTAGGGACTTCACGATTATCAAACAAAAAAGACATGGCTAACTTGTTACAATAAAACCACGCTATTTTTTTTGTTTTTTTGGCTCATTAGAGTATCCCCAACCCACCATCAAATCTCCCCTTAAAACCTATCTTAGTGTAAAATTCATCTCAAACCCACCCTTATTTTTAACACTAAAATGATGGAACACTATTTTCTCCCTCATTTATAGTGTAACACTGTTTCTTCCCTTATTTTGATGTTGAACTTTTTTATTTACATATTGATCCTTCAAAGTTAATTTTCTTTTAAATCTAAATTAAATAAATCACAAAATTTATTTTATTTTGTTTTTTTACTATGATAAATTATAAAACATTACTTTAGATAATGACATGATTTATATTATACAAATGGATTCAAATTCTATTTTATTCATTACAAAGTAAATAGTAGACAACTCTATAAAATTATATAAATAAAAAACTATTGAAAGTTTTTTGTATTTTTACTGAAGTTATATAATTACTTTATATAATAATAGTTTAATTTAAATAATATACTAATTTATGAAAAAATTTTATAAAGAATATAATAAGTGGGGCTAATTTGTAAAAACTTATAAATAAAACGTTTTGTAATAAATTTAAATTTAGAATACACAGGTAGAAACTCTATAAATTAATACTCGTTAAATTAATAAACACGATAAATTAATAAATTTCTCCGGTCCCGAGTTGGGCCAGTATAAAATATGACACAATTCGATAAGATAATAAGATAATAACTTTTTTAAAACTCCTATATAAAATATGGTCCCAATAATATTATAAATTAATAATTATCATATAAAAACTTATATATATATATATATATATATATATATATATCTAGCTATTAAAATATGAATCTCTCACCAACCAAACAAATATGGAAATTAAAAGAAAAAAAGAATTTAAAACAATATGACAAGTATGCGAAAATGTAAACGATAAAGTAAATAGAGAAACATCAACAAAAAAATTAAGATAATATACGTATAAAGAAAAGTTCTTATTAAATTTGAAGGAAAATTTAAAAAATTATTAATATTGATTTTTTTTTTTGAAATTTTTTTTAGTCAAAATCTATATATTAATAACTCTATAAATTAATAAAATATCAAAATCCCGACATTATTAATTTATAGAGTTTCTACTTGTACCTAGAATATTCATTGTTTAGTGTAAAAAATAAAAAAATACATTAGAGAAAAACACATTATAATTATAAGGAAACTCTAAAATGATGGAGAAAATAAGGGAATATATTGGAGATGCTCTTAGCCATTGTGTCATGCATGACATGGTCGTTTATAGGCTCCCATGCCCTCTCTCGATATGTGAGTCCCAGTTTTTTCTATTTAACCAATAATTAAATTATTTTAGAACTGTAATAGCAGAATTAAATTATACCGAACCGGTTTTCTGATTTAACCGATAATTAAAGTAAAGAAATCGAATTAAACTGCACCGGTCAGTCTTCAACCAGTTGACTTTTGGGTTTAACAACTGGAATTCAAATCAGAATATTGATAGGAAGAAAATTAACTTTGCCGCCGAATATGAAACACCCAAAGTTTTTTTTTTTTTTTTATAATTAAATAATTAGCCCAGATTAATATTCCCATAAATATTAATCTTCAACAGCTATTTCAGTCAACACAATGCGGAAGCTCTCAGAAAGAAATCAATAATATTAAATCATAATGAAACGTGTTCAACAAATAACCAATAACCAATAAACCAAATAAAGAATAAACTCTAGCAACCTAAACATCAGGTTTGCTACAATGGATAAAATAAACTAACACCCTAAAATGAATTCCTGGCCCACCACAACAAGTAAGCCAATATCAAATTCCTAAGCTCATCATCCTCTTCTCTCGGTCTCTTTCCGCGGAGGAACATTGCCATTACCTGCATCACATTGGAATAGAGATGCGTAAGTATTATCATAAATACTTAGTGAGTGGATCATCCTGCCTACAGGCCAATTACGTCATCACTAGACATTACATCAATCAACAACAGCATAATAATCCATAATAAGCATCACACAAAGGCAACCCGTTGAGAAACCCAACTTTCTCAACTTTCCAACTTAGTGTCGACCGACACCTCAAAGGGTGTCGATCGACGCCAGTTCCCTCTGAGTGTCGATCGACACCCTGAGGTGTGTCGATCGACACCAGCTCGACGACCCGAAGCCAAAATCAACAAAACGGCGCAGTTTCACAGATAAACACAGATCCGAGGTTTTCAAGGCCCCAAAACGAATCAAATCAACCAAAACTCGAAGAACACGAAGAACATCAATCCTAAACTCAGAAAATCCACTAAAACTCTAGTGAAACGGACCTACAGTCACGCACTCACCTTAGATTGGATTGGAAACAAGGAAAAGAGATGAAACAGCGAAGAACAGCAACAGATCAAGCCCAGAAACTCCAAAAATCAACCAAAATCGCCCTGCCTCTCTCTGGAAACTCTCTGCCTCGAAAAACGTGAAAAGTGATGCGGCTACAGTGTTTTCTCGCACAAAATAGGGTTCCCTCGCCCTTAACCGACCAAACCGCAATCACTTGAATCGAACCGGCCGCAATTCCAATAACCGGTGTCGATCGACACCACTCCTTGGTGTCGGTCGACACCCCTCGACCTAACCAACTCCAAATTCAATTCGATCGACTTAAACCGGAATCGAATCCGATAACCGGTGTCGATCGACACAACCTTTGGTGTCTATCGACACTAGACGTTCAAGAGCTTTTTACACATTTTCTTCGAAGTGATTTGACCTTAGACCGACTGTACAACAATCAAACAAGAACATGTACAATCAATCCTTAATCCACACCCCAAAGAGCATATGAATCCACTCTCAAATTCCTAATGTCGTCCGATACCACTTCTACAACTACTTTCAGGATCACGGATGTTACAATTCTCCCCCACTAAAATGGATTCGTCCTCGAATCCCAACACAAACGTCTCTCCAAGACCTCAAAACTCAAATTTTAGTCCTTTGTTATACGCATGTTTCCAAGATATTATTACTCTCAATGCCATAATCCACTGTCATGACATCCATACTGCGACTCACGGTCCAGTACCAAAATGTGACCACTGCCACCATACCAAAACGTGACCCGAAGCCACAACCAAAACGTGACCCGAAGCCACAACCAAAACGTGACCCACCGTCACCAAAACCAATACGTGACCCACTGTCACTAAACCACTTATACTGAGGTAGCGACCCCCAAGTATAAGTCTGCCGGGCACCAATCGCCCCCAAAATGTAGACCCAAAGTCTACCCAAACCAAACGAGTAATAAATCCGAAACGCGTACCAACAAAGGACTAAAATTTCCAATGACCCCACTGGCCAAAGAGCTTGTAACATCCCAAACATAAACCAAAAAATATGAGGCAAAACTCCATCTCATATAACTCCAAAATGTATATCGTACAACGAAAACGAAAATACATAAATCCAAAACCAACAACAACAAAACCAAAAATGAGACTAGAACCACAAAGATGAAAGGAGATCACTCCACAGCCTGCTTGTCGAACCACTTTCCGAACTTCAGCTTCATCTTTGCCTCTGGCTCCCAAGTCTGCTCCTCTGTGCCACTACAGTCCCACAAGACTCTCAACAATGGCACTCTCTTGTTCCGCAGAACCTTGACTCTCCTCTCAAGAATCCTCACAGGAACTGCCGGAACTGTCATATCTGGCTGAAGATCCGCTGGAATCTCAGCCACTAACTCCTCTGAAGGATGCAAACACCTCCTCAACATCGAAACATGAAACACCTTATGAAAGGCGCTCATAATCGGTGGCAACTCCAACCGATAAGCCACTGGCCCAACTCGCTCCACCACTGGAAACGGACCCATAAAACGCGGACTGAGCTTGTTCTCTGCTATAGACCTGTTAGGGCCTCTCAACATAGCCATCTTGAGATAAACTCTATCTCCCACCTGAAACTCAAGCTCACGTCGCCGTCTATCTGCATAACTCCTCTGTCTATCCTGAGCCTCCTTCATGTTCAGCCTCAAAACGCGGATCTTCTCCGTCGTTTCCTGAACAAAGGTAGCTCCGTATATGTTGCGCTCCCCCACTTGGGTCCAGCATAAGGGTGTCCTACATGGCCTCCCATACAAAGCCTCATAAGGAGCCATGCCAATGCTAGACTGAAAACTGTTGTTATAGGCAAACTCTGCCAAACACAGATGATCAGCCCAATGACCACCCCAGTCCAACACACACATCCTCAGCAAATCCTCTAAAGTCTGGATAGTCCTCTCTGACTGCCCATCTGTCTGCGGATGATACGCTGTACTCATATGCACCTTAGTGCCCATCTCAGTCTGAAACGCCCTCCAAAACTCTGAAGCAAACCTCGGATCTCTATCCGACACAATACTGGCTGGCACTCCATGCAGCCTCACAATCTCTCGTACAAACTTCCTAGCCAAAACAGCCGCTCCATCTGTCTTCTTGATGGCCAAGAAATGTGCTGATTTGGTCAAACGATCCACAATGACCCAAATCGCATCAAACGTCCGTGAGATAGGTAATCCCACCACAAAATCCATCGTGATCATATCCCACTTCCACTCTGGAATGGGTAAGCTCTGCAAAAGTCCACCCGGAACCTGATGCTCCGCCTTGACCAACGAACACGTGTTGCACCTCGCAACCCAATCTGCCACATCTCTCTTCATCCCGACCCAATGATAATACCGTTTGAGATCACGGTACATCTTGGTCGCACCCGGATGAATCGAAAACTTGCTCGAATGAGCCTCTCTCAAAACCTCCTGTCTCAACTCCTCGTTCTTGGGCACACAAACTCGCCCACGAACCAAAATAGTCCCATTCGATGAGACTCTTAATGATTCGTTGTAACCTCCCTGTTACAAGCCATCATTTGTAGCTCTTAATGATTCGTTGTAACCTCCCTGTTACAAGCATCTTCCTTCTCACCATTTCTTCTCATACGCCTTGAGTTTGAATCTCTCATACATCTTCCGTTTCAGTTGATCTATCCATAGATTCGTATTGATCGACAACTTTGTCCGAATCAATATTCACATTCAACCGGTCTCTCCTAGACCCATATTGGTAGACCTCCTTGTCTAGACCAATATCTCGTCTCGTCGCTCACGTCTCACCTCACTGCCTTCCTCACTGCCTTGCTTCCCATTCCAAGATTCACCTAAGGTTAGGTTTTTCCTAAACACTTACGGCAAAACCTAATCGAGTGACTTAAGGATCTCCTTATCCCAGTCCGAACTCGACGCTCCACACACTACACTTTGCACGCTCAAGGGTTCTATGGACTCTCCACAGTCCTCCTAATCCTAACCCTAACGCTTCTCTCACTCAGAAACGCTACTACTAACACTACCGAGAGAAACATCTTACGATGTTCCCAAAGATCTCCACGATCTTATCCTATCACGCTAAGGGACCATGGGTTTCACCACACCATGTCCCACACACTCAACAAGGAAAAGAAACATAGCGTTAGTCACACTATGTTCTTGACCAAGCACACTTAAACAGATCCATAGCTTTGGGCTATGATCTCACACTCTAACAGGTATGGAACCATAGTTTTCACCACACTATGTTCCAACCCTCACCACGACTGCTAGATGCTAAGCTACCATGCAAGCAATCATTCACACACAACGAGGTAAAGTTAAAACCCATACATACCTCGTACTCTGGTTTATTGCGGTTGGGGTTTAAGACTAACCAGAGTGTCTACCATGTCTCCCAGCAGTCCTTCGTGCATTGGTTGAAGATGAGGATGAAGTAGATGACGTTGGGGTCCCAGGGCAGGATGTCGCGTAGTGTCCTCGCATTCCACATGCGTAACAAGTGATTCTACTCAAAGGCCTTCCTGATCTTTCATTTGGACAGGCGAGAGTGAAATGTCCATATCCTCCACACACTCGACAAGGCATTGAAGCCCTTGCCGGAACCGGAACTCTCTTCCTTGCTTGAGCTCGGAAACGAAGTCTTCCTGCGGGCCTTCTTCCCGAGGAACTTCCCATCTCCCACACAGTTGGAGTTTCATTTTCAGCTACCATCTCCTCACGGTTTGTATCTTCCTTCTCATCATCGTCATGATGCTCCACTTCAACACGGTTTTCATCTTTTTGGTTTGGATTTCCTTCCACCACTTGGTTTCCCACCTCGATGTGGTCCACCGTCTCCACTTGGTTCGGGTTCTCCACCGGAACTTGCTCCTCCAACACTTCATTGTTCGCATTTGCCACCGGATTTGGATTCACGGTTTCTCCTCCGATTTGGTTCTCCAAGAACGTAGCAAGGTTTGCTAGTACAGGTAGCATCCCTTGTCCTGATTCATCTTCTCCCGTCACTTGGGGACCGATCGGACCTCCACGCTGAGCGTCACGATCCCAATATCCCCAAAAGTCAGCCATAGTTGCTTCTGGACCAAGATAAGCTAATGGCCTTCCATAATACGGAACTGCCTCTTCGAATGACCCAAAGTTCACCGCACTTGATTCTCCTTGGACCGGCTGGTTCTCCTCTTGATTTGGGTTATACACCGGACTTGGTATGGCAAAGGGTTGCCCATACAAGTCTAACATCTCCTCACTTGGCATCTGGTTGTCTCTGGTTCCTCCTTGAGTCAACGGCTCCACTCCTTGTTCACCTTCCCAGTCACCTTGATTTTCTTGCAAAGTCGCGGTCACGTCCTCCTCGACTGGCCCGGTCTGCACGTACGGATAGATGTACTCCGGATAATCTACTCTTGGTTCCTGCGGCATGTACGGATGCACTCCATATTCTGGCACATAGACATGAGGCATCGGTATCTCTGGCAGCTCCTGTTGCGAGCTCTCTCCATCCCATGAGTTTGTCAAAGCATCATCGGAAGAAATCTCAATGATCTCCGTAGACGGCACTAGGATCTCCACATCCTCGTACCTCGTCGGTATGGCCACCATATCAATCTGGAAAACCGCTCCCGTAGCTCCAAATGATGCTGGCACGTCTGCCTCCACACCTCCTCCAATCCCTAGATTCGAGAAATGGTCCGACTCCGTATAGACAGCCGAATCAAAGTTCATCTCGCTCGGATCCGTCTCCACTGACGTGTCCGAATCTCCCACCATCACATACTCCGATATGTTCGTTCCGTCACTGGAACTGTCATCACTTGAACTTGAATCACCTGATGAGGATATCACCACAACCTCACCGCTGCGATCTTCATTGTCATCCGATCCTCCCTGACCCCAAGTCCTGACCCACTCTTCCATCCTTTGTCCCATCTTTCAACCTGCACGACTGCGCCACCATTCACCAAGACAACAAACAGGGTAAGGTCCTAAAATTCCTACTAACTAAGCTTGGACGTACCGGATTCCTAATGGTGTATTTTGCGACACAAATTTTGACTCGATAAAACATTGAAAACGTTTTGAAAACTCTTGGTTTTTATAAGCACGATCATGAACCATGCTCTGATACCACCATTTGTAACACCCCCGGTTCGATCTATAAATAGATTAAGCCGAGAATGCTACGTCGGGATGACTAGGCCGGTTCAGACCAAGTCGCGGAGGGGTTCCGTAACACATGGTCCGATCCTACCAAGTTCCCGTACCTCAGCTCCCGTAATACTAAGGCTTTGCAACCCGTAAAACAAGAACTGAGTTGTGTTAGTCCGGACAAGACTAATACCGTAAAAATCCAAGTTTTTAACACACGCAAAACATATTTTTAATTAAACATAATAAAGGTTTACATAAATCCGAAATTGGAAATTATCCATTACAAACTGAGATAGCGAATATAAAACACGAGATATAATACAACTGCGAAAGTCTTACGTAAATTTTACAAAACACACCGCAAATCTACTCCGGCCTTCACGTCCAAGCGTCCACACCACGACTAAGGTCACCTGAAACAAACAGAGTCATCATAAGTAATCTAGGATTACTTAGTGAGTTCGGAAAACCCTCTACAATACAACAACAATAATAATATTCCCAACCCAAACCCCAAACAAACAACTCAATCAAAGCAATGCACAAGCGGAAGCTTAAATATAAGTAAAACTCAAACACGCCTTAGACCAATACAACGTATTGTCTAACTCCACGCTCGCCAAACCTGCTGAGACAAAACACAGGGATAACTCTGACAAGTTATCCCAAGAGATTACTCAAACCGAGTAACTCTAAAACCTAAGATCACCTCAACACGTGATCTACTACCCCAGAGAATCTTCCCACAAGAATTCTCTCTACGACTCCTAAAACTAGAGGTTTCTATTACAAGAAACACTCTACACACTACACCACACTAACGAGCCACTTGCTCCACCTAGAGATTTCTATCACACAAGAAATACTCTACACACTCCACACACACTATCGAGCCACCTGCTCAACCTAGAGGCCTCTATGGTACACCACGGTTTCCGACGCCTGCACACCCGCACCTAGCAAACACAAAGTCACACTAGGCCTGAACTGCTACTCGGGGTTAACTCCGTTACTCTCACTAGTCGGACCCGTTAACCCGGATTAATCCCGCCAGTTCCCCAGGATGGTCGGCGATTAACCCACCTAGCCCCTTCCGCTGCGGCGAAGGCGCAACTAGGCTTTTCCAAACACACCGTCGTGTGTACTCAGCCATGGGAGCTACCCAAGTACCCTCTGAGTCATCCTTCAGGACCATCCAAGAGGGTTTCTCAGTGAACGTCCGTCAGGGCAGCAAGAACACCGTGTGTACCCCTAAGATCATTGATAACCTCACAATGATCTATCCACTCCACTAAGATCATTGATAACCTCACAATGATCTAGCTACTCATCACAAGGAACCGTAAGTACGTGACCTGCCCTTGACGGCATCACCTTACGTCCCACACATCCTGGCATAGTGTGACATAACCGCTTGTTATTCACCACTAGCCCCAAGTGCAACATTCATGTTAGCCATCCTACACCGAACATCGTGGGGTCTAAGCCTTACTCAGCCTCCTCCATACATCCACAAATACAACATGTTGTCAAAGACATACAATGTTTAACGCACCGTGGGCTGTATAAGGTCTAGCCTTTCTTTGCACTCACCACCACATGTTCCACACAGCAATGGGCGTAAACCGCATGTTACCCACATTACCTGCACTAAGTGTAGCGACGCAGTACATGCAATGTTCACCGAAACACATTCACAAGGTCCACAACACATTGAAACATGTCAAGTGTGTTGGCCTTAACACAACTCACAATCGTTCAACAATAATACTTGAACGACCATGACACAACCTCAAAGCATCAACTTGCAATGGGTTAAACAGAAACCGCTCTAAGTGTTCTCCTCATGACAACACTTAAGCGTTTCTCTCTTCCCTACACCACAAACACGTTAGTATTCACCACTAACCACAACACACACCAGTATAATGGTAAGCCTCCTTGCTTAGCATTCATACTTCCTGCAACCACAATGTTAGTACAACTAACAACAACCACACAACATGCATGCACTTAATCAAGAGAAACAGTTAAGTTCCTAAATGATTCACCATGCAACACGCAACAACACAAATAGCTACTCTCGGAGCTATCACCGAAACTCACCAATACCGATTGATGAAACGCCTAAACACCTCCACAAGCTACTCCTTACACCAAGCTATCCTATAGCTTCAAGCTTCCTAAAGCTTCTCCACACTCACTCACTCACACTTAAAGAAAAGAAAGACTTTCGCTAACTCTCTTTTCTCTCTAACTCTCTCTAACTTTTTCTAAGGTAAGAAAGAACTCTAGGAATGATGAAATGGAAGCAAGTGAGGCTAAGGGCTGTATTTATAGGCATTTTGGGCGTGAGTTGTCCCTGACACAACATTTGTCATTTTGCTCTTGACACTTGTCTTGAATGAGAGACATTTGTCCTCTTTTCTCCTCCTTTGATATGTCCCATCATTTGGGTGTCTTCTTGCATGTGTATGGAATGTCTTGGCTTGACATATATGGAGTCTATCCCTAGCTCCTGGAGACTAGACCACTCACATGTCCATATTTCGTTCTCCTATCACCATGCAATGTGACATTTGTTTTCTTCTCACACTTCTCCTCCCATGCAACCGTTTGGATCACCACAAGTGTCCATGGAATATTCTGATCAAAATAGACTCCTACTCCTTAGGTCTGCACTCCTATAGGTCTTCTAACTCTCCTGAATCACAGCCACGTTCAATGCATCATGTCCAGGTGCATTGCATGGACATTTCGGTTGTTATGCATCACATCGCTTCCCATGCAACCATTTGAGTTTCTCCAAGTGTTATCAACCTTTTAACACTTGTAGCCACTTCTCCCAAGTGTCAAATGATCTTAGAGATGACAAACATTCCTCCCTTGCATGAGGAAATGGTTTCCTTAAAGCTAGACAAATGCACATGTGTTGTTTGCATGTGTAGCCTTAAAAGGGAACATTGTCGCCACTTTTCACGTTCTGATTGGTCGATCAATCCGTGATGTCCTTGATCATCCCGACTATGGCAAATCGCGGCATAGACTCTCCTTAGTTCACGCCATTGTTCGGTTCTCTCCAATCCGTTGCCCGATCGTCGATATAAGCCTTCCCGCCCTTCGGCATGGCCATCAAGCGGGCAAACTTATATCTCGGGTTCCGCTCGTCCAAATCCACTTCTGTCTCGACCAGATTGTTTATTTTGGCTTCTTCTTGTTGTCTCCAAGTTTTCACCTCGTTTGGATCACTTTTGGTCAGTCGTCGCTCTATCCCACTCGATCGAGTGCTTGTCCGCATATGTTCGGCTAGACTGCTTTGTCTTGTTGCGATTTGTCTCGTCCCATCTTGGATTTTAGCCGTTCGTTTCTGAATGTTCTTTGACCAAAAGTCTACATATGATCTCCTGATCCTTTCCATTGTGATCATTGACCAGAATTTCTCATCCCGCTTCAGGGTTACTACAGCGTCTGTCTCGCATTCAGCAAAGGCTAAGTAAAGATATGCTTCAAACTCTTGTGATCTGTGAAGATCTGCACTCTAGCTCCCAAAAGATAAGACCTCCAAATCTTGAGTGCAAAAACCACGGCTCCCAACTCAAGATCATGCGTAGGACGGTTGCGCTCACTGCCCTGCAACTGTCTCGAAGCATAGGCAATCACTCTGCCCTCCTGCATCAACACACAACCAAGACCAATGCCTGAAGCATCTGTATACACCACATATGGCTTCCCCGGATCGGGTAACGCCAAAACAGGTGTACTAGTCAACATCTCCTTGAGCTTCCCAAAGCTCTCCTCGCACTCCGGCGACCACACAAACGGCACGTCCTTGCCAGTCAACCTCGTCATCGGCTGAGACATACTCGCAAAGCCTCTGACAAACCTCCTGTAGTAGCCTGCTAAACCCAGAAAACTTCTGATCTCGGTAGCACTACTAGGTCTAGGCCAATCTCTAATGGCCTCAATCTTAGCCGGATCCACAGAAACCCCCTCTGCAGAAACAATGTGGCCAAGAAATCCCATCTCTCTCTGCCAAAAGCTGCACTTGCTCA
Source organism: Erythrophleum ivorense (assembly GCA_026724425.1). Classification (NCBI taxonomy): domain Eukaryota; kingdom Viridiplantae; phylum Streptophyta; class Magnoliopsida; order Fabales; family Fabaceae; genus Erythrophleum; species Erythrophleum ivorense. The sequence goes on along the minus strand of JAIUCV010000117.1, from coordinate 1,870,773 downwards.
ACTTAGCAAACAGCTTCTGCTCCCGAAGCTTCTCCAAAACAAGCCTCAAATGCGTCGCATGCTCCTCTGGACTCTTCGAATACACCAAAATATCATCAATAAAAATGATGACAAACACATCCAGAAACTCCCTGAACACGTCGTTCATCAACCTCATAAACGCTGCCGGCGCATTAGTCAAACCAAAAGGCATGACCACAAACTCAAAATGTCCATACCTCGTCCGGAAAGCCGTCTTCCGAACATCTGCCTCATCTATCGGAATCTGATGGTAACCCGATGCCAAGTCGATCTTGGAGAACCAAGTAGCACCCCTCAACTGATCCAACAACTCATCAATCCTCGGAAGTGGGTACCTGTTCTTCACAGTGACTCGGTTAAGACCCCGATAATCGATGCACAGCCTAAAACTGCCATCCTTCTTTTTCACAAATAACACCGGTGCTCCCCACGGCGAAACACTCGGTCTGATGAAACCTTTACTCAAAAGGTCCTCTAGCTGCTTCTTCAGCTCCGCCAACTCTGCTGGCGCCATCCTGTAAGGTGTCTTTGATATTGGAGCTGTCCCGGGTTCCAACTCAATCGTGAAAGGATCTGACCGAGATGGTGGCAACCCCTTTAGCGACTGAAACACATCCTCGAAATCCTGAACAACCTCAATATCCTACAAAACCACCTCACCTCCAGACTCTGTCATAGTAATCGTCGCCAAATAAGCTTCGCAGCCCCGCTCTAGCAACTGCTCTGCCTGAATAGCTGAGATCACTATACTCCCCGAAGTCGGTCTCACTCCCTGATAAACCAACTTCCCTGCATCTCGCTCAAACACCACTCTACCTCTGTAGCAATCCAGATGGACCCGGTGTAGAGATAACCAGTCCATCCCCAAAATCACGTCATACAGCTCCACTGGACTGATGACCAAATCCGCAGGCATAGACTGCCCCGCAATCTGAACATCCACTGCTCTAGCTCTGCCAGAAGTAGCCAGAAAACCACCACCGGCCACCTTGACAAAACCAGAAGCCTCGCCCTCGCTACTCCGAATACCACTACCCTCGGCCCTCTCCGGAGTAATGAAGCAGTTAGATGCTCCCGAGTCAAACAACACGTGAGACTCATGCCCGCCAACTAACAAGGTCCCTACACATTTCCATAGTGTTGAGAACCTCCCCACTCTATCACGGTAAAATAACAGAAACAGACAACACCAAAAATTCTACCTTAAGAATTTACAAGTCTGAGTCAAGATTTTACCTGTGATCTGGCCTGACTGACTGGTCTGGCCCACCTCCGCCGAAGTGTACACACGCGGCGCCCCGCCTGACTGCAACGCTGCAATCTGAGCTACTGGCTGGATAGCCAATGGCTGCATCGCTGCCAACGCCTTCTGCTGCAACTTGGGACACATGGTCTTGACATGCCCCGCCTCTCTGCAGTAGTAACACACAATGGACTCCCTGGGCCCCGCCCTCTTGGGGCAAGAAGTAACTCGGTGATCCAAGCTCCCACAACCAAAACAACCGCCGGTACTCTGGCCACTTGCAGACATCTCATCTGCTCTCCTCTTCTGGCCCTGCGCAGGCCTGCCGCCCCTGCAAAAACCAGAACTGTAACCTCCACGCTGCTGCTGCCGCTGCTGGCCCCTAGGCTGGGTAGCAGGAACAACTGCCGCTGGAACAACTGCCGTACTCGCCGGCTCACGCAGATCCTCCTCGATGGAAGCTGCCAACTCCACTAGCTCAACTCTGGAGTGGTACATCCCACCCCTGCACTGAGTCCTGATGCTCCTCCGAAGTCCCTGAAGAAACCTCGACATCAGCTCTCTCTCACCCACCAGCTCACTCCTGGTGTGGACCACCAACCTGCAGAACTCTGCATCGTACTCCCGTACTGACCTCTCGCCCTGAGTCAGCCCCATAAACCTCACTCGCAACCTGTCACGAGCCTCCTGCGGAAAGAACTTGTAGTTGAACTCCTCGACGAAGTCAACCCAAGTCCAAGCCGCCCTCCTGGTCCTAACAGACCTCCACCACAAATGTGCATCGCCTCCTAGATAATGCACCGCAAGCTCAACCTGGAACTGCTCTGGACAACGGACCGAACCGAAGTTCCGCTCTAACCTCTGACGCCACTCGTCAGCCTGCTCCGGAGTGACACCGCCCTCAAACGTCGGCGTGCCAATCCTCTGCATCTCCCTCATCATCTCGCGATAGGGAAAATGTTCATCTGCAGCACCGTGCTGCCCAACAAAACCTGCAGCCCCCTGCTGCTGAACAAAAGCGGCACCCGCCTGTGCCCCGGCACCTGCATGTGCCCCGGCCGCTGGAGGTGCAACCGGAGCCTGCTGTGGAACTGCCTGCGGAAGACGTGCCAAGAGCTGCGTCAGTAGCCCCACAATCAAATCACCCTGAGCAAGAGCCGCGCCCCCACCAGGAACCGCTCCTGCTCCCGCGCCACCACCGACGCCCAAACTAGCCCCACCGGCCAACGAAACAGACTGTGTCACCGACGCAGTCTCCACACTCGGTATTGCACTCTCCGCTGAAGCCTCGGCCTCTGGCAAACCACGACCAGCACCCCGACCTCCATGACCCGCTGCTCGTCCACCACGAACAGCTCCTCTGCCACGGCCTCTGCCGCGACCACGACCACGACCTGCGTCCATCTCACTGCACTACCACCAAGTACAGAACAATGGGCAAGGTCAGCCTACACACAACAAAACACCACACACCACAAACACAAAATATCCAACTCACTTACCCGCGGAAAACTGGAAGACCGAGAGGATGAGACTAGACCGCTAACTGACTAACTCACATAATCAATTAATCACATAGTCCAGTTCACCCAACACTAGATGTCCTAAAACCGAACTACGCTCTGATACCAAAATGAAACACCCAAGTTTTTTTTTTTATAATTAAATAATTAGCCCAGATTAATATTCCCATAAATATTAATCCTCAACAGCTATTTCAGTCAACACAATGCGGAAGCTCTCAGAAAGAAATCAATAATATTAAATCATAATGAAACGTGTTCAACAAATAACCAATAACCAATAAACCAAATAAAGAATAAACTCTAGCAACCTAAACACCAGGTTTGCTACAATGGATAAAATAAACTAACACCCTAAAATGAATTCCTGGCCCACCACAACAAGTAAGCCAATATCAAATTCCTAAGCTCATCATCCTCTTCTCTCGGTCTCTTTCCGCGGAGGAACATTGCCATTACCTGCATCACATTGGAATAGAGATGCGTAAGTATTATCATAAATACTTAGTGAGTGGATCATCCTGCCTACAGGCCAATTACGTCATCACTAGACATTACATCAATCAACAACAGCATAATAATCCATAATAAGCATCACACAAAGGCAACCCGTTGAGAAACCCAACTTTCTCAACTTTCCAACTTAGTGTCGACCGACACCTCAAAGGGTGTCGATCGACGCCAGTTCCCTCTGAGTGTCGATCGACACCCTGAGGTGTGTCGATCGACACCCTGAGGTGTGTCGATCGACACCAGCTCGACGACCCGAAGCCAAAATCAACAAAACGGCGCAGTTTCACAGATAAACACAGATCCGAGGTTTTCAAGGCCCCAAAACGAATCAAATCAACCAAAACTCGAAGAACACGAAGAACATCAATCCTAAACTCAGAAAATCCACTAAAACTCTAGTGAAACGGACCTACAGTCACGCACTCACCTTAGATTGGATTGGAAACAAGGAAAAGAGATGAAACAGCGAAGAACAGCAACAGATCAAGCCCAGAAACTCCAAAAATCAACCAAAATCGCCCTGCCTCTCTCTGGAAACTCTCTGCCTCGAAAAACGTGAAAAGTGATGCGGCTACAGTGTTTTCTCGCACAAAATAGGGTTCCCTCGCCCTTAACCGACCAAACCGCAATCACTTGAATCGAACCGGCCGCAATTCCAATAACCGGTGTCGATCGACACCACTCCTTGGTGTCGGTCGACACCCCTCGACCTAACCAACTCCAAATTCAATTCGATCGACTTAAACCGGAATCGAATCCGATAACCGGTGTCGATCGACACAACCTTTGGTGTCGATCGACACTAGACGTTCAAGAGCTTTTTACACATTTTCTTCGAAGTGATTTGACCTTAGACCGACTGTACAACAATCAAACAAGAACATGTACAATCAATCCTTAATCCACACCCCAAAGAGCATATGAATCCACTCTCAAATTCCTAATGTCGTCCGATACCACTTCTACAACTACTTTCAGGATCACGGATGTTACAGAATATAAGATCAACCATAAAACTATAACATAGATCAAAATTTTCAAAAACCACCGAAAAATATTCCCTCACATGCTGGAAATATCAACTTAGACAATACAAAAGAATCTACAAGTGTCTCGACTTTTGAAGCTTATCAACTGTCTTCCTCTCAAAATCAGATATTCCACATCAGAACAATTTTTTTTGCTAAAACATAAAAACAAATTTTCTGGAGCAACAACTGCAAAAAAAAAAAAAAAAAAAAAAAAAAAAAAAAAAAAAAAGACTGACAAACGAGTATGATATACATATAGCTCCCAGTGTTGTCATCTTCTTTAAATATCCGTAAAGGAGAGCTATATACAGAGAGACAAGTCAAAAAACTTTATAGATCTACAGAGAGCTTTATAGATCTCTCAAAAACTTGTAAAATAGACACTAAAAATCTCGTAGTATAAATAAAATCACACTGCTCGGATTTGATGTAGTGGCAGACCCATTAAAGAAGCTAGAGACAAGTCAACAACTACAATTGGTAACTTTTGGCATTTTGGATCACCCCAGGTTCGATTCCTACATAAACATTTTTGATATTCTTTTTACATTTTTAACTGATATTTTTGAACTCTGTAAAAATAAAACTTGGACCCGCCAGTGGACCTGAAAGAATTAATGTGACAGCAATGTTGGAGCATAAAAGTGAAATACTGGAGGATAAAACTTTCTAACTTGAACAGAAATCTTGTGTTAACTTACAGTAAACTTCTGTATTAGCTTCTTGATCTTTTGCCTGGTTCTTTAATTGGTCTCAATGAGCAGATAAATAGCCTCTTAGCCCTGTTGGAATGAAGACGAGTTTAACCACATTAACAATCACAGAGACAAAAAGTGTCTGATGGTCACCTTTGATAATATTAAACTCCAAGTTCATACGAATTAGTGAATGAATCGGAATCCAGCCTTGTACTGTCAGTAAATTCATAAAATTTCATCCTGGTCAGTTTGTGTCTGTGGAGAGCAAAAGAAAAATAAAAAATCAGAATTGGTGTTAAACAAGAGAAATTTACAAGTTGCAGTGGAGCATAACACCATCTCCATTGGTGATACCCGTATCTTAACATATTTTAGTTTTTTTTTTGTGTTAAACCTCTGTATTTAATTTATATGTTTGGCTGTTAAATTAAAAAAATCTACTATATGAAAGCTTAATAGCACTTTCCAGGAGAGGACACATTAGCACACCAGAAACTGCCACCTCGAATTTTTTAATTATTTTCTTCTTTTTCAAAAAAAAAAAAAAAAAAAAAAAAAAAAAAAACTTAATTGCTCTTTCATCTTCTAGATTACGGTTTCAAACCCATAATACAGTAGCTTGATTGTTGCCTAATTTATGTTAGATTTTGAAAGGTGTTTGTATCTCATGAACATATATATATAAACACTTAAACATGAAAATAAGACAAAGGTGAGCTTAGGGAATCCGATTATAGCATCACAACACTTAAGAGTTTGTGTGCTAATATCAAAGAGGGATCCGCTCACTATAAAGAGAATAACAAGAGTTTAAGTGATGATTTAGAAAGAGATTAACAAGCAATGGTCTCCCTTAAGGGAGACCCAAACCGGATTAACACTAACTCTCTACATTGCAAACCTTAAGAGATTTAATCATATGTAAAGAAGATTAGAGCTAAGCTAGTTTGTTTGATAAGAACTTGTTTCTCTTTTATTTCTGATATTTCTTGTTATTTGTTACAATGCATAGAAGCCTTTATTTATAGGCATGGAGAGAAAGAGGGCCAACGGCTATAACATTTGAATTTCTCCTTCTCGCCTAACGGCTCTATTGTGCCTAACGGCTCTATTGTGGGACCGACCCACTTGCTCTCGTCCGTGACTCCTTTGGTCTTCATTCTGATGTGGAGATGCTTGGCCTTCACTCTATGTTCGGAGATGGCCTTCTCATCTCCTCACTTTATAAACCTTTATAAGGTCTTTATAAGCCTTTATAAGTCGGCCTTCATAAGTCGGCCTTCATAAGTCGGCCTTCTTATCTCCTTACTTTATAAACCTTTATAAGGCTTTTATAAACCTTTATAAGTAGGCCTTCATAAGTCGGCCTTCTTATCTCCTTACTTTAATAATTTATTCATCTTCTAGATTACGATGTTTGCATCTTCATCTCTGTCCACTTCGACTTCATATCTATTTTTCTCTCTTTGGTCACCCATCGCACATCACAGCTACTTTCAAGCTCCGTTAATTTCATTCCAATTAGGTGTTTCATATCTCTCGTGACTACAGAAAAATACTTGCTATAACCACTATGAAGAAGGAGAGTAATATGTTGGCTATGAAGAATATCCATCAATCGTGTTCTGCTCCATCTGAGGTTTGTCATCACCGGTTAGTTTTCCTGGGAAATGCAATATTACTCAATTGCTTATTCGCTTGTTTATTTTCTTTGGTCTAATTTGTATGGAGTTTCTTACAAAAGTCATGATTAATTAGTGTATAGTGTTAACTATTTATTGACTCTCCTGTGAAGAACATGATAATTTTGTGTGCTTCCCTAGCAAGAAAAATTGTTAATACCTAAGTTTCCAATTATGTTTATTTTTTCACACGCTTACTTGGGTTTCTTGGTTTCACAAACAATGTGTTTCTAATTCAAATTAATTTCTGCATTGATCAAAGTTTGTGGATTTTCTGCTTTTACAGTGTTTTAGTTAATCACATACTAAAGAGTTTTATAAAGAGAACAAGTCTAAATATCATTCATGGTTTAGCGTAATTTGTTTAGAAAAATTCTTTATACAATGTTCATAGCTAACAAGATGATGAGCTTACAAGATGATGAGCTTCTGTGTTTTTCATAGATTGGGGTTGCATCGTTTAATTACTATTTGTTGTAACTGGGAATGCTTTTAATCACCATTTAACATTGTGACTTTTGTCCATTTTGTAAATGGAAGGTTTAGAGAATATCTAGAAGTGTATATCTACGTTTGTGAGGAAGATGAAAGGGTTCAACAAACTAGATGCAAAAGTTTTTTTTAAAAAAGAGGTGGGAACCAATTAATAGCATGTTCTACTATTAATGTTTTCTAAAACAAGATGGTTGCAATAATTGCTCTCCAGAATATAAATTATATATACAACAAAATTGGACAGAGTTAAGTTTTTTAATGTAATTTAGTAGCTTATGACATATGAAACTATAGTAATTTAGTTTAAGACATACAAACACAACAAAGAAATACAATGTGAAATAAGTTTAGAAACAATTATCTAAAAAATTAAAGATACATAAACTCTTCGCGCGGGTACTCACCTAGTTAAACATGAAACGAAAACAAAAACTAAAATATATTGCATTAATGAAATTTAAAACATAAAAAACATTTAAAATAGATGATTGCAAATTTTAAAGCTAAATGATTTCCTAACAGTTATATTGACGGTAGTTCTAATGATTTCTCCTCTTTATAACCAAATTGGAGCCGTGAGAGAGAGTGAACAATGTAGTCTTTAGAGAGAGAGAGAGAGAGGGTGAGAGAAAAAAGATTGAGTATAAGCTTGTTCATTGTTTTCTCTAGGATAAGAGATTGTACAGAGCGAGTTTTAAGTGCTAGTGAAGGGCATTAAAATGGGTCGCTTGTAATCTCTTATTTGTAATCTCTCAAAGTTAGACTGTGCATGTCTCCCACTCTTCTCCTTCTCTCTAATCTCTTCTCCACACTCTCGTTGCTCTGTTTAACAACAGTAAAGAATCATGCATCTCTTGATAGGTTTGTGAGCTTATCCTGAAACAAATCAAACTCTCTTCAATCCAACTTTTCAATTTACTTATATTTCAAGAAATTTCAGAGAGAGAGTTTAGGAAATAAAAACCTGTAATATCTGTAGAGCTCCCACCCTCAGACTCCTGCTTCCATCTCCTGAGCTGTTCCAGAAGTGATTCTTCTTGGATTTGGTCCTTTATTTCCGGTTCACTGATCGGTTTCCATTGCTCAGCACGCAAGGAAAGAGTAGTGACAACATGGCTCATCTCTGGTCTCTGCTCAGGTTCATTGGCGCAGCAATAGAGTGCGAGTTGAGCCACTTCACTGATGCTCTGTAAATGTTGCGTCTCTTTGCTGACCTGGATTGTTTCGTCAATGACACTGGACAAGGAGCGGTTCCTGAACCAGACCAGGATGTGTGTGTTCTCCTCGGATCGAGTGTCATCGATAGCTCTCTGCCCGGATATGAGCTCCATGAGGATGATGCCAAAGCTGTAAACGTCAAGCTTCCTTGTAACCCTTCCCGTCACTGCAAAAACAAAAACAGTTGTTAGTTTTACAAAACACACTCAGATTGACAAAGGAAGGAGAATGAGAACGACATACATGCATATTCCGGTGGCATGTAACCGAAAGTGCCACAAAACTTGGTCTTGATGGATGATATGCCTTCTTCTGTAGAACGGACCAACCCAAAATCTGAAACTCTGGCTCGCATGTCGTCACCAAGAAGGATGTTTTCCGGCTTCAGGTCTCTGTGAATGTAGCTCTGACTTGGACGAGACAGAGTATGAAGGTACTCAACTCCTCTAGCCACGTCCAAGGCAATGGTAAGGCGTCTGCTCCACTCGAGCGGTCTCAGTCCTTCCTCCTTCCACTGAAACAAATGCCTGGCTAACGAACCCTGAGGCATGTACTGGTAAACGAGATGCCGCTCGTTTCCTTGGACGCAGTAACCATGGAAAGTCACAAGGTTACAGTGATGAACCTTGGTGAGGACGCTAACCTCTGCTCTGAACTCATCCAGGCCTTTCCCGGCTGCAACAGATGGCTTCATCCTCTTCACTGCAATCTCTTTGCCATCCGGCAGTCTACCCTTGTAAACCGTTCCAAACCCGCCTCTCCCGAGGACCTTGTGATTCCCAAAGTCTTCTGTAGCTTCCCTGAGAATCTCAAACGGAAAGGCTATGTTCTCAACTTCCACGACCTTGTCCAACGTCGTCATGGGCTCAGGAGCATCACTCTTAGATCGCCTCTCCCTCATCTCTCTGTACACAGCTAAGCATGCTACTCCGATGAGCAGAACAGAGAGGACTATGATCCCAATGATCAGTCCACGATGAGTCCCTCGTGTCTTGGTCTCAATCCCCGGATTCCCTACAAGTTGTACAACTGTCGCCTTGAATGGAGGCACTTTCCCGTGAAGCTGGTTGTACGAGAGATCAAGGCTCGCCAGGTTCAACCTCGTGAGCTCGGAGGGAATGGTGCCCCTGAGACGGTTATGTGAAAGATCTATCACACGCAGAGATCTGATATCCGCAAACCGGGGAGAGATCACTCCGGTGAGGTTCTCCGCTACCAACATGATCCCGATGATTCGGCCTCCTATGCAATCAACGCCATACCAGTGGTGCTGGCACGGCTCACTCCCTTTCCAACCCGAGTAACCCAAGTCGCTAGCTATGGAAAGCAGAGTATCGACACTCTCGGCCTTCTCGACAACAGACATAAAGCACCAGACACACAAGCATAGCAAGCACCAGAAATTCGTCATACTTTCTCTGTAATTCATGAAATTCCCAAATCAATTTCCTCTAACCTAACACAAAATTCCCCAGTTTACTTGGACTATGCGAATGAATTCCAGAGAAGCGAAATAAATTAAACTTACTTTGGACTGAGAGAGTTGCAAAGGGGAATCGCTGGAGAAGAAATGCTTGGACGGAGAATCGCTCGGTGTTTTCTGCAATCGCTGCGTCTGTGAAAGGAAGAGAAGAGAAGAGAGGAAGAAGAAGAAGAAGTAGAGGAGGGAAAATTAATTTTTCTTTTCTTTCTTATTTTAAATCGAAGACGCCGAGACTTGGGGATTGTATAAAAAGTAAAAACGGAGATAGAACAAGACACTTCGCACTTTGCTAAATAAACACTTGACACACTCTGATCCGGTGATTTTTTACTCTGGGGTTTTCGTTTCAATTTTTGTTATATAATAAAAAATTATTATATAGTTAATAAAAGGAACTAAAAATTTAATTTTTTTATATACATGAGTTGTTAAGAGGAATGAATATGATGAGGAATTTTTTTACACCATAATTCCCAATTTACGCAAGTATAAACAACAATACAAAATAAGCAATATCAATAAACAGTGTATTGTGAAAATGTTCTTCCTGCTGATCTACTACTTGCTTTTTAACCTTATCTGTCATCATCAATCTGTTCATCGACCAAAATTATCCTAATCCGCTTTATCATTGTTTCCTTTCTTCAGGACTCAGCCTCATCAACAGTAACAACACCATCATCCTCTTGATCCATAATAGATTCATTCTTCTCATTCCTGTTTCCTTGTCCCACGGCTGTTCATCAGCATCAGATCCCACACCTCGTCCAACTGCTCATCTTCATTGTCTTGCAAGGACAAGAGATATCAATAACACCTACAAAGTACAAACCATAAGTTAATGCATAGACTACCATATTGTTCCATTATCGGGATAAGCTTATAGAGCCCAGCCAAGTATATAACTCTTGGTCAACAATGCTTTGAAAGAAGAGCATAAGATTGAAAAACATACTTCCGTCTTTATAAGACCAAATCTTTCCAGTCACACATCCTTAACAATTAACATTTTGCATATGTACTTGCAAGATTTGCTTCAAAAGCAAATTGTTCCCTTGGATTCCAGATATTCAGCCAGCAATTAAACACAGTAAACTCCAAGCTCATACATTACTTGAATATACTTGAAACAACAAGCAACAAAACTCCTATCATTCAATATTTTCTTCACATGTTTTCAGTAGTTTCGAGGTTCAATGTTAAGAACCCTTTTCTATCGTTAGACAGAGTGCGAAGAACCAAAACACAAATCAGTAAGCTGGACTTACTTGTTCTAGTAGCAGCAATCAACACTTCAAGTTTCATCCAATCCAAAGGCGTAAATACTGAGGATTGGTCTAACTTCGACTCTTATGAACAAATTTTTATCAATATTCAGAGTCTTCAGCCAAAATCAAAACCAAAGAGAAATTACACATGGAGGACTCACAAAACAAGAGCATTAACACAAAATCACTTGACATAACTTGAATTGGGAACTTAGTTGAGGTTTACCAGGAGAGGGGTTCGTGTCCCAGACGGAGTGAAAGGTTGTCTAAGTAACCTTCCCAGTTAGTTTTCAGTTCAACTAAGTGGTTGAAAGTCTTCGGCCTCTGTAATCAGAAAAGAAAATCCTACAAGTGACAATTCTAATATACTTCCATATGAAAACTTCAATATAGCAACCAAAAGAAGCATATCATCTTAGGGAACATAACTAAAATATATGTCACTGTATAGTGTATACTGTATACAACAAGTAGAAATCTTTTACATATCCAGAGATTCAGGGAATACAAATACAAGAAATAGAGAAAACTTAAAAAGTATTTTACATTGCTTAGTATATCAAGTCTTACCCCAATCATCCACATTTGTTGCCAACTATCTAGGAGCTGCTATCTGAATTTAACTGCACAATAAGACACATAACGTGAACACGAATCATTCATCAGGACAAAGGCTCTCTCAGTGGTGATGATACTTACTTATATATCTTGAAACAGCATGCAAAACTTTTATCATTCTACATTTTAATGAGATATTTTCAGTATACATGAACTAAAGATTGTAGAATTGTTTAATACATGGTACAAGTAAAACACTAAGACTGACTTTGCGAATTGCTTGCTTTGGCAATAGATATTGAAGAAGGACCCAGCAAACAAACAGAGTTTGATTTAATGATACTAATCTAACCCAAGTAATGATAAATTACAAAAAAAAACCCAACTAATTAAGCTTTAGAAATATCAAATCAAATAAGTATCTGCATGAGCTAGAATTCAATTAGAATGATGAATTTATCATTGAAGCAGGCCATGAACGCGAGAGATTTGACAGAACTTGAAGTAAAAATAATGCGATGAAACAATGCAATTTCAGGTAAAAATTTAAGCCAACTGAGAGCATGGGAAAAAAAGTTTCCTTGAGAAAGACTGAATCCTAAAGGGTATCCATAATTATCCCCCGGTGAACGAAACCAATGCAGAAGAAGCATGTATATATAAGTGCAATGTCTCTAAACTCTTACCTTTGCATGCCAAGTTTCTTGTTTTAATGATGCTTTTGGAGCTTCAACAGCTTCACCCATCTTTTGCTGCCGCTTTCTTCTGGAGCCTTCTCGGTAGCAGGCTTTACTACAGGTGGTTACACAAAACAAATAAAGATTGTTTTATAATTAGCTGTAATCTCAAAATCCAATTACGCTCACAAGGAAAAGTATTTACTAAAACAGAAACTATACCGGAGAAGGTTCATCATCCTCCTCCCACGAGTCCTTGAAAGTCTTGGCCTCTAATATATTTCCATATGAAAATTTCAATATAGCAACTATAAGAAGCCTATCATCTTAGAGAATATAACTAATATATATGTCACTGTATATAGACAGTAGTAATCTTTTGCCTAGCCAGGGAGCACTAGAGAAAAATGCTTAATATATAAGTCTTACCCCAATCATCCATATTTGTTGCTAATTATTTAGCAAAACTGCAAAAGTAGGAGCTGCTATCTGAATTCAAATGAAAACCTGCACAAAGAAGACACATAAAAAAGGGTTCCAAAGGAAGAAGATGGAAAACTAAGGATCCAATATCTTATACACAGAATCACAATTCTCTAGCTTCAATATACTATGCTCGCCACTAAGACGCAAAAGGATTTCTACAACTGTTAACTTGTATCAAGTTCTTCTAGGTTTTTTATCAAATTGTTGGCTGCTAGAAGCTTTACATATATACAAGACACTAAAAATACTCAAAAAGGCAGAAAGATGGTTTAGGCGTTATCAACAAGATCATAATATTACTAGAATCAATACAGAACTCCCAGTTATGTTCAATTGTTTACTCGGAAAGCTTGATGTTAAGCCGGTGACTTAAACTACCAAGCCAGTGACCTGGTTATGTTGAATATCGAGAGAGAAGATAGAAAGCGGCGTATGCCTTTGATTAATTATCTGATAGTTTTGCAACCCTACACTTGGGTCCTTTAAATACTGAATAGAAACATAAACGACATAGTTTAACATAAACGAGTCTCCAACTAAAGACTCTACTTCACTCCAAGTCTCTCCTTCCTTCAGCCACTTTTGTAGTTGACCATCTCCCCGAAGTGCTTGGCGACTCTGCTCGATCTCTGTCCCTTCTTCATAAAGGCCAAAGGCACAGCAAGCTTATCAATACCCCCCCGAAGAAAACTCACCTTGTCCTCAAGGTGAAATGCTGGATACTGTGTTGCGATCTTGGTGATTGATTCCCAAGTAGCTTCAAACAACGGTAACCCTTTCCACTTGATTAGAACCTCTGGCTCATGCTCTGGTTTCACACGACGCACATCCAAGACTTCTTCTGGTTCAGTTTGCCATTCCAGGTTAGGAGCCAGAATTGCAGGTAGGGGCTGAGCCTGATTTGGTGCGGTGATTGCACGCTTAAGGAGAGAAACGTGAAATACCGGGTGGATCAAGCTATGCACCGGAAGTTTCAACCTGTAAGCTACCTTCCCAATTCGTGCCAACACTTCAAAAGGACCAAAGTAACGCGGAGCCAGCTTCTCATTCCGACGTTCCGCGACTGAAGCTTGGCGGTATGGTCTTAATTTCAAATATACCATGTCTCCCACTTGAAACTCCAGCTCTCGGCGATGCTTGTTAGCTGAGTTCTCCATACTTTTCTGTGCTTTATGCAGATTTTCCCTCAACTCTTCTAAGATGCTATCACGGTCCTGTAACATCGCTTCGACAGAAGCAATGGCCGTTGGAATATCCCCATAGCGCAGCAACTTCGGAGGATCTCGACCATAGAGTGCCTTGAAAGGGGTACTTCCCAAGGAAGAGTGGAATGATGTATTGTACCAATATTCTGCCCAATGTAGCCATTTCACCCACGTTTTTGGTTTTTCTCCTGCGAAACAACGAAGATATGTTTCCAAGCATCTGTTCACCACTTCCGTCTGCCCATCACTTTGTGGGTGATACGCTGTGCTCTTTCGGAGTTGAGTGCCCTGAGATGCGAACAATGCAGACCAGAATTGACTCACAAACACCTTGTCCCTATCGGATACCATCGTCTCCGGTAACCCGTGTAACTTCACAATCTCCTTGATAAACAGCTCAGCCACAGATTTAGCAGTAAACGGGTGTTTCAAGGACAGAAAATGGGCATACTTGCTAAGCCTGTCTACTACTACGAGAATCACGTCAAAGCCATGAGAGATCGGTAATCCTTCAATGAAATCCAGACTGATGTCAGACCATACCTGGGTGGGAATGGGTAGAGGAGAAAGTAACCCGGCGGGAGAGAGAGTGGAATACTTGTTGTATTGACAGATCTGACAGTTGGTGATGAACACTTCTACATCCTTCTTCATCCCCTTCCAGTAAACCTCTCTGGACAATCTCTTATAAGTTTTCAAGACCCCTTCATGACCACCGATCACTCCAGCGTGAAACTGCTCCAGCACTTGTTGCGTAAATTTCGAGTTCCGTGGTAAAACCAGTTTCCCTTCATGAAACAATAGACCTTCCCCCAGACGATACCCTTCCACCACTTGTCCTTCAGTCAAGGCCCTTAGAATTTTGACCAGATCCGGATCGAGACACAGTTGAGACGCTAACTCCTTCCTGTCAAGGCAAAGTGGCGCTGTGATGCTTAACTGTTGAAACTCCTTTTCTGGGGGACGGCGGGATAAAGCGTCAGCCACTCGATTGTCAGAACCAGGGCGATATTCAATCTTGTAGTTCAACCCCAACAACTTTGATGCCCACTTCTGCTGTTCGGATGTGACTGACTTCTGATCCAGTAAATACTGCAAGCTCTTCTGATCTGTCCTGATGATGCAATCACTCCCGGAAAGATAATGTCTCCATTTGTTGATTGCAAAGACAATCGCTAACAGCTCTCTCTCATACACCGACTTCTGCTTCCCTTTTGCTGTGAAACCCTGACTGATAAAAGCAATAGGTCTGTTATTTTGAGATAAAACAGCGCCTATACCATTACCCGAGGCGTCTGTCTCTATCACAAACGGTTTGGTGAAATCTGGTAACACCAAGACAGGAAGCCTCGTCATCGCCTCTTTCAACTCCTTGAATGCTCGTTCTGCTTCTGCATTCCAAAGAAACCCTTCCTTTTTCAACAACTCTGTTAATGGTCTAGCTTTGGTACCATAGTTCTGCACAAATCTCCTGTAGTACCCAGTGAGTCCCAAAAATCCTCTTAACTCAGTCACATTTTTGGGGGTCGGCCATTTCTTCATCGCGGCTATCTTAGCCGGATCTGCTGCGACACCCTTGCCAGAAATAATATGCCCCAAGTAAGCTATCTCTGGTTGGCCGAATTCACATTTCTTCTTGTTCGCATAAAAGCGATGCTCCTGTAAAGTCTGCAACACCGTTCCCAAGTGGCGCCTGTGGAGTTGGAGAGAGGAGCTGTAGACCAAAATATCATCGAAAAACACCAGGACAAAGCGTCGTAGATGTGGGCGGAAGAGATCATTCATCACTGATTGGAAGGTAGCGGGGGCATTTGTCAAGCCAAATGGCATGACTAAGAATTCGTAATGGCCCTCGTGTGTACGGAAAGCCGTCTTTTCGATGTCACTTTTCTTCATTCGGATCTGGTGGTAACCCGACTTCAGATCAATCTTAGAAAAGATCGTTGCTCCCCTAAGCTCATCTAGCAACTCTTCTATCACCGGAATTGGATAGCGGTCAGGGACCGTATTCTTATTCAATGCTCTGTAATCTACGCAGAATCTCCAACCACCATCCTTCTTCTTAACCAAGATTACAGGACTTGAATGCGGACTGATGCTTGGTTGTATCACCCGAGCCTGTAACATCTCTTGTACTAGCTTCTCAATCTCATTCTTTTGGGTGAAAGAATGTTTGTAGGGTCGGAGATTGATTGGAGCTGTACCAGGTTGCAGCGTGATGGCATGTGCTCGGTTGCGCTCTGGAGGCAATTCTTGTGGCACTTGAAAAACCTCCTCATACGATTCCAGAAGCTTCTTGATATCTCGTGATTCAGGTGTCTCCTTCTTCGGAGCCTCACCTTCGAACAAGGTTGTTAATTCGACTAGGTAGGCCATTTCTCCCGCCTGAAGCAACTTCCCCATCGAGTTCATGGAAACTTGGACCTTAAGAAGAGCTGGGTCTCCAACCAGAGTTATCCATTTGGAATCCACCTGGAATCCGAGAGTATACTTTCTCCAGTTGATACGGGTATCTCCAAGTGATTCCAACCATGAATAACCCAGCACTACATCAGTTGTTCCCAGATCAAATAAGAAAAATTCATCCACAATCTTCACTCCCTGGATCTTCAATGTCACTCCTTCACATTTCCCTTGTCCCGCAATCACCTTCCCATCACCGACAGCTACCGTGAATTTGCGAGTATTGGTCACAGGGATATCGAGAATATGAGCGATCTTTTTGGAAACAAAGTTGCTGGTGGCCCCTGAATCAATGAGAACTATCACTTCCTTCCCTTTGATAGTCCCTCTCATCCTCATTGATCTTTCTGGTGTAATTCCGACTAGAGATCGTAAAGAAAGCTTCATCATTTGCTGATCTTCCTCAGTTTCTCTGGATTCCTCCTGATCCTCATTACGATCTTCCGTTTCAAACATTTCATCTGTGTCCTCTTCACCTTCCAGCTCTAGACATTTGAGACGTTGTTGCCGGAGACACCTGTGCCCTTGAAACCATTGCGCCCCACAGTGACGACATGGGTTTGTTATCTTTCCATCACTGCCTCCTCCTGACTTCCCTTTCCCATTATCAGGTGTTCGGCGAGATGGAGAATTTCCGCTGCTCTTGTGTGGGCTGATACTGGAACTGCGTGAAGGCACCGGAACTGTGGAAGTTTGGTATTGAAACTTTGGCCTGTAGCTGTAGCTCTGGTTAGCACTCTCCTGCCTTTCAATCAACCTGGCTGCAGCAACAATGGCGTTAATTCCCTTCGGTTGGCAACGTAGTACTTGATCTCGCAGGTTCTTCTTTAAACCTCTGAGAAACATGGATTCTGCTACATCATTTGTGACATGTGGAACTTCAACTAACAACTCTTCAAAATGTTCACGATACTCGTCAACAGATCCCTTCTGTGTTACCTCCATCAGCTGATCCACAATAGATCCTCCTCTACTCGGACCAAACCTATCACGAAATTTGTCCTTAAAATCCTTCCAATCTGAGATGACCTCACGGTCTTGGGTGTAACGGAGCCACGTTACCGCAGTACCGGTGAGACAAGCGGTAGCCTGTTCTAGCTTGGTCGCTTCAGGTGTATGGTTCGCTGGAAAACTTTTCTCCACTCTGTACAACCATTCCTCGGCATTCTGTCCTTCAAACAGTGGTATCTCGAAAACCCTCTTCGGAGACTCTACTGGGTTTTCTTCTACAGTGGTTTTCTCCGGTAAAGGTGGAATCTTGACCGGTGCGGGTGGGGCGGAGTCGTCGGGTGGACAGAATAGCTGTCCAGGCGGTCGAGTTGTAGAGGTGGTGGAAGGCGATCCTTGCGGGGTTGTGTAACCCGGAGGAGGCGCGGTTCCCGACTTAGCCAGGATCGCTTGAAACGCTTCTTTAAACCAAGCTTGGTCCTGTTCCCTCTGCATCTCAAGTCTGG
Source organism: Erythrophleum ivorense (assembly GCA_026724425.1). Classification (NCBI taxonomy): domain Eukaryota; kingdom Viridiplantae; phylum Streptophyta; class Magnoliopsida; order Fabales; family Fabaceae; genus Erythrophleum; species Erythrophleum ivorense. Next base: position 1,852,755 of record JAIUCV010000117.1, on the reverse strand, counting down.
AAATCCGCTCGCGCAGATCTGAAGCTTCAACGGTCGGATCTGTAGTGGTCGGGTTGTTCTGGTCATTCACCCTGTAGCTCTGATACCAAATGTTAAGCCGGTGACTTAAACTACCAAGCCAGTGACCTGGTTATGTTGAATATCGAGAGAGAAGATAGAAAGCGGCGTATGCCTTTGATTAATTATCTGATAGTTTTGCAACCCTACACTTGGGTCCTTTAAATACTGAATAGAAACATAAACGACATAGTTTAACATAAACGAGTCTCCAACTAAAGACTCTACTTCACTCCAAGTCTCTCCTTCCTTCAGCCACTTTTGTAGTTGACCATCTCCCCGAAGTGCTTGGCGACTCTGCTCGATCTCTGTCCCTTCTTCATAAAGGCCAAAGGCACAGCAAGCTTATCACTTGAATGAGCTCATCCTCAAAATTTCAAATTCAAGCATTCTTAATTCTCCACTTGGAGTAAATTTTGATAAGCTCAAGAAACAAGGAGCAGAATTCATCTCAGAAACCCAGCAAATAAATGTTACCTAAGAAAGTCGATTTCTGCTCTCGGATTCCTGGAAAAAACCTAATTGAGAAGATTAAGTAGTAGCTACCCAATTCAAACCAAAAAACGACGTTGCCCCAAATATATGCAAAAGAAAATCTCCAAAAAACCCACTAATATTTGCTGAAGACGAAGGCGACGAAGAATTAAAATTTGAAGATGATCAACTACTTCTCTCCGTCTTCATCTTCCTCTTCTATCTCCCGGCGATATAGAGTTTGACCGGCGAGCCCGGCTGGTTTGAATCTAAACGGGCCTATAGGGCACAAAAATAAACGGGCTTGGGCCGCCCGTATTAACACTAGACCAAAACGACCTCGTTTACATTTTGAAATCCGCCTACTTCTCGCTGTTGCTGCTCTTTCGCGCTCAAACTACAGTTTCGTTTCTACATTTCGTTGAACACTCGAAGGTACGTATTCGACTCTTGCTTTCTTTTCTCCAGTAACATTTCGTTTCGTTACTCTGATCAGTGGCGGATCTAGAATGTGATTTTGCATGGGGCACAAGTTAGTTAACAAGAGAATTACGCAATTGAGCTATCATTTTTGTTAATATTTGGTAACAGTTTAAAAAAAAAATCTTAAATCTGTATGGGGCACATGCCCCACCCTCCTTCAAGCTAGATCCGCCACTGACTCTGATGGGTTTGTTAAATTCGATTTTCATCCACCCATCGTTTGAGTTCTTGACGATTTGTTTCTCGTAATGTTGCTTAAATCCCTTATTTTCTACACGAAAAAAATCGTTGCTTTAACTCATGTCCTTTCCTTTCATTTCTCTGTTTGTCTGTATAATCTCCGTAAAACCTACTAATTAACCGATATTAATCGAAAAATCGTTGCTTTTACTCATTTCTCGTATAATGTTGCTTTAAAACTCACGTTCTATCTAATTAATCGATTTTAGTTGGTTTTCTCCTTTGGATTTAACGGGACAGAGAATTGAGGTCATCTTCTTCTCTTAGAAACCTTATCTGTCCCGGATTTGAATAATCTCTATGTTGTTATATCTCTCTTAGAAACCCTAATTTTGTGGGACTCTGTGCAGTCAGCACTGTTTGCACAAAAGTTACCACATCTGTAATACCTAAATTGAGTTTTTTTGTTTGTCTCAGTGATCAAATAAGCTTTTAATGGTGGGTGAAGAGAAGCAGACTCTTACTCCAAAGGAAATTATACAGGACGGTTTGCAAAACTTCCTCTGGATATGAGTGTAGAGTATACTCTGCCATTTACTGAATCATCACATTTGGAAAAGACTCAGAATGCCAAAGCAAGTCTTGTTTGTGGTGAAGAAATTCACGGTGATGCCATCACTGCATCTGTTGGTTACAGGTCCCGTGGAGATCTTGAACATGATGATGTAACCATAAAGTCATTTTACAGGTCTCTACACTCTACTCTCTACTCTCTACTCCTATACCAGCTCTTTAGCTATCTTGTTTTTGTCCTTTTGTGTATCTTCTTATCATGTTTTTGGCTTCTTCTGATAGGATATGTTGCGGTGTGTGTCTCCTAATGGAATCTATAAACTCTCAGGACAAGCATCAATCGCTGCGCAGTTGCCATTTTCATTCACTACAAAGTCTACCTGGAGAGGTCCACTTCCTAAGGAGATACTCTGCATGTTCTGCAGCAAGCAACAACTATCTGAACCAGTCTTTACTATATCTACTACTCCTGTGAAACCACTCTCAGACATAATAAGATCTTTCAAGAAGTTGAAAGACTCAAATGGTACCAAGAACAACCAGTATATGAAGAGGAGGGGAAAAGAGGAGGTAGTATTACCAGGGTATAGATGCAAAGTGAAGATTCTCTCAAAGTCACAAGATTTGGTTCTAGATTGTTCACCAGGGAAGCTCTACGAGAAGGAGGATTACGCTATACAGAACGCTTCACTGAAAGCACTCTCATGGTTTAGCAGTTTGTTCGACGACCTTGATGCAGACGCGGAACAGCCACGTTACACAAATGAAGATCTTGATTGGATGTTTCAACGGAATGTCATGATAAAAGGAACTTTCCCAAGCAGTGAAAAGAAGAAGAAGAGAAAGTCTAAAGCAAATCTGGTTACTGTTCCGATTTGAAATTGACTTTCCGATTTGATTCGGTTAGGTGACCGGGTTCATTTGATTTTTAAAATTAAATTATTTGTATTTTCGGTATAATCAAAATACCGGTTCGGTGCTTCTAGTTTAATTTGATTTTACATGAAATTTTCGGCTTACCACGGTTTTGTATCAAGTCTATGAAACCGATTTGGCAAAGCTCAATTTTGACTTGGACCTGATTTGGTCAAAATCGGTTTACTCTTAAATTTCTGTTCTCTGTTCCGGTTTGAGTTTAATTTTCCAATTTGGTTCGGTTAATGGACCGTTGACATTGGTTCGGATAAAGAACTTCATCACTCTTCTTCCAAGTTCTCAAATCTCTGTTTCTTATCACTCTTTTCTTCCACGCCGAAACCTATCAAACGAAATATGATCACTAAACTCTTAACCCATTACACTCTCAAATTCGAAGATCTTTTAGTTTCCTTACAAAATTTCAGGGTTTCTTCTTCACCAATTATTCTAGACGAAGAATGCACACAACTTGTTCGACGAAATTCCTCAAAGCCCAAAATGAGTCTCTGTCACGTGCTCCATACGTGACAAAGCCAGATTCTTTAAATTCCTCTCTCTCTTTCTCTCTTATTCTCTTTTATCTTCTTCCTCCTCGCTCGTTGATTTTTTTTTTCCCCGCCTCTTCTACTCTGTTTCTTCTTAAGCAAAACCTCTCGAGAGAACAAGAAAAACTCAAGATCGTTGAGAATTGTTACGCTCCCTGTTCATGGATTTTCCTCCCTTGGAAGAAGCTGAGGATGAAAAAATCTTCAAGCTTGCCAAAGATTTCTACGCTAAAGGTGATTACGTCAAGGCCTTGGAGGTAACTGAAGATTTGTCTTCCGCTCAAGGAAGGGACAAGAGTATCGTGTGTCACCTGCAAGGTACTATCTTCAGCGTCCTAGCGAAGAAAGCAGAGAACACGGATGTGAAATTCACATACTTTCTGAGTTCTGCAGAAATCGTTTCCCCATATCAAGGTATATGATCGAGACTGCACAGTCAAAGATCGCTGAATCCAAGAAAGGATCTGATTTCGTCAAAGAGTCAAGAAACTCTCGTGAACAGGAAGTTAAGAAGTCACTGGGAAATGAAGAGGAGACGAGGAAGAGCGAATCTGCTCTCGTTAAAGGATTGAAGTCATACTGGGCGAGTTTGAATGTTGAGCAAAAAAGGGATTTTATAAAAGTAAGCATTGCGGATTTCAGAAGCTATGTCGAGAGATTGTATGGCAGAGAGGGACGAGATGCTTTGGAGAAATTTCTCACTCATGCCAGTGGAGAAGTGAAAAAATGGAGATTTTGCTTGTGTCGAATTTGTTCAAAGGAGTTCTTTCGTGCTGAAGAATGTGAGAAACATTTTGAGGAAGAACATGGTGCAGTATATAGACTTAGGACAAACTATCAAGCAATTATAAAACCTACTCGTGTGGAAAGAAGCATAACGTTTAAGGCCGTGGACAACCGAGGACGAGTTTGTTGTCGATGACATTTTGCTTCCTCTTTTTTTTGTAGAAGAAAATGAAATTCAAAAATAAATGAATGGGGTTTCGTTGATTTTGTATTTATTACGTAGAATGACATGCATTAGTAATTAACTTATCTAGTACACGCAAAGATTCAAAAATTCAAACATAAGACTTGTCATTTTTAAATGGGAAAAACCCTTAAAAAAACCCGAACTATTTTTCATTTGGAAGAAAAAACCCCAAACTTTTTAGGTTGCCAAAAACAAACCCATAGTATTTTTTGTTGCCATTTTAATTCACGACTTCTTAAAAATCGAAAGTTTTACAAAACGTTTTAACAAACGCTTAATCGTTAAACGCGATTCTTAAAATGACGTTTATTGTTATTGTGAAAAACCCTTAAAAAAACCTGAACTATTTTTCATTTGGAAGAAAAAACTCCAAACATTTAGGTCCCATAAATAAACCCATAATATTTTTCGTTGCCATTTTAATTCACAATCTTTCAAAAATCGAAAGTTTTGCAAAACGTTTGTTAAACACAAAACTTAAAATGGCATTTACTGTTATTGAACACGTGTATTTAATTGGTCTAAATTGATGGTGTGTCATGTCTTATTCCGCTCTAAATCGAGCAAAACATAATTATCATTCTTCCCCAAATTGATTTTTCCCCCTCTCTCTCGACGAGTGACCATTAAATCCAACCAGAAATAGATTGGAGCCAAAATTCATGGTAAATGCATTTCATTCACCTAAGCAAGGTGTGATGATGTTTGCAACAATCACTAAGATAATTTCAACAAAACAATAAAAAAAATCGCATTTGACCATGAATTTTGGCTTCAATCTATTTCTGGTTGGATTTCGTGGTCGCTCGCCGAGAGAGAGTGGGGGGGGGGGAGTGGGAGGGGAGAAATCGATTTGGAAAAGAATGAGAATTATGTTTTGCTCAATTTGGAACAGAATAAGACAAAACAAATCATCATTTCAGACCAATTAAATACATATGTTTAATAACAGTAAATCCATTTTAAATAGTGTGTTTAATGATTAAGTGTTTGTTAAAACATTTTGCATAACTTTTGATTTTTGAAAAGTTGTGAATTAAAATAGCAACGAAAAATACTATGGGTTTATTTTTGGCAACCTAAAAGTTTGAGGTTTTTTCTTCCAAATGAAAAATAGTTCATATTTTTTTAAGGGTTTTTCACAATAACAATAAACGCCATTTTAAGAATCGCGTTTAACGATTAAGCGTTTGTTAAAACGTTTTGCAAAACTTTCGATTTTTAAAAGGTTGTGAATTAAAATGACAACAAAAAATACTATAGGTTTGTTTTTGGCAACCTAAAAAGTTTGGGATTTTTTATTCCAAATGAAAAATAGTTCAGGTTTTTTTAAGGGTTTTTCCCTTTTTAAATATATCTAAACTCTCTCATTCTTTCATGAGTTACCCGCAAAAGTTGGCGTGTTTTTTTCCTACAATTCTTCGCAGCCCTACTCCATTGATTTATCTAACAAGAAACGTAGAGGATTAATTAGTCATATACTTTCTTTGTTTTGTTTTTGCATGTGAAGTCTAGTTGTCGATAACTTTAGTTTTAAGCTGATGATCATATGCTTTCAGAATCTTACAACACATTTGGGAGTGTTTAATCGATAATTAAGTTACTACTGTTACTTAAACGTGGAAAATATTTTCAATTTAATGCTATTTTCAATATTATCAACTTTTATTACAAAGGGAAATGGCATTACCAAAAAACTATTTCGGATATCTCTCCGGGAAAAGGATCCAAGACGGATGCAGTCATGTTTTACAAATATGCAGGACACACAGTCTGTAGAAACGTAAAAATAGCTTCATATCCTTCGTTATTAGATTAGATTGATTAGATATTTTTTTGAAAGTGTGTGAAACTCTTGTAGTGATAGACGAAACAAAATATGATTTGGACAACACCAAAAACAGGTTTTTATTTTATTTACTTGGATTTTTACGTTAATCGTACAGCATAGTACACTTAATTTGATGTTAAGAGTTTAAGTAAGCTTAATATCAATATCAATATCGTGACAACCAGATAGATTATGTGGCTAATTATTTTCAGTATCGTTGTTTAGAAAACGTTTAGAGATTGTTTACTCAGGTTTTTAGAAAGCTAAGCTAAACAAGTTTTGTTAAACAAAATGGTTCTTGTGTGGGCCTTAGCCTGAAGTCACGAACCAAGATCTCATCCATGAACGTTCGCACCTTTGCTTGGTAAAGTTTTGGCTCTTGATTTGGCTTAGAAACATCTTTGGCCCTTGGACGCCTATTACATTGGCACTCACATACTTGACAAACACAAGATCTGTTCCCTGCGAGAGAAAAAGAAAATCATTAGAATAAAACACAGAGAAAAAAGATCAATCAAAGCAAAGCTCTTACGAAATAGTTCTCTTCGTCGATGGCAGTCTTTATGAGCAAATCCATTAACTCGTTATTGCTCATTACATCATCGAATTCTCCTCCCCATTCGAATTTGACGGCAGGGAAGTCGTACTCGAAACTATCCCAGTCCACATCGTAGCCCTAAAATCCATCATAGACACCGGAGAAACTACGATTAAAATCGGTGGTTGCTCCGAAACCCTAAATCTAAATGGAGTTGAGATACTCCCTCTGTCCCAAATTATAAGCAGGGAAAATGTATCTGGACTCACATCCACAAAATTGCAGATACATTTTCCCAAACTGCTTATCAAACTGTTCCGAATACATCTTTAGCTGTCTCATATATTCCGGATCCTTGCAATCCCCGGGTCGGAGAATTCGCTTATCTGATGAGTTCTCTGCCGCCTCAGCATCGGAGACCACTTTCGGATCTGTCTTCAACGGCGGAGAAGACTCCGTCGATTCTAGTTCTGCCCCAAACTTGGTGAAATCGGCAAAATCGGCCTCTGTCATTGCCTTTTACTTTTCCAGAAACGAGAGAAGTGAGAGCGTGCATGACCTTAAATAAATTAATACCATTAAAAACGTTTATTACAAAAAGACCTTCAAGCTTTTTAATTTTTATAAATCTACCACCTAACTAACAAAAAAATCCGAAACGAACTTTCTACATCGAACAATTAATAAACCGCACTATAAAGTATAATAAACCCTTTCAAAACCATTTTTAACAGTTGTGCCAAGACGTTGGTAAGGATTTTACAGACAAACAGAGAGATGGAAACTGTAATGAGGAAAGATTTCTGCAACTAAAAGCATTGAGTCAAAGATCAACACAGACTAATATATATCCCTGATATGGTTATTGTGCAAATTTTGAAGCTTACAAATATGTCAAGCTTCCAAGATTCCGATCCACTTTGGAAGTTCCCATGCACATTGCTGAAAGCAAGAAATTAAAGGCAAAACAAGCTTTTTAGTAAAGTGAATAGGTAATTATTATAGGGGAGTTTTTTTTTTTTGTTAAAGGGTTTGCTATTATTATAGGGGAGTTTAAACTGTGAAAAGGATTACCTCATATCTTGAATCAAATACTAGAGATGGTTGTTTGCGAGATTCCTAAATGGTAAAAAGATACATCAATCAGCTTAACGAATAGGATGAAAATTAAGTATATAAGTGAAATACTGGAGAAGGATAAAACTTTCAAATTTATTCTGTAAATTAAATAATATCATTTCACAACGACACATGTGACAATAATCCCATGTCCCTAACATAAATTATCAAACTACATTACACTAATACTTAAGATAAAAAAGATTTTTATTATTTGTTACCCTTTTTGCGATTTTTTATTTTATTTTTAAATCGAACCCTGGCGAAATTTGTCTTAAAAACGGATATAAACCACTTCGTCACTTAGGTGGTGGTTTTCTTGTTACCTGTTAGTCAAGGAACATCAATACCGTCAGTTTTGATCCCTAAATTACCTTCAGTTTCCAGAACTACGGTCTTGAATCGCAGCACTTTCCCTTGAAGGTTGTACACAAGATCCAGACTTCTCAAGTAATGGTGCCAGAGAGAATGTTATGCGAAAGATTAATCACATAGAGAGATGTGATCTCCGTGGAGTGGAGAGATTATACCTGTGAGTTTATCGCTATCAATGTGATCGCCGTGTCTTAATGTTTTTTTGCTTTTGTTTTGCTTATGTTTTACTTTTGTTTTTCTTATTTTTGTTAAATTTTTAAATCTACTTTAAATTCTCAATAACTATATATATGAAATATATCTAATAAAATGTAGGGCGGCGTATTCATATATTGAACATAATAATTTTTGAAACAAATCTTTCTTACTTAATAATACCTTCAAAATACAGATCTCACTTACTCTTTTTCATAGATGTTGTCGAATCAAATCTTAGCTAAGTTTATGTAAAGAAGTTAAAAACCACCTTCTCAGTTCTCACTTCCCACTTCTCAGTGACTTGGTGATTTGACGGCGGGTTTTTCGTTTCAATTTTTTGTTTTTTAATAATAAAGATCATTATATAGATAATAAAACTAAAAATTAATATTTTATATACCATATATTGTTTTGACTATTTATCTTTAACGTAATATGCGAATATGCGAATGAATTCAATTGTAATTCCAAAGAAACTTACTTGGACGGAGAATCACTCAGTTTATCCTGCAGATCGAAGGCGTGGCCGCGTGGGAGAAGACGCTGTGAAAACAAGAGAAGAGAAGCTGCGAAATTGGAGAGAAGAGAAGATGAAGAAGAAGAAGAAGAGGAAGGAAAAAGTGTTTTTTTTTTTTTTTTTTAACACGGCGAAATGTCTTAAAATAGATAGAAAACACTTCGTAAATTTAGTTGTATAATGAAGAAACCAAGTTGGTTTCTTTAATTTTTTTTTTTTTTTTAAATGATTTTTGAAAAAAAAAAAAAAAATCCAATCGGGTTGTGACACGTGTAGAAACGTGTCAGAGAAACTCGCCCAAAACTTCTTCGGGAAGAGACCCATCACGTTGAGTCTCTCCACGTAGATGCCACGTCAGCGCGCACGTAGATAAATGTTTTTTTTTTTTTGCTAAAGAAACCCACATAATATGACCATTGTGTGTGATCTCAGAGGTAACTGTCAATTTTTATTTTTGAGCCAGTGAACGATAGATATATGTATAACCAAAAAGAATCACATCGCGTATGATAGTTACGTTAATCTCCTTTATCTTTTACCCAAATACACTTGCGTTTCTTTTACATTTAATATCTATATATAATGAGTTGGGAATTATAGTGTAAACAAATTTTTTTTTATAGTGTAAACAATTTGGCGCTATTAAGAGGAATGAATAATTTTCAATTCAATTTTGCTTATGTTTTGCTTATGTTTTACTTATTTTTGTTAAATTTTAAAATCTAATTTAAATTCTCAATAACTATAATTAATATATATGAAGTATATCTGATAAGATATAGGGCGGCGTATTTATGTATTGAACATAATAATTTTCTAAACAAATCTTTCATACTTAATAATACCTTCAAATACATATCTTTCTAACTTTTTTTCATAGATGTTGCCGAATCGAATCTTAGCTAAGTTTATCTAAAGAAGTTAAAAACCATACATTCTCAGTTCTCACTTCCCACTTCTCAATGACTTTGGTGATCTGACTGTGTGTTTTTCGTTTCAATATATATTTTTTAATAATAAAGATCATTATATAATTATTAGAACTAAAAATTAATCTTTTATATACCATATATTGTTTTGACTATTTATCTTTAACGTAAATTAATATTTTATATACCATCATGAATTTGTTTTAACCACTTTATTTTTCTAGTACATAAAAGATTAAAAAAATAGATTCAAAAGATAAAAGAAAAAAAATATATTTTTGATGTAATCCATGTCATGAGTCTGGGAAAAAATTAAAACCGAACCGACATAAATACCCGGAACAGAACCCGGCCCGAATACCCGAATGCATCCAAAAATACCCTCGTTTTGCTCCCACCTCTACATTTTGAAATCCCCTCACTTTGTCTCTCTGTTGCTGCTCTTTCTCGCTCAAACTACAGTTTTGTTTCTACAGAAAACTGCCATTTCGTTGAACACTCGAAGGTACGAAACTGAATCTCGCTTGCTTTTCTCCAGTAACGTTTCGTTTCGTTACTCCTGGGTGTGTTTTTTCTTTCTGAGTTTCGATTTCATCCACCCATCGTTTGTGTTCTTGACGATTTGTTTCTAGTAATGTTGCTTAAACCCTCTTCTTGTACTTCATCCCAACGAAAAATCGTTGCTTTAACTCATATCCTTCCGTTACATCTCTCTATTTGTCTGTATAATTGATTTTAGTTGATTTTCTCCTTTGGATTTACCGAGACAGAGAATTTAGGTCATCTTCTTCTCATAGGAACCCTATCTATTAGAAATCATCTTCTCTTTTAGAAACCCTAATTTTGGGACTCTGTGCAGTCGCACTGTTTGCACAAAAGTTACCACATTTGTAATTGAATCATTTGTAGTCCTTTTGTTTGTCTCAGTGATCAAAGAAGGCTACAGTGAGAGCTTTTCAATGGCGGGTGAAGAGAAGCAGACTCTTAATCCAAAGGAAATTATACATGAGAAGTTCGGTGTCAAAGCAAGTTACAGAATTGAGCAAGTTCAAGCTTCTTCTCAGAATAAAGTTCCATGCTTTCTTTACAGATGCCACTTGCAGCTACCAGAATTCTCCGTTGTGTCAAATGTCTTAAAGAACAAGAAGGATTCCGAACAATCCGCTGCTGAATTGGCTCTGGAGAAGGTATGTTTTTTTGGTATCTCTCTCTTCTGTATTTGCATCTTTGTTTCCTAAACTTTAAGAAGACAATACAATTCATTTTGCAGCTAGGCATTCATCCTCAGGATGATGATGATGATATTACTGTAGAGCAAGCTTGGGATGATATCGCTCAACGCATTAAGCATATATTCTCTGATAAGGTTAGTTTAATAGGTCCAAAAGCAATTTCCTTTTTATACAAATGACTTTATAGATTTAACAAACATTTTAAGTTGTTTTCCATTACAGTTTATGTCAGCTGATCATCCTCTGGCTAGTCACGTAAGAGCAACATGGCAAAGAGATGGTGAATGTCGTGGATCAGTTCCTGTTTCTGTCATTTCTACATTTGATGAAAGGATTATCAGCCGCTATGAAGTGATTGATCCTTCAGTGGGATCAGATCCTGTCTTGGCCATGTCCTATGTCATAAAGGCTGCCGCAATGTTGTGTGACTACATTGTCTTATCTTCCCAAGTAGATTCATTTCGAAGGATCAATCCAAACTATCATGCAATCATAAAACCTACTCATGTGGAAAGAAGCATAACGTTCAAGGTCGTGTATATACGATGCACCACTGGCGGTGAAGAAGTTGTTGAGCCAATCACTCTTGCTGTTTCTCCAGGCCAGTATTACTTGGATGTAATCGCTAAAGAGCTTGGTTTGAAAGAAGGAGGCTTCGTGATGATATCCAGGACGATTGGCAAAACTTCCTCTGGATATGATTGTAGAGTGTACTCTGCCATTCCTAAGTTGAAGTTTTCCGATAACTCGTGGAAAGCAGTTGGGAAACGTCCAGTTGCTGAGTCTTCGCATTTGGAAAAGACTCAGAATGCGAAAGCAAGTCTTGTTTGTGGTCAAGATATTCATGGTGATGCCATCGTTGCATCTGTTGGTTACGATGGAGATCTTGAATATGATGATGTAACCTTGAAGTCATTTTACAGGTCTCTCTCTATTCTACTCCTAAACCCGCTCTTTTGCTATCTTGTTTTTGTCCTTCAGTGTGTATCTTCTTATCATGGTATTTGGGGCTGCTTCTTGTAGGATATGTTGCGGTGTGTCTCCTAATGGAATCTATAAACTCTCACGACAAGCATTAATCGCTGCGCAGTTGCCATTTTCATTCACTACAAAGTCTAATTGGAGAGGTCCACTTCCTAGAGAGATTCTCTGCATGTTCTGCCGCAAGCAACAACTATCTGAACCTGTCTTTACTATATCTACTACTCCTGTGAAACCACTCTCAGACATAATAAGATCTTTCAAGAAGTTGAAAGACTCAGACTCAGATGGTACCAACAGCAACCAGTACATGAGGAGGAGAAAAGAGGAGGTACTATTATCAGGGTATAAATGTGAAGTGAAGATTCTCTCAAAGTCCCAAGATTTGGTTTTAGATTTTTTACCAGGGAAGCTCTACGAGATGGAGGATTACGCTATTCAGAATGCTTCGTTTAAAGCACTCTCGTGGTTTAGTAGTTTGTTCGACGACCTTGATGCAGACCCTGAACAGCCACGTTACACAAACGAAGACCTTGATTGGATGTTCCAACGGAATGTCATGATAAAAGGGGCTTTTCCAAGTAGTGAAAAGAAGAAGAAGACAAGGTCTAAGTCAGAACGATATGGTGGTATGTATGGCGAAGAAGATAAGAAGCGTGTTCAAACTATAGCGAATGGTTGTTTGGTTACCATAGGCTATACTGTGTCTGTGGAGGTAGATGCTGATTTTTCGAAGAATGGTAAAGCTTTGAGAGAAGTCATTGAAAGTAGTAAAGAGATGGAGTTTGAGGTAGGGAATGGTTCAATGAATCCACATCTTGAATCAGTTGCTACTCAGATGTCTGTGGGACAAAGTGCTTGTTTTTTGACTAATATGCCTGCGGAAAAGTTGGTTTTTGCTGCTGCGAATGATTCTGTGAGGACTCGCTCACTCTTATCAGGTAATGAATGCTTCTAGGCCCTAACTGGTACCAGCTAAATTGAGGAATTCAGCTGAATTCTAGCTGGAAAAAAAAAATTGTACACCAGTTGGGGGAAAACGGCCGATTCGTGCCCCAACTAAATTCAGTGGTACCAATTCGTGCCCCAACTAAAAAAGTGCCCGAATCCATACCCCAACTACAATAAGTTAACCTATTCGTACCCAAACTAATCATCGCGTCGCCAAACCATGCATTGACTAACGGAGTGTTGGTCAACGGTGATTTTTCGTTAACGGAGATGACGTGGCTTGACACGTCACCTGCCACGTGGACGAATTATCAAAACGACGTCGTTTTGATTATCTCTGAAAATAAAGAAAACTGCAGCTTTTCGAACTCGACCACACGACCTCAACGGAGAAAGAAACCGCGGCTGACCACCAGGCTAAGTGTATATTGTCGTAAACATTTACATCTTATATATATATAAGCATATATGATCTTGATGATTTTGTTCAATTGTTGAAGATTATTGGCTCTCTATTTTAACAATCATAATTCGAATATCTATTTAACCGTTACCCGAATTAATTAAATTTTTGGATTTAAAATATTTTGATACTATAATCTGATACTATAATTTTCAGATTATTGGCTCTCTATTTTAACAATCTTTTGATACTATAATTAGATTCATTCTTTGATTCAATAATGATTTAATTAAAATTATAGTAAATAATTCAATAAAAATTATATTAAATTAACTAAAGTATCAAAATTTTAGTTTGTTTAAGGAGTATAATTTAATATAATTTTTATTGAATCATTATAAAATTTATTAGTTTAAATACATAATATTATTTTAAATGCATAATTTATTAGTTTAAATGAATTATATTAGAATTTTGGTTAAGAATATTTTAAATCCGAAAATTTAATTAATTCGGGTAACGGTTAAATAGATATTCGAGTTGTGATTGTTAAAATAGAGAACCAATAATCTGCAACAATTGAACAAAATCATCAAGATCATATATGCTTATATATATATGAGATGTAAATGTTTATGACAATATACACGTAGCCTAGTGGTCAGCCGCGGTTTCTTTCTCTGTTGAGGTCGCGTGTTCGAGTCCGGGAAGTTGCAGTTTTCTTTATTTTCAGAGATAATCAAAACGACGTCGTTTTGATAATTCGTCCACGTGGCAGGTGACGTGTCAAGCCACGTCATCTCCGTTAACAAAAAATCACCGTTGACCAACACTCCGTTAGTCAATGCACGGTTTGGCGACGCGATGATTAGTTTGGGTACGAATAGGTTAACTTATTGTAGTTGGGGTATGGATTCAGACACTTTTTTAGTTGGGACACGAATTGGTACCACTGAATTTAGTTGGGGCACGAATCGACCGTTTCCCCCACCAGTTGGTAATTGTGGAATTCAGCTTAAAACACCACGGTCCCTTTGGGTCCCACCACAAGTCTCTGAAAGACTTCAATTTATTGACCACATCTCAATAATTTTCAAGTGTAAAATTGAGACATATGCAATTTAAAATAATAACTTAATTAATAATTTTGAAATGAGTTGAAAACTATTATAGTTAAAAGTTAAAACCAATAAAAAAATCAAAAGGTACATCATGTAACAATTCTTTTAAGTTTTTATTTTCAATAATAATTTTTATAGGATATTTCTAACAAAATAGTTATTGTAATAAAATACTATAAAGAAACTTAAAAGTATTATAGATTAATTTGAGTATAATATTAAATACAATTATCCAGCATTCAATCCGATCAGAGTTTTCTCCTAAACTGAATTTTAATCATAAAATTACGAATCTGAAAAATATATTTATGAACGTAGATCTATGTAATAAAAATGTCTAGAGAGGCATATCCCAATATCCGGATCTAGGTTGATGTAACAAATAATATTTATTTGAATCTAAAATAAAGTTAATTATAATTAGATCAAATATATATTTTTAAATAACTATAGCACATAAATGTTGTCCAAAAAAAAAATGTCTTATGTATATCTTTATATTTTAACTTTGATGTTTAATAAATAATTATGAATCAAAATTCCTAAATTTATATATTTTAAATAATTTATTTAACTATTATTTAGTTATATATTTGAAAATATAATTTTATTATATATATTTTTTCAGTTGGGTCAATATTTTGTTATTCTGTTACACAAATTGAAACAACCAGACTTTTTTTTTATTATTATTAAATATTATCAATACTCAGCGGAAGTCTTTAAATAATAAATCAATAAATAATAAATCGAATCAACTCAACAAATAAAAGTCTCAACATCAATAACCAACAACTCCAGAATAATAAATAACTCTAGCAACCTAAACACCAGGTTAGCTACCAATTCAAATAATAAATCAATAACCAATAAACCAACAAAAACCAATAACCCTATCATCCCCCTCTTCAGCCTCGATCCCGCGGTCACACATTCCTGTTACCTGCATCACATTACGAAAGAGATGCGTGAGTATTATCATAAATACTCAGTGAGACGGTCATTCCGTCTACAGGCCAATTACGCCAACCACTAGACAATACCACAATATCAACAATATCCATAAACAATAACCATCACAGTAAACAACATCAACAATACTCGACAAACTCGAAACAGCACATTAGTGTCGACCGACACCCCACCGTGTCGCTCGACAGCCCTGCTAGGTGTCGATCGACACACAAAGTGTGTCGCTCGACACTAGCATCCTCGGTGTCGACCGACACCAAAAGGTGTCGCTCGACACCCACCCGAAACCCAGAAACCAACAGCAACGAAACAATGCGAAACAAGTGTATAAACATCTAATCAATGGGATTCAACCCCCATAATCGATCAATAACTCAAATAATTCATGAACAACTCAAGAACAACTCAGAATAGCAACAACACAACGAATCTCCAGTGATTCACGGACCTACGGTCACGCACTCACCTTAGAACGGATTAAAAAGGAGGAAGAAGAGATGAAACAACAACCCAAAGCCTCAGATCAAGCCTCCAAACTTCACAAAACTCCAAAATCACCTCTGAAAAGTCTCTGTCACGAAAAAGTGACTTTCTGCGCGGCCACAGGGCTTTTATTCGCGACCTAGGGCTTCCAAACCCTTAACCGGAACAAAACCAGCCGACTTGAATCAAACCGGTCGAATTTCCAATAGCCGGTGTCGATCGACACCCTTCCTTGGTGTCGGTCGACACCCATCGACCATAACCAACCCAACCCGATTCGATCGACTTAAACCGGAAATCAACCCTGATAACCGGTGTCGATCGATACTAGTCGTTCAGAAGGATTTAACACACTTTCTTCGCGATGCTTGAATCTTAGACCGACTGCACAACAATCAAACAAGAACATGTACAGCCAATCTTCAATTCACACCTCTAAGAGCATGTGCCAACTACCCCCGAACCCCTAGCATCGTCCAACACCACTTCCAAAACGACTTTCTGGTTCACGGATGTTACACAAATAATTTGTTATGTATTTATTCTGCATTCAGCAAGATTCAGCTATTACAATTCATGTTATCAATTAATCAGCCAGATTCAGCAACTATTCATCACTTAATTCCACCAGATTCCGCATTTAGCAAGATTCCTCTGTTACCATTTAGACCCCTAATGTTTTTATATGAAAGTGTTTTGAGAAAGAATCTGATGATTTGTTTTGTTTTGGTTTTAATGCTCGGCAGGTTTGGATATACAAAGTACATTTGTTGGGAGTGAAAAGGCCAACAGGAAAACGAATGGTTTATCAAAAACCTCGTTTCAATCAGTCTGATAAATGTGGTTTATCAAACTTTTGATTGATTATTTCTAGACAACTTGTGATATAAAGATTGAATCTGATTTTGGTGTTTTTGTAATTCGTTTCTTTGCTACAAGAATTTGGATGGTAATGTTTTAACATCCTCACTCTTAATTGATTTTTCTGGTCACTGTTCCGGTTATTTAATTTTTCCAATTTGGTAGGGTGTAATTTACATTAAGTTTGTTCTGTCTTAGAAGAGTCCTCTGTAAACTTTGCTAGCTATGTCGGAGATAGTCAAATACTGATTTCGAGCAATAGAGAAGAAACCGAAGCTGGTGACAGTGAACCCATGAGTTCTGATACGAAACCAAACAAGTGGTTTCATGCTCTAAAGAGAGCTTATCGACACAAACCAAACTCAAATAGAAGTAGCGATATATAAAAGAGAGGAAAAGGAAAGAGCAAATACGATTTTGAAGAAGGATCGTAGAGTTGGGCTTCAATACTCGTCTAACGTCGTCACCTCTCTTGGCTCAGGACGCCTCCGCCTCCGCCTCATCTCTCTGTACACAGCTAAGCATGCTACTCCGATGAGCAGAACAGAGAGGACTATGATCCCAATGATCAGTCCACGATGAGTCCCTCGTGTCTTGGTCTCAATCCCCGGATTCCCTTGAAGTTGTACAACTGTCGCCTTGAATGGAGGCACTTTCCCGTGAAGCTGGTTGTACGAGAGATCAAGGCTCGCCAGGTTCAACCTCGTGAGCTCGGAGGGAATGGTGCCCCTGAGACGGTTATGTGAAAGATCTATCACACGCAGAGATCTGATATCCGCAAACCGGGGAGAGATCACTCCGGTGAGGTTCTCCGCTACCAACATGATCCCGATGATTCGGCCTCCTATGCAATCAACGCCATACCAGTGGTGCTGGCACGGCTCACTCCCTTTCCAACCCGAGTAACCCAAGTCGCTAGCTATGGAAAGCAGAGTATCGACACTCTCGGCCTTCTCGACAACAGACATAAAGCACCAGACACACAAGCATAGCAAGCACCAGAAATTCGTCATACTTTCTCTGTAATTCATGAAATTCCCAAATCAATTTCCTCTAACCTAACACAAAATTCCCCAGTTTACTTGGACTATGCGAATGAATTCCAGAGAAGCGAAATAAATTAAACTTACTTTGGACTGAGAGAGTTGCAAAGGGGAATCGCTGGAGAAGAAATGCTTGGACGGAGAATCGCTCGGTGTTTTCTGCAATCGCTGCGTCTGTGAAAGGAAGAAACACACAATTTCCCGATGGTGAATGCAAAGTTTACTTTTTAAAACCCAGACTAGGGCTGCGACTTAAGGTTATCGGTTTGGGTATGGGTAGGTTCCAATCGGGTCTGGGTCTTTCGGGTAGGTGATCTCTGTACCAATATAGGTATCTTGTAGATTTCGGTTCGGTAAAGGTTCGGGTCTTTTCGGGTTCGGGTATGTTCGGGTCCAAGTCTAGAGAACCGAAATATACTTGATATTTTTTTGTTATGATTCGGGTTTGGATATTCCGGTTATTTATCACCTGAAAAACCCAAAATATACCCAAAAACCCGAAAACCCGAAAAAAATATCACTAAATCCGATTTTTTTTTAAAAAAATTAAAATTAAAATACTGAAAATTATCGAAAAACCTAAAAAAATTATACATATAATATCAAAAATAATTCATAATACTCATAATTCGGATAATTCGGATATCTGATCGGGTATCGGTTCGGTTCGGGTATTACCCGATACCCACGGGTATCAAATATTTTATCCAATAGGTGATTTGATTTATACCCGAAATCAATTGGGTACGGGTATTTTGGGTCGGTACGGTTCGGATTTTCGGGTATAGGTTAAAAGTGTCAAGCCTAAGCCAGAATTTATGTATAATCAAATTAAGCTAGAACTAAATTATACCGAACCGGTATTTTGTTAAACCGACAATAAATTTAATCTTAGCAAGAATGGTTCACCACCGAACATCCTCCCTTCGGGAAACATACCAACATTATTGGTGTATCTAGTGCGTTGTATCTTATGTCATTTGAAGTTAAAAAATAAATCAAAATTGGTCTATTATGCTAAGAAAATATCTAATATTAGGCCAACTAACATACTTTTCTTATGTAAAGTTAACAAATTTATTATTTTAATAATGGTAAGATACAAAATAAGTATCATAAAATTGAACCAAACTAAAGCCATATTAAACCAGTTTTTGACAAAAAATAGGTCAAAGTCAAAATTGAACTTGGTCAATTAATTTCTTATCCGGTTAAACTGATAATGAACTGGACTTGAGTTACACCGCAACCGAACCGGGGTAACCTAAAAAAATTATGTAAAAATCAAATTAAAACCAAAATTAAAAGTACAACTAAATAAAACCTAACCGAATATGATTTTTTTTTTCGGCAAACCAAATATATATTAAACTGAATGAATTTGTTCTTAATACAAAGCGTTAGTTATCCACCTATATGGGAAATTACATCCAGAAAATGAAACATAGGTTTTGTGCAAACTAAATTTATATTGTAAATCTAACTTTCAGATTAACTAGATCTTGACCCGTACTGTCGGCAGCACGGGTTGTTGTATCTTATGAAGAAACATTAGAATATGCTAATTAGATGAATGTAATAATCAAACTATTATTAGTTTAATTTAGGGTTAAGATAATTATTCAATTATATGATAAAAATGAGATATTTATGGGTTTGTGTTTTAATTTAATGAGACATACTAAAACCTGATTTTATGAGATAATACAATGATGGACATGTTTGTTTAGCCCACATTTGGTCGATTCCGGACATTGCACTGTGACCCGAATTCATTGTTTTTTTTGGGTAATATTAAAAAATAAACAAACAGAACAATATATAATCGTCAAAGAGAAATTGATTCCTTATTTTTCGAATGATGATGTGAAATCGACTTTATCTGAACCAGTGGGATAAGTTCGCGATGGAAAATCCGGTGAAGATGAAGATTTATCGGAGTCTGAAGTTTGGAGAAATCGGTGTCGCGTATTCATCAATGAAGATGAAGAGTTTTTTATGTAACCGCGCGATTTAGCATTTCCTTTACTTCAAATCACTTAAATTAGTATTTGATTATGAGGAAAATGATAAATGCTCTTCATAATTCTGTTGAAATGACTATTTCCTTCCATTTCAAAATCACTTAATTTTATTTGATTTTCATGTCTCTTTGTTTTGATTTTCCGGTAAGTTAAAATCCAATGTCTACAAAGCATTCCTAACAAAATTGAGTAAGGAAGTTCGTTACAATCGGGTAAAGATTCATTCCGATTAATACTCTAGGTATTATATCTATGTTGACAATTCCAATCTCTTTTTAATCTCTTTTCATCTTTGATCAGATCCGTTATTTCCGTCTCTCCAAAAAGATTTAGATCTAAAAAAAGGTTGGTTTTGACCCGTGATGTTGCTAACCTTTCAGTTAATTAAATTTGTGAACATTAGGTTTCTAAGATTGTATATTGTATTCAAATAATGTTTGATTCAAATGTTGTTGTGACAATATATGTTTCTTTATCACGAGTTGTTTTTTTTTTTTGAAGAAAATAAATATTTAATTATGAGGAAAAAGTTAATTGCTCTTCATATTTCTATTGAATTGACTAATTCCTTCTTTTGCAAATTCACTTAATTTTATTTGATTCTCATGTTTTTTTTGTTTTGATTTTCCGGTAACTTGAAATCCAAAGTCTACAGCATATGCTACGAAATTGAGTAAGGAAGTTTGTCACAATCGGGCAAAGATTCATTCTGATCTAAAAGACGTGGATCTAAAAGAATGTTGGTTCTGACTCGTGATGTTCCTAACCTTTGAGTTGATTAAACTTGTGAACATTAGGTTTCTAAGAGTGGATATTGTTTTAACGTTTGATTAAAATATTGTTATAACAACATATGTTTATCATATTTTAGGCCTCAATTATTTGAATGATATTTATTTGTTTTCAACCCATGCCATTACCAAATCTCAAGAAATATATTTATATAAACTTATTTAAAACTAAAAGTATATACATAAGTATATGGTAAGATTGTTCATTTTTCTCCAAATTATTTTGAAAACAAAAAATCTCAAGATATAAAGACACAACTAAGGTTCTTGTGTTTTGACCCACGTGAGAATGGTTTTGAGTCAGTTATATATTCCATATTTTTGGGAAGTCTCGTGTTTTTTCATTTTCACATTTGATCAGATCCGTTGTTTCTTTCGGTCTCTCTTAAAAGACTCAGATCTAAAAGAATATTGGTTCTGACCCGTGATGTTGCTAACCTTTGAGTTAATTAAACTTGTGAACATTTAGTTTCTAAAACTGAATATTGTTTTAAAATTTGATTAAAATATTGTTGTGACAACATATCAATTTTTATCATATTTTAGGCTTCACTTATTTAAATAAGAATTTTTTTTTTCAACTTATGTCATTACCAAATATCAAAAAATATACTTATACAAAAGTATGTTATTTCTGGAATTTGAAAACAACCACAAAAATTTTTAAAGCTTAAAAGTATATGGTAAAATTGTTCATTTTTCTATTAGATAAATCATGAAAGAATTGAGCGGACAAAAAAAGATACTCATAATTATAATATATCTTTTATTTAATATAATATAATAAAATTAATTTAGAATGATAAATTATGTTTTAAATAGATTTGGAATATAAATAATATCCTGTAATTTTTATGAGCGAGATTTACGGTCAGTTAAATTCTGTAATTTTTATGAGCTAATTTAAGCGAGATTTACGGTCAAGAATATTATGTAGGTTTTATGAGCTAATTAAGTTTTTGTTAGTATTGATTTATTGATTTTAGATACGATTTTGAGAATTTTTTCTTCGTTTAAGGATGAAAAATATATTCCGACCCGTAACCGTAAATTTTATATATCATAGTATATGTTTTCACATATTAGTTTAATAGATATATACATAAACAGATCATTTATAATATATTTCCTCTAATTTCAAAGTTTTTTATTGTCGGTAAAATATAAGTTTGATTGGATTCTTATTAATTCGGTTTGGTTCGGTTAAGGCGAACCGAACTGCTAACCAAAACAATTCCCAAATCACACAGGCTACAGGCTACATCCACCGAACATTGTTTTTTCTTCACCGATTCTTCTTCTTCCTTCTGCTATGAATTCTTCTTATCTTCTTCTTCTTCCTTCGAGCACATCATCTCCTCCACCCATCCTGTAATTCGACCCTTTTCTCCTATTCGTATACCGATCCCTTGAATTTGTGGGATGTTTGCAATTTTTGGGAAGTAGATCTTTGAAATTGGGAAATCTCAAGGAATCCAAAGTTGAGTTCTTTGGCTCTCAGATACATGGGTAATGATTTATAATTCTCTTCTTCTTTGATTCTCACCTTCTCTTCTCCGATTCTCGCTTCAACTGAGATTCCCATATCCTTGTTTTCGTTTTCTCTTCTTTTTCTTCTTCTCGGTCTCCGTCGTCATCGTCTCCGTGTTCAAATTTTCCGACAGCTGTTATGGCGGGAATGACCAGACGTAAATGATGGTTTTGAAGACTGTGAGTTATAGAGTTTGAAAATGATTCAGATGATAACTTGCCAACGAAGAATGAGAAGAACACCATAAAAATTAAATTGAGCGAGGGTGACAAAGGTCAGTAACTGAATTTCAAACTATAGAAATCTGTTCTCAGTGAGCTTTGGATCTTTGAATTGGTAGTTGGTTAAGGAATCCATGGTTGTGAACGTAGGTGGAAATGTTTCAGTTGATTTTGTATGGATTATAAATAAAAAATGTTACTAATTGGATTTTATTTTCTTATCACTTTCATCAACAGTTGGGTTTTAATTGTGTCTGCAAGTGAGGAGAAACGGTAGCTTAAAAAACTATTTTGGTTGCTTAGACAGTGTCTAATTATTAAGTTTTGGATCTTTTGGATCAAGGCCTTTGAGCAACAACGTAGAAAAGACATTTCAAGTAGCTGCGTAGGTGGAACATTTATATGATAGGTTCATGATTCTACTTCTTTCACAGGTTAGACATTGTTATACTTTACTGAAATGTTTCATATGAATTTCCAATAGAAAAACGTTAAGCCCGATCTGAGATCAAAATAAACTTGCCGAAAACCTTGAAATAACATAAGCTTCAGTTGTCTTAACTACTGTGGTCTTATTCTTCTTAGTCTCCTCCTCCAATGCCTTAGTCTTTCAAGTCTCCTTCTCCATAGTCTTCTCTAATTTTATGTTGATAGTGTAAAGCTTATTAGATATAGATCAAATGAACATATCCAACTTCTTCTTCGTTCTGGTTATTACTTATTAGTAAGCCGTATATTTACCTAAAACATCAAAAATATACTCTCAAAATATTAGCTTTAAAAAGTGTTTGTATCATATTATTAACTAACCAAATCAGATTTAAAATATACTTACCTCGTCACCAGAAATAATTGATGATGAGATGTTTACTGGATTATCTGTATACATAATATCACTTTTTCAGTCGATACCCATTGATTTTCTGACCAGACCTTACACACTTGTTTTATCATGACATCAAAAGTATCGGTAGAATTGGTTACTTCCAAATCTCCTGCATAATTAACGAAGACATCATAGGTATACTTGTATAATATTTAAGTTAGGAATTTTTAAGTAGGAAATACTGCGAGAAAATGTATATTGCTTACCTCTATTGAGATTGATTTTTGCAAACCTAATCAAGCATTTATCAATTACTTCACCTGCTTCTTGGCAAGCTTGAAGAACTTGTTTACCAAATCTTCCCCAAAAAGGAAGACATGAAGCATGTACAGTCCAACCCTATATTCAATTGAACACAACCAAAAAAGAGTAAGAGGTAATCAAATAAAGCAAAAAAGTAATCTCACGATTGCATCTGCTAGAATCATCTCCAGTCTTTTATCAAATGCAAACATAAAACCAAATCTATTGTCTCTCGTTTCCTGAAAATGTGTATTGCTTTCATAGGTGCAAGGGGTTACCCTTTGTGCAAAGAGAAGAGCGTTAGCAATGATGCTACTATGTTTTCTATTGCTTGGTAAATATCGAGGTATGTACTCATATGTCTAAAGTTTAACATGTATTTATAGTGTTGAAAGTATTGTTCATTAGGTTAAGAAGCATTTAATTCGGAATATACCTGATGAGCTATGATTACTCATTTTGTAATCTCAACCATTCCATTTGTGATATCGGAAGATTCATCTTACCAAATTTCTTGTTGTGAGTGATTCTGAATTTTGAAGTAGCATATTTTTAGGGATCAAACAGATTTCGAATTTAAATTGTACTTCCTTGTTTGTATTTTAGTTATATCTTGCGAGTTATTAGGTTCCGTCTATTATGAAGTAATCTTCAAGGCCAATTAAATAGTTTCCTTTTCTGAGATATGATTGATTTTATTGTTTTCGAATATCGGTTTCTCGTCTGGTTTACCTCTGAACCGTCGTAGCTCTGATTGTTTCCGGTTGGATATAAGTGTTTCTAGATCCGCGCGTTTTTAAACGGATCGGGTCGGGTCAACTCGGACTCGACTGAGTCGACTCATTTTTTTTCGAATTTTCTTCCTAAAAACTCCCTAGTTGCACCTGTTTCCAAACACCTTTTCTTTGTTAACTGATTGGTTTTTTGGTAATTTACTTCTTTTTCTGCAAAAAAAATTCTGACTGGAATACCCTTTGTGCTTCAGTTTTAATAGTATAGATTTATTTATAGTGTTGAAAGTATTGTTCATTAGGTAAAGAAGCATTTAATTCGGAATATACCTGATGAGCTATGATTACTCATTTTGTAATCTCAACCATTCTATTTGTGATATCGGAAGATTCATCTTACCAAATTTCTTGTTGTGAGTGATTCTGAATTTTGAAGTAGCATATTTTTAGGGATCAAACAGATTTCGAATTTAAATTGTACTTCCTTGTTTGTATTTTAGTTATATCTTGCGAGTTATTAGTTTCCGTCTATTATGAAGTAATCTTCAAGGCCAATTAAATAGTTTCCTTTTCTGAGATATGATTGATTTTATTGTTTTCGAATATCGGTTTCTCGTCTGGTTTACCTCTGAACCGTCGTAGCTCTGATTGTTTCCGGTTGGATATAAGTGTTTCTAGATCCGCGCGTTTTTAAACGGATCGGGTCGGGTCAACTCGGACTCGACTGAGTCGACTCATTTTTTTCCGAATTTTCTTCCTAAAAACTTCCTAGTTGCACCTGTTTCCAAACACCTTTTCTTTGTTAACTGATTGGTTTTTTGGTAATTTACTTCTTTTTCTGCAAAAAAAATTCTGACTGGAATACCCTTTGTGCTTCAGTTTTAATAGTATAGATTTCATGCAAGTCAAATCTATGAGGTCTAAAGCCACTCGCTAAACATGCTCCGGTGTGGTTATTGTTAACTAGAACATTGACTATAAAAACATTGCATTTTAATAACAAACACCATGCTACTTTTAAAATTAATATATATAAAAAAAATAAACAAATACTCTCTTCATTTCATATTAGTTTTTGTTTTAGAGTTAAATTATGTTTCATATTAATTGTCATTTTGTATGTTCAATGCAGATTTATTACAATTTTTCAATATTCCCATAATTTTTTAGTTCAATAACTACTCATATCAAATAAATCAATTAGGAGTAAAACAATAACTTTAATTATTTTCTTAAGCCAAACAATAACTTTAATTATTTTTTTAAGCCGTATGAAAAACTCTATAATTCCCAATTCTTTATCTCGGTTTAGTTGAACTGGTTTAGTACTCCCTCCATTTCAAATTAGCGTCGTTTTGAGAAAAATGTATCTGCAATTATTTGGATGTATCTAGATGTGTTTTAAATCTAATACATCCAAATAATTGCAGATATATTTTCCCAAAACGACAAGTAATTTGAAACGGAGGGAGTACTTCAAACCGAATTGGGTTAATGAACCAATTAATGAACGACAAACTCTTTTAACCCGAAAACAGCAGCGTCAACTGAATTCGACTCCATGATATTCAATCGAAGACCTTCATTGCCTGTCAGTAGCTCCATGGCGCTCTCTCTCTCTTTTTTTTTTTTTTTTAAAATGGCTCTCTCTTTTCTGCTTCTCTGCTCCCCCTGTTTGCCTTTTTCCAGCTTCGCAAACAACTGCAACATCTATTGTAACATCCGTAAACCAAAATAGTGTGATTTTTGTAGGGTGTCGATCGACACCAGGAGTAGTGTCGATCGACACCGGTCCGGAAATTGAATTTCGGTTTGATTTAATTTTCCGGTTTGGGCTGGTTTTGTGGGAAAAAGCCCTAAGTCTCGAAATAAAAGTGTGTGGCCGCGTGGGGAGGCTCCTTTTTCGAGAAAACAAGAGGAGAAAAGGGCAGAGAGCTTTTGGTGGTGATTTCTAGAGTTGGAGGTTGATCTGAGGCTGTTTGGGTGTTGTTCTTCATCTCTTCCTTCTTCTTAATCCGTTGTCAAGGTGAGTGCATGACCGTAGGCTCGCAAAGTGATAGATCTGTGAATTGGATTGTGTTTATGGTTGAGTTTATGTATTTTTCGTGATGATATTGTGATATTCGCTGTGTTGAATCGTATTGTTGGTGTGGATTTCGTGTTTTGGGGGTTTCTGTGTTAGAAATCGAAGTGGGCGTCGATCTCCTGGATCGGTGTCGATCGACACCGATCGGGCAAGGTGTCGATCGACACAATCCGTGTCGATCGACACTGTCCGGTTTAATCCGGTTATCTGGCGAATTAATTGAATTAATTGGATTAAGTGGTTTAATCCGGTTTAACACAATTTATTTGGAATTTTAATTGGTTTAATTCGGGAATTAATTAATAATTGGTGAAATTAATTAATTAAATGAATTAAAAATAATTGTGGAATTTATTCAAGTGATTAAAAATTATTATTTAATTGTGGTAATTATTTAATAATTAAAGTGAAGGATTTAATAATTGTGGTAATTATTAATATTAATGAAAAGTGTTTAAATTGCGTAATTGGCCTGTAGGCGGGGTGATTGCCTCACTAAGTATTTATTAAATACTTATGCATCTCTTTTTCCCTAATGTGATGCAGGTAGAAAGAAAGTGTGATCGCGGAATCGGGCCGAAGAGAGGATGATAGGATTTTATTGTTTGAGTTGTTTATGCGAACCTGGTGTTTAGGTTGCTAGCTTATTTATTCTGAATTTGATTTGAATAATGTTGGTTGAGTTATTGAATCGATTTAATAATTATTTATTGGAGTTTGAATTATTTATATTTTCCGCATTTAATTTAAAAAAAAAAAAAGGCTGGTTGTTTCATTTTGGTATCAGAGCGTATACGGTTTTAGGACTGTTAGATTGGGTGAACTGGACTATGTGTTTACTTGATTAATTGTGTTTAGTCAGTAGTAGTCTAGTATCATCCTCTCGGCCTTCAGTGATTCCGCGGTAAGTTGTGTGTTTGTGTTGTGCTTTTTGTTTCGTGGTGTGTTTTCTAGTTTGCTCATCTGCTGTACTATGGTAGTGCAGTGAGATGGATGCAGGAGCTAGAGGTGGTGTTAGAGGCCGTGGCAGGGGCCGTGGCAGAGGCCGTGGCAGAGGCCGTGGGCGTGGAGCGCAGGCGGATTCTGGTGAGAGTGCAGTGCCTAGTGTGGCGACTGCGTCAGAGACTCAGTTTATGGAGGGTGAGGCCAGTGGTGGCGCTAGTGGAGGCGCGGGAGTTGGGGCTGCCCCGGGTGCGGGTGCCGCTCCGGCTCATGGTCTTGGTGACCAGTTGATGGGGCTTTTGACGCAGCTGTTGGCACGTCTTCCGCAGGCGATTCCAGTGCAGGCTCCGGGTGTTCCTCCGGTGGTGGGGGCACTGCAGGGCGCGTTTGTTGGGCAGCATGGTGCTGCGGTTGTGGGGCATCCGTCTTATCTAGAGATGATGAGAGAGATGCAGAGGATCGGGACACCTTTCTTTGAGGGTAGAGGTGGGCCCGAGGAGGCCGATGAGTGGCGGCAGAGACTGGAACGGAACTTCCGTTCGATCAGGTGTCCAGAGGGGTACTAGGTGGAGTTGGCGGTGCATTACCTTGGAGGGGATGCACATCTGTGGTGGCGGTCTGTTGTGTTGAGGAGAGCAGTGTGGACTTGGGGTGACTTCCTAGCGGAGTTCAACGCCAAGTACTTTCCTCAGGAGGCCAGAGATAGATTCCAGATGAGGTTCATGGCATTGACTCAGGGAGAGAGATCAGTGCGAGAGTATGACGCCGAGTTCGGCAGACTCGTGGCGTATACCGGTTACGGCTTTGAGGGTAAGCAGAGTCTGATGGCGAGGTTCTTGCAGGGACTTCGGTCGAACATCAGGACTCAGTGCAGAGGTAGCACTTATGCTATGAGAGCAGAGTTGGTGGAGCTAGCAGCTTCCATCGAGGAGGACCTTCGTGAGCAGGTTGGTCCAGTGGTGGTTCCAGCTGCGGTTGTTCCTGCTACCCAGCCGCGGGGCCAGCAGCAGCAGCAGCAGCGCAGGAGTTTCAGTTTTGGTTCTGGCAAGGGCGGCAAGCCTGCGCAGGGCCAGAAGAGGAGGTTTGAGGAGGTTGCTGGAGACAGCCAGAGTGCTCGTGGTTGCTTCGGGTGCGGGAGCTTGGACCACAGAGTGGCTAGTTGTCCCAAGGGTGGTGCGTCTCGGGACACTAGAGTGTGCTTTCACTGCAGAGAGCCGGAGCATGTCAGGCCGATGTGTCCCAAGTTGCAGCAGTTGTCAGTGGCGTCGATTCAGCCAGTGGCGCTTATCGCAGCGGCGCAGTTGTTGGATCAGACAGGAGTGGCACAGCGGGTGTACTCTTCGGCTGAGGTCGGCCAGACGAGTGAGTCGGGCCAGATCACAGGTAAATTCTTGACTCAGACTTCGTAAATTCTTAGTGTAGAATTGTGGTGAATGTCGTTTGCTTCAATTATTTTCCTGTGATAGTGTATAGGGTTCTCAACACTTGTGAATTGTGTAGGGACCTTGTTAGTGGGCGGTGTAGAGTCTCACGTGTTGTTTGACTCGGGAGCATCTAATTGCTTCATTATTCCGGAGTGTGCCGAGAGTAGAGGTATCCAGAGTAGCGCTGGTGAGCGTGCAGGTGTGGTCAAGGTGGCCGGTGGAGGTCTCCTGACTACTTTGGGGCGTGCTAGGGCAGTCGACGTGCAGATTGCGGGGCAGTCTATGCCGGCAGATTTGGTCATCAGTTCGGTGGAGCTGTATGACGTGATTTTGGGGATGGATTGGCTGTCGAGTTACAGAGTTCATCTGGACTGCTATAGAGGCAGAGTTGTGTTCGAGCGGGATGCAGGGAGGTTGGTTTATCAGGGTGCGAGACCGACTTCAGGGAGTCTTGTGATCTCGGCTATTCAAGCTGAGCATATGCTAGAGCGAGGTTGCGAGGCGTATTTGGCGACGATAGTGATGTCGGAGTCCAGTGGTGAGGTGGGTCTGGAGGATATTGAGGTTGTCCGGGAGTTCGAGGATGTTTTTCGGTCGCTGAAGAGATTGCCACCATCTCGGTCAGATCCTTTCACGATTGAGTTGGAGCCCGGGACAGCTCCGATATCGTAGACACCTTACAGGATGGCGCCAGCAGAGTTGGCAGAGCTGAAGAAGCAGCTAGAGGACCTTTTGAGCAAGGGGTTCATTCGGCCGAGTGTTTCGCCGTGGGGAGCACCGGTGTTGTTTGTGAAGAAGAAGGATGGCAGTTTCCGGTTGTGCATCGATTACCGGGGACTCAACCGAGTCACATTGAAGAACAGGTATCCACTCCCGAGGATTGATGAGTTGTTGGATCAGCTGAGGGGTGCTACTTGGTTCTCCAAGATTGACTTGGCATCGGGTTATCATCAGATCCCGATAGATGAGGCAGATGTCCGCAAGACGGCGTTCAGGACGAGGTATGGGCACTTTGAGTTTGTGGTGATGCCCTTCGGTTTGACGAATGTGCCAGCAGCGTTTATGAGATTGATGAACGACGTGTTCAGGGAGTTTTTGGACGTGTTCGTTATCATCTTCATCGATGACATCTTGGTGTATTCGAGGAGTCCAGAGGAGCATGCGACTCATTTGAGGCTTGTGTTGGAGAAGCTTCGGGAGCAGAAGCTGTTTGCTAAGTTGAGCAAGTGCAGCTTTTGGCAGAGAGAGATGGGGTTTCTTGGCCATATTGTTTCTGCAGAGGGAGTTTCTGTGGATCCGGCTAAGATCGAGGCTATCAGAGATTGGCCTAGACCGAGTAGTGCTACCGAGATCAGGAGTTTTCTGGGTTTAGCAGGTTACTACAGGAGGTTTGTCAAAGGCTTTGCGAGTATGTCTCAGCCGATGACGAGGATGACTGTCAAGGATGTGCCGTTTGTGTTGACGCCGGAGTGCGAGGAGAGCTTTGGGAAGCTCAAGGAGATGTTGACTTCTACACCAGTGTTGGCATTACCCGATCCGGGGAAGCCTTATGTGGTGTATACAGATGCTTCAGGTGTGGGTTTGGGTTGTGTCTTGATGCAGGAGGGTAGAGTGATCGCCTATGCTTCGAGGCAGTTGCAGGGCAGTCAGCGCAACCGCCCTACATACGATCTTGAGTTGGGAGCGGTGGTCTTCGCGCTCAAGATTTGGAGGTCTTATCTCTATGGTGGATCTGTGCAGATCTTTACAGATCACAAGAGTTTGCAGCACATTTTCACTCAGCCTTTGCTGAATGCGAGGCAGACGCGTTGGGTGGAGTTTCTGGCAGATTATGATCTGGATATTGTGTACCATCCAGGCAAGGCCAACTTGGTGGCAGATGCTTTGAGTCGACAGAGAGTTGATTCAGCCAGAGAGCAGGATGTGGAGGCTTTGGTCAGTGAGATTAGTACATTGCGGCTTTGTGCTATTTCAGAGGAGCCTTTGGGTTTGGAGGCAGCTGATCAGGCAGACTTACTCAGTAGGATCAGAGTGGCTCAGCAGGATGATCAGGGTTTGATTGATGCATCGCGGGCAGCTGGTTTTGAGTATCAGGTCTCGGCGAATGGGACGATTGTACTTCGTGGGCGAGTTTGTGTGCCCAAGGATGAGGAGTTGAGACGAGAGGTTTTGAGAGAGGCTCATGCGAGCAAGTTTTCGATTCATCCGGGTGCGACCAAGATGTACCGTGACCTTAAACGGTATTATCATTGGGTCGGGATGAAGAGAGATGTGGCAGATTGGGTTGCGAGGTGCAACACGTGTTCGTTTGTCAAGGCAGAGCATCAGGTTCCAGGTGGACTTTTGCAGAGCTTACCCATTCCAGAGTGGAAGTGGGATATGATCACGATGGATTTTGTGGTGGGATTACCTATCTCACGGACGTTTGATGCGATTTGGGTCATTGTGGATCGTTTGACCAAGTCCGCGCATTTCTTGGCCATCAAGAAGACAGATGGAGCTACTGTTTTGGCTAGGAAGTTTGTGCGAGAGATTGTGAGGCTGCATGGTGTGCCAGCCAGTATTGTGTCGGATAGAGATCCGAGATTTGCCTCAGATTATTGGAGGGCATTTCAGACAGAGATGGGCACTAAGGTGCATATGAGTACAACTTATCATCCGCAGACAGATGGGCAGTCAGAGAAGACTATCCAGACCTTGGAGGATTTGCTGAGGATGTGCGTGTTGGATTGGGGTGGCCATTGGGCTGATCATCTGTGTTTGGCGGAGTTTGCCTACAACAACAGTTTCCAGTCTAGTATTGGCATGGCTTCTTATGAGGCTTTGTATGGGAGGTCATGTAGGACACCCTTATGCTGGACCCAAGTGGGGGAGCGCAGCATGTTTGGAGCTACCTTTGTTCAGGAAACGACAGAGAAGATCCGTGTTTTGAGGCTGAACATGAAGGAGGCTCAGGATAGACAGCGGAGTTATGCTGATAGGCGGAGGCGTGAGCTTGAGTTTCAGGTGGGAGATAGAGTGTATCTTAAGATGGCTATGTTGAGAGACCCTAACAGGTCTAATCCGTGTCGATCGACACTGTCCGGTTTAATCCGGTTATCTGGCAAATTAATTGAATTAATTGGATTAAGTGGTTTAATCCGGTTTAACTCAATTTATTTGGAATTTTAATTGGTTTAATTCGGGAATTAATTAATAATTGGTGAAATTAATTAATTAAATGAATTAAAAATAATTGTGGAATTTATTCAAGTGATTAAAAATTATTATTTAATTGTGGTAATTATTTAAAAATTAAAGTGAAGGATTTAATAATTGTGGTAATTATTAATATTAATGAAAAG
The DNA here is from genome assembly GCA_026724425.1 of Erythrophleum ivorense. NCBI lineage: Eukaryota > Viridiplantae > Streptophyta > Magnoliopsida > Fabales > Fabaceae > Erythrophleum > Erythrophleum ivorense. Next base: position 1,820,775 of record JAIUCV010000117.1, on the reverse strand, counting down.
TGTTTAAATTGCGTAATTGGCCTGTAGGCGGGGTGATTGTCTCACTAAGTATTTATTAAATACTTATGCATCTCTTTTTCCCTAATGTGATGCAAGTAGAAAGAAAGTGTGATCGCGGAATCGGGCCGAAGAGAGGATGATAGGATTTTATTGTTTGAGTTGTTTATGCGAACCTGGTGTTTAGGTTGCTAGCTTATTTATTCTGAATTTGATTTGAATAATGTTGGTTGAGTTATTGAATCGATTTAATAATTATTTATTGGAGTTTGAATTATTTATATTTTCCGCATTTAATTTAAAAAAAAAAAAAGGCTGGTTGTTTCATTTTGGTATCAGAGCGTATACGGTTTTAGGACTGTTAGATTGGGTGAACTGGACTATGTGTTTACTTGATTAATTGTGTTTAGTCAGTAGTAGTCTAGTATCATCCTCTCGGCCTTCAGTGATTCCGCGGTAAGTTGTGTGTTTGTGTTGTGCTTTTTGTTTCGTGGTGTGTTTTCTAGTTTGCTCATCTGCTGTACTATGGTAGTGCAGTGAGATGGATGCAGGAGCTAGAGGTGGTGTTAGAGGCCGTGGCAGGGGCCGTGGCAGAGGCCGTGGCAGAGGCCGTGGGCGTGGAGCGCAGGCGGATTCTGGTGAGAGTGCAGTGCCTAGTGTGGCGACTGCGTCAGAGACTCAGTTTATGGAGGGTGAGGCCAGTGGTGGCGCTAGTGGAGGCGCGGGAGTTGGGGCTGCCCCGGGTGCGGGTGCCGCTCCGGCTCATGGTCTTGGTGACCAGTTGATGGGGCTTTTGACGCAGCTGTTGGCACGTCTTCCGCAGGCGATTCCAGTGCAGGCTCCGGGTGTTCCTCCGGTGGTGGGGGCACTGCAGGGCGCGTTTGTTGGGCAGCATGGTGCTGCGGTTGTGGGGCATCCGTCTTATCTAGAGATGATGAGAGAGATGCAGAGGATCGGGACACCTTTCTTTGAGGGTAGAGGTGGGCCCGAGGAGGCCGATGAGTGGCGGCAGAGACTGGAACGGAACTTCCGTTCGATCAGGTGTCCAGAGGGGTACTAGGTGGAGTTGGCGGTGCATTACCTTGGAGGGGATGCACATCTGTGGTGGCGGTCTGTTGTGTTGAGGAGAGCAGTGTGGACTTGGGGTGACTTCCTAGCGGAGTTCAACGCCAAGTACTTTCCTCAGGAGGCCAGAGATAGATTCCAGATGAGGTTCATGGCATTGACTCAGGGAGAGAGATCAGTGCGAGAGTATGACGCCGAGTTCGGCAGACTCGTGGCGTATACCGGTTACGGCTTTGAGGGTAAGCAGAGTCTGATGGCGAGGTTCTTGCAGGGACTTCGGTCGAACATCAGGACTCAGTGCAGAGGTAGCACTTATGCTATGAGAGCAGAGTTGGTGGAGCTAGCAGCTTCCATCGAGGAGGACCTTCGTGAGCAGGTTGGTCCAGTGGTGGTTCCAGCTGCGGTTGTTCCTGCTACCCAGCCGCGGGGCCAGCAGCAGCAGCAGCAGCGCAGGAGTTTCAGTTTTGGTTCTGGCAAGGGCGGCAAGCCTGCGCAGGGCTAGAAGAGGAGGTTTGAGGAGGTTGCTGGAGACAGCCAGAGTGCTCGTGGTTGCTTCGGGTGCGGGAGCTTGGACCACAGAGTGGCTAGTTGTCCCAAGGGTGGTGCGTCTCGGGACACTAGAGTGTGCTTTCACTGCAGAGAGCCGGGGCATGTCAGGCCGATGTGTCCCAAGTTGCAGCAGTTGTCAGTGGCGTCGATTCAGCCAGTGGCGCATATCGCAGCGGCGCAGTTGTTGGATCAGACAGGAGTGGCACAGCGGGTGTACTCTTCGGCTGAGGTCGGCCAGACGAGTGAGTCGGGCCAGATCACAGGTAAATTCTTGACTCAGACTTCGTAAATTCTTAGTGTAGAATTGTGGTGAATGTCGTTTGCTTCAATTATTTTCCTGTGATAGTGTATAGGGTTCTCAACACTTGTGAATTGTGTAGGGACCTTGTTAGTGGGCGGTGTAGAGTCTCACGTGTTGTTTGACTCGGGAGCATCTAATTGCTTCATTACTCCGGAGTGTGCCGAGAGTAGAGGTATCCAGAGTAGCGCTGGTGAGCGTGCAGGTGTGGTCAAGGTGGCCGGTGGAGGTCTCCTGACTACTTTGGGGCGTGCTAGGGCAGTCGACGTGCAGATTGCGGGGCAGTCTATGCCGGCAGATTTGGTCATCAGTTCGGTGGAGCTGTATGACATGATTTTGGGGATGGATTGGCTGTCGAGTTACAGAGTTCATCTGGACTGCTATAGAGGCAGAGTTGTGTTCGAGCGGGATGCAGGGAGGTTGGTTTATCAGGGTGCGAGACCGACTTCAGGGAGTCTTGTGATCTCGGCTATTCAAGCTGAGCATATGCTAGAGCGAGGTTGCGAGGCGTATTTGGCGACGATAGTGATGTCGGAGTCCAGTGGTGAGGTGGGTCTGGAGGATATTGAGGTTGTCCGGGAGTTCGAGGATGTTTTTCGGTCGCTGAAGAGATTGCCACCATCTCGGTCAGATCCTTTCACGATTGAGTTGGAGCCCGGGACAGCTCCGATATCGTAGACACCTTACAGGATGGCGCCAGCAGAGTTGGCAGAGCTGAAGAAGCAGCTAGAGGACCTTTTGAGCAAGGGGTTCATTCGGCCGAGTGTTTCGCCGTGGGGAGCACCGGTGTTGTTTGTGAAGAAGAAGGATGGCAGTTTCCGGTTGTGCATCGATTACCGGGGACTCAACCGAGTCACAGTGAAGAACAGGTATCCACTCCCGAGGATTGATGAGTTGTTGGATCAGCTGAGGGGTGCTACTTGGTTCTCCAAGATTGACTTGGCATCGAGTTATCATCAGATCCCGATAGATGAGGCAGATGTCCGCAAGACGGCGTTCAGGACGAGGTATGGGCACTTTGAGTTTGTGGTGATGCCCTTCGGTTTGACGAATGTGCCAGCAGCGTTTATGAGATTGATGAACGACGTGTTCAGGGAGTTTTTGGACGTGTTCGTTATCATCTTCATCGATGACATCTTGGTGTATTCGAGGAGTCCAGAGGAGCATGCGACTCATTTGAGGCTTGTGTTGGAGAAGCTTCGGGAGCAGAAGCTGTTTGCTAAGTTGAGCAAGTGCAGCTTTTGGCAGAGAGAGATGGGGTTTCTTGGCCATATTGTTTCTGCAGAGGGAGTTTCTGTGGATCCGGCTAAGATCGAGGCTATCAGAGATTGGCCTAGACCGAGTAGTGCTACCGAGATCAGGAGTTTTCTGGGTTTAGCAGGTTACTACAGGAGGTTTGTCAAAGGCTTTGCGAGTATGTCTCAGCCGATGACGAGGATGACTGTCAAGGATGTGCCGTTTGTGTTGACGCCGGAGTGCGAGGAGAGCTTTGGGAAGCTCAAGGAGATGTTGACTTCTACACCAGTGTTGGCATTACCCGATCCGGGGAAGCCTTATGTGGTGTATACAGATGCTTCAGGTGTGGGTTTGGGTTGTGTCTTGATGCAGGAGGGTAGAGTGATCGCCTATGCTTCGAGGCAGTTGCAGGGCAGTCAGCGCAACCGCCCTACATACGATCTTGAGTTGGGAGCGGTGGTCTTCGCGCTCAAGATTTGGATGTCTTATCTCTATGGTGGATCTGTGCAGATCTTTACAGATCACAAGAGTTTGCAGCACATTTTCACTCAGCCTTTGCTGAATGCGAGGCAGACGCGTTGGGTGGAGTTTCTGGCAGATTATGATCTGGATATTGTGTACCATCCAGGCAAGGCCAACTTGGTGGCAGATGCTTTGAGTCGACAGAGAGTTGATTCAGCCAGAGAGCAGGATGTGGAGGCTTTGGTCAGTGAGATTAGTACATTGCAGCTTTGTGCTATTTCAGAGGAGCCTTTGGGTTTGGAGGCAGCTGATCAGGCAGACTTACTCAGTAGGATCAGAGTGGCTCAGCAGGATGATCAGGGTTTGATTGATGCATCGCGGGCAGCTGGTTTTGAGTATCAGGTCTCGGCGAATGGGACGATTGTACTTCGTGGGCGAGTTTGTGTGCCCAAGGATGAGGAGTTGAGACGAGAGGTTTTGAGAGAGGCTCATGCGAGCAAGTTTTCGATTCATCCGGGTGCGACCAAGATGTACCGTGACCTTAAACGGTATTATCATTGGGTCGGGATGAAGAGAGATGTGGCATATTGGGTTGCGAGGTGCAACACGTGTTCGTTTGTCAAGGCAGAGCATCAGGTTCCAGGTGGACTTTTGCAGAGCTTACCCATTCCAGAGTGGAAGTGGGATATGATCACGATGGATTTTGTGGTGGGATTACCTATCTCACGGACGTTTGATGCGATTTGGGTCATTGTGGATCGTTTGACCAAGTCCGCGCATTTCTTGGCCATCAAGAAGACAGATGGAGCTACTGTTTTGGCTAGGAAGTTTGTGCGAGAGATTGTGAGGCTGCATGGTGTGCCAGCCAGTATTGTGTCGGATAGAGATCCGAGATTTGCCTCAGATTATTGGAGGGCATTTCAGACAGAGATGGGCACTAAGGTGCATATGAGTACAACTTATCATCCGCAGACAGATGGGCAGTCAGAGAAGACTATCCAGACCTTGGAGGATTTGCTGAGGATGTGCGTGTTGGATTGGGGTGGCCATTGGGCTGATCATCTGTGTTTGGCAGAGTTTGCCTACAACAACAGTTTCCAGTCTAGTATTGGCATGGCTTCTTATGAGGCTTTGTATGGGAGGTCATGTAGGACACCCTTATGCTGGACCCAAGTGGGGGAGCGCAGCATGTTTGGAGCTACCTTTGTTCAGGAAACGACAGAGAAGATCCGTGTTTTGAGGCTGAACATGAAGGAGGCTCAGGATAGACAGCGGAGTTATGCTGATAGGCGGAGGCGTGAGCTTGAGTTTCAGGTGGGAGATAGAGTGTATCTTAAGATGGCTATGTTGAGAGACCCTAACAGGTCTAATCCGTGTCGATCGACACTGTCCGGTTTAATCCGGTTATCTGGCAAATTAATTGAATTAATTGGATTAAGTGGTTTAATCCGGTTTAACTCAATTTATTTGGAATTTTAATTGGTTTAATTCGGGAATTAATTAATAATTGGTGAAATTAATTAATTAAATGAATTAAAAATAATTGTGGAATTTATTCAAGTGATTAAAAATTATTATTTAATTGTGGTAATTATTTAAAAATTAAAGTGAAGGATTTAATAATTGTGGTAATTATTAATATTAATGAAAAGTGTTTAAATTGCGTAATTGGCCTGTAGGCGGGGTGATTGTCTCACTAAGTATTTATTAAATACTTATGCATCTCTTTTTCCCTAATGTGATGCAAGTAGAAAGAAAGTGTGATCGCGGAATCGGGCCGAAGAGAGGATGATAGGATTTTATTGTTTGAGTTGTTTATGCGACCCTGGTATTTAGGTTGCTAGTTTATTTATTCTGAATTTGATTTGAATATTGTTGGTTGAGTTATTGAATCGATTTAATAATTATTTATTGGAGTTTGAATTATTTATATTTTCCGCATTTAATTTAAAAAAAAAAAAAAGGCTGGTTGTTTCATTTTGGTATCAGAGCGTATACGGTTTTAGGACTGTTAGATTGGGTGAACTGGACTATGTGTTTACTTGATTAATTGTGTTTAGTCAGTAGTAGTCTAGTATCATCCTCTCGGCCTTCAGTGATTCCGCGGTAAGTTGTGTGTTTGTGTTGTGCTTTTTGTTTCGTGGTGTGTTTTCTAGTTTGCTCATCTGCTGTACTATGGTAGTGCAGTGAGATGGATGCAGGAGCTAGAGGTGGTGTTAGAGGCCGTGGCAGGGGCCGTGGCAGAGGCCGTGGCAGAGGCCGTGGGCGTGGAGCGCAGGCGGATTCTGGTGAGAGTGCAGTGCCTAGTGTGGCGACTGCGTCAGAGACTCAGTTTATGGCGGGTGAGGCCAGTGGTGGCGCTAGTGGAGGCGCGGGAGTTGGGGCTGCCCCGGGTGCGGGTGCCGCTCCGGCTCATGGTCTTGGTGACCAGTTGATGGGGCTTTTGACGCAGCTGTTGGCACGTCTTCCGCAGGCGATTCCAGTGCAGGCTCCGGGTGTTCCTCCGGTGGTGGGGGCACAGCAGGGCGCGTTTGTTGGGCAGCATGGTGCTGCGGTTGTGGGGCATCCGTCTTATCTAGAGATGATGAGAGAGATGCAGAGGATCGGGACACCTTTCTTTGAGGGTAGAGGTGGGCCCGAGGAGGCCGATGAGTGGCGGCAGAGACTGGAACGGAACTTCCATTCGATCAGGTGTCCAGAGGGGTACTAGGTGGAGTTGGCGGTGCATTACCTTGGAGGGGATGCACATCTGTGGTGGCGGTCTGTTGTGTTGAGGAGAGCAGTGTGGACTTGGGGTGACTTCCTAGCGGAGTTCAACGCCAAGTACTTTCCTCAGGAGGCCAGAGATAGATTCCAGATGAGGCTCATGGCATTGACTCAGGGAGAGAGATCAGTGCGAGAGTATGACGCCGAGTTCGGCAGACTCGTGGCGTATACCGGTTACGGCTTTGAGGGTAAGCAGAGTCTGATGGCGAGGTTCTTGCAGGGACTTCGGTCGAACATCAGGACTCAGTGCAGAGGTAGCACTTATGCTATGAGAGCAGAGTTGGTGGAGCTAGCAGCTTCCATCGAGGAGGACCTTCGTGAGCAGGTTGGTCCAGTGGTGGTTCCAGCTGCGGTTGTTCCTGCTACCCAGCCGCGGGGCCAGCAGCAGCAGCAGCAGCGCAGGAGTTTCAGTTTTGGTTCTGGCAAGGGCGGCAAGCCTGCGCAGGGCCAGAAGAGGAGGTTTGAGGAGGTTGCTGGAGACAGCCAGAGTGCTCGTGGTTGCTTCGGGTGCGGGAGCTTGGACCACAGAGTGGCTAGTTGTCCCAAGGGTGGTGCGTCTCGGGACACTAGAGTGTGCTTTCACTGCAGAGAGCCGGGGCATGTCAGGCCGATGTGTCCCAAGTTGCAGCAGTTGTTAGTGGCGTCGATTCAGCCAGTGGCGCATATCGCAGCGGCGCAGTTGTTGGATCAGACAGGAGTGGCACAGCGGGTGTACTCTTCGGCTGAGGTCGGCCAGACGAGTGAGTCGGGCCAGATCACAGGTAAATTCTTGACTCAGACTTCGTAAATTCTTAGTGTAGAATTGTGGTGAATGTCGTTTGCTTCAATTATTTTCCTGTGATAGTGTATATGGTTCTCAACACTTGTGAATTGTGTAGGGACCTTGTTAGTGGGCGGTGTAGAGTCTCACGTGTTGTTTGACTCGGGAGCATCTAATTGCTTCATTACTCCGGAGTGTACCGAGAGTAGAGGTATCCAGAGTAGCGCTGGTGAGCGTGCAGGTGTGGTCAAGGTGGCCGGTGGAGGTCTCCTGACTACTTTGGGGCGTGCTAGGGCAGTCGACGTGCAGATTGCGGGGCAGTCTATGCCGGCAGATTTGGTCATCAGTTCGGTGGAGCTGTATGACGTGATTTTGGGGATGGATTGGCTGTCGAGTTACAGAGTTCATCTGGACTGCTATAGAGGCAGAGTTGTGTTCGAGCGGGATGCAGGGAGGTTGGTTTATCAGGGTGCGAGACCGACTTCAGGGAGTCTTGTGATCTCGGCTATTCAAGCTGAGCATATGCTAGAGCGAGGTTGCGAGGCGTATTTGGCGACGATAGTGATGTCGGAGTCCAGTGGTGAGGTGGGTCTGGAGGATATTGAGGTTGTCCGGGAGTTCGAGGATGTTTTTCGGTCGCTGAAGAGATTGCCACCATCTCGGTCAGATCCTTTCACGATTGAGTTGGAGCCCGGGACAGCTCCGATATCGTAGACACCTTACAGGATGGCGCCAGCAGAGTTGGCAGAGCTGAAGAAGCAGCTAGAGGACCTTTTGAGCAAGGGGTTCATTCGGCCGAGTGTTTCGCCGTGGGGAGCACCGGTGTTGTTTGTGAAGAAGAAGGATGGCAGTTTCCGGTTGTGCATCGATTACCGGGGACTCAACCGAGTCACAGTGAAGAACAGGTATCCACTCCCGAGGATTGATGAGTTGTTGGATCAGCTGAGGGGTGCTACTTGGTTCTCCAAGATTGACTTGGCATCGGGTTATCATCAGATCCCGATAGATGAGGCAGATGTCCGCAAGACGGCGTTCAGGACGAGGTATGGGCACTTTGAGTTTGTGGTGATGCCCTTCGGTTTGACGAATGTGCCAGCAGCGTTTATGAGATTGATGAACGACGTGTTCAGGGAGTTTTTGGACGTGTTCGTTATCATCTTCATCGATGACATCTTGGTGTATTCGAGGAGTCCAGAGGAGCATGCGACTCATTTGAGGCTTGTGTTGGAGAAGCTTCGGGAGCAGAAGCTGTTTGCTAAGTTGAGCAAGTGCAGCTTTTGGCAGAGAGAGATGGGGTTTCTTGGCCATATTGTTTCTGCAGAGGGAGTTTCTGTGGATCCGGCTAAGATCGAGGCTATCAGAGATTGGCCTAGACCGAGTAGTGCTACCGAGATCAGGAGTTTTCTGGGTTTAGCAGGTTACTACAGGAGGTTTGTCAAAGGCTTTGCGAGTATGTCTCAGCCGATGACGAGGATGACTGTCAAGGATGTGCCGTTTGTGTTGACGCCGGAGTGCGAGGAGAGCTTTGGGAAGCTCAAGGAGATGTTGACTTCTACACCAGTGTTGGCATTACCCGATCCGGGGAAGCCTTATGTGGTGTATACAGATGCTTCAGGTGTGGGTTTGGGTTGTGTCTTGATGCAGGAGGGTAGAGTGATCGCCTATGCTTCGAGGCAGTTGCAGGGCAGTCAGCGCAACCGCCCTACATACGATCTTGAGTTGGGAGCGGTGGTCTTCGCGCTCAAGATTTGGAGGTCTTATCTCTATGGTGGATCTGTGCAGATCTTTACAGATCACAAGAGTTTGCAGCACATTTTCACTCAGCCTTTGCTGAATGCGAGGCAGACGCGTTGGGTGGAGTTTCTGAAAGATTATGAGCTGGATATTGTGTACCATCCAGGCAAGGCCAACTTGGTGGCAGATGCTTTGAGTCGACAGAGAGTTGATTCAGCCAGAGAGCAGGATGTGGAGGCTTTGGTCAGTGAGATTAGTACATTGCGGCTTTGTGCTATTTTAGAGGAGCCTTTGGGTTTGGAGGCAGCTGATCAGGCAGACTTACTCAGTAGGATCAGAGTGGCTCAGCAGGATGATCAGGGTTTGATTGATGCATCGCGGGCAGCTGGTTTTGAGTATCAGGTCTCGGCGAATGGGACGATTGTACTTCGTGGGCGAGTTTGTGTGCCCAAGGATGAGGAGTTGAGACGAGAGGTTTTGAGAGAGGCTCATGCGAGCAAGTTTTCGATTCATCCGGGTGCGACCAAGATGTACCGTGACCTTAAACGGTATTATCATTGGGTCGGGATGAAGAGAGATGTGGCAGATTGGGTTGCGAGGTGCAACACGTGTTCGTTTGTCAAGGCAGAGCATCAGGTTCCAGGTGGACTTTTGCAGAGCTTACCCATTCCAGAGTGGAAGTGGGATATGATCACGATGGATTTTGTGGTGGGATTACCTATCTCACGGACGTTTGATGCGATTTGGGTCATTGTGGATCGTTTGACCAAGTCCGCGCATTTCTTGGCCATCAAGAAGACAGATGGAGCTACTGTTTTGGCTAGGAAGTTTGTGCGAGAGATTGTGAGGCTGCATGGTGTGCCAGCCAGTATTGTGTCGGATAGAGATCCGAGATTTGCCTCAGATTATTGGAGGGCATTTCAGACAGAGATGGGCACTAAGGTGCATATGAGTACAACTTATCATCCGCAGACAGATGGGCAGTCAGAGAAGACTATCCAGACCTTGGAGGATTTGCTGAGGATGTGCGTGTTGGATTGGGGTGGCCATTGGGCTGATCATCTGTGTTTGGCGGAGTTTGCCTACAACAACAGTTTCCAGTCTAGTATTGGCATGGCTTCTTATGAGGCTTTGTATGGGAGGTCATGTAGGACACCCTTATGCTGGACCCAAGTGGGGAGCGCAACATGTTTGGAGCTACCTTTGTTCAGGAAACGACAGAGAAGATCCGTGTTTTGAGGCTGAACATGAAGGAGGCTCAGGATAGACAGCGGAGTTATGCTGATAGGCGGAGGCGTGAGCTTGAGTTTCAGGTGGGAGATAGAGTGTATCTTAAGATGGCTATGTTGAGAGACCCTAACAGGTCTAATCCGTGTCGATCGACACTGTCCGGTTTAATCCGGTTATCTGGCAAATTAATTGAATTAATTGGATTAAGTGGTTTAATCCGGTTTAACTCAATTTATTTGGAATTTTAATTGGTTTAATTCGGGAATTAATTAATAATTGGTGAAATTAATTAATTAAATGAATTAAAAATAATTGTGGAATTTATTCAAGTGATTAAAAATTATTATTTAATTGTGGTAATTATTTAAAAATTAAAGTGAAGGATTTAATAATTGTGGTAATTATTAATATTAATGAAAAGTGTTTAAATTGCGTAATTGGCCTGTAGGCGGGGTGATTGTCTCACTAAGTATTTATTAAATACTTATGCATCTCTTTTTCCCTAATGTGATGCAAGTAGAAAGAAAGTGTGATCGCGGAATCGGGCCGAAGAGAGGATGATAGGATTTTATTGTTTGAGTTGTTTATGCGAACCTGGTATTTAGGTTGCTAGTTTATTTATTCTGAATTTGATTTGAATATTGTTGGTTGAGTTATTGAATCGATTTAATAATTATTTATTGGAGTTTGAATTATTTATATTTTCCGCATTTAATTTAAAAAAAAAAAAAAAAAAGCTTGGTTGTTTCATCTATATGACTATAACCAAATATAAAAAATGTCAAAACAGTTTTTCAAGTAAACCAATAACCATTGGAGTATGAGCAACTTTATTACAGGAGCGTTTGACATGGTTCATAGTAACATCACTATATTTATTACGTTGGCATTTATGTTATAGGTCTTGAAATGAAACCACGAGTTTTAATGTTTTAACTAATGCTCTGAAATGTTTCTGTAACAAAAAAAACACTAATGCTCTGATTAGGCCTGCGCAAATTATCCGGGATCCGTGATCCGATCCGTTATCTGCTCCGATCCGCTCCGAAAATTTAGATATCCGGGGTGTCCGGATCCGGGTAATTAAAAATTCAGGACCGGATATCCGGATCCAGGGTAATATATTATATAATTATTATTTTAATATTAATTAAACTTAATTATAATCAAATTTCATGATGATTTTGAAAATCTAAAATAATTTTAACATATGAATTTATTTAGTTGGCGAATATATTTTTAAGATTTTTTAATTTTCAACTCACAAACGTTTTTTCATCAAATATTTTATAAATTATATGTAAAAACTGGAAAAATGACGTTTTCTTTAATTTTGGTGAAAATTATAAATCTAACAAAATTTTACAGAATTTTGACATTTTTTCTTTTTATTTTATTTAAAAAATAATATTTATGATTATAAAATACGAGTTTTTTTATTATAAAATTTAATCCAGATCAGATCCGGATATCCGGCGGATATTCGATTTCTTTACGGACACTCGATACTCGGATATCCAGAATTTTTGGATCTGGATCCGGATCCGGATAGCAAATTCACGGATCAAACGGATCCGGATCCAAATATACTGAAAAAGCCGGATATCTGATCCGTGCTCAGACCTAATATTTAATAGTATTAACGCTGATTCATTACATCAGTTCTTCGTTCTTTATATTATTAGATAGACTTCAGAAATTATAATTACTGAGAATTTAACATAAATTAAAAATATAGACAAAAATATGAAAAAATTAAGCAAAACATAAATAAAACAAAAGCAAAAAATGTAACAAATCATACAAAAATCTTCTATATATCAAGTATTAGTGTAATAATTTGATCATTTATGTAGGGACAGAGGATTATTTTCACATGTGTCACTGTGAAATGATATTATTTAGGGAAATTTGGCAAAAAATATCAAAAAACTCCCCTCTTATCCACATAACCTTTTTGACCATATTTTGTCCTAATACAATTTATAATGCTAAATTTGCCAAATTTAGCCTTCAAAATAGAGATTAATATATTTTTAACATAAATATTAACAATATACAGAAATCATATTATTTTTTTAAGAAAAAGAATAACAAAGAGAAAAAAAGGAACCGTAGAAAATATAATATCCGTAGAATACGAATGGTAGAATTTTGAAAGTAAGTTAGAAAGCATTTTCTACCACTAGTAGAAACATGAACTTAAGTTAGATACCTTATTTTCTACGGGTAGTAGATTACTTAATATAACGTAGAAATCATATTCTTCTGTTAGTAGAAAAGAGAGCAGCAAGTAGAATATGAATTCTACTTTGCATATTTGAAAACGTAGAAAAAAACATATGTTTAAAACATCTTTTTTATAAAATTAAATGGGTATAACATTCTCCATATTATTCTTCAATTGTTAGGAATTTTTTTCTTTACAAAAGCATTTAAAAACATTTCTTTCATAAATAACTATATTTTACAAGGATAGTAAACTAAAAAATGGTAAATTTAAAAAAAAAAAAAGTGTATTAGGATAAGAGGGAGGTTTTTTTTGTTTTTTACAGAATAAACAAAACTTAAAAAAAAAAAAAACATTTTGCTTCTCAAATCAGTGTTGAATTACACGGTTCACTTCTCAAATCCTCTAATTTGTTTTTGAAATCATCATCATCTCAAACCAGGTATTAACAACCCTACATTTATACGACCAAAATGCTCTAGAAACGGCAAGATATTTGTAGAAAAAACCCCGTGAGTGTCACGTGTTTTGATAAATCTTAAATATATTGTCGACGAGATGACAAAGAAAAAATATGTGCACTGCAAATTAAAAAGGTGTGTTTCGTATCATTTTTTTAATATTTGCATAATCATTGCATCACTTATAAGTAATGTAATTGAATTTTGGGAGAATTTGCCAAATGACTAATCAACATGTGACCATTGATTAAACCCTAAATTAAGAAAATAGCCATCATATATCCATAATTTGGAGTATAACCATGGCCCACCTCCATTTTACATTTTACCCCATATATTTGTGACTAAATAACATCAACGCCATTACCACATTATCTTCTCATTTTTTAATCTTATTTCATTTTATCTTTTGTACTATACTAATGGGAGAATTTAATCAATATACTATCCATTAATTAAATTCACAATCTTATACTAATCTAAATCCTAAACCCAAAAAACTAAACCATAAATCCAATATCTAAACACTAACCCAAAATCTAAATCCTAAACCCAAAATCTAAACCCTAAACCCAAAATCTAAATCCTAAACCCAAATACTAAACCCTAAACATTCAAAACTAAACCCTAAATCCTAAACCCAAACCCAAACCCAAATACTAAACCATAAACCCTTAACTAAATCCTAAACCCCAAATACTAAACCTTAAAATCTTTACAAAACTAAACATAAACTCCAAATACTAAATACAAATCTAAACATTTAAAACTAAACCCTTATAAACCTTCAAAACTAAACCCTAAATACTAAACCTAAACCCAAAAACTAAACTCTAAACCCTTAAAAACTAAACTCTAAACCCCAAGTATTAAACCCTAAATACTAAATACAAACCCAAACATTTAAAATTAAACCTTAAATACTAAATATTACTAAATACAAACTTAAACATTTAAAATTGATTGTCTTCAGTACTATTCTATTTACAATAGATAGTCTTCTGTACTATTCTATATGTGATAACATTTTACTACGAAAATTTAGTTTGGTTTGTTTGGAGGCTGTTTTTGGCATTATACATAAAATATACAGTGTATCCTAGCCACTCATCTATAATGGTCCTTTTCCTAATTATAAACTTTTTGATGGTCATTTCTCCTAATTAATTTCCCTTGAATTTTACGGTCAAAATATTTTGGAAGTAATTAACTGATACACTAGTATGGCATACAGCTAGGGGGTTGCCGGTATTGTACGCCATTTTTTAGTTGTATATAGGGCTTTTCCAACCCATGTTTAACTCCTTATTAGTATGATATTTATGAGAGAAAATTGGTATGGATGAAAAACTTAAACTAGTTTTTTTTGGTTTTAACTTAGAAAAAAAAAAAAAAAAAAAAAAAAAAAAAAAAAAAAAAACTTAAACTAGTTTTGTGGTATATTTAAGAATTTCCCATTCATGATATTTAATAGAATACAGATAAGCTCAAGCATAGAATAATAATGAATAGATACAGATTATGCTACATACTATTACTATACGTCAGTCTCACACGTCTTTCATAGATGTTACGAGGTCAATTTTTCACTAAACCATAAACATGCATGCATGTTGGTGTTTTTGACATGCCCACGACACAAAAATACAAGACTTGAGATTAAAGGATTGCATGAGTTAGGTTCCTTTTTCCAATCACGGAGCTAACATAACAGTATGACATTCCTCTTAACCTTTTGCATTCATTGTCACATAGTTTTGTAAAAAAAAAAAAATAACGTGGTTCTGTTCTATCGTAACAAGTTAGCCTGTTTTCTTTGTTTTTTTTTTTGCTAATCGCGAAGTTATATATAGACGACCGGGACCGGGACCGGGACCGGGGACCAAAGTGTTTGAACTCATGTTCTCGGGGAGTAGGGAAAGAAGGTTTTTTATTTCCTCGTCTAACCACAGGAAAGGCACTTTTTACTTAGCCACGTTTTCTTATGGCAGATACCATCAAAAATGGCCAAGAATCATGGCCGCGCGTCGTATTACTTAGGCCGTGATTGGTAGAGCTTTTAGAAGTGCATTAAGCTTTTTCTAATCCAATCAACTTTTTAAAAAAAAAGCATTTAGGAGATCATTTAGAAACTGCTAATGCTCTCAAACTGTTCATTTCCTCCCTGCTTTGAAATAGAGCATTTCCAAAGCATTCAGCTCAAAAATATTAAAAAATCTTAAATAAATTATAATAAATTATATTTAGTTTATTTATTTTGGTAAAAAAAACTGAAAACTATATTTATATTAAATTTACAATTTTATAATTTCGTAAATTATGTTTATAGTTAATGTATTATTCATAAAATAAATATTTAAAGACATAAAAATTTTAAAAATATAATTAAATAGGAAATAATTACTAAATATTTTTTAAAAAATAAAAAACAATCTTATGTTATTAATGAATATATATATGATGCATTAAAATAAATATCAATATACATATTAAATATTTTCACAAAAAATTATAATAAAATTGCTCACAACTCTACCAATCATATAAAGTTAAGAGCATGCAGCTTCAACAGCCTAATGCTCTTCTAAATACTCACCCTGCTTATGTTCTTTAAGCGTAATGCTCTTCTAAATGCTTTGCCAATCAAAGCCTTAGCTACTAACTAGCGCGTTGTATTTGCTAGTCACGAATCTTTTTCATGGTAGTTTGTGGCCAAAATCGAAATAGGCGAGGGTTATGTTCGTTAGTCACGGGCAAACACCCCCCCCCCCCCCCCCCCCACCCAACCCCACCCCCCCCCCAACCCCCAACCCCCCCCACCCCCCCCCCCCCCCCCCCCCCCCCCCCCCCCGCAGCTGTATGCCAATTTTTAGTGGACTATTATCTTTTTTCAAACATTTTGCTTCAAATTTAAGACAGCTCAAAATCAAGTATTGGTCGGACTTAGTAAAACGTTTATCAACTTTTCTTTGTGTAGTTAGTTAAAATGTATATGACTCTTCGATTAATTGCCAGACGTGACAAATGGTATCCAACATCCAATTAGCTAAGATATATCACCTCCAATTAGTTTATATATATTTCATTCCGAATTTGATTGTATTATATTGAGTATCATAGATATCTTACCTAAAAAAATGATGATGGATCAAAAATTTATGAACTCTTATATTAACCAAATCTTATATGTAAATTTATGTTATATATTTATGAAAAAATGGTATAGATGGAAAAATAAATCTAGTGATGGTTTGAGAGGAACAAAAACTTTTTTTTTTGGGTTTATTTAAGAATTACCCTATTCATGATATTGAATATGATATAGATAAGCTCAAGCATAGAATAATAATGAATAAAGACAGATTATGTTAAATAAAATGATCTGTCTCACACATAGTATTACTATACGTCAATCTCACA
Organism: Erythrophleum ivorense; assembly: GCA_026724425.1. Classification (NCBI taxonomy): domain Eukaryota; kingdom Viridiplantae; phylum Streptophyta; class Magnoliopsida; order Fabales; family Fabaceae; genus Erythrophleum; species Erythrophleum ivorense. The sequence continues at coordinate 1,804,567 of JAIUCV010000117.1, read as the reverse complement.
CATGTCTTTCATAGATGTTACGTGGTCAATTTTTCACTAAACCATAATCATGCATGTTGGTGTTTTTGACATGCCCACGAGGCCACGACACAAAATTACAAGACTTGAGATTAAAGGATTGCATGAGTTAGGTTCCTTATTCCAATCACGGAGCTAACATAACAGTATGACATTCCTCTTAACCTTTTGCATTCATTGTCACATATTTTTGCAAAAAAAAAAAAAAAAAAAAATCATCCCGCTTATAATTAAGAAAATTAAAAATAAAATAATAAGAAAAAATTATAAAAAGTTGTGTCGAGTCTGTCGACCACTTTCTCTGAAATAGATTACTCACCAAGAAACATTCAAGATTGAAGTTTGTTAGGCTAACAACCTCTTGGTTAACTTTTTGAAACCTTTGTTCGTAAAAAGAGGGCCACGAGTCCCTTAAGAACGTGACTCCGAAGTGTACACACTACTCGTATAGGATTATCTATTTCCTTATACATTTTTCTCTTGTAATAGAACCACATTCACTTACTTCTTAACTTCATGTGAAAAGAATAGCATTCACTAAGTTGGCTTTTATGATTGTTTATTACTGTGAACGTTAAAATTTACGTTTGCGTTTAATATATTGCAAACATTGTCTATAATTTGTAGATGCAAACATTTTTTCAGTTCTTAGAACATTATAGACTCAATTATTTCAGGCGAAAAAATTGTATGTCTGCGTTTACGTAAATGTTTTGGTCAAATACTTTTTTGTAAACTGTAAACGAAAAGCTCAAACTCAAATATTTTTCGTCTACGATTTACAAACATATATTTTATCAGAGCATTAGTGTTTTTTGTTACAGAAACATTTGAGCATTAGTTAAAACATTAAAACTCGTGGTTTCATTTAAAGACCCAAATGCATACCGCATACGTACTCGGTACTTCAAGGACCTTAAATTGCGTGTATGAAAGCTTCTTAAGGTAATTAGTTATCAACCTTTTCTTTATCCAAAAACACACAAAACATTGAAACAAACAAACTAAACTTTTGTTTGTCTATATACATTATTGTAACTTTTTGTTGATTTAGGTCCCGATTGGTAACGACTGTGACTTTAGGCTGTGACTGTTGGCTTTTGGCTGTAGAGATTTTGGCTGTTAAAACTGTGACTGTTACTTTTAAATTTTTTGAAAGTCAGATTGTTAACAAAGGCTGTGAAAGCTGTGACAGTTGTTTTTAAATATCATAAAAGGAAAAATTATTATGAAATTTTATTTATTTATATTATTATATTTAGTATAATTATCTTAAATATATTATTAGCATTTAAAATATAAAATGTAAATTATTATTCTTTGGTCTAATAATAATATTTAGTTATAAAATATAAGAAAATTGATCTTAAAAGAATGAGAAAAAAAATTAATTATTAATTAGTCAAATTTTAGTTACAATAAAATTATTTTTATATTAAAAATAAGTTTTGATTTCTTGTGGAAAGAAGAAAGAATAAAAGTAATTAAAAAGAAAGAAAAAACAAATCCTAAAGTCATTAAAGTCTCATGTACGTGACTTTTACAAAAAAAAAAGTTCAAAGAGTAAAAATTTAAAAGTCTGCAGTTGGGCTTTAGAGAGAAAATAGGAAAGTAAAAGTCTAATTGGCAAAAAATTAACTTTCAAGACTTTAAAACACCAAACAGCCCTCAAAGCCACAACGCCAATCAGAGCCTTAATTCCTTTTTTTTTAATTAATTATGACCAATGATTTTTTTTCCTTATTGTTTTGTCTATGGTTATGAGTTGAAAATGTTCGTTTGTAACTTTTCACATTTGATTCATTCAAGCTTACTTAAGCTAAACATTGTGAAATTATATATTCACAGAAAATAAAAGGGATAAAACAAAGGGTGAATTTGTGTAATATACATATTGAGCTTCAGAATGAAGTTTATAGCCATAAGCTTTTCAAAATTAAATAGGCTGTTTCACGCGCCACATAATGACGAAAAACCCCTTCTTCCGAGCCGAGCAAAGAGGAATAGGCGCCGAAGAAAACAGTCACGTCAATAGCCTAACCAAAAAAATTAACACAATTCAAAAACAGAGAACGATAAATCCAGTCAATAAGAAACACACAAAAAAACCAGTCCAAAAATTTCAGATCAACACAGACACATGGCATCCTAATTTGAGAACGAGAAAGTGAAATTACATGCGTATTAGTGTCGTTGGCGTGAAAATTCGTAGCTTTTAGATTGGTCTTTGTCTTCGTCTCTCTTAAAACGAGAGATTATGGTATCACTGTATTTAATTTCAAATGACGCTAATTTCATTTTTTTTTGTCGGCTAGCTGCCATAAATCTCTCGGCTTCAGACTAAACAAAGCAACGTCTAAGGCTAAAATAGGGAATACTACATATTATGCCTCGTGTACTCTAGCCGAGAATGCTGGTCAACTGGTCATCGAGAGTTACTTTTTTTTTTTTTTTGGAACAGAATACCAATATCTTAATTAATCATTCGACCACAGAATTTAAGGCAACAAACGCAGGGCTTGTTTAGCCAAATCATTTGCCAAAACAATATAGTGAAACTAAATAGGGAGGAAGTAGAGATGATGTCAGCTAGTATTCCATGGAATTCTGAGAAGCTTGAGTTTGATAAGATGGCTTCGATAAGAATCTGTGAGTCAATGAGAGTTCTTATAAATCAAGTTTATTCTGGGAAAACAATATATACAGCATCGAAAACATCGTGAAATTAGTGAACTATATATTCACAAAGTATGTATAAATCATTGAAATACTTATAAATCCCAAAGATGAGATGTGAAGGAACATGAAGGACGCAAGGAAAATTTCAAAATGCATGAGTGGGAAGTTTAATCAGAAAGTTTGGTGCATAAGAGCTCTACCAGTGTGTTTTGTGTCGGATAATATTATCGACTTTAACACTCTCGTATTGCTTATCAACCTGAAAAAATATGTATATATTTATGGGCATAAAATACATTTTTTTTGTTTTTTGATAAAGGTTTGTCAATGCATTTTAATTAAAGTATACTCTTATCTCCTTTTAAATTAAAATAAAATGAAATATGAGACTAATTAGCTTGGAAGTGTATCGAGAACATCACATTCGATTACATATGACAAATAATCCCGGCTACTACGCCTATTAGCAATATGCTCTACAGCTATTAGTAGTTATGTCATCTCTCATAAACCGATATGAAAGTAAGATTTGTATCCCATGTGATTTTTGAGGGTTATTAGTTACAATTATACTTACACTTTACAGCTATTAATTAATTAATTGATGTAAGTTATTGGATCTATGTTATCATATCGGTTAGGACTTAGGAGCATCTGCGTTATATCGGTGATAGATCCATAATTCAAGTTCCAGATTCATGGCACTACAAACGGATGTAAAGTTCACTATACTATTGACATAGTGATTTCGTAATGTTTCTATTAGAGAATATATCCCACATCGGAAGTTGGAAGGGATCTCAAGTAGTATATAAGATACATGGACCACTCCACTCATTGCCAATTGGTTTTGAGTTGGAAGTGATAACAGGCTTTTTGCGTGTGTCAACTACTCAAGCCCGCTAAGTTAACCGCTGTAGCACTTGAGGTATCGAACCAAATGGAAGGAGAGCAAAAGGAATTCAAAGAGAAGCTAAGCTTCAAGTGAAATCGGGATTTTGAAGTATAGAGAAACTAAAGATGAAAACTTTGATGATTGTAAAGCTAAATGGATGTGTAAAGATGCAAACTTTGAAGGTTAATATGATAAAAGAGGCGTCTTGGGTGAGTATCATCGGTAAAGGTCGCATCTGATCAAGAGATTTCTCACAGAACAAGCAAAGTTCACGGTTTATGCAAGGCTTGGTAAACTAGCCACTTCCGTGGTCTAGTCGCTTTACCACTTGACAAACTCAAAGCCAACTTCCGCTGGTGAGCTTATAAGCAGTAAGCTTTGAGGATTTCTAGCCTTTGAGCGCATGAAAACACCCCAAGCAACCAATCCCTTGGGTTGGGAGCATTTCCTTCTCAACTAGTTCTCTTAGACTTTAACGCAAACACCTTCCGGGCGTGCTAGCCTAGGGGCTTAACTCTTATTGATCGGATAAGAGTCAAGCTGTTTGAACCCTAGTTGAGGAAAACCGGACTGAGCGAGGGATGATCTCTTGATCAGAAGCTAACTCGATCCTAACCCACCCTTAAAACCTCAAGGAAGACTACTCACTACTCATGCTAAAACCGCAAGCAAAGAAGAAGAAAAAGGATTCAATCAAGCTAAAACAAGATTAAAAACTTAATTACTTCTTAAACTTGAAAGATTCAACAAAGAACTTCTTGAAACAAAGATGTTTTTGTTCTAAGGGAGAGAAGTCGGTTCACAAAGATGAAATTAAAGATAACATAAGATAAGATCCCTAAAACTAGGTCTTAAGAGTTTATATAGTAAGTGGGGAAGGGGCCCCTTGGTCAACGCCGCGTGCCTTGACTTTCTTGTCCTTCGGGTCTTGGTCTGGCTGCTCAAGTCCTCTGTTTTGCTGCCCAAGTCCTCTGTTTTGCTCCTCTACTTGAAAACATCTGAGCTCCTGGTCTGCTTCCCATCTGTCTCCGGTCACCTCGTCCCATCGTCTGAGCTTCTTAAGGCTCCTTTAACCTGCGAAACATACTCCAAATGCAATGGATATGCGATATGCTTTCCTAAGAACTAAATGTTCCTAAATGGATAAAATCCACACTAAGTGCAATGAAATGAGACTCGATTATACACAAACATGAATAAATTATTATGCTAAATGCATGCAAATGCGGAGCATATCAACACCCCCACACTTAGTCCTTGCTTGCCCTCAAGCAAGAGGAAACCAAAGGCGAGAATGCTGACTTGAGCAAAACTGGTCAAGAGAAAGCCGATAAGAGAAATCAGATCAACAACCTAGTTTCAAGGTCTAAAGCGCAAGTGAGGCTTTCTTTTTCGAAAAATCTTAGCCGCACCACTCAATTGCAATCATAGATAACCAGCTCGACCTAAACATGCATTCAAATCCTCCACTCCTTTTAACATTTAGTTAAAGCATGTAACCATGGATCAAAACTCATGCATGTCAAATGTGCTCATTTGGTTAAGGAAGAGAATGAGCGAGGATGATGCAAATGCGCTCAAGTCAAAGATAAACAGGGAATGGGTTCTCTCAAAACAGCATGGAAGAGCTACGGCATAAAGCTAAAGGCTAGGACCAACTGATGCATACAAGGACGAGTGATCATCTACCCCTTAGCACCTAAACTGGATCCGAAACCCCAAATTAAGAACAACTCAAAGCCTCCCTATTTCTACCCTTTCCCCCTTGACTTTCTTTTTACTCACTTACCTCGAGAGCCCTTTCTTTGGTCAGCTAAGAGATTTTCAAAGGCTTTTGCCTGAAGTTTCGAGACTTGGTCTAACATTTTTCTCTTTTCTTCTGCCCTAACCCATCTTTTCTCTTTTTGTTTTTTTTTTTTTTTTTTTTTTTTTTTTTATGATGGGGGCTAACTTTTTCTCACTAAGACCAGGCTCTTACACAATAACTTACTCTAGCTGACTTCTTTCTTTTGCTCAAGACTCTTTTTCTTTTTCAACATTCCCAACCCGATATGAATTTCCAAAACCTCAACCTAGCCTAGTCTAGTCCAAAAAGCGTGGACTAGAGTCTACATGATCACCTATCCTTGTCGGTCTAAGCCTAACACTTTATGTCAAGCTTCCACAATATAAAAAGACCTCACAATCACGCAAGAATAATGGATGGCTCAAAGGAAGGGTTCGGTTCAGGGTGGGAGTGCTACTTGGATCAACAAAGAAGGATGAATATTATGCAAAAGATGACCCAAGTATGTATAATCCATGAGCGAACATCAACAAGCATGAGAATGATAATTAAAAGTCAAGTTCAGGTTCTAATAAGCAAGGAGTGGATTCAAATCGCAGCAATGCATTCGGTTTTGCCAAGATGATCAAGATGCGCTCAAATGATGCGGTTCTATCCTAACTTCAGGCTCAAACACATGCGCCAAAGAACTTAGAACTAGGTCATTGAGCTAATCCCGCAATTCAACTGTTCAACTTAACCAGATAATGCTCAAAACGCGAAATGAAATGAATGCAACTATATGCTTTTTTTTTTTTTTTTTTTTTTTTTTTTTTTTTTTTTTTTATGCAAGTTTTTGAAAATTTTACATGATTTTCTATATGATGCAAATGCATGAGACACAGACACAAGTGCCATTGACCCCTCCCCCACACTTAAATCACACGGTCTCCGTGTGAAAGAGATGCGGGTTAGAGCTCAATCCAACAGATTAAATGAAACAAAATGCAAGAAGAAAACAAAAACAAAATATGCAAAATATGTACAAAGTTTGGAGATGTACCGACTATATTTCAAGAGAGTCGGATGAGATGAGCTCATCCGAGGAGTGTGCGAGAGATGGGGATCGCGAGGCTTTCCTCTTCTTCGGGGCTGACCGATGGGTTCCGGCTGGGGGGACTGCGTGTGGAGGATCTTGAGCGTCGCGGATGATCTCGCAGTCTGAGAAGCTTTCTTCCGGCGGGGGAGTGCAAGGGGCAATGTTCCTGAGCTGCGCTGACAATTTCCTGACCGTCTTGACCAGCTTCTTGATCGTCTTGTCCTGCCACTTGTTCCATTGCTGCAGCAAGTTGATGTGCTTGTGGGCAGCGTTCAAGGCAACGTTCTTCCCAGTGGCGTGATACGGCTCAAAGTTGTATTCGCCGGTTTGGTACTCGTCGGGAAGTTCGTCTTGGTCAGAGTCGGCAGCTTCTTCTCCCGTGTTCATCTGCTCATCATGTGAGTATGTCGGCTGTTGTGCTCCAGGAGTCGGATCATAGAGCGCTCCGTAGGGAAGAAGGAACTCGATATTGCCCTTCACTTCAATGGCCGTCAGAGCTTCGTTGGGCAGGAGTGTGTAGGCTATGGGGAAGTCGTGGTGGGCATAGTTGTAGATATACTTCCCTTCGACCTCTTCGGCGCTGAGGAAGTGGATCTTGCGCAAGTAGGCAAGATTCATAGATAGAGGCGGGAAATCCGGTTCTCCTAATTCGGCTCCGCAGTGAACTAGAATCGGAGTGATGATCCCTCCAACGCTAACCTGCCCAACTCGCGCCTTCCCCATCTTGTCCAAAGTGACTGCCCAATCTTTGTATGCTAGGAAGCTCTTCATCAAGTGCGTGACCAAGCTGGAGTTAGAATTGTCCCCAGCCATTGCCTTGCCGTTGCTCATGGTAACCAGAGAGTACTCGATGCCCGAGTTGATCAACTCCAGCTCCTTCTCGGTAACGTTGCTCGTGTCTCTCCGCGCGTAGAAAGTGTGGGATAACGCCTTGTGGACATAGCGCAGGACAGGATTCCTTATTTGCGCGCTCTTGGCTGTGCTCGATTTGAACCTGCCGCTCGCTATTGTTTCCCAGAGGCCATCATTCTCCTCTCTGGTGATCGTCGTGGTCAGTGTTCTCCCGTCCTTGTGGGGGAAGCCGTAGATGTCCTCGAGGTCGGTAAAAGTGAGACGGTACTTCTCCTTCTTGAGCATGAAAGTGATGAACCCGCTTCCTTCTCCTTCCGGCGTCACTTCGTCGGGCTCGTAGTAGTGGACTTTCAGAGATGAGAGGAAGTCAATTGTGTGATGCTTGTAGGTCGGATAAGTCATTGACATGAACTTGTCGAGTTCCATCATGCCGAACATCTCCTTGCAGTCATCAAGGATCCCTAGACTCTCCATTGTATCCGGGTCCGGATATCTTGTCCCAACGAAGGTCATCTGTCGGAACATCGCGCGATACTCCTTCGCGCGGATGCGGGTTGGACCGGGAGTTTTGCGGTTGCTTCCCTCACCGTCCTCGACCACCGGCTTCTTGCCCTGAGCTTTCTCGGCGGCCGCCTTTGCGAGTTTTCCTCTTGTGTTTGCCATTTCCTACAAGACAATTCAAAGCTCACAAGCCAATTAGAATTGTGATGAATCCTAGACATCCAAATTGATAAAGAGAAAAGTTCATCAAATTTTGGCTTAAAAACGGGCAATAGATCAATTCAAGCAAAGATAACCCTATAAACCGCAGATTCTACTCAAATAATTCGAGAAATAACAAGCAAAAAGGCACATGCAAATTGTTTTCGAGAACAACCTAAACTCTCCCTCTCATGAGCAACAACAAATTTTTACACCCTAAACTCCTCTAAGAAACGAAAATCAAATCGAAAACCCTTCTCAAAGCTAAGCAAAATTACCGTTGAGGATCGGAAAAGAGAGATCGAGATGAAAGTGGTGAGCAAGGTGCGGGAACTTAGAGAGAAAGGAATGCAAAAGGAAATTTTGGAAAAAGGAGATAGGAAGTCGTGAGAGAGAGAGATTAGGGAAAGATAATGCTTAAAAAGAGTAAAGTAGGAGAGAGGGAAGGGGAAGTAAATCGGACGGCCAGGATTAAACTGGAACTGTCCAATCAAAACCGTCCCATCCTTCGAAAACCGCCCCCCTACTCAGCTACTCTCTCTCTCTCCCACGATCTACTTAATTAAAACCGGTCAAAACACTTAAGCGAAAATCACTAATGGGCTTTAAATCAGAGTAAAAATGGGCCCACCTGGCAACGGCTAAGGGACTGGTAAAAACCGTCTCCCAAAACCGTTGCTCTCGAATAACTTGGGCAAGCTCGCCAAGCATGGTTGCTGATTGACCAAGTCTTCACTGAAATTACTCGACCTGTAGGCAAGACAGTAAAACAAGTAGAGATAAAATTTAAACAAGATATGTACATTGATAGACATGGGACTTCCTCCCAAGTGAGCTTGTTTTAGGTCTCATAGCTTGACCTCTCAAACCTTTTAGGCTAAGGGAGGGTCGTGGAGTGGAGTCGAAACTCCCTCTCCTGGCGTTTCATGGCCTAGGTAAAGTTTCAGCCTCTGACCATTTACTGTGAACTCTCCCCCATTGTGGTTGATCAATGTGACAGCTCCGTAGGGCAAGACTTCCTTGATCTTAAACGGACCAGACCATCTTGACTTGAGCTTCCCTGGAAACAGCTTGAGCCGAGAGTTGAAGAGCAAAGCGTTGTCTCCCTCTTTGAAAACCCTTGGGAGGATCTTTTTGTCATGGAACGCCTTGGACCTCTCCTTGTAGATCTTAGAGCTCTCATATGCGTCCAGCCTTATTTCCTCAAGCTCATGAAGATCCATCTCTCTCTTTTCTTGGGCTGTCCTTATGTCATAGTTCAGCAACTTCACCGCCCAAAGTGCCTTGTACTCAAGTTCAACTGGCAAATGGCAAGACTTCCCATACAAGAGAGAGAAGGGTGTTCTTCCTATGGGTGTCTTATAAGCTGTTCTATAGGCCCAAAGTGCATCATCTAGCTTAGCTGCCCAGTCCTTCTTGGTCACTCCAACGATCGTCCTGAGGATCCCCTTGATCTGTTTGTTCGAGACCTCAACCTGGCCACTGGTCTGAGGATGGTATGGTGTAGCAACCTTATGCTTCACACCATACTTTGAGAGCAGGTTTTCAAACGCCTTGTTGATGAAATGACTGCCTCCATCGCTTATCACCACTCTGGGCACACCGTACCTGGGGAAAATGATGTTCTTGAACAGCTTAATCACTGCTTTGGCATCATTGGTTGGACAGGCTACTGCCTCTACCCATTTGGAGACATAATCCACAGCGACTAGGATATACTCATTCCCATAGGAGGCTGGCTTGAAGGGTCCCATGAAGTCAATACCCCATACATCAAACACTTCCACTTCCAGAATCGGGTTCTGGGGCATCTCATTCCTCCTGGTGATGTTGCCCTCTCGCTGGCAGCGATCACATCTCAAGATAAATTGGTGAACATCCTTAAACAAGCTTGGCCACCAGAAACCGGCTTGCAGAACTTTTTGGGCGGTCTTGAAGGTTGCAAAATGTCCTCCATAGCTGGAGCCATGACAGTGTTGTAGGATTCCCTCAACTTCCTCCTCAGCAATACATCTTCTGAACAGACTATCTGACCCCCTCTTGAACAAGTATGGCTCATCCCAAAAGTAGTGGGATATGTCTCGGAAAAATTTCTTCCTCTGATAGGGGCTTAGATCTGTTGGCAATTCACCACAAACCAAGTAGTTAGCAAAATCTGCATACCAAGGTGTCCTTTTCTCCTCCACTGCCTTGATCTCCTCAAGCTTCCTTGCAATGTACACGCTATGACCCAATGTCTTGACCAACAACAGCTGTTCCTCGGGGAATGAGTCATCTATGGGCATCGGTTCATCCACTCTGAGCCTTGACAGGTGGTCGGCAACACCGTTTTCTACTCCTTTCTTGTCTAGAATTTCCAAATCGAACTCCTGGAGTAGGAGTATCCACCTTAAGAGCCTTGGCTTAGTCTCCTTCTTGGCCAGAAGGTGCCTCAAGGCTGCGTGGTCTGTGTAGACAACAACTTTTGAACCCACTAGATAGCTTCTGAACTTCTCGAAGGCAAAGACCACAGCAAGAAGCTCCTTCTCTGTTGTTGCATACCGCGTCTGAGCATCGTCCAAGGTCCTGCTTGCATAGTATATGACATGCAATTTCTTGTCGATCCGCTGTCCAAGCACAGCCCCAACTGCATAATCACTCGCGTCACACATTATCTCGAAGGGGTGGTCCCAGTCCGGCGCTTGCACAATGGGAGCGGACACCAACGCAGCCTTGATCAAGTTGAATGCTCTGAGGCACTCATCATCGAACAAGAACTCTATTTCCTTGCACAACAGACGGGTCAAGGGTCGAGCAATCTTGGAGAAGTCCTTAATGAATCTCCTATAGAACCCAGCATGCCCCAAGAAGCTTCTTATATCTTTAACTGTCTTGGGCGGAGCTAGCTGGACCATCACCTCAATCTTGGCTTTATCAACCTCTATTCCCCTCTCTGATATCTTGTGTCCTAGTACAATCCCTTCCTGCACCATGAAATGGCATTTCTCCCAGTTCAGGACCAGGTTGGTTTCTTCGCACCGCTTGAGTACCCTGCACAAGTTGGACAAACAAGAACCAAAAGAACAACCGTATACAGAGAAATCATCCATGAAAACTTCAACAATATCCTCAATAAGATCAGAAAATATCGAAGTCATGCATCTTTGAAAAGTGGCCGGTGCATTGCACAAGCCAAAGGGCATTCTCTTATAAGCAAAGGTTCCATAAGGACAGGTGAAGGTTGTTTTTTCTTGGTCATTTGGGTGTATGGGTATTTGAAAGAAACCAGAATACCCATCAAGGAAACAGTAGAAAGGATGATTGGCCAACCGCTCTAACATCTGGTCGATGAAAGGCAGCGGAAAATGATCCTTTCTTGTTGCCGAGTTGAGCTTCCGGTAATCTATACACATGCGGTGACCGGTAATAGTTCTGGTAGGGATTAATTCGTTTTTATCATTCTTGAGGACAGTTATTCCACCTTTCTTGGGGACGCAGTGAACAGGGGATACCCAAGTGCTGTCACTGATTGGGTATATTACCCCAGCATCCAACAGCTTGAGCACCTCCTTTTTCACCACTTCCTTCAGATTGGGGTTTAACCTCCTCTGATGCTCAATAGACCCTTTAGATTCATTATCCAAATGTATGCGGTGAGTGCACAGCTCAGGAGATAGGCCTTTGATGTCCTCGAGAGAGTAACCAATTGCTCTCCTGAACTTTCGCAACTCAGCCAGCAAAGAGGTTAACTCGGTATGGGTGAGGTTTTGGTTTACGATCACTGGATAGGTAGAATTGGGGCCCAGAAAAGCGTACCTTAGCCCTTGGGGTAAAGTCTTTAGGTCCACCTTTGGGGCTTTGAGCTCACTCCAATCATTATCAAGCGGTTGTTCAACTGCTCTTTCCTCTTCAGTTCCCAACCGATTCAACTCAACTACCAAGTTATGACCTTCTCTGATATCTTCGACGGGTGATTCCTCAGTCTGAATGGGGTGTGAGTCGAGGAGCCTAGTGTACTCTAGTTGCACAGCGCTCGAGTAGCTCTTTTCCTCAGGTTCCTGGCTCAAGGCGAGCTGTAACTGATCCTCTGCTGCAAGTTCCTCAAGATACTCATCTGCTAGCTGTTCTAGTGTCTCAACCCAGAAGAGCTGTCCTTCGATTGTGGGCTTTTTCATGACGTCTTTGATGTCAAATTTCAGCTTGAAATCCTTCCCAAGGTTCAGCTCAATCTTGCCTTTCTTAACGTCTATCACTGCCCCAGCTGTTGCCAAAAACGGTCTTCCCAGGATCAGAGGGTCCTTGGGCTCTTCGTCCATCTCAAGTACCACAAAATCTGTCGGTATCTCGACGTTTCCAATGCGTACAGGCAGGTCCTCGAGCATACCCACTGGAAGTCTGATTGACCTATCTGCCAAGACCAAGGAGATTTTGCACTCTTTGTATTTCACGAAACCGAGCTTCTTGGCCACTGTCAAAGGCATTAGCGAGACGCTGGCACCTAGATCACAAAGGCAACTGTTGAACGCAAGGGGTCCTAGAGAACAAGGCAGGGTGAAACTCCCCGGATCTCCCAACTTCTTCTGGACCACTTTCCTCTGGATGATCGCACTACACTCATGAGACAGAACAATCATGCTCTGCGCTTCCTTCGTTCTTTCCAGAACAGCATCCTTCAAGAACTTTTGGTAAGGAGGAATCAGCATAAAAGCGTCGAGCAAGGGCATTTTCACTTCGATCTCCTTCAACTGCTCATCAAACAATGCTCTGAACTTCTCCAATTGCTGCTTCTTGAAACGAGAAGGGAAAGGAAGTTTCGGTTTGTATGGAGGTGGAACAAAGGTGTTCTCCTTCTTCTTGCTGGCTTCTTTCTGATTCTTCTGCTCAGCTTGGGCTCTTTCCTCAAGTTGCGGTTTTGGAGTATCATTTGCATTGGCGATCCCCCCTTCTTGAACATCAATGTCCTCATTGAGTTGTATCGGTAACGCTGGTGGTGGGAGTTCGGTGCCGCTTCTGAGCGTGATAGCTTTGGCATACTCTTTTGGGTTGGGGATTGGTTTTCCAGGTAGTATCCCTTTTGAGCTGCTACTACTTTGAGAGTCCAAGTACCTGACCTTGGAACTAAGTTCCTCGATTTTCCTAGTGAGTTCATGATGAGAACCATCCACTTTGTTGTGAATCTCAGCCAACTTGATGTGCAGATCGCTAGCTCCAGTAGCTTGTCCCTGAAGAATCTGTTGCAGCAGTTTGTTCGTGTCTGAGTCTTGTGCTGAACTGCTGCCTGCCTGAGCCTGTGTAGAACCCTGTTGTGGTGCCCCAAATGTTTTTGGTGGGAAACCACGCTTGTAGTAGACAACTTGCTGGCCGCCCTGTTGTTGTGCTTGTTGAGGAGGGTACACCTGGTCTTGTGGGTTCTCCACATTTGGAGACCGGTAGGAGAGGTTGGGATTGTTCTTGTAGTTGATAAATCCTTTCTGGTATCCACCCTGGTTCGTGATATAGTTCACCTCCTCCACTTGTGTTTCCTCCTCTTCATTAACCACTTCATCTTCACAAATGAAGTGCACCTGCTTTTGCTGACCAGAAAGCAGCCTATCAAGTTTGTCATTGAGGAGTTTGATCTCTTTCTTGTGCTTCTCTTCTTGAATGGAGTTCCCTCTGTCAGAACGGTCATACACTTCATTGTAGTTGCCATCACTTGTTGCGATATTCTCAACCAAAAGCAAACCATTCTCGACATCTTGGCCCATGAAGTGGCCATTGCTGGCTGTGTCCAACAGCTTTCTGTATTCGGGTAGGACTCCTCTGTACAGGGTGCTCAACAAGTTTTCCTTGGAGAATCCATGGTGCGGGCACTGCATCTGGTAGCTTTTGAATCTTTCATAGGCTTCACTGAACGTCTCGCTGTTCAACTGAGTGAAACCGGAGATGTCATTCCGCAACTTAGCTGTCCTTGAAGTGGGAAAGAATTTAGCGAGGAACGCTCGCTTGCACTGCTCCCAGGTGGTAACTGTTCCTTGAGGGAGAGATGATTCCCATGCTTGAGCTTTCCCTCCTAGAGAGAAAGGAAACAACCGCAGCTTGAACCCATCCTCAGACACTCCATTGATCTTTTGCAAGCCACATAGTCTGTCGAACTTGTCCAGGTGCTTAAGAGGATCCTCATCCTTCATGCCGTGGAATTGAGAGTTCTCCACCAGAGAAATCAAGCTGGTCTTGATCTCGAAATTGTTGTTTGGGACTGGCGGTGGGGTTATTCCGTGGCGGTTGAGGTGAGAGTTCGGGGTGTCGCCGGCGCCTATTTGCCTCGCAGGTCGTGGAGGGTGAACAGCAACTCCTCCCGCCTGTGCGTTTGGTCCTGGTGGGGCTTGCGCAGCGACTGCTGGGTTTGCTCGCTGCTGGTTTCCACCAGCATTCGGCGGATTGGCTTGTTCCATTCTGTCAAACAGCTGCTCAGTATCAAAAGGCTGCTGTTCAGCTCGTTCCTGCTGGGCGGCTTTCTTCTGAGCGCGACGAAGCCTTTTCTCTTGTTCAACTCTGAGCAGATCACTTGGACTGTGTAGGTTGGCGTTGCCGCGAGACCTTGTATGCATAAACCTACAACCAAAGTCAAAAACCCCAGACAACCAGCAAGTATGAGAGCAAAATCTGATGCAAAACAGAAATAAAAACGTGATCGATAGCCAATCTTAAATCCTAATGCGTAAATTTCCAATTGGCAACGGCGCCAAGTTGATAACAGGCTTTTTGCGTGTGTCAACTACTCAAGCCCGCTAAGTTAACCGCTGTAGCACTTGAGGTATCGAACCAAATGGAAGGAGAGCAAAAGGAATTCAAAGAGAAGCTAAGCTTCAAGTGAAATCGGGATTTTGAAGTATAGAGAAACTAAAGATGAAAACTTTGATGATTGTAAAGCTAAATGGATGTGTAAAGATGCAAACTTTGAAGGTTAATATGATAAAAGAGGCGTCTTGGGTGAGTATCATCGGTAAAGGTCGCATCTGATCAAGAGATTTCTCACAGAACAAGCAAAGTTCACGGTTTATGCAAGGCTTGGTAAACTAGCCACTTCCGTGGTCTAGTCGCTTTACCACTTGACAAACTCAAAGCCAACTTCCGCTGGTGAGCTTATAAGCAGTAAGCTTTGAGGATTTCTAGCCTTTGAGCGCATGAAAACACCCCAAGCAACCAATCCCTTGGGTTGGGAGCATTTCCTTCTCAACTAGTTCTCTTAGACTTTAACGCAAACACCTTCCGGGCGTGCTAGCCTAGGGGCTTAACTCTTATTGATCGGATAAGAGTCAAGCTGTTTGAACCCTAGTTGAGGAAAACCGGACTGAGCGAGGGATGATCTCTTGATCAGAAGCTAACTCGATCCTAACCCACCCTTAAAACCTCAAGGAAGACTACTCACTACTCATGCTAAAACCGCAAGCAAAGAAGAAGAAAAAGGATTCAATCAAGCTAAAACAAGATTAAAAACTTAATTACTTCTTAAACTTGAAAGATTCAACAAAGAACTTCTTGAAACAAAGATGTTTTTGTTCTAAGGGAGAGAAGTCGGTTCACAAAGATGAAATTAAAGATAACATAAGATAAGATCCCTAAAACTAGGTCTTAAGAGTTTATATAGTAAGTGGGGAAGGGGCCCCTTGGTCAACGCCGCGTGCCTTGACTTTCTTGTCCTTCGGGTCTTGGTCTGGCTGCTCAAGTCCTCTGTTTTGCTGCCCAAGTCCTCTGTTTTGCTCCTCTACTTGAAAACATCTGAGCTCCTGGTCTGCTTCCCATCTGTCTCCGGTCACCTCGTCCCATCGTCTGAGCTTCTTAAGGCTCCTTTAACCTGCGAAACATACTCCAAATGCAATGGATATGCGATATGCTTTCCTAAGAACTAAATGTTCCTAAATGGATAAAATCCACACTAAGTGCAATGAAATGAGACTCGATTATACACAAACATGAATAAATTATTATGCTAAATGCATGCAAATGCGGAGCATATCAGGAAGCCCATGTAACTTAACATGGTATCAGAGCCCCGATCCACGCAATCCAACCCGATCCGACCCAAAGTTGGTCCAATTATCGACGAGGCCCAAAACTGGTGCCGTCGATCCAAGCCCGAACATATCGAGATCGATGGCCAAAGAACCATCGTCTCGAGGGGGCGTATTAGAGAATATATCCCACATCGGAAGTTGGAAGGGATCTCCTTAATATATAAGGGATATGGGCCACTCCACTCATTGCCAATTAGTTTTGAGTTGGAAGCCCATGTAACTTAACAGTTTCTTCAGTTTCTCATTGTAACATCCGTGATCCAGAAAGTAGTTTTGAAAATGGTATCGGGCGACATTAGAGGCTTGGGAGTAGTTTACATATGCTCTTTGAGGTGTGAATCGAGGATTGATTGTACATGTTCTTGTTTGATTGTTGTATAGTCGGTCTAAGGTTCAATCACTTCGAAGAAAGTGTGTAAAAAGCTTCTAAGTATCTAGTGTCGATCGACACCAATCGGTAGTGTCGATCGACACCGGCTATCGAGTCTGATTCCGGTTTAAGTCGATTGCACGATTGATTTCGGTTTGGAGCCGGTTTGGCCGAGTGGTGTCGACCGACACCAAGGGTGGGTGTCGATCGACACCGGTTATTGAGAAATCGACCGGTTTGATTCAAGTCGGCTGGTTTTGTCTGGTTTGGGCGTGGGAAGCCCTAGGTCGCGATTAAAAGCCTGTAGCCGCGTGGAGAAAGGCATTTTTCGAGTTTTGCAAGTTTCAGAGGCGATTTTGGGAGAAGGGAGGCGTTTTGGAGAAGTTTTGTGGAGTTTCTGAGCTAGATCTGTTGCTGTTCATCTCCTTTTCCTCTTTTCAATCCGTTTCAAGGTGAGTGCGTGACTGTAGGTCCGTTAGCATTGGAGATTTGTTTGATTTTGAGATTGTTATTGAGTTTTTCGAGTTGTTCTTGAGTATGGTTGAGTTATTTTGTTGTTTGATCGATGTGGGGGTTGAATCCCACGATTTTATATGTTTTGTGCGATTTTCGTCGATGTTGGTGTCTGGGCGTCGAGCTGGTGTCGACCGACACTCGGTCGAGTGTCGATCGACACTCAGAGGGCTGGCGTCGATCGACACCATAGAGGTGTCGGTCGACACCGACCTGGGCGTCAGGAAACGTGGGTGTTTCCTGACAGGGATGGTTTATACTGTTGTTTATTGTTGAGCATTGTTATGGTTGTTGATTATTGTGATGTATTGTCTAGTGTTGACGTAATTGGCCTGTAGGCAGGATGATCCACTCACTAAGTATTTATGATAATACTTACGCATCTCTTTCGTAATGTGATGCAGGTAACAGGAATGTTCAACCGCGGAACGAGGCCGAGAGATGAAGAGGATGTTAGGATGATTGTTTTATTCTTTCCGTTTTATTGGCAAACCTGGTGTTTAGGTTGCTAGACTTTATAATTGGTTTATTGGTTTATTGGTTATTTGTTGAAACACGTTTTGTTATAAATTAATATTATTGATTTTCTTTTGAGAGCTTCCGCTTTGTGTTGTCTGAATTAGCTGTTGAGGATTAATATTTATGGGAATATTAATCTGGGCTAATTAATTAAATAAAAAAAAAAAAAAAAAAAAAGCTTGGGTGTTTCATTTTGGTATCAGAGCGTAGTTCGGTTTTAGGACATCTAGTATTGGGTGAACTGGACTATGTGCTTATTGATTCTTAGTGGTTTAATCAGTAGTAGTCTAGTATCATCCTCTCGGCCTTCCAGTGTTCCGCGGTAAGTGAGTTGGAATTTTTTATGTCTTGTTGTGTTTGCTAGTGTGTTGACTTGTGCTCTTTCTGTACTCGGGTGGGAGTGCAGAGAGATGGACGCAGGTGCTAGAGGTCGTGGTCGTGGTGTTGGTGCAGCTGGTGCGGGTCGTGGCGCAGCTGGCCGTGGTGCAGCGGGCGCGGGTCGGGGTGCGGCTGGTCGCGGTGCGGCTGCTCGTGGTCGTGGAGGTCGGGGCGCTGGTCGTGGATTGCCAGAGGCTGAGGTTTCAGCAGAGAGTGCAGCACCGAGTGTGCATACTGCGTCGGTTACTCAGTCTATTCCGTTGGCCGGTGGGGCTAACTTGGGCGTCGGTGGTGACGCGGGCGTCGGTGTGGGCGCGGGAGCAGGAGCGGCCTATGGTGGGGGCGCGGCTCTTGCTCAGGGTGAGATGATAGTGGGTCTACTGACGCAGCTTTTGGCACGTTTGCCAGAGGCAATTCCACAGCAGGCTCCGGTTGCACCTCCAGCGGCCGGGGCACAGGGTGGTGCCGGGGCACAGGCAGGTGCCGGTTTTGTTGAGCAGGTTGAGCAGCAGGCAGCTGCGGGTTTTGCTGGGCAGCAAGGTGCTGCGGTTGGTGGTCTTCCTTCTTATCGCGAGGCGATGAGAGAGATGCAGAGGATTGGCACGCCGGCGTTTGAGGGCGGTGTCACTCCAGAGAAGGCTGACGAGTGGCGTCAGAGGTTAGAGAGGAACTTCGAGTCTATTCGTTGTCCAGAGGAGTTCCAGGTTGAGTTGGCAGTGCACTACCTTGGAGGTGATGCACATTTGTGGTGGAGGTCTGTTAGGACCAGCAGGACGGTTTGGACTTGGGTTGACTTCGTCGAGGAGTTCAACTACAAGTTTTTCCCGCAGGAGGCGCGTGACAGATTTCAGTTGAGGTTCTTGGAGTTAGTGCAGGGAGAGAGGTCCGTTCGGGAGTACGATGCAGAGTTCTCCAGATTGTTGGTTCACGCCGATATTGGGGGAATGAGTGAGAGGACTTTGATGGGGAAGTTCCTTCAGGGGCTTCGCCAGGACATCAAGAAGTTGTGCAGAGGTGGTATGTACCACACTAGAGTTGAGTTGGTGGAGTTGGCAGCTTCCACAGAGGAGGATTTGCGTGAGCCGGTGAGTTCCGCAGTTGTACCAGCTGCAGTTGTTCCTGCTACCCAGCCTAGGGGCCAGCAGCAGCAACAGCAGCGCAGGAGTTCCGAGTCTGGCTCTAGCGGGGGCGGCAGGCCTGTGCAGGGTCAGAAGAGGAGAGCAGATGAGATGTCTGAGGACAGACATGCTATCCGTGGCAGTTGTTACGGTTGTGGGAGTTTGGAGCATCAGGTTTCTAGATGTCCCAAGAGGGTGACATCCAGGGAGTCTACGATTTGCTTCAACTGTAGGGAGCCAGGGCATATCAGGCCGATGTGTCCCAAGTTGCAGCCGTTGTCTTTGGCGGCAGTTCAGCCGTTAGCGATTCAGCCAGTGTCCCGGATCGCAGCGGGGCAGTCGTCGAGTCAGTTCGGAGGAGCGCCGCGTGTCTACACTTCGGCAGAGGCGGGTCAGACGAGTCAGTCCGGCTATGTCACAGGTAGAAATCTTTATCCCCTTCTTCGTTTCCTTTCCTTCTTTTCTTAGTAGTATTTTCTTCGTAGTGTTGTTCGCTTTTCTTGAGTGTCGAGTTAGAATTTTAGGATTCTAAGCACTTAATTGTGAAAGGACGTAGTTAGTTGGCGATGTGAGTCGCGGAGTTGCTTGACTCGGGAGTTTTTAAGGCAGTCAGTGCCGGCAATTTGAGGATCAGAGTTGGATTGATACATCGCGGGCTTCTGATTTGGAGTGTTAAGTCTCGGCGAACGGGACGGTTTCGGCTTTCGTTAGTTGGTGTATCCAAGTGGGGGAGCACCGCTGGAGGGATCTTTTGTTTGGGAAAACGACGGAAGGATTCCGCGTTTGATAAGCTACGCCGTTAGGCAGGGCGAGAGTTTGAGTTTGAGGTGGGAGAATTGTGTGTCTCCTGATGGTTGGTGATTCAAGTTGGGTTGTGGTGTTTAGTGTTCTGGTGGTTATGTATGATCGCGGTGGTAACGACTTATACATTGTTGGAGTTTATAGGATGGAGTTTCCTTATAAACTGAGTTTTAAAGGTTGTGAGTTGTGTTGGCCATTTATGGTTCTGTGTTCGAGATATTCCGGGAGGGGAATATCGTGTGCTTCGAGTTTTGTTGAACGGCACCAAGGTGTAGTTTGCATATGTTATGCAAGGTATTCATTTCTGGTTGGCCGTGCATGTTCTTGTTTGATTGTTGTGCGGTTAGCCTAGAGATTTCTTGATTTCGGATTGGCTGTGCATGTTCTTGTTTGATTGTTGTGCAGTCGGTCTAGAGATTAAGGCATCTTGTGTAACATGTGTAAATCAACGCCATGGTTAGTTCGGTTTGAGGGTGTTGACCGGTTTTAGGTCGTGTTTGTATGAGGTATTCCGGTGAGGGGAATACCGTGTTTGACCAGTTTGGGTCGTGAGACATTCTAGTCGGATATGTTATAGGGTTTTCAGAATTATTACTCATTACGATTCTAGAGATATGGTGGGTCTCTAGAGGAGATATGGTGGGTCTCCGGGTGTTCTAGGGATATGGTGGGTTCCTAGAGGAGATATGGTGGGTCTCCGGCGGACTTGTATGTGAGGGTCGCTACCTCAGTACGAGTGGTTTGTTAGTTCATATTGCAATATGGTGGGTTGCAATATGAATATTGAGAGATATGGTGGGTCTCTCGATGTGTTTTAGAGTGTTTGTGATTAGTGGAGTAATAATGTCTGGAAACATGCGTTTAACATATGACTGAATGTGAGTATGGAGATTAGTGGAGGATCTCATTTTGTGGTTGGGCCAGTTATGGGCTGGATTTTTGGTGGTCTTTGAGGGACGTTTGTGTTGGGATTCGAGGACGAATCCATTTTAGTGGGGGAGAATTGTAACATCCGTGATCCAGAAAGTAGTTTTGAAAATGGTATCGGGCGACATTAGAGGCTTGGGAGTAGTTTACATATGCTCTTTGAGGTGTGAATCGAGGATTGATTGTACATGTTCTTGTTTGATTGTTGTATAGTCGGTCTAAGGTTCAATCACTTCGAAGAAAGTGTGTAAAAAGCTTCTAAGTATCTAGTGTCGATCGACACCAATCGGTAGTGTCGATCGACACCGGCTATCGAGTCTGATTCCGGTTTAAGTCGATTGCACGATTGATTTCGGTTTGGAGCCGGTTTGGCCGAGTGGTGTCGACCGACACCAAGGGTGGGTGTCGATCGACACCGGTTATTGAGAAATCGACCGGTTTGATTCAAGTCGGCTGGTTTTGTCTGGTTTGGGCGTGGGAAGCCCTAGGTCGCGATTAAAAGCCTGTAGCCGCGTGGAGAAAGGCATTTTTCGAGTTTTGCAAGTTTCAGAGGCGATTTTGGGAGAAGGGAGGCGTTTTGGAGAAGTTTTGTGGAGTTTCTGAGCTAGATCTGTTGCTGTTCATCTCCTTTTCCTCTTTTCAATCCGTTTCAAGGTGAGTGCGTGACTGTAGGTCCGTTAGCATTGGAGATTTGTTTGATTTTGAGATTGTTATTGAGTTTTTCGAGTTGTTCTTGAGTATGGTTGAGTTATTTTGTTGTTTGATCGATGTGGGGGTTGAATCCCACGATTTTATATGTTTTGTGCGATTTTCGTCGATGTTGGTGTCTGGGCGTCGAGCTGGTGTCGACCGACACTCGGTCGAGTGTCGATCGACACTCAGAGGGCTGGCGTCGATCGACACCATAGAGGTGTCGGTCGACACCGACCTGGGCGTCAGGAAACGTGGGTGTTTCCTGACAGGGATGGTTTATACTGTTGTTTATTGTTGAGCATTGTTATGGTTGTTGATTATTGTGATGTATTGTCTAGTGTTGACGTAATTGGCCTGTAGGCAGGATGATCCACTCACTAAGTATTTATGATAATACTTACGCATCTCTTTCGTAATGTGATGCAGGTAACAGGAATGTTCAACCGCGGAACGAGGCCGAGAGATGAAGAGGATGTTAGGATGATTGTTTTATTCTTTCCGTTTTATTGGCAAACCTGGTGTTTAGGTTGCTAGACTTTATAATTGGTTTATTGGTTTATTGGTTATTTGTTGAAACACGTTTTGTTATAAATTAATATTATTGATTTTCTTTTGAGAGCTTCCGCTTTGTGTTGTCTGAATTAGCTGTTGAGGATTAATATTTATGGGAATATTAATCTGGGCTAATTAATTAAATAAAAAAAAAAAAAAAAAAAAAGCTTGGGTGTTTCATTTTGGTATCAGAGCGTAGTTCGGTTTTAGGACATCTAGTATTGGGTGAACTGGACTATGTGCTTATTGATTCTTAGTGGTTTAATCAGTAGTAGTCTAGTATCATCCTCTCGGCCTTCCAGTGTTCCGCGGTAAGTGAGTTGGAATTTTTTATGTCTTGTTGTGTTTGCTAGTGTGTTGACTTGTGCTCTTTCTGTACTCGGGTGGGAGTGCAGAGAGATGGACGCAGGTGCTAGAGGTCGTGGTCGTGGTGTTGGTGCAGCTGGTGCGGGTCGTGGCGCAGCTGGCCGTGGTGCAGCGGGCGCGGGTCGGGGTGCGGCTGGTCGCGGTGCGGCTGCTCGTGGTCGTGGAGGTCGGGGCGCTGGTCGTGGATTGCCAGAGGCTGAGGTTTCAGCAGAGAGTGCAGCACCGAGTGTGCATACTGCGTCGGTTACTCAGTCTATTCCGTTGGCCGGTGGGGCTAACTTGGGCGTCGGTGGTGACGCGGGCGTCGGTGTGGGCGCGGGAGCAGGAGCGGCCTATGGTGGGGGCGCGGCTCTTGCTCAGGGTGAGATGATAGTGGGTCTACTGACGCAGCTTTTGGCACGTTTGCCAGAGGCAATTCCACAGCAGGCTCCGGTTGCACCTCCAGCGGCCGGGGCACAGGGTGGTGCCGGGGCACAGGCAGGTGCCGGTTTTGTTGAGCAGGTTGAGCAGCAGGCAGCTGCGGGTTTTGCTGGGCAGCAAGGTGCTGCGGTTGGTGGTCTTCCTTCTTATCGCGAGGCGATGAGAGAGATGCAGAGGATTGGCACGCCGGCGTTTGAGGGCGGTGTCACTCCAGAGAAGGCTGACGAGTGGCGTCAGAGGTTAGAGAGGAACTTCGAGTCTATTCGTTGTCCAGAGGAGTTCCAGGTTGAGTTGGCAGTGCACTACCTTGGAGGTGATGCACATTTGTGGTGGAGGTCTGTTAGGACCAGCAGGACGGTTTGGACTTGGGTTGACTTCGTCGAGGAGTTCAACTACAAGTTTTTCCCGCAGGAGGCGCGTGACAGATTTCAGTTGAGGTTCTTGGAGTTAGTGCAGGGAGAGAGGTCCGTTCGGGAGTACGATGCAGAGTTCTCCAGATTGTTGGTTCACGCCGATATTGGGGGAATGAGTGAGAGGACTTTGATGGGGAAGTTCCTTCAGGGGCTTCGCCAGGACATCAAGAAGTTGTGCAGAGGTGGTATGTACCACACTAGAGTTGAGTTGGTGGAGTTGGCAGCTTCCACAGAGGAGGATTTGCGTGAGCCGGTGAGTTCCGCAGTTGTACCAGCTGCAGTTGTTCCTGCTACCCAGCCTAGGGGCCAGCAGCAGCAACAGCAGCGCAGGAGTTCCGAGTCTGGCTCTAGCGGGGGCGGCAGGCCTGTGCAGGGTCAGAAGAGGAGAGCAGATGAGATGTCTGAGGACAGACATGCTATCCGTGGCAGTTGTTACGGTTGTGGGAGTTTGGAGCATCAGGTTTCTAGATGTCCCAAGAGGGTGACATCCAGGGAGTCTACGATTTGCTTCAACTGTAGGGAGCCAGGGCATATCAGGCCGATGTGTCCCAAGTTGCAGCCGTTGTCTTTGGCGGCAGTTCAGCCGTTAGCGATTCAGCCAGTGTCCCGGATCGCAGCGGGGCAGTCGTCGAGTCAGTTCGGAGGAGCGCCGCGTGTCTACACTTCGGCAGAGGCGGGTCAGACGAGTCAGTCCGGCTATGTCACAGGTAGAAATCTTTATCCCCTTCTTCGTTTCCTTTCCTTCTTTTCTTAGTAGTATTTTCTTCGTAGTGTTGTTCGCTTTTCTTGAGTGTCGAGTTAGAATTTTAGGATTCTAAGCACTTAATTGTGAAAGGACGTAGTTAGTTGGCGATGTGAGTCGCGGAGTTGCTTGACTCGGGAGTTTTTAAGGCAGTCAGTGCCGGCAATTTGAGGATCAGAGTTGGATTGATACATCGCGGGCTTCTGATTTGGAGTGTTAAGTCTCGGCGAACGGGACGGTTTCGGCTTTCGTTAGTTGGTGTATCCAAGTGGGGGAGCACCGCTGGAGGGATCTTTTGTTTGGGAAAACGACGGAAGGATTCCGCGTTTGATAAGCTACGCCGTTAGGCAGGGCGAGAGTTTGAGTTTGAGGTGGGAGAATTGTGTGTCTCCTGATGGTTGGTGATTCAAGTTGGGTTGTGGTGTTTAGTGTTCTGGTGGTTATGTATGATCGCGGTGGTAACGACTTATACATTGTTGGAGTTTATAGGATGGAGTTTCCTTATAAACTGAGTTTTAAAGGTTGTGAGTTGTGTTGGCCATTTATGGTTCTGTGTTCGAGATATTCCGGGAGGGGAATATCGTGTGCTTCGAGTTTTGTTGAACGGCACCAAGGTGTAGTTTGCATATGTTATGCAAGGTATTCATTTCTGGTTGGCCGTGCATGTTCTTGTTTGATTGTTGTGCGGTTAGCCTAGAGATTTCTTGATTTCGGATTGGCTGTGCATGTTCTTGTTTGATTGTTGTGCAGTCGGTCTAGAGATTAAGGCATCTTGTGTAACATGTGTAAATCAACGCCGTGGTTAGTTCGGTTTGAGGGTGTTGACCGGTTTTAGGTCGTGTTTGTATGAGGTATTCCGGTGAGGGGAATACCGTGTTTGACCAGTTTGGGTCGTGAGACATTCTAGTCGGATATGTTATAGGGTTTTCAGAATTATTACTCATTACGATTCTAGAGATATGGTGGGTCTCTAGAGGAGATATGGTGGGTCTCCGGGTGTTCTAGGGATATGGTGGGTTCCTAGAGGAGATATGGTGGGTCTCCGGCGGACTTGTATGTGAGGGTCGCTACCTCAGTACGAGTGGTTTGTTAGTTCATATTGCAATATGGTGGGTTGCAATATGAATATTGAGAGATATGGTGGGTCTCTCGATGTGTTTTAGAGTGTTTGTGATTAGTGGAGTAATAATGTCTGGAAACATGCGTTTAACATATGACTGAATGTGAGTATGGAGATTAGTGGAGGATCTCATTTTGTGGTTGGGCCAGTTATGGGCTGGATTTTTGGTGGTCTTTGAGGGACGTTTGTGTTGGGATTCGAGGACGAATCCATTTTAGTGGGGGAGAATTGTAACATCCGTGATCCAGAAAGTAGTTTTGAAAATGGTATCGGGCGACATTAGAGGCTTGGGAGTAGTTTACATATGCTCTTTGAGGTGTGAATCGAGGATTGATTGTACATGTTCTTGTTTGATTGTTGTATAGTCGGTCTAAGGTTCAATCACTTCGAAGAAAGTGTGTAAAAAGCTTCTAAGTATCTAGTGTCGATCGACACCAATCGGTAGTGTCGATCGACACCGGCTATCGAGTCTGATTCCGGTTTAAGTCGATTGCACGATTGATTTCGGTTTGGAGCCGGTTTGGCCGAGTGGTGTCGACCGACACCAAGGGTGGGTGTCGATCGACACCGGTTATTGAGAAATCGACCGGTTTGATTCAAGTCGGCTGGTTTTGTCTGGTTTGGGCGTGGGAAGCCCTAGGTCGCGATTAAAAGCCTGTAGCCGCGTGGAGAAAGGCATTTTTCGAGTTTTGCAAGTTTCAGAGGCGATTTTGGGAGAAGGGAGGCGTTTTGGAGAAGTTTTGTGGAGTTTCTGAGCTAGATCTGTTGCTGTTCATCTCCTTTTCCTCTTTTCAATCCGTTTCAAGGTGAGTGCGTGACTGTAGGTCCGTTAGCATTGGAGATTTGTTTGATTTTGAGATTGTTATTGAGTTTTTCGAGTTGTTCTTGAGTATGGTTGAGTTATTTTGTTGTTTGATCGATGTGGGGGTTGAATCCCACGATTTTATATGTTTTGTGCGATTTTCGTCGATGTTGGTGTCTGGGCGTCGAGCTGGTGTCGACCGACACTCGGTCGAGTGTCGATCGACACTCAGAGGGCTGGCGTCGATCGACACCATAGAGGTGTCGGTCGACACCGACCTGGGCGTCAGGAAACGTGGGTGTTTCCTGACAGGGATGGTTTATACTGTTGTTTATTGTTGAGCATTGTTATGGTTGTTGATTATTGTGATGTATTGTCTAGTGTTGACGTAATTGGCCTGTAGGCAGGATGATCCACTCACTAAGTATTTATGATAATACTTACGCATCTCTTTCGTAATGTGATGCAGGTAACAGGAATGTTCAACCGCGGAACGAGGCCGAGAGATGAAGAGGATGTTAGGATGATTGTTTTATTCTTTCCGTTTTATTGGCAAACCTGGTGTTTAGGTTGCTAGACTTTATAATTGGTTTATTGGTTTATTGGTTATTTGTTGAAACACGTTTTGTTATAAATTAATATTATTGATTTTCTTTTGAGAGCTTCCGCTTTGTGTTGTCTGAATTAGCTGTTGAGGATTAATATTTATGGGAATATTAATCTGGGCTAATTAATTAAATAAAAAAAAAAAAAAAGCTTGGGTGTTTCACTCATGTTTTGTTTTCACTAATACGAATTCCTCTATAATAAGTTGCTAATTCTATATATTATTAGTTCTCTTTTGAATCCACTTAACTCTATTTGTAGATTTTTTTTTTAAATACAGTATTTGTCTTCGTGACATAGATTATTAATTAAATTTTCAAAGAGTTGCATCATCATTGTGTTTCTAGAATTTTGGTTTGGTACTGCATATCAGAAAATGTTACAAAAAGGTAAAAAATTTAAAAAATCTAAATGGTAGATTTACTTTTTTTTTTTCAGAAAATGGTAGATTTTCATATATGTTGTGAGAAAGAGAGAATGGAATGATCTTATTCCATGAGTGATATGTCCTATATATAGGAGTACATCATAGGGTTTCAAGGAAAACAACAAGAGAGAGAAGTGGGCCTCATATGCATCTATCTATAATCTAATGGGCATCTATTACCCATAACACTCCCCCTTAGATGTCCATTATACAAAAATATATTCTAATCGCGTAGGATACTGCCTCGTTAAAACCTTTACAAGGAAAACCCAATGGGAAAAAACATTTGTTAAGGAAAAAGAGTGCAGCGCGTAATTACTCCCCCTCATGAGAACATCCGTCTAGATATTTGAGATGACATAATCCAATAAGATGAACTAACTCCTTGAAAGTAGCCGCTGAAAATTCCTTGTTTAAAGAAATCTTCAATATCTTCACTTGAACAATCTTCAGAACATTAATATCGCCATTCTTCTGCTTTAGACTTTCATCTCTTGAATTCCTTTAGGTGTTTCTCATTTGTATGTTCTTTGTTGCCTCATTAAAACCTTTCATGGAAAAACCCAATGGGATAAAAACCATGATAAGGAAAAAGAGTACAACCATACACATTATCATATTTCTCGATCTTTAAAGTATCTCCTTCAAGAGATACATTCCAATCGTTATATTTCTCCCCTTTTGGAAGTATCTTCTTCAAGAGATACATTCCAATCATATACACCATTTTTTTTTTTTGGGGATTACTATAAGTTAGCCTCAGTCAATAAGGTCGTATAATTATCTTATAATCTTTTAGGTCATTTAGACTTCTAGTCTACGACATCTTTTTCTATAAACAATAATTTCTTGGACTATTTGTAATTTAAGCCAATCTTTATCTTTTACATACAATCTTGTAAACATCTATCTTGTATATATGAGTTATCTCATGCTCATTTTGCTCATCTTTCAATTATGAAAGAGACCAACACATTTCTCAAATAGAATTTAAAGCATGGTACTTCAAGACCAAATATATGTGAGCGTTGTTTATGTAAATCCTGCAAGGATCTTTTGAGATAACATATCTTTTGTTAAACTGTGAATTTGAGATATGTTAAGACAACTTTGTCTTTCCAAGATATTTTATCCCATATCTTTTTGTGATACTAATTTCTACAATTCTTCAGGAATTTCGATGATGTCCAGATTAAGGATCTTTTTTTATCCATAATACTTTGATAAATTTATATGGGTATTAGTTAGCCATATATATTCACTTTCGTGATTATACCCATGAAACATATTTTTATTCATTTGATTGAATAGTTAGTGTTCTCCGGGAACATAATTTTGATATCATTAACTCTTCAAACATTTTATCCTTCAGGGACTTTTCTCAAAGTGTCATTGTTTAGTGGGTTATATAAACCAAGTTCTTAATATATTGCCAGACTTAAGGAACTTGAAAGTTGCATCCACCACATGAGAGTATATCTTTTCATATTCATTTTTCTTCGACACAAAAGCCTATTTAAAACCCACTCGTTTAAACTTTTTAGGTGTAAGGACTTATAGTCCAAATACTTTTCTCTTTCCAAGAGATTTTCATTTTGTGTCTATTGCTTCTTTTCGATTTGGCCAAATCATTACTTTGTGTACACAATGCAATAGACTTTGTTTCATGATCCTCTTTCTCATTCATAACATCAACTGCTACATTGCATGCAAATATTTTATTTACGACGTCGTTTTGCTTTTCTGGTTCCATTTTATTCTAGACATGACATAATTAATTCTCGAGATCTTTTCTTTGTCTCAGGTACCTGAATTTCTTTCTTGTCATGTTTAATGTCCCTTCTTGAGATCATTTCAAAAATCTTTGTTTTCTCTCGGTTTGACCAATTTCACTTTATGCTCATTTTCTTTACCGAGGATTCTAAAATTTGGAACCAACATGTCTATCACGCTTCATGCGATTCTTTAGACTCACTAGCAGCTTGATATTGTCCTTTTGGGACATCAATTCTTATTCGAGCATTTACAGCTGGTAAGTGACTCAATCACTATATTCGGGTCAGTAACTGTATCTGGCAATTGATACATTAAGTTTTGTGAATGAATTATCTTTTGGACTTCTATTTCACATACTATAGTCCGAGGATCAATGATAATTCATTCCAACTTTAATATTTCTCCAGCTGTTTATTTTCTCCCCCTGATGTTGGAAAGACTGACTTACTAAAATGACAGTCTCCAAATCGAGCCATATTTAAATCCTTCATGGATAGCTCTAGATATTATAATAGGAGATTTATATCCAACAGACATTTACTACCCATTTCGAGGGTCCATCTTATATTCATGTGGTGGAGCATTATGGATGTATTCTGCACATCCATAGATTTTTAGATGGAAAAACTTTTGGTTTCTGACCTAAACCTATTACGATGGGGAGAACTTTTAGTTCTTCGTTGGCATTATGCGAATTAATGTTTTTTTTGCATTATGTGTAATGATGAACATTTGCTTCTGGATGTTCATTGTTTATTCTTACAGACATGCTTTTCTCACCAAAGGCTTAAGATGTGAATTCACTAGCACTTCCAAGTAATCGTGCAAACTTCAGGTTGCAGATCTATAACATTGATACATACAACTATCTTGTTGCAAATGTGTTATTAAACCACAAATATTTCTTGTATACTTTCTAGAATAATGAATTCCAAATCTATTTTGGCTAGTGATAATCATAATGATTTATAATAAAACTTCACATTATAAATCATTAAGAAGAATCTTCAAGTTCTATAATTAATGTCTACATGATATATTTTATTTCGCATAATTCTTGAAGTGAAATGGTCTAACCAGTCCACGCCAAACTATGTTATATTCGGTAAACTTCAGGTTTACTATATCATTTACTAAATAATATTTATCTCCATTATATAATCTTTTTGTATTACGATCTATATAGAGAATATATGTAATTTCTCTAAAATACTTTTACTGCATTGAGTAATACTTGTTATTTGAAGGTATTCAACTTTTCCTTCTTTATTTTCTTAACTTGGTTAACTTTGAAATCCCTTAGATTATATGATTCATCAAGATCATTTATCTTTGAACATAGTCTTCTAGATGTTCTACTTTATCATGATTCATCAAGTGTGAACATAATCTTCTAGATGTTCCACTTACTACTGATTGTGGGATTCATCCATTCTCCCCCTCAAGATGATGATACTTCTGGTTCATCTATCTTGAATTGAATCCTAGTATAAAATCAATAACATATCCATCTTGAATTATGTCTTATATCTTTGATTCTTTAAACTTTTGATATTTGTATTATATCTTTAATTCTTTCACTTCTGGGACTTTAGAGATATAATGCATCAATGATTGTATATTCTTCCAGAGATATATATATTTTATTTGCTACTATCTTTATTTTCTCACTTCTTATGAGAATTTGAGTTTTTGAAATAAAACTCTTTGATCTTGACGTTGACATTAACCATCCATATCCATATTCATGTCTATAATCACATCTTTAATTATTTACTCGCATATCATTTTCACTTCAGGGAATTGATCATAACTAATTAGACAAGATTAATGATTTTCATCAATAATTCATTATTTTCTCAAAATAATTTCTTAAATTTTCTTTAATGATATTTTGTCTACAGGACAATATTATTTGTCTACAAGACGATATTATTTGTCTAAGATTAGAGTATGCTTTTTAGCATCTTTACATCATTCATATTTTATTCCCATAATCTTCAAGATAATTAATGATTATGTATAGACTTCAGGTCTAATAATCTTATATGCAAAGACTTATATAAGCTTTAACTAATGTCGCATTATAGTGATCATACTTTTCCTTAGATTTATGTAAAGAACTTCAGGTTCTTCTACAATCAAATACAAAATATTCATATATATATAAAAATAATAGAGAAATAAAAATATTAAACTACATATATGTAAACAAAATATAGTAAAGAAAAACAACTAATATCAATAACAAGTATCATCTTATTATCACTTCAGGTGACAAATTCAATAAAATAATAACAGATTAAATATTATTAATAAGAATTCATTTGCTATTATGTCTGCTGGACAACAATATTTTAAAACTACTTCTCAAACATATTTTTTTTTTGCTATTGTGTCTGCAGGACAACAATATTTTTGTGATGTATTTTAACATCTTTATATTAATAGTATTATTCTTACTTATAGACTTCAAATCATGTGATTTTATAATACAATCACTTTCTTTAGATTACTCTTTACATTATATCACTTCTGGTGATTAATCCTTTTATTTGGATTGCTTTATAATCAATTATTTGATTTTAATATCATCAAAAATATGATGATAAATAAATCTTTATATTTGTAAAATATATGATCTACACATATGATATAAACAATGATAATAATATCATAAAATAAAATAATTCAATCATTCTATCAATTAGTTTATTTCTATCATACCATTAGGTTCTCAATTAAAACATGTAATTAACAATCAAAAACGTAAAACATGAGAAGTTGAGAACACATTTACAAATACTAAACCAATATGATTAACAGATCAAATTTATTATTAGGACTGCATTGTCATAATTTAAACAAACCGCGAAAGAGAAACTGAAGGAATTGATTTCTATTTAAAACCAACTCTTACCAATTCAAAATAATTTACTGCATTCAGTTAAACCAATATAAACCAATACAATAGTCAATATATAAAAAAAAAAATCAGACCAAATTAATTCAGTCAATCAAAATTAATTACTCTAAGTCAAAGTCAAAAATCATAATATTAATTCAGTCAATAGTAATTTAAGACAAAAATTAAAGCATGATCTTAATTATTAAAATATACAGAAATAAAATCAACTAAAATCATATATAAACAATATTCAATTCAAATTAATATATTATGAACCATGAATCAAATTAATAGATATGAGAAATAAAATAATAAAATAATATTATCATCACATAACAATAGCAATATTATTATATTAATATGCCAAGAATAATGTAATTTAATATTAAATGATAAATGAATAATAAGAGAAATATATATATACTCAAATAAAATATTAAACAATATATAAATCCTTCTGGGATAAGTAATATAAATAAAATATATAAATCCTGCTGGGATATTAATTTGAAATATATAAAACCTTCTAGGATATTCATAAAATATAAATCCTTCAGGGATATTCATAAAAAAAATGCATAAAAAATATAATATCCTTATGGGATATATATAAATAAATAAAATATAAATCCTTCAGGGATATATATATATATATAAATAGAAATGAATAAATTATAAATTCTTGAGGGAAATATAAAAAAAATATATATATATATATGAGAACCATGTTGCTTGATGAATCCAAAGTATTATCAATAAGTAATATTGATTAAATATTGATAAAAATGGATTAATATGATAAACATAGATCAACAAAGTAATATGAATTACTCATTGTATCTTGTGAATTCAAACTATAAGAATTATGAGGAGATTTTGATTTTGAGAGAAATAAAAAGCTAAGAGGTAGAGACTCGTGCTGATAACGTGTTGTGAGAAAGAGAGAATGGAATGATCTTATTCCATGAGTGATATGTCCTATATATAGGAGTACATCATAGGGTTTCAAGGAAAACAACAAGAGAGAGAAGTGGGCCTCATATGCATCTATCTATAATCTAATGGGCATCTATTACCCATAACAATATAAAGATTTTAACGCAGTTATTAAAGATAAAATTTTGCATGCAACGAAAAACAGCATTCACATAATTACATACATTGACTTCACACTACTTGTAGAGACATCTGTATTCATTTCTGAAACATTATTGTATAAATTTAACAAGAAAGTAATGAAGAACACCCTAATTAAAGCTTGTTGCTGATGCAGCAACAGACGCCACTTAAGAAAGCTACTAATGTCCAAACTTGTATGTGTGTTTGCTTCGTCCTTCACTCTATAAATTCACTTAATCTCTTCTCTCTTTCACTCATCAAGTAATATTTTTATTTCACTTCTTTTTAATTTAGAGTTCATTATATATTAAGTTGTGACAAAAAAATAATATTTCGTAAGGGAGTTTGGCTTTTGGTTGAGTTGTTTTTTAATACATTGTTCTTAACAACCACTTTTAAAAATCTCTTTTCTTAAACATGTGTACTGGAAAATTATCACACACAAAAGCCTCACCCAAGGTTATTCAATAATTGGTTACTTTTTTTTCTTGGTTAACTTTAATAATTGGTTGCTTTAGCTGTTAATTACTTTCGTGCACTTACATATTTTTATATACACCTTGCATGTAAATACTTTTGCACGTATGTAGTAATATGTACATCAACTAAACAAAAAGAGTCATATTGACAAAGTGTTTCTTTATCTTGCTTTTCAAAGTTTGGGAAAACAAGTCCAACTTCTTCTGTACTCTCCCGGGGTTCCAACGGTAAAGGAATGGTGAGATATGAAGATTCTAATTTCTTTATTTAAATTGAGTTTTTTGTTTTGTTTTGTGAGGCATTAATGTTGATGTGTATGTATAGTTTTAACCTTATTATTTCTCCACATTTTAATCAATTTCCTCATATTTTGTGGGTCCATGATGAATTTCCTCATATGTGGGTCCATGATGACTAATTTGGGAAAAAGAAAAGACTTGCTTGAAGACTCTATCATGTAAACCAGTATATATATGTTTGGCCTAAAGAAATCATTTGATGGGAAATAAGTTTATGCTTAGTAAAGGTTTTTAGCAAAAAACAATAACTCTGCCAAAAATAATTTCGCCAAACTAAAAGAACAAAATTATTCCTGTTTTGTAATAAAATATATCCAAATAATCATAGCTTTTTCTGCCCACTTTCAGTATTATTGAGTTAAAGTTTGAAAGTCCTAATATAAATAGTAATAATGAAATGGGAAATTTGTAGGGTAATATATCCCTACAATTTATAGTCTTTAGAAAATGCTACTTCATGCTATAGTTTTGTTTCGTGTGGTGTGATCATTTTCAAGCTATAGTAAGTATATCCGGAAAGGTGCCGTACCCAATTTTCTATATAAAATTAGTTAACTAGTAATTGATTATCAAAAATGTAAATAGTATATTACACGTTGAGTTCTACTCTAGCTAGATATACATTATGTCTGGCTCGTGAAGTACTTCTCGGTCGAAAAGAAAAAAAATCCTATAATTAATGTACACAAATAAATACCATAGTGATCAATGTAAATCCTCGTATAGTGATTCAATTATTTACTGAAAATTCTATTGTAGACCAAAGTGGAACTCAAAGACAAAGGGCATGACAAAACCAAGGCAGTCGCCGCTAAGGTATCCAGATAGAGATTCTATATAATTCTTTTCAATTTTGAACAAAAAAAAAAATATAATTCTTTCAATAAAATAATATATCAACAGTATTTTTAACTCACAGAAGAAAAGAAAAATGCATATGTCACATGAAAGTATTATACTCAAGAAAATATACTATAACTGAATTACAACTCTCACTCGCGCGCCTCGTTTAAGGTTTATGTCACTATATATAACTTTATATTTCTATACTTCAATTCGGTTTATATCTCTAACTATTTAAAGATAAATAAATTTTTAATAAACGTTTTATTAATTTGATTAGTTAAATTTTTATAGTAAAAATAGGGGTCCCCAAATATATTGAAAAAAAATAATAATAATAGTAACAGTTCTTTTAAATCAGGTCATGTTTGAACTCACAATGTGTACATACTAAAATACGGTGATACTAATACATTAACATATTTCTTCTACGATTAGTTAAATATCCATGCATGGAAAATTGTTGACTTTATTTATTTTTTAATTAATCAGAATGCTGCAAAGGCACCAGCAAAAGAGAACAAGAAACCTCTTGAGTTTAAGCTTCATTCTGGCGACAGAGCAGTGAAACGTGCAATGTTCAACTATTCGGTTTACTCAAACTTCCTTAATATTTATTCATTTTTCTTCCTTTTTTTTCACTTAATTAATTTCCTCATTCATCATTCATCGTATTCGCAGGTTGCAACTAATTATTATATCACGAAACTGCAGAAAAAACAAGAAGAGAGGTTGCAAAAGGTAACTTACTCCAAAAAAAAGAAGCTTAGACGAGAGAACAACATTAAACAAAATTACTGGACTCTCTAATTATATGAATATGGCTAGTCCAAGTTAGAATATTTGGATTATTTTTTGTTGAATTTTCGAGACCAAGTGAGTTTTGAGCTAGTGAAGTTACCTAGATCCTTCTAAAAGTTGTCTCCTTGATCGCCCGTTCGATTTTCTTATTTGGGAATGGCTATTGCAACTCCAATGGGAAGATGCATGGGTTTCGGACCTTTCGGTCCATAACTTCTCTTAACCATTACAAAAAGATGGATAATCAGAATAAACCATTTCAAATGAAAATACTCAAATCGATGCTAACCTTGCTGATATTTGGATTGATATTAATCCTTGATCACTGTTAGCTAAAAGAGCTAAGTCCGGTTTACTTCGGCTTGAGAAGAAATTTGAAAACTAAACCATGTTAATATCGAACCATTGAACAGATGATAGAAGAAGAAGAGATTCGTATGCTGAGGAAGGAAATGGTTCCAAAAGCTCAGTTGATGCCTTTCTTCGACCGACCATTCCTCCCACAAAGGTTAGTTTCATCTCATAATATGACTTCACAATGTTATGTAGTCTTACTACAAATTTTGTTTTCGAAATTATAAATGTTTTTGGGTGTAGATCGAGGAGACCATTGACAATGCCAAAGGAACCAAGCTTTGGAAACATAAACAGCACTTGTTGGACTTGCGTCTTTAACAACCAACACTATCTTTACCATGTTCACCATTCTCATGCTTAAATATTGAGAAGCCACTAGCTCAATTAGAGGCTTTTGCTAATTTTCATTTAAATTTCTCTTTTCCATGCAATTTACCTTCTTCTTTTTTGTTACGTTCTTGGCAGATTATATCCCTCTGTTTTGCCCTTTTCTTTTGTCAGTTTATTACGTAGATTAAATAAAAGACCGAGTCCTGATTTCGATTAATCATATTCATTCTCATTTTTTCTGTACATCAAATGGTGTGCTAGAGTTTTTGAGAAAAAAAAAAAACAGCAATGGGACTCATGAAAAAACTCGTCAACTTTATCCAAAAAAAAACGATTCAAAATGAACTGGAGTGCAATAGTTTTTGGACAATAACCAGGACAAATAAATATAGAAACTTACATCTATAAGAAGGCACGCAAATTAAGGACATCCATTTTGATCTGGTGCTCTGATTTATTACAAAAAATCTTCAAAACATGAACTAAACATAAAATTCATGATGAAATGGTAGAAAAAGGCACTATTTATTTGAAATTACACGTGCGTTAGATTAATTGTGGGTTTTATAACGCAATAATCTCTTATAGGACTAAACCCAAATCTTAGCATTATTATTCACTTTGCATACAAGTGAAGACTCTTATTTAAATATATCCGACAAGGTAAGACATTAGAAAGTACTCATAGATTGAGCATCACTGCTAGAATAAAAATTAGTAGACGAGAGAGACTCAAATTGAACTTGTACGGATAGAGCATCATCTACGACGAACCCTGTAGCTGGATTTCGGAGATCAGACAAAGACACGAATTGCTCGAATCCAGAACCATCTCCCGGGGTATCGAACCATGATAGAACTGTCAAGAACAAATGAAAAGAAAAAAAAATTGTGTTGTACTAAAAACATTAAAGCTTGAAGACATAAAATCCTAACCATATAAACTTAAGAAAAATTACTTGGTTTTTCCAGATGTTTTGATTGCTTTTGGTCAAGAACTCGCAGCTTTGCTTGAACATAAACCTTTTCATAAGGCTTCAAGTTTTTTTTTCCACTAAGTATCACATAAAGAGACAACGAGTTTCCTTCTCCAGTGCCATTACCGTTTGGATACACCTTAAGCGCCCTGAAATAAATATATAACAAGAAGTTGAATATAATTTATAAGGATTTTATTGATATCTATACGTGTGTCATCATCAGTGGAGTCACCATCTTTTTCCTCCAACAGAGAATTCATCGGAGGTGTAAAAGTCGTTGTCCAATGTCGAAAACCGCATAAGCTTCCACGACTTAGGCTCGTAGACCGTCTTATCGGTTGATAATACCTCCCATTTGTTAAAGTAAGGATAAACATTGATGTCTACGCCAAATACACATTGGTCATTGTTGAAAATGTACTCTCTATTTGGAGATTGAAAGTCACCATGTTGGACGAAAGTTGGATTTCCCCAAGTTGTTCTGAATTGATGGAAACGTCTAACCTCCGTGTCTATATTTTGCATATCATATAGTGTCAATATATATTGTGTGCTAGTAATATAAATAATTCATGATATTATTAGTTGAGATCACATACCCATAGCTGTCCAGTATTGATCCAAAGTCTTACTATAGACCAAAAAACTGAGAACAGCATAAACCTCGCGGGTTTCTCCAACTAGCCCTAAAGGGTCTATTGCAACGTATGCAGAGATCCAATCCCCATAATTAGTCCTGTTCCCGAACGGTTCCAGGATAAAGGTCCTACACATAATCTCCCGAATAAGCAAAGGACAACATGTTGATAAGAAGTTAAATTTTTTATTTATACCAGTTGAATCCGCCAACACTGAACGGACGAGTCTCATACTTTTGGAAGGTAGGCTTTTGAGTGATTAGTTTGGTGCAAGACTCGATCTGAACGCAGTAAGCGTTTGGTGGACGGTCTCGCATTTGCTCGACCAAAGCGTTCGCACCATTATCAATCGCGGCGACACTCGAACGGCGAGTGTTACAAGGCACTGCGTTGTTGGATTGTGTTGTAGCTATTGGATTTAATTGAATGGTTGCAAAGACAGCACAAAAGAAGTAAAAGAACAACAAGATTGCTCCATTCAGGTTGACATTTCTCTTATCGTTTAAGAACATTTTTTTCTTTTCCACTTTGGTTTCTATGTCTGTCCTTTTATCGACTTACATGCCTCATTTATGGGCGTGCAAAAAAAAAAAACTTTGTTTAGGCTGTACACATTTTATTCATGTGTTTAGAATTATGCACCCATGTTTTGTTATTCATGTAATTCATATTCTTTCTATCAATTGAAAATTTACAGTTTGTTCATTTACATTTTTCAAAAAGTTTTCGCATACATTAATATATATATTATTTTATTCTGTTCTAACTAGACAGATAGATTGAACCTTTACCAAAACAGCTTTTCTGATATTTTAAAGAATAATCAATTGATGAAACAAAGTTACCGGCTAGAGGATGAGTAGATTCTAAATCAAAATAAATCAAGTAAAAATTACTTATTTAGATTACTCGGGGAAAAACAAAAGTGGTTACGTAGGGAGACATGTGACTCGGGGAAAAACAAAAGTAGTTACAAAAGTGGTTACTTAGGGAGACATGTGACTTTCAGTATAATTGGGATACATGTGACTTTCAGTTAAAAAATTTGGACTTGATATGAATTTTGTGTCTTTCTTTTGGACTTTTCCTAAAGGGACCATTTGATCTCTTCTGTTCTCATCTTCACCATTTCAAAGATGCATGAGTGGGTGGTTTAAGAAGAAAGTTTGTTTTTTTTTTTGTCGGACAATATAACAAAAAGTTGTAGATAATAAAGTTAGTCAAACTTTTTCTTTTCTTGCCTTTGTACGTAATAAACAGATTCTGCAGCCTTAAAACATCCACACATGCAGGGTGCTAAAGTTTATTGCAACCGGCCAATCTCTGTTTACCCATATTTAGAAGTTGTCTCCAAATGTTTTTGTGTTTGGTAACCGTCACTTTGTTTACATGGAAGAAGAGTTGTTAAACAGCAATATTAGTCTAGGAAGGTTCTCTAGAGCCACTGTGAAGAGCCCACCAAGAATAAACATCAAAACAAAGGCAAAAAATATTCTCCACATGTATTTCAGACTTTGTTCTCCTTCACCTTCTGGTTTCAAATCCCTTCTGAACTTTGAATCTTTGGAACTCTGCAAAAAAAAAAGTTGGAGGCACATTTTTACACAACACAATTGTAATGGATGGTTTTGCAAGAAAATCACAAAGAAAAAAACAAAAAGCAAAGAGATTTAACACCAACAATAGGTAGAAGTTAGAAGCATTGAATAGTATTCTCGGTAGAAGTTAGACACTAAGAGTAATCATGATGGCAATAAACTACTAAGAGATTCATAACACAATCTCTCTATGAAGTTACTAACAAGAAACTTACCGTTGATGATGCTACAGAAGGAAATTGCTGCGGTAGATTCCGCTGAAAAACGACCTTCTTTTTCTCAGTTCCTGCAACAACAACAAAAAGAGATTAGAAACAAAGCATAAAACTAAGAGACGGTTTACTAACACTAATATTGAAATCAAAACTGTTAATTTCATCCTAATCTAATTACCAAAGTGCTATTTGATATTCGCTCTCCATACATATAATAAGAAAGATATATAAAAGTAAGCCTAAGAATCTAAAATTTAATGGCATAACATCCAAACGTATGCATCACTGTCACTATGATTAGAACAGCATGCATTTGAGCACATATCATCTTAATTTTCAACTAATCAAAACAAGAACATTGAAACCGATTATTACACAAAGAGAAGACATGTTCCTGAAACTAAATCATTAAAAATCGACAAGAAATTAATGTTACCAGGAAAGTCAGCATCAGTCACTGTCTTCAACTTCCAACCATCTCCATAATTCACAAGATAAGCATCATCCCCAAAACTGATGGCCTCTTCACCTTCTTTTTCCGCTTCGATGTAAACTACTCGGGATTTTAACGAACCGAGCTTCCTATTGATCACGGAGACAGCAAATTCCGCCTTCGTCCCAGTTGTGAATCGGTAGTTCTTACCGGAAACATCACAAAAGACCTCCAGAAACTAATATAACATTCCACAATCACAACAATGTTTTTTAGCAAAGATCTTGACTTTAGAATAAGATAAATCTCAAGGAGTAAAGGGAAAAAACTTACAGAAGCATCTATGGGCGAGGTATCGTTTGTCATTGGACAGAGTACGACTTCAACCTTAAAACCAGAGAGAAGAAGAATTGTTCAGCTTTATATTACAAAAAAGGTTACAATCAAACTTGCCTAAATAAAGTAATTCTATACAATCCCAATATTAATTACAGAGGATTGATTCACAAACTCACGGGATTCTCTTTGAATAAGCAGTGATCTCCAATAAACCTAAACCCTAAATAAAACATATGTGAAGATGCTTGAAACTTCGAAAATCCAAAACTAAACTAGTTTATGTAGTGAAAACAGACATGCACAAATAACTATCTAAGAAGCTCTTCTTCAGACATTTACTGTGTTTTGTTCTAAACCAAACTAAAAGACGTATTAGTGATCAAATATGGTCTGAACATAAAGAAAGTGGATAATTCTACGAAAAAAATAAAAATAGATCGGGAAATTAAAAAGTGGTCAAATCTGATCGGAAACAAGAAGTAACTAACTGATGAACAGAGGAATTGTATCGATTAGGTAGAGACTTCGATTGCGAGAGCGAGAAAGAGGGAGCCTAAAGTTTAGACATTCCCAGAAAACTGAATTAAGATACAATCAGCGGAAATAGAGAAAGAGAGAAAGTTGACACACGAAAACGCTCGTGAGATTGATTACTTTGGTTGGCGTATTCATTGTAGATTTTTTCCGGAATACCAAAGCAAGCAAAGGGTCATCAAAACTGAAAGTAATCTGGGATTACGGTAATTGTTGGGTTAACAACGTGAATGATCTTCTAAACATTTATAAGAGAATCCAAAGTTATCTTAACAAACCACCTTATGATAGGAGTAACTATATGGTGGAGAATATCTATGCGATTGGCCCGAAAAGAAAGAGAGCTACTCTGATTAATGGATGCAAAGCAACAATGACCTTAGTTAAAATTCCACAGATTGGAAAAAGATGTGGAAGGGAAAATTGTGGCGTATTCATTGTAGATTCTCTGGTTATACCTTTGTTGTCTTTTGTATCTACAATGAATACACCACAATTTCTCTTTCCCCATCTTTTTCCAATCTGCGGAATTTTAACTCAGGTCATTATTGCTTTGCATCCATTAATCAGAGTAGCTCTCTTTCCTTTCGGGCCAATCACATAGATATTCTCCACCATATAGTTACTCCCATCATAAGATGGTTTGTTAAGATAAACCTGGATTCTCTTAGAAAGGTTTGGAAAATCATTCACGTTGTTAACCCAACAATTACCGTAATCTCAGATTACTTTCACTTTCGATGACCCTTTGCTTGGTTTGATTAGTTTCACTTTCGATGACCCTTCTGCTTGCTTGCTTTCACGGGATTCTCTTTGAATAAGCCGTGATCTCCAATAAACAGAAACCCTAAATAAAACATATGTGAAGATGCTTGAAACTTCGAAAATCCAAAACTAAACTAGTTTATGTAGTGAACACAGACATGCACAAATAACTATCTAAGAAGCTCTTGTTCAGACATTTACTGAGTTTTGTTCTAAACCAAACTAAAAGACGTATTAGTGATAAAATATGGTCTGAACATAAAGAAAGTGGAAAATTCTACAATAGAAGAAAAATAGATCGGCAAATTGAAAGTGGTCAAATCTGATCGGAAAAATTCTACAATAGAAGAAAAATAGATCGGCAAATTGAAAGTGGTCAAATCTGATCGGAAATAAGAAGTTACGAATTGATGAACAGAGGAATTGTATCGATTACGTAGAGAATTCGATTGCGAGAGAGAGAAAGAGGGAGTCTAAAATCTACACATTCCCAGAAACCGAATTAACATACAATCAGCAGAAGAGAGAAATTCGACACACGAAAAGCTCGGGAGATTACCTTGTAATCAAGACTGCGAGTGATAGAGGAAGAGGGAGGTCGAGGTCAAGCGTCGACGATGTCTGGTGAGAAACTCTGTTTGTCTGCGAGAGAGCGAAGAAAGAGAGATGAGAGATCCAATCCAAATTTCGAAGAATAGTCAACTTACATCCTTAACCGCATTGAACCGAATTGAATAAACCAACTTGAGGATCTTAAGTCTTAGGCACTTTTTCCCGAAACCCGTACCCGAACCGAACCGAAATATCTGAAACCAAACCGAACCGATATAAGACAATTTACTCAATAGATAAAATATTTAA
Organism: Erythrophleum ivorense; assembly: GCA_026724425.1. NCBI lineage: Eukaryota > Viridiplantae > Streptophyta > Magnoliopsida > Fabales > Fabaceae > Erythrophleum > Erythrophleum ivorense. The sequence goes on along the minus strand of JAIUCV010000117.1, from coordinate 1,762,478 downwards.
ATATCCGTGGGTATCGGGTATTACCTGAACCGAACCAATACCCGATCGGATTATCCAAATGACCTGAATTATAAATAAGTTTTTTTTTTTTTAATATTTCTATGAATTTTCGGATATATTACAATTTTTTGATTTTTTTCATTTAATTTTTCAGATTTTCAGATATTTTTTGAGTTTTCGTGAATATTTTCCGAGATTTTCAATATATTTTTGGGTTTTCATATATATTTTTTTAGGTCTTTGGGTATATTTTTAGGTTTTTGGCTAATAAATATCCGAAATACCCGAATCCGAACCATAACCAAAAAAATTTGGGTAATATTTGGTGTTACCGAACCGACCCGAAACCAAAAATACCGATCCGATACCGAACCGAAACTCCTTAGGAACTTATATGAGTATAATATTTATATACCCAATAGACCCATATCTAAACGATTCCTACCCGAACACCCGAAGTACCAGGCCTATTAAGTCTTATCGGTTAACACTAGTATGATCGTATCTTAATAGGATGGTTTAAAATAGTTTTGATTTTGTGCTGCTAAAAAAGAAAATAGTTATTTTGAAAAATACATCATTATTAACTAAAATTATTTTTCATTCATTTACTGTAGTATCTTTTTATTTAATTCATAAAACAAGTATATTGTGGGTTCGAAAATCCATAGGATCTGATTTTAATGATTTAACTTTTAAGTGATGAATCCGTATGTATCTGATTTTATGTGTCAAATACTAAAATCCAGCTCCTAGCATATATATGTACCGAAAAAATGAGCAAGAATAAACATCAAAACTTTTGCAACCAATGTTCTCATTGCTGAAAGAAGAAGCTTCTTGTCAGTTTGCTACTACCTTACAAGTCATTTCCTAAGTATTCCTAAATTTTTGTTTGACATTGTTGAACAAAATGTGAGACGTAGTGAATTTTTTTTGGCTCATGCGATGACTTTGATGGATTCTGATGGAAGCTTGGAGAAGCATGCAAATTTTGAATAGGACTAAATGCACATTGCTTATGTGATGTCTCTAATTGCTAGAAACATTTGCATGATCGATCACAATCTCCAAAGATAATCGCAAAAGTGACGATTTTTCTGGCTTTGGTGAGAGCAAGATCACACAAGCACTTGAGGGACCTCTTACATTTACGCAAAGATAGGTTTGCATTAATCGTTTGTTCTTCTTTGAAATGTTCAATGGTCTAAAGTTCCCACTTCCTAAGACCAAACAGCTTGCAAATTAGACCTATTAAACATTTCTTCATTCTCTCTTTTCCCCTAATTTTATTTACTCGTTTGACTTTGACCCAACACTTGTAACCAAACCCTATAAATATGACTAAGAAAAAAAATAAATGCAAAGAACCTTAAAAACGCAAAACTATAATCTCCAAGTCACATATTTATTTTTTGCTGTACCAGAAAGATGGGTTTCATATGGGGAATGAGACTACGTGGAGCTAGCAAGAAGGAGATAACTCCGGTAACGAGTTGGTCGGAATCAGAACCGGAGATAACGATACCGCCGGAATTTCAATGCCCAATCTCAATCGACCTCATGAAAGATCCAGTGATTATCTCCACAGGCATTACCTACGATCGCACAAGCATTGAAAAATGGATCGAATCAGGAAACAACACGTGTCCAGTCACGAACACGATCTTGACCACACTGGATCAAATACCGAACCACACGATTCGCAAGATGATTCAAGGATGGTGCGTGGAGAAAGGATCGTCGTTGATCGACCGTATCCCTACGCCACGTGTCCCCTTGATGCCGCATGAGGTCAACGAGATTTGTAGAAAATTATCCTCTGCGACGTGGCGTGGTGATTACGGAAAGTGTGGGGAGATTATCGAGAGGATTAAGAAATTAGGGGATGAGAGTGCGAAAAATCGAAAGTGTTTGAACGAAAACGGCGTCGGATTTGTTTTATGTGATTGTTTCGAGAAGTTCTCGGGAGACGGGAAATTAACGACTATGTTAAAGGAGATTTTGTCTCTGCTGACGTGGAATATTCCGATTGGGTCAGAGGGTTTAACGAAGCTCGCATCTCCGTCGTCGTTTCGTTGCGTCGCGAGTTTGCTGAAGAGCAGAGACAATTCCGTTCGTGAAAACGCTGCGTTTTTATTGAAGGAGATTCTCGCGTTGGACGAAACGCGAGTTTACGCGTTTGCGGAGGAGAACGGAGTCGCGGAAGCGTTGGTGAAGTTGATTCGCGATTCGGTTTCGTCTAGCTCAACGAAATCTTCGTTGACAGCGATTTCTCACATGGTGATGCCGCTTTTGGTGAAGAAGATTCCAAAGGTTTCTGAAGTAGCGACAAGGAGCTCCTTATCGGTGATTTTGAAGCTGTGTAAAACAGAGAACGCGTTAGCGGTTGAGGAAGCGGTGCGTTTAGGAGCGTTTCAGAAGGTTTTGTTGGTTTTACAAGTTGGGTATGGAGGAGAGACGAAGGGGAAAGCGACAGAGTTGTTGAGGATCATGAACACACAGATGAAGATAATGAGTGATGATGATGATGAAGATTGTGTTAATTCTTTAATGGATGTATCTCAAGAAGCCATTTTGATGTTTTAGGATAGATAAATTGTACAGAGGAAAAAAAAAAAACATTCTTTGCAGATCACGGATTTGATCATATGAAGAAGATAACCAATAATACTGTGTTGTGAACAGAGGAATATGAATTTTATGAAGTGTTAATTAAACTGAATTATTACTAATTTTATTGATCCAAATAATGTTAAAATAAACCGAAAATACAGTGACCATCTTTCATAAACGGACAAATTAGAATTCAACTACTACTATTCAAACGTTGAACAAATTAGAATCTTGGGGACTAAGGCAATTTTTTATGTGATTCTTGGTGACCAAGTCTTTTTTCATCAATATAATAAACTCACTTTCTTTTCTCTTTCTTCTTCATCTCATACACTTTTCTCTCACAACTCTCCTCAAAGATTTACTTCTGCATCTCAAAACTATCTCAATATGGATATGAAATCCAATTGTAGTTCGCAGATTCCTCTTCTTGGATGCGTCATGGACGTTCTTTTTCTAATGTTTACGTCATCCAGGTCATCGATTGCTAGTGACGCAGGCAAAGAAATTGTTGATACTCCGATCGCAGGCGCTCATGAACATTTCAGACAGCTACAGTGTATTAAGCTTTAATTAGCCCTAAAACTATATAAAATCTCTCAGGTTTTTAGAGTATTCGAATTAGTAAAAACCATGTATATTTTGTTTACTAGTTTTTTTTTGTTGATAAAAATATTTTGTTTACTAGTTTGTAACCATATAACGTGGTTGGTCTGTGTATAAGTACGTTGTCTGTGGTTAATATGAAGTTTATGTCCTTTTGTAATAGAAAGAATCATTATAATCTGCAATAAATATTATCCTTTTGTGTCAAAATGCTCTTTAAGAACATGATTTACTCAAATGACTCTGTGCGGGAATGATCAAAAGAATCAAAGACATGGAGTTGGTTTTGATCACTATGTTTGATCAGTGCTATTTTCATCAAATATAATTCTGTTTATCACTGATCATATCAATGTCGGAGCATTTCTCTTGTGTATTTTTTTAATTTTTTAATTTTTTGGTTTGTTTTGAATTTTGCCTTTTTGGTTTGCAAAAAGAGTAGGAAGTATGAAGAGATAACTCCGATCCGAATGTGGAAAGACTTTAGTTACATCACAGACAACACTTAAACAAGAAATTGGGAAGATGGAAGCTGGTATACTTCTTGCACAAGCAATACATTTCTAAGGTTAATCTGATGCAAAAGGCAGTCTTTTGTGGTTATTGAGTTATGCTTGTTTCATTGATTTTTTCATCTACTTATGTTGGTTTTGTGCGGATGGTGATCTAAAGAAGATTTCATAAGTTAATTAGCTCTTCTCGAAATATGACATTTTGTGACGTGACAAGAGTATCAATTGCTATTTAATACCAATGAAAATATAAAGAAACTAGGTACGGGCCCGCCGCTTGCAGCGCGGGCTATGAGGTTTATTATAAAATTTTGGCTTCATAATAATATGTTTATTTTATAGAATTAAGCATCTTAATAAATATACCGAAATGAAATCAAGAAATTTTAGAAACATACTCTAATGATTAGAGTATCGAGATTTATACAAAATTTGATTTGACTGACTCCTCGACTGAACCATCACTATCATGAAAACTGCAAAAAAAAAATATATGATTTGAGTTTTATTAGTTACCAAGATATGGATTTCAAATTTATCACTGAAAATGTTAGTGAGAAGAGCTTTGTTACTTACTATTCGTAACTGAAGTCAAAGACATCCTGGTAAGGTCCATTAAACTCAAATCTAGAGATACCGCCAGCATCCTTAATCTTGATCTCGTTTGTTCCTAGTTGGGGTAAAATTAGTTAGTGCTTAGTGACGTAGATAATACATGAAATATTTTTAACTGTCTATGGTATAATTACAAACTGAGTAAGATAAACCGAACATACTTGGATCCATGTAAACCATCCAGTCACTCATTGTGATGATTGTTTCTGTATCACCGTGCCTCCACCATTTATCATATAGCTGGAATGCCAATACTCCATAAGCTTTGCATTCCAAAATGTCACCACTAAAACAGAGTAAAACTTTTGAGACATGTTAAACGGAGTACATTCAACCAAAGTTACATTACCAATAAGTTTTTAAAAGTATTTTTAAAATAATTCAGAACACTTACCCTAAATTCTTGATCAGGAATGTCACTTTATTAGTTTTCTTGTTATTTGCAAGTGTAAAGTTCTGGTCTCTCGCAACTTTTAGTTCACCAACGTTTTCTAGATAGCCTATAAGGTCTAATACGCAATAAAGCCATTGTTAAAATCAAACAGTGATTCCCAATACAAACATACATATATCTATACTATTAAAAATTGTACTATGCAAATCAAAAACTTATGTTTTTTTGACATACCAATTGGATAATGGGAGCTGTACACTCCATTCTTTATATCTATGTAGTCCTTGAAGTTCATATAGTGATCCTGATGAACACCACCTGAATTATGCACCTCTGTATTTTCCGTGAAGATAATACAATGATCATTCACAGCGAAGCAAAAATCAGTCGATGCCAACTCGACGATGAAGCCAGTGAAGATTTTCCAGTGGTCCTCGTGCACATCAAAATTGAACCTATCATAGAGTCCAAACTCTGGGCTGACTTTAGCAGGTATTTTTCCACCCTTTACATACACGCAAATTAGATTATTAGGAGTATATATAAAACATAGTTCCTTATTTCAGATGATACTACATTTGCCAAAAAAATTATTCATCTACATGAACTCATTGTTAAGGATAAAGAATGAACTTACAAATTCATCTACTAACAGAAAACGCAATATGTCGCCACCTCCGTCTATCATCTCGCTCCACTTTTTCAATACCTTAACCCTTATTGACCAATCATTCCTCTGAGGAGAAAGCTCCGAGATTCTAGACCTATTTGCCATCTTTGAAGATAATTTGTGATCCTATTTTAAGTCTAAAATGGAGAGTTTACCGTATTTATAGGGAGAGATTTAGGTTATAGTGAATTTCTTCTCCTGAATCATCCGTCCTTCTAAAAAATTGATTTTGAAATTAAAATGACATTGATAGTTTTTTGACCGTTTTGAAATTAAGATTTAATTCAATAAATACACAACTCAATTTCCAATGAAGGTTTAGAAGAGACTTTTGCGTGTGTCAATAGAAGAAGTTACAGCCTCTCTTATGTTCATAGATATGACATCACTTGGCATTTATTAAAGAAATAATTATACGAAATTATAGCTACCAATTAGTATAAGACACCATGATGTGTTAAACATTGATCGCCACAACATTTCTACATTTTGATACAAGACTAAGTGTTATTGAAGTTAGAAGAGAAGTGATATACCAAATCATAAGCTTGTGAACGAAAAGAAGATTTCAGATCTAATTAAACCGTTTGATAATGTCAGGTCTATGTCATGCTTTCTTCTAACTTGTTTAATGGTGAATGTGATAGCAAGATTGATAGTCACATAATGAAATTCCAAAGCTAGACGCAAAGATATCAAAGGTGATTTATTCACAAATTGGTGTTATAAAAATATGTATAAGCCGAATTTTCTATGCAATGGAACTTAAAGTAACCAATTTTGTCATTACTAAACAATCTTATAGATTCAAAACTATCAAAGTCCTAAAATTGATACTATAGAAAAATCATAAAAACGATAAAGAATATGGCTCCACATGGTTTACCTAATATCGTCTATGTATATTCTGATGGAGTGGTTAAATCGCTGGATGGATTCGACGGTGAACGAAGTGCCTTGGTTCGCCTGAGAAGGAGGCGTCGATGGAGCTGATCGTGATAACATCGCCGGTAAAATTGATCAGTACGTCGGAGGAGACGGCGAGGCAACGGAGAAGAGACGGCGATATAGGTCGGACGGAATCAAATCGGAAAGAAGGCGATTCGCATCGTTCGTATCAGTGGAGTCGTGGAGAGAAAGAGAAAAGAGGAAAGTGAGCTGTTTTTCGTTTTTCCAAACCGTGAATTAACATAGACTCGACACGTGGCGGGTTTTTAATTCATCAGAAGTTTTTTACTTAGAACTCGACTCCAGAATTATCTTTTATTAAATCTTTTTTCTAATCTGTTTTATGTTTAAAACCTTCTTCAAAACCATTTTAAATCCTCCGATGGAGATGCCCTTAGTTTCTTAGTGATTATATAGACTCTCGTAGTGTTATATAAGACTTTTCAATCATTTTGTAGTCATATTGGAAACAGGTACTTGTGAAATACTAAACTGCTTCAATGATGTTTCCTTTTTAGCTATTTTTCGTAGGTAACGATTGAGGGAAGGAGAAGTGCACCATTGTCGGGACAACACGAAAGTTTTAAAGGTATGCCTTCTATTGGGCCAGTAGCATATGAATTTGTATATCGCCTATCATTGCTTTTGTTTAGTGGGCCAAAATATTAAAGTCGGCTAATTGAATCATCAGTACAACTGAAGATATTGGGCTAAGTTTCTAGATAACTACTTCTAAAATTGTAAGTTTTTTTTTTTCTTTCGATATTGATATTTCCTATAGATAAATATGGAAATTAATTATTTATAGGGTATATATACATGGGTTCAACAGCATCACCGAGAATTTTTTTAGGGTTTCTTCAAGATATCAAAAGATGCAGCTCTTACCTTTCCATCTCCCAGGCCAACATGATATTATTTTCTCCATCGATGATACCGTCTCTAACAATCCTACGAAAACAAAATTCTCGAGTTGGATGGAATGTAACGCGTCGAATCCCGAAGCAAGAAAACTTCTCTACACAGAGTTTCCATCGAAGTGGGTTTGGTCAGAGCAAACGAAAGAATGGAAACCTAGGCGCATGCACAGCAGAGCATCAGAGAACGTAACTCTCCCGCATGTAACACCGCGTAACGGAGAGGCATATTATCTACGAATTCTTCTAGAAGTTGTCAGGGGTCCAATCAGTTTTACTGATATACTGACTGTGGATGGAGTTGTCCATCATACTTTTAAAGATGCGTGTTTAGCACTTGATCTGATTCCGGAGTAAGACGACGCTGCAAATTAGAGGACTACATGAGGGACATCGATATTCATATTGTTCTTGTTTTTTTACTTTTTCTAAGTCTTGTTGGTTTTATTTGTATTCTGGATTCTCAAACATAATAATACATGTTTTTCTCTCTAAGTATTAATGTATGTATAACATAAACTACGACCATATAGTTAGCATGTGGTTATACGGTATGATCACGTGACGTTAGTCTCATACGGTATCTAGAGTATAAAGCATGGTATATTAGGTCAATAAAGAAAGAAAAGACATTCAACAAATTGTAAAATCAAGAGCACATTGTGCGAGGCAAAGGTTCACTTGTGATTTTAACGTATTATCGCAATTTGTGAATAAAGTTTGTTGATTCAGGGTTTGTTTATCTTGCGGAATTCACTATCTTAACGACAGAGGCGTTCTAGATAAACTGTGTTTCTATACTAATGATTTTGGGCATTTTAAGTTGCGACAAAGGTAACTGTAATGTGATGATGTTCAATTTTAATAAATCTAATAATTTAAAGTAAGTTTAGATAAATATAATATAAGCAATATAAAGAAAAAGTCTTGAATTCTAGAGAAATAAAATGTAAACAATGTAGGAAATGAGAATAAGTAGACCGATAGATGCAGCATGAGCCCTTTATCGAAGTGGCTGAGGAGTTCTTATCGCACCTTGCCCGTAGAAGCGATAGTTGGATGACATTTTCGTATGTTGAGAAGTGATCAAAAACCTGTTGGAATGATAAAACGATTTAATTTTTTCATAACCAACTCTATATATCTTTTTTTTCCATATGTATTATATATACTTACTTGTTCTTCAATTCCTAAGACTCGGGAAATTGCGGATCAAACTCGAATCGGGACATCCCACCTCCATCAACAACATAACTATATCCTGATAATGAAATAAATATTTAAATATTAACTAAAAAAAACATTTCAGAGAAACTAAAGATTAACGTTTTTAAAAGGAGAAGGTTATATCGACAATACCTTTGCACGAGAAGATTCTCCAATCAGTTAGTTCACACACAACAATAGAATTTCGATTTCTCCACCACATCTCATTGAACTCGTTAGCCAGTGACCCACGTGCTGCACATTCAATTTCACGGTTCCTGTATATAATGTCATATAATCAATACTCAAAGTAAATAATCTGCGATAACTATAAATGTAAGGATCGGTTCTGCTTAATACACTTACTGTAAATCACAAATCCTGAAATGAATCTTGCATATTCTTTTGTTCATTCCTTCATAATTATCATCCCTAACGGTGTCAAGATCTCCAACATGAGAGATTACACCTAGCAAATCTATATTAATATATATAGTAATAGTTAGTTTTGTAAGCAACACTATTAAGTAGTATATATCTATAGTACGTAAATAAGAGAATACACAAACTATTACCAATAGGGAAATGAAACTCATCATGCCTACTAATCACGAAGCCGAAACAACGGTGTTTGATTACGTGACTCGATGATCTCCTGTCGATTTTCCGGACGTCGGTGTTAGAATCCATGATGATACACCAACTATGTGTTGTTGATCGATTTGCAACCGGAGCATTTACGACAGCGAATTTGGATTGGCTGTACCATTCTCCTTCCTGAATCTGGCAATCAAACATCGAAACGTGGATATTCTTCGTGACGGACGCTTGTATTTTCGTTCCCTAAATGAGAGATCATAAACAATACTTTTGAGAATTATCATCGTACAAACATAATGGCGCGAATATTGAAATGCAACAGACACAAATACAAAGACAACTTACTGCTTCATCGACGACAATAACATCTAAGCCTTCTACACCTCTAACACACACTCTCGTCCATTTTTTCAAGACGAGGACTCTTATCATCAAGTTCGGTACTCATGAACTCAAATCCGCAACCATAACGCAAGTCGCCATGTGAGTTTTCTCTTGATTTTTCTGTTTTATGTGGGTTTTTGAAGTGGAAGCGACAAAACGAACGGGCGTGATATGCGGCCGAGGTATCTCCTTTATATTTATAGTATGAAGATGGTTCTAGGGTTTGGAATAATCGCCAAAAGGCATCTCCCCGAGAAAACCGATCTTATCACTATTAAATGTATCAATGTATTCGTATATTTTCTGCCAATTAGTATATTAGAATATATTTGTGATTATTGATAACAGGTAGCATCTCTATGTTTAACAGTAACCACAATTTTTGAACCCTGCAGAGAAAAAATAATCTCAATAACGAACGACACTCTACAAAAATTATTAAAATGCTTTAACGTCGCCATGATTATCTAGAGTTTAAAGCATAGTATATCGAGCCAAAAAGAAATAAAAACCCTAAATAAATTTCAAAACCAAGAGCATATGCGAGCAATGACAAAGCCTCATCCCAATAAATGTAATTATGTTTTCTCGTTCTCGACAATCACACGCCGTAACTCATTAGCCTCGCGCACATTAGGATCTAATACAACATGTGAATACTGATCCACGGCAAGAGCTGACCACACTCCATTAGATTTCCTAATTCTCGCAAACCTCACTACGCATATAACTGTCGTTTCTGTATAGTACATCAAACGACTAACGATGTCCAGTGCGTGTGACCTCTGCATGACTACAGTTATGGCAGTACCCCTGACAAGGCGGTAATGACATTGAACCATCAACTACAGATCAAATATTAATTTTATACACGACTAAAGAATAATATAATCATTGCTTACCTTTCATTTACTAAATATAAATAAACATTTTGTTTTCTATCCGCAGCATCGATAATCTGTCGCTTGAACAAATTTCCAACATTGGTTACCTTGCCAATCAGATCTGAAAAACACACGAATACAAAAATAGCCGAGTAAACACGGTTACAACGTCAAGTATATATTTACGGTAGTAAATGGACAAACATCATACTTACCAACACTAAAAGCAGGGTCGACGATGCCAGCTTTTATATCCTCAAAGGAACTAAAATTGTACTTGTATTCAGATATTCCATGTGGTAACTTCTTAATAATCGTCGAGGAGTTAACCTGAATTGGCCAGTTGCTGGTATAAGATCGAAATCAACCAAGAGGATCCAATCACCTTCCTGCAAGAGGAGGGGCTGCATGGGAGTAGGGATAATACGAATATCAAACTTCTTTTTCAACGAAGCTTGAATTCGATCACCCTATGACGAAACAATATAAGATAAGATGAGTTATTGTGAATATATAAAATTTTAAAAATTTACAGTAAGCAAAACACGTACAGAACACGAACAAAACCATCAATCAGCGACACTACCTTTTCGTCGATTAAAAGAACTTCCAACGTTTCATCTACACCGTCGAAACCAATAAATACACGGATGATTACACCCATAACGCTATTTTTTTTAATAAGAGGATGTAATTCCGCTACATTCAGCAAACATATGTCGTAATCTCTACGGACCTCGGTATCAGTTGGATAAACATACATGCTTTTGGTTTTGGAGTTGATAATATTTTATCACAAACCTAAGAAGCACAATAGAAGTAGTTACTATACCTATTTATATGTGATCGATGACCAATATAGCCGTCAAACAGGCCGGTTGCAATTATTACTTATTGTTTACTAAGTAGGTCAGCTTTTTATTAACTAAAGGATAATTTATCACAATAAATGTTACCTTATCATCCACAAAAACAAAATCCGTGACACCATCTTCTTCATTCGTACGATCAAACATACGAATAATATATACTCGGATTGCTCTTTTGGTAGACAATGGATGTAACTCTTCCATGGGAAACATACATAAATCGAAACCACCGTGTCTAAAATCCGTTAGATAATAGTTTGCCATTGACATCTATTATTCTATTCTACACAAATCTTTGAAAATATATTAACTACCAAATCTCGAAGTTGTATTTATATACGCAAATTAAACGAATTTAACAATTTTGTTTAATGGGATATTTCCGTTATGACTGAAAACAAAATATTAAGAGTAAACATAATATTTATCATGTTTATTTATATACTTCGTAAATTGCAAATTCGGCTATATATATAAATAAATTAACAACTCAGACTAATTAGAAAACTTAATTCGAATGCAATAACACACCAAAGTGTATCTTTCCGGTTAAAATATTATAGTTATCCTATTTGATAAGAACAATGCATTACAAACATGCATAACAAAACGAAAATAGAAATAAAAATATAAATAATAATAATTCGCCAAATGCGTGATTCCGAAACAAAGTGATTCTATAATAGTTACTAAATATGCTCGAATATTTTGTAGTACACGACATTCAACGCCTTCCGCTGTGGTTTCTGATCTTTATCCGTGATTAGTATCTTCAATCCTGCTCTCGACGTAACTCTAGACACCGCAACATACAACTGACCATGAGTAAAAACTGGTTTTGGAAGATAAACACCAACGTTACCTAACGTCTGTCCCTGGCTCTTGTTAATAGTCATCGCAAAAGCTACGGTGATGGGAAACTGTTTTCGTTTCATCCTGAAAGGATATTTAGCCTCAACCGGCGATACCGAAATCCTAGGGATAATCACAATATTACCAACATTATCGCCTGTTATGATCTTAGCCTCCATGAAATAATTAGCCATCTGCGTAATTATTAGCCTAGTTCCATTACACAGTCCGTTCTTGGCATCGATGTTCCTAAGCAGCATTATAGGTGTTCCTACTTTGAGACGGAGAAGATGTTTTGGGAATCCAGATAGTTTGATGCTATTCAGAAACTCTTCAGTATAAATCATATTACCAGAGCTGTTATCAGAAGACGATTCCTTATTTCGCGATGGCACTTCAGACGCTTCATTAATATCAAAGTTCCTATCAGTGGTATCGATGCTGTCGCAGCTCATATACGTCCTTTCCTCACCTACCATCCATGCAAAACGGGTTTACGTTAATATTACGGTAACGAATAAAAATCTATACTTTTAAATATGCATCAACGAATAATACCTGATAGCTTCGAGAGCATGTAATCATTTATCACGTCCACGTCATCGTTTCGTGGACTCAATATCGCTCGGTCTTGGAAAAACTTAGGATCAGTCTTAGTGGAGAAAGATTGACCGTAAACTGTAGTCACGATAGCGTTAACAGGATCCTCACAGTCGGTGATCAGCAAATCTTCCGGAATATCGATCTCACTCTCTCCGCTATTGTGCGAATTTATATTCCCATCCCCGATATCTAAAATCCATTTCGAAAACTTGGCAAGTTCGACCATCTCACGACTATTGTCCCCAGGGATAAGCCGCATGTTTTGTGTAAGACGCAACACCTTGCACGTAGACCAGAGTGTAGAAGAATTTAAAGTGGCCAAAACTATCTCTACTCTGCCAGCACCGGTGATCACAGGCAATATCTGTCTGAAATCACCACCAAATACGATAACCTTGCCGCCGAATGGTTTATCACATTTTAATATGTCTCGCATCGTTCTGTCAAGCGTTTCGAAACAATCTTTACTCATCATCAATGCCTCATCCCATATTATGAGTTTAGCTTCTTCTATGAGCCCGGCAAGATGCGTACCTCCACTTATCATACATGTAGAAGTCTTGTTCACCATGATAGGGATTGCAAATCGCGAATGTGCTGTACGTCCTCCTTCCAACAACAATGCAGCAATACCACTCGATGCAACATTGAGAACAATATCACCTCTCGATCGCAGAATAGTTCCGAGAAGACTCCACAAATACGTTTTCCCTGTACCTCCAGATCCATAAACGAAGAACATTCCTCCAGAGTTCGACGCAACAGCATTCAAAATTTCATCGTATATCGATCTCTGCTCAGTCGTTATAGTTGTTATTAACCTATCATGCTTCTCTTGTTGTTTAGCACGGACATAGCTTCGCTCGTCACGAATGAGAGGATTTGGACATGAATCGATTACGCAATCATCAAGAAACGGCATAAGCGAAAAAATTTCGAGCGAACTTCCACCTAGGCGCATAAGAGCCTCTATCTCAACCAAAGCATTATTTTTCTCCTGTTCCTCAGTCAGCCTTAGACCTGTCCATTAATAGATGTTTAGGGTTTATCATCGTGTATGATCATTAATCTATATCAGAATACATATGAGATTTCTAAATTATCCATAACTTACTACGATTATTATTGTTGGCAGCCCAGTGTTTTGCTAACATATCTGACGATAAAATCTTCCACGTTGCTTCCCAAACCTTCTCAGGAAATGCAATACTGTTCATCATGAGCATTATTACAAACAATCTTCGAATACTTGGAGCGAGTACCCATCTGTCCGCCTCTCGTATAGCGTCGATGTACTCTTTGTCATCGTCCAATAGGCCGAGTGCATAGCAAACTTCTTTAAACGTTGCGTATGTGACACCTTTCACTGTCTTAATACAATTAAACGAAACCGGGCCTTTAACAATATTGAGCAAGATTCTCAGATAGTAAGCTTCACATGCAGACATGGGCACGTAAGTAATCCTACTCGGAACCAAGCGGAAACCATCAGTAAAGGTTATCGATCCAGTATCTCTATAAAGAAACATAACAAAAATCGTCGTTAAAGAACAAAACTTTAAGGGTATGAATATAAAAAATCGCCTAAACCCTATAGAAGTTGCTCTAGTATCTTTAGCTATAATACATGCGGAGTATATATAGTTTAACAGATATCGAAGTTTGGACTAAAAGGTAAATAATTAAATAAGGATAGATTAAAATGTAAAGATTGAGATAAGGATAGAAACAAATATACGTAACAACCATCCCAAGGCTTTTAAAATTTTACTTTTAGAAATTATCTATATTGGAACAATATAAATTATCGCATCTACTAAACTTTCAATACATGCTATTATCTCTTTCACTAAATCAGTAAACTAAATAATATCTTCACATTTTATTATGTTTGTTTCCCTTGGTATAAGGTTAGGTACATTTTATACAGCCAATATCCCATTACCTGTATTTATATTTATTTTTCGTTAATTACCCAAAATTCATGACTAACAAATCAAACAATGAAAATAAATTATATGTTTATCTAATCAAGATAAGAAAATAATAAAGACAAAACTCACCATTAGAAAATGTCAATGATGAGCCATCTAATAAAACGTGCATACAATATGAATAATAAAACAACGCTAAACTTTAGCTAAATGAAGTAAAAGATAGTGCAATGGTACAATACTGAATTTAGAAAAGATGAAAATCTTCTTTGCGAAACATAGAATTTTCAATATTCTAATTGAAACGAAACTTTAATTTTAACCAAACTATAAATGACAAAATCAAAGGAAATTAAATTTAACTTCAAATGTGAAATGACAACTTATACGTAAACTGAATTAAAAGTACTGAAATGGAAACAAACTCGGAACTAACTGAGGAATCTAGTTGTTATTTGGATTTTTCGACAGAAAACAAACTCTAAAAACATTAGACCACCATTCATTCTACGCCACTCCCCTCATCTTCTCAATATTCTCAATCTTCACCTCTTTTAGAGGTGCTTTCTTGTTCGAGTTTTCCTAGTCCGCCAAACTGCCATCGACCCCGATCTCGTTACATTTTTTGGAAACTGGCTTACTGTCACGTCCCTTCTTCAATAATGACGTCATTGCTGTCCTCTAACATCAAAACACTCTAGACAAAAACAATCGAAATCCAAACGAATGTCAGACAATATATGATGAAAAGGTGCTCTCGGAAAAGGTGATTAGATCTTAAACATGTGAAAGAAGAGCAGTAGTATATATAAGCCAAAAAGAAGTACACCGAAATTTAGGGCTAAGCATGTACTTCCATTATTATTATCGAATTTCATTATCGGTTTAAGTATTATTTACTTATTTTTAGATCCTACAAACATTTTATAGTGGCTTGTGTTAACCACCTTAAACTTTATTAACACTTATTAAATGAACTATAATAGTATAGGAAAAACAAATACACATACCAAGGCCATTTTTTAAATTGAAAAAAGTTGTGCATACAAAGCATTAAGATAGTACTACCAACGATGATGACTGTAATAATCAATGCAGAAGCGACGATTGCTAAGCAACAAATAGTACATAATAGATAGGAACATATAACAGTACCATAACATTTTAGGAAAACATGATAAACAAAATAAAAAGGAGTCCACGAAACTACATAACAGAAGAAAATTAAACAACAGCACTCTCGTTCTTCCTCAAATCCTGGGCTCACGAACGGCGACCAAAGTACCTACATATGAACATACGATTATGGTCACCAGTCAGATGTTATTTTGTATCGACAAAAGAGAATATTCATTCCTTACACGTCTCTGAACTCTTCAACGTCTTTATCATGAGGATCGAAATGGAAATCAGAACGCGATCCGGCAGATGATACCACGATTGAACCATTACGACCTTGGTAATCTATACTCCAAAAACGAAGAACACAAAAAACAACCTCGTTTTTTATCTCCTGGTACTGGTCATAAAAGTTCTTCGCCAAATCTCCCCTCGCAATGCACGGCATAACCGCCTCTCTCCTGACATCGCAATCAATTCTACTATCATACTTCTACAAATATGCTACAAATACACAATTTCATAATAATAAACAATTCTTTAAACTTACTTTGAATCGATGAGTTCAAAACGTAGTTCAGAAATACTATCTCCGTAGGACTCGGCGTACCATTCCTCAACTTGCCCAACTTTATGCACGCAACCAATAACATCTGCATCGAAAAACAAAATCGCTGCATATCATCAAGAATATAATAAACTTAAAGAACCAAAGAGGTTAAACATCAAAAATGTACGAAGACGAACAAAGGATACTTTTATACACTCAGCATACCTATTAGATACTGGCTGTCGATACCTCTAGTAAAGATATCATAAAATCGTGTTGGTCGGAGAAGAAGACCATCTGCTTTCGGTTCGAGTGGTTCAACGATGGTGAATCTAAGCAACTCTATCCTGTACTTATTATCAGTTGTTCGTAGGTATCTTGACTCCTCCAGGACTTTGAATCCCCACAAGACTATCCACCGCCCTTCTTCCAGATTATTTTTAAACAATTCAATCTCACCAGGCATCACCGTTGCAGGTATTTGAACTCCCTACGTGTTTAAACATGCTATGTAATCGATATACATGTTTTAAAAAAATCTAGATTACATGAACAAACACAATATACCTTTTCATCACTAAGTATCATCTCCAGCGTCGTCCCAAAACCCCAGAGTTGATACCACATTCGGACGATTTTGACACCGATTTTCCAACCGAGTGTGAATGGATCTAATTCATAAATTTCATGGAGAGTTGCCATCTTGCTATTATCTATGTCTAGAGTGATAAGCGATTTTGAAATGCAAAGGGAATACATCTACTATATATACTACTTCCATAAATTATTATTTATATCATAATTTCCTTTATTATCAGATACACATAACCAATACACATATTTTCCTTTATTATCAGATACACATAACCAATACACATATTCACAATATACGAAGATATTTTTCAACTGCCAAATCGAACCCGTCAAAGGCACCATTTCCGTGACACTAATTTGGCATTTCAAGAATCTACGCAACTCCTGAATTTCATGACACTATGCATTTACAACATATAAAGGTATACTAA
The DNA here is from genome assembly GCA_026724425.1 of Erythrophleum ivorense. Taxonomy (NCBI): domain Eukaryota; kingdom Viridiplantae; phylum Streptophyta; class Magnoliopsida; order Fabales; family Fabaceae; genus Erythrophleum; species Erythrophleum ivorense. The sequence continues at coordinate 1,745,174 of JAIUCV010000117.1, read as the reverse complement.
AATTTGGTCAAATACATATTCCAGATACTTCAAACTCCTATACTCGCATTCGTCATAACGTTAGATCATATGTCTTAAACGTGAGTTTTGTAAAAATATATATAAATTTTATTGCACGCAATATGTTATCAAACAATCGTAATTGTATGCAAACAGTTCAAATACGAAATTCAAGACATGTGGTAAAAGAGAGGCTGCATATATTATACCGAATCATAATATTGTTACACGACATTAAATCATACTATTCCCTCATAAAGTTGTCTATGTATTTTAACCCGTGAATGTGTATTCTCATCTCCGACACATTTCTGCTATCATCCCAGCAAAACCAATGCGAATGAACGATCGACATAAACTGACAATGATATTCGAGATTACCAGCAAAATCTAATAACCAACTTTATACATTGCATAATCAGGAGAAAATTTATGCCGACTATGCTCATCTTACATGTCATATAACCAGAACATAACTATTCTCAAAACGACAACTGAATACAACCGTAAAAGGAACTATACTAAAATAAAATGAAGCTAAATCCTATGTAAAAGTATTGAGACCAAACCATAAATAAATACGATAAAACCAACACAACACGACCGACAATTTCTGAATCCAAAACTATTCTCATATACAGATTTCTAATAGTAGAACCCGTGAAGCATCTCAAACGGACCAAATCATGGCCACAATAATCCAAGCATATAAAAGACCCCTTTTAATATTGCGTTTAACTCAACACGAAAGATATAACGTGTTTATCGTTACAATACGAAGATATAATAGAAACACCATAACGAAAAAAAATATAAAAAAACCAAATCCCTTATCCAATAAGACGTATAAATCACACCATAGATCACGCATACTTCACCCTTGTCGACGAATCCATACGCGGTTTCTTCCTTCCCAACCTATTTCAATACATATAACTATTTATTTATGCCAAGATTGATCAAATCCAGATTCTAGACGAACAAAGGAAGAGAAAATAATCAAAAACTCAAAAGATAAGTCTATCCATGGTAACCCTAGTACTTTTAGGGGAAATTTCATTAATGATAATCCACGCATAGCAGTCAGCAAAAAGAAAGCAGACTATGAGGAAATATTTCAGATTAGGTTTTCCGCAAGAACGTTTGTGCAGAGCAATCCGAGTTTCAGAACCATCTGGACCTCGTCTTCTGAGTATTCACCTCCCAACTTTGTATCTATATAGCATCAAACAGAGAATCACTTCTCCAGCAATCACAAAATCTATAATTCAAATCTTACATTTTACGATGGTGTAGTCAATCCATACCGTGTTCCTTGGCTAGTTATAGATAAGGATTGAGCAACTAAAATTTCTTTAAACAGACCTGCTGTATCTATTAGCTTATCAAAACAGCACTTGGTCGAAACTAAAGATCTAGCATTCATGTCTTACATGATAACAAACAAAGATATCAAAAGCCATCAAATAAAGGTCACAAACCATGTATGAGTAACCAGCAGATTAGCGTATCTTATCAGCATCAAGTATCCAGCTAATTACTCCAAGCTCTGCACACAAACATTACATTTGAAAAGAGAAAAAACAAAAAAAACAATAATATGATGAAGCAGAGAGAGACCAACGTTTAAGACACAAACCTGCAAGTTTGTCCAAAGAGATAAACTCCTAAGGATCCTTGTGATGAGGAAGTCTCTAATCCTCTTCGCTATCATCCATGTACCAAGCCTCAATCACTCCTTATCTTCCATCCTAAGTAGAAACAAACAACATTGAGAACTAATCATTGAATTCAATTAGCTACAGAAACTACAATAGTACTAATAGAGAAAATGTTCTGAAGCAAATCAAATTAGAAAAAATGTTAACTAATCTCCAGAGATGAGGCACCCTAAAATCCTATATGAAATATGAATTAAAGTGCTTGCAAGATTATCAAAAAGAAGTAGCTATAAACGAATCAACCTAATCATAATTTTACTAAATAATAAATTTACCTTTGATTATGATTATTCCTTGCGTCGTCCTCTCTCACTCCAAAGAATATGAAGCCGGTTACGATGAACAAATCAAATACAGGTCACAATATAATTTAAGGACTACTAATTTTTCTGTTTTGATTTTAAGGGCCAGGTTGCTCCCTCGGTATGACTATTTTTCTTCACGATCTATAAGAAAAAACAAAATATTAAATTCCAATAAAATTAACGAACAACAAAAAACCTACAATCTTTATAATTAAAAGGAGTTCTCAAAGATGTAGTGGAGAAAGGAAACGAACCTACAAACTTTGATTTTTTCGGTGTGGCTTAATGGCTATCAACAACGTTAGGTGGAAGCATACATTTTCCCATATCCTTAGATGGATTCAAAAGCACTGTATTTATAAGAACACATCGTTAGATTTGTATGAGAGATGACAAAAACTATTTATATAAAAATAGAGCACAGCAAGAAAACAGCTAAACCTAAGCAACCAAAAAAAAGAAAACTCACGTAACCAATATGAGAGATTCATAAATATTCATAGGAAAAGTAATTTAGGAGACATCGAGAAACAGAACATATCAAACGTATCGAGAAACACACAAAACTTAAAAGAATTAATGAATATTTTAATAAATCAAGACAAAATATTACCCACCAGAATTATCTATCGAAATCATATTCTCTTCTTCTTCAATCATTCGACTTGTCTCAAACACACAAAATCATGATTCTGTACTTTTTCCATGTTCATCGTTGATCATATACCCAAAACAAAATAACGAATAAAAGAATAATGTTCATGTAAACTGAAAATCAGTGTTATCAAATCAAAGGAAAGCAAATTGTTTTAAAAGAGAAGAAGCAAACATATCAAAACAAAAAGATCATCGAGTATACTCGTACCTAAATTTATGTAATGGTTTTGATGGGGAAGTTGATATTCGTTTGACTGTTCTTTTCTTACGATCTGAAGGGGAAAAAACAAACCAATTTCATGTTAGATTCTGACAAAACAAAAAAAGAACAACAAAGAAACCTAAATTTGCACAAAAACCTAAAAGAAAGCATAGCAAGAAAAGGTACATGTAAACCCTAGAACAATAACCGAAAATATAAACGACGACCAATATGAGAGATGGGAATAGTATTTATAGCAAATATTATTTAGGTCTGCGTTTTGAATTTTCTCTTTTTAAATCTATGAGAATGCTCAAGAGAACCGAATATTCATTTTTATTATTAGATACCGAATTTTAATAATCCCATAAACATAGATATGAATCTATCATCTTCAACAAATTGGAAGTTATCCTTTTAGGATTTATTTATTTGGAATATACGAATTTATCTCCTAACCAACAAACAAAGGAAATCTTCTTTTTTCTTTAATTCTAATTATTCTTTAATCAAACGTATTAACAGAAAGACGTAATTAGACACGCTAATCTTCGTATTCATTAAGGGCAAGAGGGTAATCATTAGTGAGGACGATTCTGGTGCGTTTTTACTTCGCAAATAATAGTATAGATTTACTATTGCGAATGAAAATTTAAGATAATCAAACTAAACTGAAAAATCAGAAATAAGAAAGATGCGTTTCATTCTAATTAGCCATTACTAATCCATAGCGTTTTGATCATGAAAGCAAAAATCCAAGATAAGATAAACCAGAAAACAAACCATAGAGTCATAAAGGTGGGAAACGCAAAATGAGATATTGCATCTTAAGCAAACAAAGTGTGCACCACTTCACTCACAAAGCCTGTTTTCAAAACCACAAATTCCATTTCTTTGCGCTTCAAAGCTTTAAACCTTTCTTCAATCTTCTTCTTCACCTCCACTGGCACCAAACTCCATCCTTTCTTCACATATTCTTCACTAACTCCAAAACTAGCAAACGATTCAAGAACGAAAGAATTCATAACCAAATCTGTTTCTACCTTGGCCCATTTCGCTTTCACGGAGGTTGTTGTGGCCTCTTCACTAAGCCGCTTACACTTCGTCTTTGGTAACGCTGAAGCAGCAGTAGTAACAGTAGAATGCTGCTCGCTTTCACATTCCGATTCAGTGTCAGTCTCCGAATCAGAACCTTGCATTGCGTCGGGGACAAGAGCGGAAGTAGTTTGTTGATTCTTGGCTTCGTTGGAAACGAAGGGAAGCTGTAGGGTTTAGTGATTATAGAGTAGAAGATCTCCCATTTATAATTAACACAAAGCGTCTTTTGGAATTTCATATTTTGATTAAAATTAAAACAAAATAATTAATGATAATAATAAAGTACTCTTTTCGATTAACGCAAGTGGTCTTTTGGAATTCCCGTTTTTGATTAATGTGTCTCCTGGTGTGTATTAATGAAAGATTTAAGAACGTTTTTAAATTTGGGGTATACAATTGAAATCTTTAACACACATACTGACATATCTTTAACCCTCGTCGTTATCATCTGAGAGTTCAGAAAAAAATAAAGTAACGACCAGTTAATATTACAGAAAAATAAACATATAAATTACAAGAAATGAAACCGAAAAAGCTGATGATTAAGAACTTAGTCAGTAGTACTCATATCATGTAACATCAATTTTTGAAACTTTTCAGTTTTTTTTCTTACCACAGTGAGTAGTGGAAGAAGGTGCATAAAACCGGAGAGTACTGCACAAACGTAACCTAACCGTTCCGTTCCTGCCGCAATAATCGTTATAATTGGAATAACCACGTTAACAACCACAACCACGGCTATTGTTTGGTTCTGAGAAATAAAAAAAAATGCACGAGGTTTAGTGTCGATATAAAACTAATTAAAAAAAAAAAAACTTTATATATAGAACAAACAGTTTAGCTAAAATATAACTTACGCGTTTAGGCCCGTAAAGTATGAAAGTACCCACAAAAAAGCCTTGAGCAATGACACCAATTCCATTAATACCATGCATAGACGAAAGCTTGACCGGTGATGCACCCGTCGTACGTCGATAGCGTCGTGTTCAGCAACATACAGACGTATTGGACATAACTGAGACCCTCCGTGGATCTAGTAGTCCTCCAAATCTTCAAAAACGTCGTGCTAGCTAAACGTACATTTATAAATTACAATTAAATATCAGATATATCTCTTGCATATATATCAACTATCAGTTAAACTTTATGTACGTATATAATTTAGAGTATACTACCACGCCGGAGAGACAACGAAAAAACCCGAGAAGAGTATTCCTGCATGCAATCAATACAAGAGAAGGAAAAGGGTTATATCTATACCCTTTATGATGCATAACTGAAATATAATAGAAGAAAAACTCTAACCTAACCATCCGGTGACAACTCCGATGATATATGCATCCAGCGAAATGTTTGACGAGAGATAGCTTTTTTTTTTTTTTTTTTTTTTTGATGCTAAAATTATAAAGAGACGATGAGAGATAGCTAGCGCAATACATGCCAATATATAGGGAGATAAATTTTTACCTGCTACTTTCTACAAGTGCCGTGTTAGAGTTTTACGTCTACGTTTCATCCATAAACTTGAAAGTTGTGTATTAATTCGTGAGAAAACAAGAAATTTGAATTCAGATTTAGACGAAAGTAGCTATTAACACTGCTGTTTAAGAGACCTACTTTTCATTTTTCAAAGTAATACTATTCTGAGAAAGAGGTGAGTGCGTGCCAGGAATCCGATGTAGAACACATGCATGAATCTCCCATCCACCATCGATCCTACGGTCACTATTTTAACTCCGAATTCACATTAGTTATTGATAACAAATTCATGATCAAGTGAAGATAATGAGTGATGATGATGAAGATTGTGTTGATTCTTTAATGGATGTATCTCAAGAAGCCATTTTGATATTTAAGGGTAAATAAATTGTACAAAGGAAAAAAAAACATTATTTACAAATCACAGATTTGATCATATGATAACCAAAAATACTGTGTTATGAACAGAGGAATATGAATCATATGAAATGTTGATTAAACTGAATTAGTACTAATTTTATGTAATTGATCCAAATAATATTAAAATAAACTGAAACTAATGTGATGATCTTTCATAAACGGACAAATTAGAATTCAACTGCCGTGACAGAAAAGAAAGATACAATTCAACTAACTATGCAAACATTGAACAAATAAGAATATTGGGGAGTAAGCCAAATTATTTGTGATTCTTGGTGGCCAAGTCTTTTTTCATCAATATAATAAACTCGCTTTCTCTTCTCTTTCCTCTTCATCTCATACACTTTTCTCTCAAAACTCTCCCAAATATTTACTTCTGCATCTCAAAACTATCCCAATATGGATATGAAATCCAAATGTAGTTCGCAAATTCCTCTTCTTGGATGTGTCATGGACGTTCTTTTTCTACTGTTTACGTCATCCAGGTCATCGATTTCTAGTGATGCAGGCAAAGAAATTGTTGATACTGCGATCGCAGGGAATCTGGCAGCTCATGAACATTTCAGACAGCTACAGTGTACGAAGCTTGGTTAAATAGCCCTAATGTAAATAACCTCTTAGGTTTTTTCAACATTCGAAAGATAAGAAAAACATCTATAGTCTAAATACTGTGTAATAGCTTGTAATATAACGTATATAGTATCAAAGAAATAGATGTCCTTTTTTGTAATAGAAAGAACAAGTATAACCTGCATATGATTTTTAAAGTAAGGCCTTCTCGACTTATGGCATTTGTGCAGAGTAACAATTACTAAGCCTTTCTCTTCTATCTAATACCAATGAAAATAGAAAAGAAATTTACTATTGCTAATGAAAATATAAGAGAATCAAACTAAACTGAAAAATTGAATGCCCACATAGACTTTAATCCAAGGAAAAAAGAAAGATGTGTTTCATTCTAATAGCGTTTTAAACATAAAAGCAAAAAATCCAAGATAAGATAAAACCAGAAAGCAAACCACACAAAATAAAAATAAAACATGGAAACAAACCATAGAGTCATAAAGATTGGAAACACAAAATGAGATATTGCATCTCAACCAAACAAAGTTTGCGTCACTTCACCCACAAAGTCAGATTTCATAACAGCAAGTTTAATTTCTTTGCGCATCAAAACTTTATACTTTTCTTCAATCTTCTTCTTCGTCTCCACTGGCACCAAACTCCATTTTTCCTTCACACATTCTTCATCAAATCCAAAACTCGCAATCGATCCAAAAACGAAAGATTTCTCAACCCAATTTGTTTCTTCCTTGGCCCGTTTCGCTTTGACGGAGGTTGTTGTGGCCTCTTCACTAAGCCGCTTACACTTCGTCTTTGGTAACGCTGAAGCAGCAGTAGTCTCTGAATGCTGCTCGCTTTCAGATTCCGATTCAGTGTCATTCTCTGAATCAGAACCTTGCATTGCGGCGGCGACAAGAGCGGAAGGAGTTTGTTGATTCTTGGCTTCGATGGAAACGAAGGAAAGCTGTAGGGTTTAGTTTAGTGATTATAGAATAGATCGAAGACTCCCATTTATAATTAACACAAAGCGTCTTTTGGAATTTCCTATTTTGATTAAAATTAAAACAAAATAATTAACGATAATACTAATAAAGTACTCTTTTCGATAAACGCATGCAAGTGGTCTTTTGGAATTCCCCTTTTTGATTAATGTGTTTCCTGGTGTGTATTAATGAAGGATTTAAGAACGTTTTGAAATTTGGGGTATACAGTTGAAATATCTTTATAATATTTTTAGTTTAATTTTTTAGTCAATTACTATACTAGTTTTTTTTTTTTTAAATAAACATTGGTAAATGAATTCCAAGTGGGCGGAATATATTTTACATACAAAACCTACCAACATTTAAATTTAGAAGATAACCTGTTACAGACAAAAAACAAAAACATTTAAAAGATCCAAATAAATGTTTAGTTTATATTTTGGATTATCGAAATTTCTGATTTGGATCATTGTTTATGTGATAATGTGCTGAAAAACGGTAAAATGTGGAGTTTGATCGCTGATTATTCACAATTAAATGGATGACTAATTGAAATTTTCAAAATTGATAGAGGGCTTGATTTGAGTTTCCATGTGTCTTCTATGACCTGTTTTCATCTTCCCATGTGTAGATATGATTCTGTGTTTGTGTTTGGACTTGTGTTAATTGATGAATTAGAATGTTGTAGGCATGATGATACATTGGTCTTGTTTTTTTTTTTGCATAGGTAACATTTTTTTATAGACATAGGTAACAACATGTGGGATAAGTCTTACTTTTGAATGTAGTGAAAGATCAATTTTTGAGTAAAAGTGCCAATATTTTTGATATTTTTGTTCTGTCTTTTCGTTACTTTCTTCATGGTGGATTGTGAAATTTCTTGTTTTGTTGATTGCAGCCAAGACTGATGTCAATGTGGGCTTCACTCACAAGCTTTGTACTTCTTTAATGAATCTCTGCTCCAATGAATCAAACACTTCCTTCTTTTCTCTATCTCTCTACTCTAAAGTTATATGTATGTATAAGAAAGGTATGCAATTAGATTAAAACTCATCACTATACATTTTCGGAAGAACAACAGAGGTTGTTTGCTTTAATGATTACAAAACAAAATCTCAAGAAACTATATATAAGAAATGAAAATTCAGATGAAAACAGTTACTTTCACATCGAATGGCAATAGAGCAAATCAGTGTTTTCCGAGATCATTGGTCTTGGCGCTTTGTTGAACGAACTCTGAAGCTGAATGTGCACAAGAAAATGATCCACAAAGCTAGATTGTTTTTTCTTTTTTTTTTCCTTTGCTTTGATGATACCGCGATGAAGAAACACTAAGTACAACACTTCTTTGTACCTGTAAATGATAAATGTCGACAAGATTTTATAAAGATGAACATGGATAAGATTTTTGATGTGTAAGTGTAGAGATTCACGGTTTTAGCGGTGAATCTGAAGAAGAACAAAAGAGAAGAAATATAGAGGAAGAGCAATGGCGATCCAGCTATAAACGAGAGTCGTGAGAGTTAGAGAGATTAGATTCATCAACTTGAATCCAAGGAGAGTGGCGTCGATCAGTATGGGCTACAAGTTGTATCAAAGCGTAGGTTGGCTACGCAAAAGAATACGAAGATGATTCAGAATCAAAGCAAGATAGGAGGAAGAGATTGCAACTTACCGAATTGGTGAAAACGATGAATGAGAAGTTTCACGGTACTAGGGTGAAGCGAAGACAAGTTCTCTTGGATTAGATCAACCAAAACTTAATCCAATTAACTCATGAAGTGTTCTCGATCCTTGACTCGTCTTTAAAACATTGAATAAGTTGTAGCTTGTTTCTTTCACAATCAACTTTGTTCATCTTTTGTCTATGAAGATTTCTTCCATACTTTGTTATTGGTTTATGGTTTTGCTTATCTGCAAGAAACAAAGGAAACCGGTTACTAATCATCATGGATCCTACTCCATGCAGATTTGAGATGGACAAGTTCGATGAAAAAGAGGATGTTGGCCTTTGGAAGTACAAGGCAATGGGACAGCTAGAGAAATATATAGGGTTTGGCATCAGTTCTCAGAGAAGGTTCGACTTTGTATGTAGACTCAGATTAACAAAAATAATGTTTTAAGCCAAAGTTATATTTAAGAAAGGTTTAGAAGGACATTCGAGTTAATATTGAGAAAAGTCATGCATGAGGATACCGATACGACCCTTGGAATGGGGAAAGCTTTGGAGAGTGACTACAAAAAAAAAGTCACTACCAAACAGGATTTATCTCAAGTAGGTTGGCAAGTAAAAAAAAATAATACTTAAAAAACTTTAAAGAAAATTGAAATTAAATGACAGATTGACCAGTAAAAAAAAAACTTAAATTTTACAGTTTCCAAATAGGAAATCAAATATGAAAAAATTTGGAAACAGTTAATTTATAAGGGTAATATTTTATTAGAAATGATAAAAAAAATCGAAATATGCCATTGGATATTATCTGTATTTAAATATTTCTCAAGATTTCGGGCTACAATATTCAGATTTCAGAGCTCAGTTTAGAAAACTTTCGAAATTAACAGAAGAAAGAAAAAAAAATGAAATATAATTGCCATCTGAATAAGATGTTATCAAATTAAGAGATTTTATTCTTCTTTTCTTTTTAGGTTATATTTTATGAAAATTAGAAATAGTGGATATTATTTGTATATAATATAATATATTTCCTAAGATTTCGGCCTATCTATAGATATTCAAATGTCAGTTTAGAAAAGTTTCAAAATTAACAGAAGAAAGAAAAAAAAATGAAATATAGTTGCCATCTGAATCAATTGTTATCAAATTAGGAGATTTTATTCTTTTTTTCTTTATAGGTTTTCTTTTTATGTAATTCGTTTCAAAAATTGAAAGACGCTCTCCCAACACCCGCCTCTTCTCATCTCGTCTCCCTCTTCTTTATATTTCCTCACTTTCTTTCTTTCTCTCCCAACACCCGCATCTTCTCTCTCTCTCTCTCTCACTCCTTTTATCTCTTTTCATTTCTCTCTTACAATGGCTCAGTATCCCTGCAACGAAGAGGGAGTGTGCATGCGATGCAACGTGAAGCCTCAGGAGGAGACTGAGTGTCTCTCGTGCAGCACTTGCGGTACGCCTTGGCACGTGTCATGTCTCACGTCCCCTCCCGAAACCCTAGAATCCACTCGAGAGTGGGAGTGCCCCGACTGCTCCGGCGAGGTTGATCTCGTCCCGGTTTCCGGAATCGCCGGAACTGAATCCGGCGGCTCAGTCCTTGTAGCAGCGATCCGTGCGATCGAGGCCGATGAGTCGTTGACGGAGGCACAGAAAGATAAGAAGAGGCAGCAGTTGCTGAGTGGTAAATCTGATGAGGAAGAAGACAAGAAAAACAACCAAGGGGACAATTCCGGTGAAGATGTTGATGTTTTAGCTGCTCTTCGAGATAATTTCTGCTGTTCCATCTGCCTCCAGTTGCCTGAAAGGCCAGTCACGGTTTGTTCTCTCTCTCTCTCACTCACTATCACTCTGGATCTTGCTCTCTCTTTACTCACTCATAGATTATGCCTCTTATGGAATCGCCAGAACTTTAATCTTTTTTTTTTTTGGACGTTTATGTTCTCATTCACTTATTAGGGCTTGCTTGGGGTTTAGAGATGTTCAAAGTAAACAATATTACTTTGATAACTTAAATCCGTTATCCTTGCTTGGGGTTATTAATTACACTTTTGCTTTCATAAAATCTCTCAAAGTATACACACAAAGCTTAACTTCTTTTTGTTCATGTTCTCCTGATTTTTTCATAAGTCAAAATCTGAGACATTTAATTTTTCGAAAAAGTCACTGTTAGCTCTTAAAATAAAAGTCCTCAGCAAACCTAGCCTTAATTTAATAAATTCCGCTCTTAAAATCCCGAAACTGAGTTTCGTGATACTTTAAATCCAGCTGTAAAACACTTATACTTTATTTCTTGAATCGGTAATTACAGGAATGAGACCCTGATTGTGTCATTAGTACTTTCTCGTTTATCCAGTTTCTGTATATTTTGACAAGAATGAAGATTAATAATTAACTAGTGCTAATGGATATATTATGTACATGCCATTGCAGACTCCGTGTGGCCACAATTTCTGCCTAAAATGTTTTGAGAAATGGGTTGGGAAAAAGAAGTTTGAATGTGCGAAATGCCGGAGTGCAATCCCAAGGAAAATGGCGAACGACCCTCGCATCAACGCTTCACTAGTCTCTGCGATTCGTTTGGCTAGGGTTGCAAAATCTGCTCATGTGGGGAATGCCAAAGTGTTTCACTTAGTCAGCAACAAGAACCGTCCTGACAAGGCTTTCACAACTGAGCGGGCTAAGAAAACAGGCAAGGCAAATGCTGCTTGTGGCAGGATTTATGTGACAATACCACCTGATCACTTTGGTCCTATTCCAGCTGAGAATGATCCAACTAGGAACCAAGGTGTTTTAGTTGGAGAGATTTGGGCAGACAGACTTGATTGTAAGCAGTGGGGAGCTCATTTCCAGCACGTTGCTGGGATTTCTGGGCAATCACAGTATGGAGCGCAGTCTGTGGCACTCTCTGGAGGTTATAAGGATGACGAGGATCATGGAGAATGGTTTCTCTACACCGGAAGGTTTGCTTCTTTTTTTTTAACTTACAATAGGAGTTGTCAATTCTGTCTTTTGTCTTTGCCATGAATAAGTGTGAATGTGTCTTGTAGTGGAGGAAGAGATCTAAGTGGCAACAAAAGAACGAACGAGGTTCAGTCTTCTGACCAGAACTTTACAAAGTCAAACGAAGCTCTTAGAATTAGTTGCAAAATGGGATATCCTGTCCGAGTTGTCAGGTTAGCTCAACATCTCTCTCTCTTTTTGCAGTCTTTCTTCAGTTTTCATTGAAATGGAATGATTTTTTATACTTTTCAGAAAGTTGTCTGAGTTTCTTTCTTCATGCTTACAAAATTATCAGGTCTCACAAGGAGAAGCGTTCTGCCTATGCCCCTGGAGAGAAAGGAGTGAGATATGATGGGGTTTACAGGATTGAGAAGTGTTGGAGAAAAGTTGGAATACAGGTTCAAATAAAGCTAGCTGTTCTTTGTCATGCAGAGCTGGATTTTCTTTCTAGACCCTAATCTTTTTTTTTTTTTTTTTTTTTTTTTTTTTTTTTTTTTTTTTTTTTTTTTTTTTTTTAGGGTACTTATATGGTCTGTCGTTACCTATTTGTTAGATGTGACAATGAGCCAGCTCCATGGACCAGGTTTTGATTTATTTTATTTTTTAAAGCGTCATTGTGTGTTGATAGTTTGTTATTGCTCACCGTTGAATTATACTCTGCAGTGATGAGCATGGTGATCGTCCAAGACCTTTGCCTAATATTCCAGAGCTTAACAAGGCCACTGACTTGTTTGAAAGAAAAGAAAGTCCATCATGGGATTTTGATGTAAGCACAACCTCTCTTTCTTTTCTCTTTTTTCGTAAGTCATGATATATTACTTGAGACACAAGAAAGTAACCTACTACATTCACTTGTTCAGGAATCCGAGGGTCGTTGGAAGTGGATGAAGCCTCCACCTGCTAGCAGAAAGTCAGTGGAAGCTTTGGGTCCTGAAGAGAGGAAGAGGACGATGAAAGCCATAAAGGTGGCACAAAACTCCACTATGAGGGAAAAACTTCTGAAAGGTCTGCTTGTCCGTTTATGTGCATGTTTGTTGTTATTTTTAAAAGGGTCCTATGCACATCTAAATTGTGGTTTGGTTTGTTTTTTTTTTCTTTTTTTGTTGACACAGAATTTAGTTGCTCAATCTGTCGCGAAGTGATGAGTTCTCCAGTGACAACGCCTTGTGCTCATAACTTTTGCAAGGCATGCTTGGAAGCTACATTTGCTGGGGTAACACAGTTGCGAGAGAGAAGCAGAGGCGGTCGCATACTACGTGCACAGAAAAACGTCATGAAGTGCCCTTGTTGCCCAACTGACATTTCCGACTTTCTTCAGAACCCACAGGTTAATAATCATAATTTTGAAACCATATCGTTTCTTCTCTGTATTGTGTTGTGGGGAAGAGTTTATAACATCATTTTTATAAACTAGTAAGAAATATTTGAGTTCATTGTTGCATGTCATAAATTACTTGGGGCTGACATAAAGTTTGTGTGATAAACAAACAGGTGAACAGAGAAGTGATGGCTGTGATAGAGACGCTGAAGAAGAAAGTGGAGGAGCCTGTCCCAAAGGTAGAAGCTGGAGAAAGCTCTGGAAACACAAGTGACGAAAACAACTCTGAAGAAGAATCTCTGATGGTTGTGTCTGAAGATGAGCCACCAACTAAAAGGATGAAACTCGACACTGAGCAAGGAGCAGTTACTGCGACTGTTTAGGTCTTTTTATGCAATATTTGTCATAAATATTAGAAGAGTCCTTTTACTATAAACATGAACTCTCTCTCTCTCTCTCTCTCTCTCTCTCTCTCTCTCTCTCTCTCTCTCTCTCTCTCTCTCTCTCTCTCTCTCTCTCTCTCTCTCTCTCTCTCTCTCTCTCTCTCCTCATCTCTCTCTGTCTCTCTCTTTTGGTTTGTAATATTCCGTACGTAAACAGTTGTGGAACGTACCTATCTAAACCACTTATGTAATAGTCTTTCATCTCCATCTGAACCACATTCTTCTTGAATTGATTCGCCTCCTCACGCTGCAAATCAAATCCACTCTTATAAATTGAATCCCTCTCTTCACAAACCTTACTTAACTCTTCTCCTCAACCTCTACCTTATGCATCAGATCATTAGCCTCTCTTTTCAACTCCCTAATCTAACACTCTCTATCACTCTTCTCCTTAACCAACCCATCTCTACTCCAACACTTATTTCCTTGATTCCGCTCTCAACAAACCCATAATCAGAGATGCATTTCAAGCTTCAACATGAATTTTTCGTGGTTTATTTTGTCCTGAATATTAAATGAATAAATATATACTGAATGGTAAATATCTTATATCTAACCTTCTGTATAAAGAAATTCCAATAAGATTCTATTACACCACTAATTGATATTGATAAAATTCATCTATTTACGTCTGATGACGTTAGAGGTTGATAGGAAAGCTTGGAAATGTAAAAACCTAAAAGTATGTAGCTAGAACAGTGCATATGTACAGAGAGCTCATGATCAAAACACAAACTCTCCACCTTTTTGTGTGAAAATCAAATAGTTTATGTATTTATCTAACAAACCAATCATATAATTTATCTTCTTTAATGTGTTTGCTAGCTGGTGTATTAATGAAAATGTTCATAATATTTTTTTTCTTTTCAATAATTTAATAATATCCGAAATTGAATTCCAAGTCGGAGGAATAAAATTTAAAAACAAAACCAAACAACACCTAAATTTACCACTATATACGAAACAAATAAACTGTTATATGAAGATCGCGTGATTTTATATGCGAATGTGAAGAAGGATGATTACAGAGGATCTAACAAGCAACGCTTGTGTATTGCCGTTGCCGCTGCTGCCATTGCGAATGTTACTTCTTCTTTTGTTTTACAGTTTTTCATATATCATGTATATGCAACTCATGATGATCTTCTTTCTCAGAAAAATAAAAAACAAAAAAACAAACTTATGGTTATCTATATAACTAATTTCTCCAACAGCATTCTTCATATATCTATTTCAAGAAAATATTCTATTGAATATAAATTTCAAGCGTTTATTTTCCAAATCAGTTATTTTGATTAACCTTTCCTCTATTTCAGTGATGTTATTTAAAGGAAAATATTTACGAAAAGAATTGATTTGAGAAAAGATTCATGAGCTTTATGAGAAAGTTGTCTCGAGGATTATGATATGTAGCCAGTAGCATGAAGTTTTTTATGGGGGAAATTAAAACCAACCATGATGGAAAGTTTGACTTTTACGCTGCGTTTTGACGCATCTATAGCTAGTTGACTTGCATTGCATGCCGTTTAGAGAAAAAAAGAAAATCATGTATGTTGGGAAGAGCAATGTGTGTGACGTTTTTAATTCCTTTTCCCAAATGTATATTCCACTGCCGGGCTTCGAACCCGGAACAAGTTGAGGAAAGAGCAAGTTGTTTAACCGGTGTGCTACAGTGGAGCTTCCGCTAATCTTTAGCTTTAACTCTATATAACATATAAAATTGTATATTGACAACTAGGCTTGAGCCAGGTGTATATCTACATTTGCAAGTTTGAAAATGTTCACTTTTGAGTTTTATTTTAAGGAACTGTAAATATCAGTTATGTCGAATTTGGACAAATACATAACTAAATTAGTTCTTGATTCAAATGTGAGAATGTTTAATATGGATAAGGTCACCAATATATGTGCAATGTGCTTCAAGATAGTTGTTAGCTATTATATTTTTGTGTGTGTTAATTTTCGGTTTGCTTCTGCAGTTTGGAATCAATCTAAGGTGAAACACAGAGTATGGATCATGGAGAAGAATAAAGACATATCGAAAACCCTTTTAATTTGAGAAACATTTATAATGTTTTTTCAAACCATTATGATAGGGCAGATGTTGATGGGCTCGAAGATATGCTAAAGGACGAAGAAGAAGTTGATGATGATAAGGCATATGTTGATGGGCTCGGAAATGTGGTTGAAGAAGAAGAAAGAAGAAGAAGATAATGATAATGTGCTCGTAATTATGCTTGAAGAAGAAAAAGATGCTGATAAGCCCACTCAACAATAGCATCCACAGATTCATCTTCCTCTTCAATGTCAAGATTCAGAGAGCATAAACAACCAGCTTGTAATCATGGAAGATGACTGTGTTAACCTAGATGCAATCTATTGGGCCTATTGGGCTCCCGTACATATTAGTTTATATGTGTTTAAACTAGGTTTAAGAGATGTACTCTAATCACTTTGTATATAAGGCATTGCCTTCATATCATATCAAATAAGAAAACCCTTTACACTACTAAGGTTTGTTGTTATGGTATCAGAGCCTTAACCTAACTTCTTCACGGTTATTGCTTTCGATTTTGAGATATCAAATTTCCACTTAAGAGATCTATCTCTGTATTTTTTTACCTCTTCTCTTTGACCTAGTTTTCATTGCTCACTTCTATCAACGAATTCTTCTTTACAATGAGTATTGAATCTGCTCGTGTTCTCAACATCACAATCTCGCCGAACAATTTCCTCTTACGACTTGACAACCGGTGATAACCCCGGTTCTCTCATATCCAAGCCGCTTTCCTAACTACGATACATGGGCTACCAATCTGCGCTTGGCCCTTAAGGTGAGAAAGAAATTTGGTTTTGTCGATGGCTCTATCCCGGAGCCGGATACAAGTTCTATTGACTATGAGGATTGGACTGCTAACAATGCTCTGGTCACTTCATGGATGAAACTTACCATTGATGACAATCTCACACCGTCACTCAGTCATATTGACGATGCTCAAGAGATGTGGACACACATTCAAAAACGTTTTGGCGTCAAGAATGGACAACGTGTTCAACGTATCAAACAAGAGTTAGCCAACTGTAGACAGAAAGGGTTGGCCATCGAAGCGTACTACGAAAAACTTACGCAGATATGAAGAAGCTTAGCCGACTACCAAAGTGCTAAGACAATGGACGAGGTTCGGAAAGAACGTGAGGAAGACAAACTACACCAATTCCTCATGGGTCTCGATGAATCTGTATATGGAGCTGTTAAATCTGCTCTTTTGTCACGTGTTCCTTTGTCTTCACTTGATGAGGCATATAATACTCTTTCACAAGACAAGATATCCAAACTTGTTGGAAGAATGCATGAGGAATGTATTGAAGGTGTGAGTTTTGCGGTTCAAACGCTCTCGCGTGGTGTACCAGATAACAGGGGTAACGGTCAGATCGTGTGTACCTACTGTGGCAAAACAGGTCACCTTGCTGAAATTTTTTTTCGTAAAATCGGTTACCCACCTTGGTTTGGCGAAAAGAATAAAAGTAAATTTGGTTCGGCTTATTCTCGTGGGCCGACAAATAATGGAGCTGCTCGTATGACTCCAGCATCTCCAAACACTACTCCTAAGGATCGTATAGCTGACTCTGCTCGCTTGAATCATGTCACCACTGCTCATGATGGTTCCGTGCCTGCATATGCGAACCTTACTGCCGCTGATCGAGTGGGAATAAGTGGACTCAATGATCACCAATGGAAAACGTTGGTACGTATGCTCGAGGAACGCAAACCCGAGGAACATAAACCTGCTGCATCTGAACGTCTTACGGGTATGTATGTTCTTGAATCTTGGATCACTGATACAGGAGCTTCGAATCATATGACGGGAAGCATTGAGTTTCTGACTGAAATTTTTGATATGGTACCTATGTTGATAAAATTACCCGATGGAAGATTCACTACTTCTTCTAAACGTGGGAAAGTACAGTTGGGGTCTACACTATGTCTTCGTGATGTCTTCTTTGTTGATGGATTACGTTGTCACCTTATTTCGGTATCACAGTTGACCAGAGATAGTGGGTGTATCTTCCAGATTACTAACAGACTTTGTGTTGTTCAGGACCGCATCATCACGAGGACGCTGATTGGAGCGGGTGAACAACATAATGGGCTGTATTCCTTTAGAGGAGTGGCTGCTGCTGCGGTGGTGCAAGGGACAAGTATAAACTCGGCGAATCTCTGGCATTGTCGTCTGGGACATCCTTCCTCTAAGGCTTTGGAAATGTTGGAGCTTTCTGATTTAAGTAGTAGTATTTTTGATTCCAAGACTTGTGATATTTGTTTAAGAGCAAAACAAACAAGAGAAAGTTTTTCTTTGAGTATTAATAAAACGAGCTCAGCTTTTGAGATGATTCATTGCGATCTTTGGGGGCCATACAGAACAACATCTATTTGTGGATCTAAGTATTTCTTAACCATTGTCGACGACTACTCTAGAGCTGTTTGGGTTTATCTGTTACCTTCCAAACAAACAGCACCACAACACATCAAGAATTTTGTTGCACTTGTTGAACAGCAATTCATGAGTCAAGTCAAGATTCTCCGTAGTGACAATGGATCTGAGTTTGTATGCTTAGCTGACTTTTTCGCACAAAAAGGAATCATTCATGAGACCTCTTGCGTTGGAACCCCACAACAGAATGGTCGCGTCGAACGTAAGCATCGACATATCTTAAACGTTGCTCGTGCGCTTCGTTTTCAAGCTCATCTCCCTACTGAATTTTGGAGCTATTGTGCTCTTACAGCAGCTTATCTAATCAATCGGACTCCAACAAAGCTTCTGAAAGGGAAGACTCCCTTTGAACTCATCTATCAACGTCCTCCCCAAACAACACCTAAATTTAGCACTATATACTAAACAAATAAACTGCTACGAAGATCGCATGATTTTAAATGCGAATTTGAAGAAGGATGATTCCAGAGTGGATCCTCTGTTAACAAGCAACGCTTCTATATATTGCCGTTGCTGCCCTGCCATTGCCGAATGTTACTTCTTCTTTTGTTTTATAGTTTTTCCATAAGTTACTTTATTGTAATTTTATTATTTTATGCACATGCACTTTATATGTAACTGTACCATTTCTTTTATAAAAAAGATTAGATGTTAAAAAAAAAAAAAAAAAAAAAAAAACTGCTATGATTAGGGTAAAGTTAGTCGAGGGTTTACAAACATAAGGCTTTGTTTTGCAATTTTTCCAAACAATCTCGAGAAAGCTAGGGTTTATCATTTTGTGAGTTTCCTTTTATGTATCCCTTTGTACATCGTTGAACTTCCGTTATATCGACCGAGGATCAGAAGTTCAAAAAAAGAATAAATAAAAAGATGATAACAAGCGAAACAGAGAATCACGAAGAAGACGAGACAATGAACATCAAGGTCAACCAAATATCCGAGAAGTCTGATAGAATCTCTCCAATTGTCGCTTATTTCTCTTCAGGATACGATCCTTGTTCGGAAAATCAAAAATCCGACTACAGGGTTACGGTTTACAAGCATAAACATTAAGTCGAAGAAGAGGTTTCAGGTTGTTGTAAGCCCGCAAGGCTCAACCGTGGAGTTTGTGGGCTCCAGTTGCACCGGCGAGCAAGCAACTAGACAGACTTGTATGTATACACTAGGTGTTCTTGATAAAGAGACTCAGACATTAAAGATTCTACCAATTGCTCACAATAATGTTGCAATAATCGAAAAATTGTTCTAATTAATGAGGTTGAAAACAAAGTTTCTTAATCACTATATTGCATAACCTAGTGATAAATTTCTATATTGCTAAATCTAGTGATAAATTTCTTGATCTAATGATAATTCTAGTTTGAGAGTATTGTTATGAAAAAAAAATATATCAGATGATTTTTAAGAGTTGACCATTTGGTTTGTGTCACTAAAATAATAATAGCTTCCGTTATTTTTTGGATAAAACAATAATAGCTTCCTTTAAAGGATCCTGATTTGAAGTGTTGGTTACAATTGCAGATATTCAGATTGGAGCCAAGAGGTAAACCTGAAAAAGCTTCAACAAGTGAGCTCATCACAGAACTTAGCGAAGGAGAACTACGGGAAAAAAAAGGAAGAACTTACCGAACTTTATGGTACACAGAAGGTTATTAATAAGGTATGCGTACTCTATTTTTTCTTTTTAAATATTAGCTTCACTTGCTTGTGCTCTGAGCCAGCCAACATCAGTCTTATTGGTATCATTACATGTATAAGGCTGCAACATTCATAGCAATAGTTTAGTCCCTGATCAGTACCTATTTAGAATGCCATATTAAGATTGTTGAGAGATTTATATGTTAGTATGATAATGTGCTTTCTCTATGCAGGACAAGAAGAAACGCGCTTTAAACCTAGGAGATGATCATGAGGCTCTTAAGGTCCTTGATGAGAAACTTAACGAAGTATATGTTAAGAAAAAAACTCTTTATGAAAACAAAAATTCAACTATTGCTCGCAACAATCCTCCTTATGATGCTTCTGCGACGAATCCAAGTAAAGCTTATCCTATAGAAAAGATCATCGCAAAGGGAGAATGGGACTTTCTTCAAGATATTTACTTGCTTCTTCAGCAAGAAACTGGAGTAGCCGCAACCAATGCTTACCCTTTATTTGTGCAAAACAGATTGTACAGGTTCCGAGATATGAAGGTAACATTTTCTTTTATCCTTTTCTTGGAATAAGACATACATGGCAAGTCTTTCATTAATTTGTGTATTTGCAGGACGACACTGAGAAGCAGAGGGTTTCTTGTTTCTTATCACTCTTAACCCATTTTGTTAAGTTTAAGGACATGAACTCAATGGTTGGTTTCGATTCGGCTAAGGACCATAGGTTTCCGGGAATCATTTGTCAGAAATGTAAGAGTTTGTTCAAGGATCATGAATCGGACAAGATACCTATTGACAAGATCAACCTTCTGATAAGGTACGTTCTTGTGCTCTCCCTTCACGTGGATAAGTTCAAGACCGACCCCGAAGACATAGCTAAAGATCTGAGGGTGAGCAAAGTTGATGTGAGGAAGCAATTTGTGAACCTTGGCTGCAAATTCGAGCGTGACAAGACAGTTTTGTTAGCGACCTTACCTGTCCCTCTCGAGTTCCCGCAGGTTATGCGGAAGAGGAGACGATAGATGGGAAGACACACAAGAGTTATGTATTTTGATAGATTTTGTTTTAGGGTTAATGACACAATAACTTCACCTATATGATGTTTTGGCTTTTTACAAGATAACCTATTCTAACAATCCATAAATGTTTAAACACACCTGAAAAACGCTTTTGGGGGATCATATCTCTTCTTCATAACTATTCATTTTATCTTTCATAATGTGGATATGCAATAGCTTGTAACCATGGTGAGATTGCTCCAAGATATATTAAGTACATATTTTCTCTAGGTATGTTTGTTATATGAAGTAGGACTCTTTTGTAATAGAAAAAAATCAGTAGAATCTACAACATACATCCTTTTGTTTCTAGAATGCTCTATAATAACTCAATAACTCTTGT
This sequence comes from Erythrophleum ivorense, assembly GCA_026724425.1. Lineage (NCBI taxonomy): Eukaryota > Viridiplantae > Streptophyta > Magnoliopsida > Fabales > Fabaceae > Erythrophleum > Erythrophleum ivorense. The sequence continues at coordinate 1,723,763 of JAIUCV010000117.1, read as the reverse complement.
GTGGAATGATCGAAAGAATCAAAGATATGGAGTGGGTCGGATAACTATATTTGATCAGCAGTATCACTAATTAAATACAATTTCTGTCCATCACTGATCATATCAATGTCTGTGATACGACCTTCTTCTTTTGATAATATTACAAAGGAGGCTTCATCCGATAGCCCCAGCTCTTGCGCAGCGGTTACTACTAGTTTCTGAACATCGCTCGGGATCCAAACCACAACTCCATGCTTTTTACAACGCTCCTCTTTTGCCTCGTGCGGGTGGAATGGAAAGACCGTGCATTTTCGCCTCTCACTTCTCTCTGTTTTCAACAATTCAAAGGTTACAAGATCCATTTTTGAGTTATATTTCCTGATGGGAAGAGTTCGAGTACCTTGTAGTTCATGAGAGCTTGAAGGGTAGATAGATGACTGAGCCGTTTTTGCATCTTCTAGTAGCTTAATCAGTTTCTTGTTTCCGCACATTCGAGCTTCGTCAAGCGGAGAGTTTCCCCAACTTCAAAGATAAGAATGTTGAAGTTTATTAAGTTTAATTTTTAAGCAATTTGATGATTCTTTTGGTATGAATTTTACCGGTCTTTAGCGATGACACTAGCTCCTGCTTCAACCAACATCTTAGCCATCAAGTATAAGCCTTCAGAAGCAGCGACATGAAGTGGCGTTCTGTGATCATAATCTTCACTGTTTGGATCCATACCGCTTGAGAGCAATCTCTTGAGAAAGTCAGAGTCTCCTTTAACAATAGCCGTGCAAAGGAAGTTACCCGAATCTTCTAGGGCAAAGGAGGCTCCTTCTTTCACAAGCAAACTAATCACTCTGTCTTGCCCTGCTTTCACAGCCTCTAACAATGGCGTGTTCCCGAACTTATCTGCACAAATATATGACCAAGAGCGTAAACATAACACAAAATAACATTTTCCTATTATATCAAACTTACATTCTACCTTTTAGGTTGATATCGACACCTTCTTGAATAAGAAACAATGTAATGTCATCGTATCCCCTAGATGCTGCAAGATGCTGCATATGAAGAAGGAGACATTTTACAGATTAAAACAAGAATGTTCCGTGGCGAAGAAGCAAGATAAGCGAATAAACATACAAGCGGTGATCTTCCATCGTAATCTGTTTTGTTAGGATCGGCTCCTGCGCGGATTAAGCTTTTAAGATGGTAGATATCTCCTTGGAAAGCTGCACTGTTTACTCTCAATGCAAGTTCTGCTTCTTGTTTCCCAATGTGAATCATAATGTCAGACTCTAACTTCTTTACCCTCTCATTCGATTCCTTCCCCTGCCAAGAAACCGCGATCAAGTTGCTAAATAATTTCTCTATATGTATCATCGAATTCAATGTAAAGAAACGGTTCTAAAAAGGAGTACCTCCATAAGATTGTCCAAGATTTTGCGTCCGTCTTGGAAATAAATCTCGAGGATGTTGGAGAAAGACTGTTTATCGAGGCGTAAAAGATGGCATAAATCACAAACCCTAACTGTGAAAGGTTGAGAGATGTTGCAAATGATGGAGATATCTCCAAAAGAAGCGTGAGGCCCAAGAAACGTCACACTCTCTTCTGTTCCATCTGTTCTTGTAACAAGAGCTTCCTACAAAAATCCACAAAAATTTTACAAAGTGGGAGACGTATATAAAAGAGGCAAAGACACACGAACAATCAAATGCAATGAGATTTGACTTACAAGTAAGCCTTCACAGACGAAATACAAATGATCCACGACATTTCCTTGCTCTGTGATTACTTCTCCTGGAAGAAAATACTCTTCATGGAGCCTTATCACTATCTGATTAATAAACTCTGATGAGCAGCCTTTGAAGAGAGGGATTTTCTCAATGTAAGGCATGTACAACAATTGCGCAATCTGCAAAGAAACTAAACCTTCTCAACTCCCAACATCGAAAAGATTATGACCAAAAAGTACAATACTCACTGTTAATGAAAAAACAATATATTTATTAGGGTACCTTGGCGCGGATCGAAGCTGGGATGTCTTGAAGCGTGACAGTGTCAGTGTAGTTACTATCGTACTGCAATCTCACATGACGTGTTATCTGGCCACGAATGTCTCTCCCGAGTTTTTTGCGGTTCATGAAACTTATAAGCTCATTCATTTTATCTCTAAATCTCTCTGTGTTTGATCCTTTCACAATCAAAGCAGTGATGTTACCAATCAGGTAGGCCCCGAGAACCATATCGAGCGAAACATATATCATTACGAATATCATTTCTCTTAGATTCACCGCGTGTATGTCCCCATAACCTGAAGCAAAAGAAATAAGATCACACATCAATCTCTTTGTGATAAATAATGAAAAATGATTATCATCAAAATCGAGTTTTTGTTTTCGTTTTACCGACAGTGGCCATAGTGACAATGGCGAAGTAGAGAGACGTGATGTAACGTTTCCAGAGATCGATTTGTCGGAAATTCTCGTAGCTATAGTCTCCTAATTTCAGGCTACCGATCCAAGTGTAACCCTCGTTCTCAGGAGGAAGAGTGGTGGCCAAGTAATAGAAGATGCAAGCAGCAGTGTGAGTACAATAGACTTCGACGAAAACGAGCTTCAAGATTCTAGTGAAGAGATAGTTGACTCTTGTGTCTTTCTCAAGCCTATGAAAAAAACCAGTCACTTTGCGTACACGAAACAGTCTTATCCACAATATGTACCTCACCAGTTCATGTTTCCCTGACACCTGCAAACAAGAAAACATCTCAAGACTCAAAAGATTATTATTATTATACAAATTTAAAGTTTGGAACCAAACTCTTAAGCGTAAATTAAATATAATATTAGTTAAATTAATTATTTTAATTATGTTTTACCTAAAAATCCAAGCTAACTAAACTAAAATTGCAAAGTAGAAATGAATCAAACTTAATTACATATAGTTTTTAATTTAGTTTTAATTTCTAAAAACTTGATAAAACCAAAACTAAGTAAACCAAAATTGAACCAAACCAACTACAAATGGTTATATTTGGTTCAAGTTTCTAAAAATCCAATAGAACCGGAAACAAATTGAACCCAAACCAAACCGTAAATCAGATTTTCCACATTTGACAAAGACATACTGTAATAACTTATATATATAAAAAAAAAAATTATTTTGATTATGTTTTTCCTAAAAATCCAAGCTAACCAAACTTTAATTGCAAACTAGAAAAATGAATCAAACTTCATCACAGATAAATTTTATTTCAAATTTAGTTTCTAGAAACTCGATAAAACCAAAAGCTAAATAATCCAAAATTGGACCAAAGCAATTACAAATGGTTATCTTTGGTTCAAGTTTCTAAAAATCCAATATAACGGGGTAACAAATTGAACCCAAATCAAACCGTAAACCAGATTTTCCACATTTGACAAAGACAGAGTACTTTTTTTAAAAAGATTTCAGTTAATGCTAGAGAGCTAAGATTAAAAATACCTTGTAGATAAGATCCCATGGAAAACAACTGACGAAATCCAAGAAAAAATGCGACTTCAAGTACCTAAGAAACATAATGCAAAAAGACAAAGTTTTCCTCTAATGAAAAAACCATAGAAAGCACAAATCCAGAAATGTTTGTCAATGTCCACAACTTACCTGATAGCAATATGTGTTGGTTTGTAGTCGGTCCGGTAAGTCTGACCGTCGCGGAATGCGACAAAAAACTGAAGAACAATATCGACCAAGAAAGCGATCTGACCAACAATGTCGAGTACAAAGAGATTTTCGGGAAGACCACGGAAGAAACCAAACTCCATGGGAGTGAACAAAGATGAGTATATTGCCCAAACCAATATAAACATTTCCCATGCCTTGTACCACCTGGTAAAATTTTCTCCAATTCTTATTAGTTTCATGTCTTATCAAAAGATTTTTGAAAATGTATACTTGATCTGTGATCTATCTCACTTAATCGGTAAATGGATCAAATTGGTAATGTAGCTAATTAAACATAGGCGTGCAAGTTACAAACGTTTAAAAATTTAATTTGTTCGCTGGATTTAGTTGGATATACATTTTTTTACTAGTAAGTTGGATAATTTTATTAGTTTATACTTTATAATATTGTTATTTTCTGCTTTTATTAAGAGTTTTGAAAGAACAGGTGAATGATTTTCCACGTGTGGCCTCTTGTTACGGCATCTATGGTGGAACCAAAATTTATAATCCGATCTTCGTTGTCTCTTTCACAACACATGTAATTACTGTTATACCCCTATAATTTATAAAATATTTTGAAGTGAGTGTAACAGCATTTTCTATAGTGGGGTTCAAGTTAACGTAGGATTTCTATTTAAAGAAAAATTGATGTTATTTAAAATTTAAATTACAAACAGGTCGGCTATAAAGAAAACAAATGATTTTTCATAAACATGAGGTGGAAAAAAAAAAGTAAGAAAATGGGAGGTGTCCCAGCAAAATAAAATAGAATATGAAGAATATCTACAACAAAATCACCTAATTAATTTGCATCTAAAATTGACTTTCGATTTCGATTACCGTGCCAAACATAATTCATCTAATTATTTTGAAGGCCTTCGATCCTAAATCTTATAGGAGTAGTTGTTTCACAAAAATTCTTTAAAAAAAACTTTGGTTCATACTTAAAATAGGCAGAGACTACTACGCTAATAATAAGGTACCAAATAAAATAGCCACAAGGCAAATTGTGAATAAAATATCAAAGTATTTTACTAAAAAGAAGAAGATATTTTGAGACTTTAACTAAAGTTATCACGTCTCTTTTCTAATAAGCCAATAGAAACTCTGTATGTGCGTGAAATGACATGTAGAGAATTTAAAACAAAAAGATAAGAATATGAGGAAGTGTCCCACAAAAAAATAAAAAGTAAAATCAAATGAAATCTACAACAAAATCACTTCCGAATAAAATTGCATCCAAAGTTTTTTTTTTTGTGTAAAAATTGCATCTAAAGTTGACTTCCGAATAATGTGAAAAAGATTATTCATCGAACTCCTGAATTTTATTGTTTAAAGAAAATCTTCAATCATACAATCTCATTTTTTTCAACATCAACCTTACTCTTGTACTGTTTATATAAAATCTTCAATCTTATAAGCTTATTTTTTCAACATCAACCTCAACTTATAAGTACTAAAAAAAATACATTCCTTAAAATAAAAATAGACAGAGACTACATTACTATTAATAAATAAATAAAAAAGTTAAACTGACGGAGACAAATATTATAAAGTGGTATGTTGGATAAGATTTTTTAATTTAAAAACAAAAAAGAGATATTTTCCAGATTTCTAGTAAGGTGTTATCTACGTTTTTATCAGCCAATAAAAATCTAAATGACATTTATTTAGAGAATTAATTAAAGAAAAAACAAATTACTAATTTCTCTGCACTGTGTAAAAGAGCGAGAAGATAAGAGAAGAGAAGAAATCACCTGTTTTTGGGATGTATGATGAATCGGTGATCCTTATGGTCACTGGAGTCAATTATCCGATGCTCGGAGGAATCTAGCCACCGAAACGTATCGGCCAGGCTGAATTTACCTCCTCGCGATGAAACGTCGCCATTTAACTCCTCTTCCTCGTCTATACTCTCTTGCCGTCGCCGGAGATGCCCCATCATCTTTTTTACTCGAATCGATCGGATTTCTTAATTTGATCAATTCTCAGGCGATTTCAAAAACTCCCAGTTAAATCGGGAATCTCAAATCCTAAACCGGAAACTTCGATTCGATCTCTTTTTTGTAGTTGAAAACCTCGAAATGGCTTTAGATGAAAGACTCTGTGAGGTAAAAAAGGCGGGAAGATCACGAGAGCTGCTGCTTCGTCTTCTTCTTTTATGTTTATCTGTGTTTTTTCTTCGTTTTATTTGCTTCGTCTTCTTCCTCGTCACGTTAAAGGTGTTAATTATTGATTTTGTTGGGAAGAGCGTTATCGAGAAACTGCGTTTAAAAGAAAAGAAAAAAAATACGGCTTGGGTTTGGGTTGTATTAAAAACATAACGTCTTGTCTTGTCTAGAGGAATCGAATTATATAGGGCATCAGAACATGTCGATACATACCCACGACAATTACTTGCCATATTTGCTATATTTACAACCCACTTTACCTTTTTCAATTTTCTTTAAAATCAATCCGTGACCTGTCTGACAAGTACTTAAAAAATTAACTATTTGCAAATAACCTGCTACCCTGTTACGTTTGTTGTGTTATTGGACTAGATCCGGTGAAATTAGAAAAAAATAAAGTTAGAAAATCTGATAACAATTATTATGGATTTGGGTTTAATAAACATTTGGGTTATATATTTGGGTTTTAAACAATATTAAACGCGACGGGTCAAAACAGGGCAAATATAAAAATAAAAATTACGACTAGATATTTGCCCCTCACTTGCAAATAATAACATTTTCCGACTTGTTATAAACGTGTACTTGCTTTGACAAAGCAGGTAAGGGGCAGGTCACATGTTTTGAGCAAGTAACGGATATTTATGCCCAGGCCTATCGATACATAACATTGTTTTTATAAGATAAGACTAATCTACTGGTTTTGGCTAATTAATATATTTATTAGAGATAACACTAGGTTCCAACTGGTAAAATCTAAAATTGCGGAATCGTAGAAAGAAAATGTATGTGGATTCGAATAAATGGGAAAGGTTTCATTTTATTACATATTTATGACATGACTATATGATGTTGTTGTGTCTCTCATGGTTATATATTATATGAAACTCTCTTCAGATTTATTTTTCTATTTCGAAAAATTTGGAAGCACCCTGGAAACACAATTTTAAAAAACTTCAGTTGAGAAGGACAACATTAGTAACAATTCTGTTATAGAAATGTGATTGGAACTTATCCTTTTATATGAAACATTGTATGATAAAGTAAATAATTTAGAAACGTACGAATATATTTTGTATTTGCTTAATTTCTTAAGAACGTATAGTAGTGTCCAAATAAATTCATAAAACTTTGTACTTAGTAAAACACCTAAGGAGCTACCCAAACAACATATAAGATGTAGAAATCGTAGAAATCAGTAGCCCAATCTCCCTATATTCTAAGTAGTAGTAAACAAGTAAACAACAACTCAAATAAACAACATCGCAAAATATAATCTTAGGATCTGAGTTTAAAATACTAAAAACGGGGATAAATTAAACTAATCTATCACAAACACCCTCATATTCCTTCTCAAATTTATTAGTTATATCACTCATGAGGTTTACCAAATTAGATTAAACATATTAATTATTATGTCTGCGTAATGTAAAAGATAATATACAATACAAATGTAAGTTTTGTTGCTGACTTGCTGTGTGTCAATTCAAAGCTCGGATTAGTAACACGTAAACCTAAACAAATCGTCAAATTATAGTTTCCAACTTAATTATTCCACGTGTTTAAGACCAGAACAGTATATGTATTCATTACCCATTTTCTGATTATAAAATACAGTGTTTAAATTAGACGGCGTTGAGATGTTAAACAGTCATCATTTTTGGAAGATTTTTGTTTTTCTATCTAAAATATATAGGGGTGTATTGAAAGTGGGATTTGGAGTGATTTAGAGTGATTTGATTTTTAGTGAGTTTTTAGATGATTTTGTGTGAATAATAGAAGTTCAAGTGATTTGAGTTAAAGTATTCTAAAATCCCACCTAAAACCGTGTGATTTGAAATATCTTATTTTTAACAAGGAAATCTCCCCAAATCATTCTAGAATCAAATCTTTCTTTTAAAATCCACTTTTAAAAATATTTCTAATAACAGTGGATTTGAAAGTGGATTTTAAAATCACAAGTTCAATAACACTGGATTTTAAAAGAGTTTTTAGAATTCAAGTTTGAATAACACTGAATTTGTCATTTTAATACAAATCACCGACAGTGTTGAAACGGACGACGTTGGCAAAATAAAAATAAAATTTCTAGAAAATAATTCACTGCCGTCTCTTGGTTGACTGGGGTTTGGTCTTCTATACTTCTGTTGTATGTGTGATCTATTTGGGCTGATGCGTTCTTACTTGTTGTTCTATCATTGGATGATGCAAAATTAACCGAGCACTAACAAAGAAAGTGATTTTACTGAACTTGTTTATTATTCTCGATGAAAACCATACAAGGGAGATACATGGTCTTATATATAGAAGGGAGGAAGGTGCTAGAAGAAAGATAACATTTACAGAGCCTTAGCTAGCAATCTTATCTCAATTGCACAGCTGTCTTGGTCTTCCTCATTTCCTGCAACTGAGAGAACAGAGAATCTATTTGAACAAGGCATCTTTTCTTTCTCTGTTTTAACGGCTCCAATGTCTTTTGTCTTCTTCTTCTTTACGTGAACGGGCTTCGTTACGGAGCTCCTTGTGACATGGGCTTCAGCCTTGGGCTTCTCACTTACATTCCCCCTCAAACTCTGCATAGGAGGTTCTGCTATGCCGAGTTTGCTCCTCAAGGCGGTAAACGGTCTTTTTGGAAAAGATTTTGTGAAGATGTCCGCCAGTTGCTCTGCTGCTGGAACATGTTGTGTCTCAATGAGTCCCAAGGCTACCTGTTCCCGAATATAGTGATAATCTGTATCAAAATGTTTAGACCTGCTGTGCAAGGCTGGATTGGTGCTCAAGTAAACTGCAGACAGATTGTCACACTTTAGCACCGTTGGTTCCTTCTGCTCAATACACAGATCCCGCAGAAGAAACGACAGCCACGTTATTTCTTGAGCAGTGGCAGTTAAGGCCCTGTATTCAGCTTCGGTGGATGACTTGGAGACTGTTTGTTGTCTTTTTGCCGACCAAGATATCAGATTCGAACCCAGCATTGTACAGAAGCCTGAAGTGGACCTCCTAGTCTCCTTACAACCGGCATAATCACTGTCACAGAAGGCATGCAGACGAAGCTCTCTGTCCTTCTTGATATGCAGGCCCATGTGAACTGTCCCCTTGACGTACCGTAGGACGCGTTTGAGAAGGCTGTAATCAGACATAGTCGGCAAATGCATTCTTTGGCATACAAAGTTGACTGCAAACTGAATGTCAGGGCGAGTGATTGTAAGATATTGAAGCTTCCCTGCTAAACTCCTGAAGTACGTTGGCTCTGGAAATGGTTCTGAGTCGAGAGAATCCAATTGCAGAGGTAATGGTGTCGGCATTGGTTTACAATCCGACATTGACGCTTGGTGTAGTATGTCCGTTGCATAAGCTGTTTGATGCAAAAACATTCCTCCCTCATAAGATTGAATCTCCACACCAAGAAAATAGTGAGGCTTGCCAAGATCCTTCATCGAAAAACGTTTATTCAAGCAATCAAGAAGATCTTGTAGCAGAGCTGCATCGTTACCTGTGAGTAACATGTCGTCTACATACAGAAGTAGTGCCATTGATTTGCCATCTCGGTAGAATGTGAACAGAGAAGGATCAGCCTTACTGCAGACAAAACCATAATCGATGATATAGTTGCTGAAAGTATCAAACCAGGCCCTTGGCGCCTGTTTTAAACCGTATAAGGCTTTAGTCAATTTGCATACATGATCTGGCTTGTTAGGATCTTCAAAGCCAGCTGGTTGGAACATGTAAACAGGTTCTTTCAACTCTCCATGTAGAAAAGCATTAGACACGTCCAACTGCTTAATAGGCCAATCTTTAGCTGTAGCTACATCCAATATCATCCTAATGGTGGCTGTTCGAACTACTGGACTGAAGGTTTCCAGGTAGTCTAATCCCTCTTCTTGATCATACCCTTTAGCCACCAGTCTGGCCTTTAGTTTGTTCAACTCTCCACTCGGCTGTAATTTTGGTGTGAAAATCCATTTGTTATCCAGGACATTCATCTCCTCTGTTCTGGGCACAAGTGACCAAGTGTTGAGTATGTGAATCCTTCCCATTTCATCCATCACCGCTAGATTCCAACCCGGGTGTCTCATTGCTTCTGCAATGTTTTTAGGTGTGACAGGGACTGACTTTGAGGTGAGAAATGCATAACGAGGATTGGGCTTGTGTATTCCCACTTTAGACCTTGTAGTCATAGGATGAAGATGTGCAGCCGGAGGTTCCTCACCATCGTCTGACCCCGAGTCGTGATTCTCAGAGATAACATCTGAGTTACTATCATCATTATCAACCGCAGCAGGAGGTGCAGGTACAGGGAGAGTTGGTAAAACTCTTGGTACTTGGGTCTGAGGTGCTTGAGTTGGTGTTGGAGTGGCTGTAGAAGATTGCCAAGCCTTCAGTAAGTTGCTGTGATATCTTGGCACTAATGATTCATACTGATCTTTGAAAGGAAACTTCTCTTCATCAAAGATTACATGCCTGCAGATATATATCTTCCCTGTTGGTGGATACAAACATCTATAGCCTTTGTATTTGGAGCTATAGCCAACGAAGACACATTGAAGCGACCGAGGTTCGAGTTTGTGATCAGCTACTGGTCTCAGGTAAGGATAACACGCAGACCCAAACTGGCGCATCGTAACAACGGTAACTCAGCTCAAATCTAGAGATTTGTAATAAATCTCTAGAGACCTGACTTCTTGGGTTGATGAACTTAATCAAAATCAACACAAGGCTCTTGAATTGATGACATAATCGAATCAATGCAAGGCTTTAGAGAAAACTCTAGTTTATTGTCTTTCAAAAACTGAATGTTAAAGCCAACTTACAACGCTATATATAGGACTTAAGAGGCGGTTCATAATAACCTAACTCTTGTAAAAATAGGAAAATCTAATAAAAGGAAATCAAACAAGAAAAGGAAATCTAATAAAAGCAGACATGGGAGACTAGCGAAGGTATCATGATGCTGCATCAGGTCCCCCGGGGTTAGGAGGATTCGACCGCGAATCAGGAACCGGGTCTGGCGGAGCATAACGAGACAGATAGCGTACGTTGAAGACATCAGAAGTGTTGATGTGTGCAGGAAGTTGTAAGCGGTACGCATTATCATTAATCCGCTCCAAGACGGTAAGAGGGCCTATCTTCTTAGCCGTAAGCTTGTTGTATGCATGAGATGGCATGCGATCTTTAGTGAGAAATGCCCAGACAAGATCACCGGGTTCAAAGACCACACGACGGCGGTGTGAATCAGCAGCAGCCTTATACTTTGAAGAAGATGACTCGAGATTGCTGATAACTTGACTATGAATGCGATGAATGTTGTCGACAAAATCATCGGCGACACCATGAAGGCGGGTTCGGTCCGGCAGAGTAGTTAAATCCAGAGGACAACGAGGGAGGAGACCATAAACGACCTGAAAGGGACTGAAGCCCGATCTCCGATTGAGGGAATGATTGTGAGCAAATTCTGCTTGAGGAAGCTTAGAATCCCAAGTCTTGATAGAATCTCCCACCAGACAGCGAAGTAAGTTGCCCAACGACCTATTAGTTACCTCTGTTTGACCATCCGTTTGAGGATGATAAGCTGAACTCATGTCTAAACTAGTACCCAACATCTTCCAGAGAGATCGCCAAAAATGACCCAAAAACCGAGAATCTCGATCGGAAACTATAGAAGTGGGCAACCCATGGAGTTTGTAGATCTCGCGAAAGAACATAGTTGCAACCTGGAGGGCATCTGTCGTTTTTTTACATGGAACGAAATGCACCATTTTGGAAAATCTATCCACGACGACGAAGATGGAATCGAAGCCGCGTTGTGTACGTGGAAGACCCATGACAAAATCCATACTGATGTCGGACCACGGCTGGGTCGGGATTGGTAACGGGAGCTAGAGACCGGCGTTTGTGGCATGTCCTTTCGACGTTTGGCAAATTGGACAGCATTCCACAAAACGCTCAACATCACGCCGTAAACTTGGCCAAAAATACGAGTGAGACAGCAAATGTAGAGTTCGGTCGCGGCCGACATGTCCTTCATTATGAAGTTCAGAAATTAGTTGAAGCCGGAGACTGCAATCTGGAATGCAGAGCCGGTCACCACGAAAAATAAACCCATCATGAAGTGTGAAATCACGAGAACGACCAGCCTGAATGTCAAGGAGGATCCGAGCGAAGAAATCGTCAGAGACGTACATATCGGAAAAAGCTGCAAAACCTGGAACCGAGGTGTGAAGAATGGCGAGTAAAGAATGGCGACGGCTCAGCGCATCAGCCACCCGGTTTGAAACACCGGACGTGTGTTTTATAACAAACGTGAATTGTTGCAAGTAAGACACCCACGCTGCATGTCGAGCTGAGACTTTATCTTGACTGCTGAGGTGTTTTAACGCATCGTGATCGGTAAAGAGAACAAATTCTTTATGGTAAAGATAATGCCTCCAATGTTTGATTGCTTGCACCACGGCGTAAAACTCCACATCGTAAGTACTATAACGCAGGCGAGCACCTGCCAACTTTTCACTGAAGAAGGCGATTGGCCGGTTATGTTGACTCAAGACAGCACCAATTCCTAGTTTAGAAGCATCACAATGGAGTTCAAAAACTTGAGTAAAATCGGGGAGAGCCAAAACAGGGGCTGTAACCAACTTGGTCTTAATGGTCTCAAACGCTGCAGATGCCTCGGGTGTCCAAGTAAAGAGACCATCGCGACGAATGCAATCAGTGAGAGGTGCCATTAGACTACTAAATTGTGGTACAAATCGTCGATAAAACGAGGCCAGGCCATGAAAGCTTCGTGTTGCAGATAATGTAGTCGGAGTAGGCCAAGATTTGATCGCCTCAACTTTTCCTGGATCGACGGCGAGCCCTTCTGCGGAGACGATGTAGCCAAGGAAGTGAACTTGAGAAGAACCAAATTCACACTTCTTTAGCGTAGCAAATAGCTGATCGCGACGAAGGACAAGGAGCACCTCTTTTAAGTGAGCAAGATGATCGGCTAGTGACATGCTGAATATGAGAATATCGTCAAAGTACACCACCACGAATTTACCAATAAAGGGTCGCAGAGATTGGTTCATAACACGCATAAAGGTGCTTGGTGCATTGGATAATCCAAAAGGCATGACAAGCCATTCAAAAAGACCTAACCGAGTTTTAAACGCCGTTTTCCACTCGTCTCCTGGGCGAATGCGGATCTGATGGTATCCACTTCGAAGATCTAGCTTAGAGAAAATCGTTGCAGTACCAATTTGGTCCAAAAGATCGTCGAGACGCGGTATGGGAAATCTATAGCGCACCGTAATTTTGTTTATTGCGCGGCTATCGACACACATTCTCCATGAGCCATCTTTCTTTGGTATAAGCAAAGCGGGGACTGCACACGGACTCAGACTTTCACGTAAGTATCCTTTGACAACAAGATCCTCAACTTGTCGCCGAAGCTCCTCATGCTCACTAGGACTCATGCGGTAATGAGCTCGATTAGGAAGTATAGCATCGGGGACTAGATCAATACGATGTTGAATATCTCGGAGAGGAGGAAGGCCGGGGGGAAGTTCGTTGGGGAAAACGTCCTGAAACTCGTCCAGAAGACCTCTAAAGTAATCTGGAATGGAGGGGACAGAGGCTGCGGTCGAAGAGTTGATTAAGATCAGAACGCGTCTCTCTTCTCTGAGTACATGCTCAAAAGGTTTGCGTTGGAGAATTAAGACAGGGGCTGAGGACGTGCTCTGTTTCTCAGGCAGAGATGGTTGAAGCGTGAAAGTACGATCATTGTAACGGAAGCTGTAGGTGTTGAGATATCCATCGTGCTGGACGCGACGATCAAATATCCAAGGACGCCCTAAAAGTAGGTGGCAAGCGTCCATCGGTGCTACATCACAGTGAATTTGATCTTTGAAAGTACCTCCTACGGAAAAAGATATAAGAGCACGACGAGTAATCATCACATCCGTTTTCTTATCCAACCAGGCGAGTTTGTAGGGGCAAGGATGAAGTTCCGTTGAGAGTTTGAGTTTATTGACAACATCTTCAGCAACCACGTTTTCGCTACTTCCGGAGTCAATAATAAATGTGCAAACTTTGCCTGCAATAGTACATTTGGAGTGGAACAGATTATGGCGTTGAGGGTGAGCATCAACATGGCGAGGAGCGAGACACACACGGCGAACCATCAGGCAGGGTCCTGTATCGGCGACAAGATCCATGGTTTCTTCAATAGTGTCTGGTACGTCCTCGTCGTATATTACTTCCACATCGTTGCCGGCAGTATCAAGGAGAAGACCCCTGCGATTTCGTTTAGGACAAGCTGACTGACGGTGTCCGATTTCTCCGCAAGCGAAACAACGAAGAGATGATGGACGCTGTGCTGTCTTATCCGTGTAAGGGACGATGGCAGTATCAGGTGGGTGTGGAAGCGGGTCATCGGGCGGAGTAGAATTCAGTTGGTGAACAGGGCTAGGCGGACGAGAAGTAGTCCAAGAAAAATTTCCTCGCGTTTGCGATTCAATGGTGAGTGCTTGCTGGTGAGCTTCTGACAACGTCAATGGATTAAATAAGTTGATGGTGTGTTGAATTTGTTGACGAAGACCGGCAGTGAATCGAGCAACTAATTGACATTCGGAATCTTGAATGTCGACGCGAGTAAGCAGCAAGAAAAATTCTGTTGAGTAATCAGCGACAGAACGAGTTCCCTGGCGGACGTGATGAAGACGCTGGAACTTGATCTGCTCGTAATTATAGGGTAAGAATGTTTTCTTGAGCTTGGATTTCAACTTGTCCCATGACAAGATTTTAGGCTTGCCCAGGCGAGCGCGAGTCGATTTCAATTGTGTCCACCATGCTGCTGCTCGGTTGCGAAACCGCATTGTGAGAACAGGAACACATCGGTCCATTGGTGCTCGTTTGAATTCTAGGATTTCTTCAACGGTGACAATCCAATCGAGAAGTTCCTCGGCTGAAGAATTTCCATGGAATTCTGGGATCTCTGTTTTAAATCCAGATTCCCAGTAAAAATCTGCATTAACGCCTGGACCAGCATCACGAGCAAGTGTGCGGTTATTAAAGAGAGGAGCAAAAGGATTATCAGCGAACTGGTTCTCATCTCCATCGTCTTCTCCCGCGGGTTCGTCAAGGTGAACAGCGGCGGGGTTGCCTGCAGGGGGTGGTGGAGGGTTGTGCAGAACGGGGAGGTTTTGAAGGGCGGCCGTGATAGTTTGCAGCTGGGCTTGAAGCTCAGCAATTGCATCACGGGTGATTTCTGCTTCGGTGCGAACAGGTACGCGACGAGGTCTCGCCATGGTGACCGGAAAAAATTTCTGAGGAGCGTAGCAAAGCTCTGATACCAACCTGGCGCAGCGTAACAACGGTAACTCAGCTCAAATCTAGAGATTTGTAATAAATCTCTAGAGACCTGACTTCTTGGGTTGATGAACTTAATCAAAATCAACACAAGGCTCTTGAATTGATGACAGAATCGAATCAATGCAAGGCTTTAGAGAAAACTCTAGTTTATTGTCTTTCAAAAACTGAATGTTAAAGCCAACTTACAACGCTATATATAGGACTTAAGAGGCGGTTCATAATAACCTAACTCTTGTAAAAATAGGAAAATCTAATAAAAGGAAATCAAACAAGAAAAGGAAATCTAATAAAAGCAGACATGGGAGACTAGCGAAGGTATCATGATGCTGCATCACAAACACTCGCAGCATTGTGTAGGTTGGCTTTTCCGTATACAGAACCTCAAATGGACTGACCTTGTCCAATACAGCCATTGGTAGTAGATTGCAGATGAAGTTAGCTGAGAAGAAAGCTTCCACCCAATAACTCAGAGGTGTGTTGCTGTGGAAGAGCATAGACAAACCAAGCTCCACAATATGTCTATGCTTTCTCTCAGCCAATCCATTTTGCTGAGGAGTATAGGGACACGACATCAGGTGTTTGATCCCACTCTCTACAAAATGTTGTTGAAGTCTCTTGTTTACAAATTCTCCTCCTCCATCACTTTGAAACACCTTGATTTTGGTTCCAAATTGGTTTTCGACTAGCTTTTGAAAAGCTGTGAATACAGAAAAGAACTCTGATTTGGCTTTCAGTGGATAGAACCAAGAGAACCGAGAGAAGTCATCGATAAAGACGGCATAATATTTAAAATCCAGAGTTGATACAACCGGAGAGGGTCCCCAAAGATCACAGTGGATTCGATCTAAGGGTCCTAAAACACGAGAAGGAGAAGAAATAAACTGCAATCTACTACACTTTCCCATCTGGCAAGGCTCACAGATGAGACTACTTCTGCTCTTATTAACTACAATATCCTTGCTGCTTTCAAGTTGTTGGAGAATCTTGATGTTGGAATGTCCCAATCTGTGATGCCATATATCCTCTGCTGCTGCACACTGCCTGTTCGAATAGAGAGCTACCAAATCTTGATTCTCCAACGTATACAAGCCTTTAACCCGAGGCCCCTTTGCTACCACTTGCTGAACATTCACATCAACAACGCATACTTTATGAGAGTCAAACCACACACCACAGGGATAATCATCACACAGTTTAGACACAGACAACAGAGACTTCTGAATTTCAGGACAAACCAAGACATCTCTCAGGGGGATATTACCTGTAGCAGAGGTGATATTGGTTGAGCCAACATGAGTGATGGGAAGATAGGCTCCATCAGCCACCATAATGGTTTCATTACCTTCATACGGGGATGATGTTTGAAGGTTTTCTCTACTTGCCGTGATGTGAGCTGAAGCTCCAGAATCAGGGGACCATTCTTTCCCAGTGGTGTCACTAGTGTGGAGAGCCGTGAATGCCTTTGGAGTGTCTTGACCTTGATAATTATTGTCAAACCGGTTGTAACATTTTACTGCAGTGTGGCCAACTCTCCCACAGATTTGACATATGGGACGGTCTCCGCCACCATTGTTGTTTGACTGATGCTGGGAAAAGCCTCTTCCTCGGGATGTGTATCCTCCTCTGCCACGAAACTGACCAGATCGTCCTCGTCCACCTCTCTGGCCCGGATTATAGCCCTGGTTGTAGCCCTGAGAACTAGACTTGTAGGTGTTTGTAGAGTCAGAGGTTTGTGTGTTGAAGGCCAGTTGCGCATTGACTGACTCCTCTGCTTCATAAGCCTGCAACTTGTAGTCATAAGTCTGTACCTCAGTTACTACATCATTAAACGTCGGTGGAGTCAATTTTGAGAGATCTCTTTGAATGGCAGTAGTGACGGCATTGTACTCTTTGCCTAAACCATTGAGGAAGCCGAAGATCTTCATCTCCTCATCCACCGGTTTCCCAATGGAGGCTAGAGCATCACAAATCGTCTTCAATTCTCTGATATATGCCGCCAAGGTCTTGCCTTTCTTGGTGAGAAACTGGAGCTGGCGCTTTAAGGCAAATTGGCGAGCCAAGGAGCTTTGATTGAAGTGTTCGGCGAGAGAGATCCAGATCTCACGAGACGTCGAGAGATTGTGAACTACACCAAGTACTTCTTCGGACAGCGTTCCGAACAGCCATGACCGGACAAGCTGATCGGTACAGAACCAAGCCTCAAACTGTGGGTTTGGTTGAACTGTGGGGACACCATCAACAATAACAGTATCGGACGACGGAGGAGCTGCAACTGTGCCGTTGATGAAGCCGAGGAGCTTCTGACTGGAGAGCAGCGACTCAAACTGTGTTTTCCACAGTAAGTAATTGGAATCAGACAACTTGAGCGTGACAGAGCTCAAGACGTGAACGTTACTCGGAAACGGGTACGGTGACAACGAATCGGCCATACTTCGCCTGTTAGAGCATGTATGGCTCTGATACCATAAAGAGAACTGAGAAGAAAGTGATTTTACTGAACTTGTTTATTATTCTCGATGAAAACCATACAAGGGAGATACATGGTCTTATATATAGAAGGGAGGAAGGTGCTAGAAGAAAGATAACATTTACAGAGCCTTAGCTAGCAATCTTATCTCAATTGCACAGCTGTCTTGGTCTTCCTCATTTCCTGCAACTGAGAGAACAGAGAATCTATTTGAACAAGGCATCTTTTCTTTCTCTGTTTTAACGGCTCCAATGTCTTTTGTCTTCTTCTTCTTTACGTGAACGGGCTTCGTTACGGAGCTCCTTGTGACATGGGCTTCAGCCTTGGGCTTCTCACTTACACAAACTACTGAAAGATCTTTTGTGATCTTTAGTCATTCAAGCTAGTTGTCCATATACATGATGATATATCATATTATAGTTCTTAAACAATAAAAGCTCCATTGTAGCATAAACAGAATAACAAACTTCTGTCTTTGCGCGTGGGCTACGCGCCCCTCTTTTCTCTCCTTCGAAGCGATTTAGATCTTGTAGATCTGCTTCTCATTCCGGCGTGCCTCCTCGGATTCCGGCGCCGTCCGGCTTCGTGGGAGGGCTTCTCTTCTTTTCCTCCTCCGTGGTGCTCTGTTTTGTGTCGGCGGTGAGCAGAGCTCTCATGTTAAAATAAAACTCAAAAGTGAACATTTTGAAACTTGCAAATGTAGATATACACCTGGCTCAGTAACTTTCAAGCCTAGTTGTCAATATACAATTTTATATGTTATATAGAGTTAAAGCTAAACATTAGCAGAAGCTCCACTGTAGCACACCGGTTAAACAACTTGCTCTTTCCTTGAATTGTTCCGGGTTCGAACCCCGGCAGTGGAATATATTTTTGGGAAAGGGAATTAAAAACGTCACACACATTGCTCTTCCCCAACAATGCGAACAACATACATGATTTTCTTTTTTTTCTCTAAACGGCATGCAATGCAAGTCAACTAGCTATAGATGCGTCAAAACGCAGCGTAAAAGTCAAACTTTCCATCATGGTTGGTTTTAATTTCCCCCATAAAAAACTTCATGCTACTAGCTACATATCATAATTCTCGAGACAACTTTCTCATAAAGCTCATGAATCTTTTCTCAAATCAATTCTTTTCGTAAATATCTATACTATTATTTGCGAAGTAAAAACGCACCAGAATCGTCCTCACTAATGATTACCCTCTTGCCCTTAATGAATACGAAGATTAGCGTGTCTAATTACGTCTTTCTGTTAATACGTTTGATTAAAGAATAATTAGAATTAAAGAAAAAAGAAGATTTCCTTTGTTTGTTGGTTAGGAGATAAATTCGTATATTCCAAATAAATAAATCCTAAAAGGATAACTTCCAATTTGTTGAAGATGATAGATTCATATCTATGTTTATGGGATTATTAAAATTCGGTATCTAATAATAAAAATGAATATTCGGTTCTCTTGAGCATTCTCATAGATTTAAAAAGAGAAAATTCAAAACGCAGACCTAAATAATATTTGCTATAAATACTATTCCCATCTCTCATATTGGTCGTCGTTTATATTTTCGGTTATTGTTCTAGGGTTTACATGTACCTTTTCTTGCTATGCTTTCTTTTAGGTTTTTGTGCAAATTTAGGTTTCTTTGTTGTTCTTTTTTTGTTTTGTCAGAATCTAACATGAAATTGGTTTGTTTTTTTCCCTTCAGATCGTAAGAAAATAACAGTCAAACGAATATCAACTTCCCCATCAAAACCAGTACATATATTTAGGTACGAGTATACTCGATGATCTTTTTGTTTTGATATGTTTGCTTCTTCTCTTTTAAAACAATTTGCTTTCCTTTGATTTGATAACACTGATTTTCAGTTTACATGAACATTATTCTTTTATTCGTTATTTTGTTTTGGGTATATGATCAACGATGAACATGGAAAAAGTACAGAATCATGATTTTGTGTGTTTGAGACAAGTCGAATGATTGAAGAAGAAGAGAATATGATTTCGATAGATAATTCTGGTGGGTAATATTTTGTCTTGATTTATTAAATTATTCATTAATTCTTTTAAGTTTTGTGTGTTTCTCGATACGTTTGATATGTTCTGTTTCTCGATGTCTCCTAAATTACTTTTCCTATGAATATTTATGAATCTCTCATATTTTTTTTTTTTACGTGAGTTTTCTTTTTTTTGGTTGCTTAGGTTTAGCTGTTTTCTTGCTGTGCTCTATTTTTATATAAATAGTTTTTGTCATCTCTCATACAAATCTAACGATGTGTTCTTATAAATACAGTGCTTTTGAATCCATCTAAGGATATGGGAAAATGTATGCTTCCACCTAACGTTGTTGATAGCCATTAAGCCACACCGAAAAAATCAAAGTTTGTAGGTTCGTTTCCTTTCTCCACTACATCTTTGAGAACTCCTTTTAATTATAAAGATTGTAGGTTTTTTGTTGTTCGTTAATTTTATTGGAATTTAATATTTTGTTTTTTCTTATAGATCGTGAAGAAAAATAGTCATACCGAGGGAGCAACCTGGCCCTTAAAATCAAAACAGAAAAATTAGTAGTCCTTAAATTATATTGTGACCTGTATTTGATTTGTTCATCGTAACCGGCTTCATATTCTTTGGAGTGAGAGAGGACGACGCAAGGAATAATCATAATCAAAGGTAAATTTATTATTTAGTAAAATTATGATTAGGTTGATTCGTTTATAGCTACTTCTTTTTGATAATCTTGCAAGCACTTTAATTCATATTTCATATAGGATTTTAGGGTGCCTCATCTCTGGAGATTAGTTAACATTTTTTCTAATTTGATTTGCTTCAGAACATTTTCTCTATTAGTACTATTGTAGTTTCTGTAGCTAATTGAATTCAATGATTAGTTCTCAATGTTGTTTGTTTCTACTTAGGATGGAAGATAAGGAGTGATTGAGGCTTGGTACATGGATGATAGCGAAGAGGATTAGAGACTTCCTCATCACAAGGATCCTTAGGAGTTTATCTCTTTGGACAAACTTGCAGGTTTGTGTCTTAAACGTTGGTCTCTCTCTGCTTCATCATATTATTGTTTTTTTTGTTTTTTCTCTTTTCAAATGTAATGTTTGTGTGCAGAGCTTGGAGTAATTAGCTGGATACTTGATGCTGATAAGATACGCTAATCTGCTGGTTACTCATACATGGTTTGTGACCTTTATTTGATGGCTTTTGATATCTTTGTTTGTTATCATGTAAGACATGAATGCTAGATCTTTAGTTTCGACCAAGTGCTGTTTTGATAAGCTAATAGATACAGCAGGTCTGTTTAAAGAAATTTTAGTTGCTCAATCCTTATCTATAACTAGCCAAGGAACACGGTATGGATTGACTACACCATCGTAAAATGTAAGATTTGAATTATAGATTTTGTGATTGCTGGAGAAGTGATTCTCTGTTTGATGCTATATAGATACAAAGTTGGGAGGTGAATACTCAGAAGACGAGGTCCAGATGGTTCTGAAACTCGGATTGCTCTGCACAAACGTTCTTGCGGAAAACCTAATCTGAAATATTTCCTCATAGTCTGCTTTCTTTTTGCTGACTGCTATGCGTGGATTATCATTAATGAAATTTCCCCTAAAAGTACTAGGGTTACCATGGATAGACTTATCTTTTGAGTTTTTGATTATTTTCTCTTCCTTTGTTCGTCTAGAATCTGGATTTGATCAATCTTGGCATAAATAAATAGTTATATGTATTGAAATAGGTTGGGAAGGAAGAAACCGCGTATGGATTCGTCGACAAGGGTGAAGTATGCGTGATCTATGGTGTGATTTATACGTCTTATTGGATAAGGGATTTGGTTTTTTATATATTTTTTTCGTTATGGTGTTTCTATTATATCTTCGTATTGTAACGATAAACACGTTATATCTTTCGTGTTGAGTTAAACGCAATATTAAAAGGGGTCTTTTATATGCTTGGATTATTGTGGCCATGATTTGGTCCGTTTGAGATGCTTCACGGGTTCTACTATTAGAAATTTGTATATGAGAATAGTTTTGGATTCAGAAATTGTCGGTCGTGTTGTGTTGGTTTTATCGTATTTATTTATGGTTTGGTCTCAATACTTTTACATAGGATTTAGCTTCATTTTATTTTAGTATAGTTCCTTTTACGGTTGTATTCAGTTGTCTTTTTGAGAATAGTTATGTTCTGGTTATATGACATGTAAGATGAGCATAGTCGGCATAAATTTTCTCGTGATTATGCAATGTATAAAGTTGGTTATTAGATTTTGCTGGTAATCTCGAATATCATTGTCAGTTTATGTCGATCGTTCATTCGCATTGGTTTTGCTGGGATGATAGCAGAAATGTGTCGGAGATGAGAATACACATTCACGGGTTAAAATACATAGACAACTTTATGAGGGAATAGTATGATTTAATGTCGTGTAACAATATTATGATTCGGTATAATATATGCAGCCTCTCTTTTACCACATGTCTTGAATTTCGTATTTGAACTGTTTGCATACAATTACGATTGTTTGATAACATATTGCGTGCAATAAAATTTATATATATTTTTACAAAACTCACGTTTAAGACATATGATCTTACGTTATGACGAATGCGAGTATAGGAGTTTGAAGTATCTGGAATATGTATTTGACCAAATTTTAGTATACCTTTATATGTTGTAAATGCATAGTGTCATGAAATTCAGGAGTTGCGTAGATTCTTGAAATGCCAAATTAGTGTCACGGAAACGGTGCCTTTGACGGGTTCGATTTGGCAGTTGAAAAATATCTTCGTATATTGTGAATATGTGTATTGGTTATGTGTATCTGATAATAAAGGAAAATATGTGTATTGGTTATGTGTATCTGATAATAAAGGAAATTATTATATAAATAATAATTTATGGAAGTAGTATATAGTAGATGTATTCCCTTTGCATTTCAAAATCGCTTATCACTCTAGACATAGATAATAGCAAGATGGCAACTCTCCATGAAATTTATGAATTAGATCCATTCACACTCGGTTGGAAAATCGGTGTCAAAATCGTCCGAATGTGGTATCAACTCTGGGGTTTTGGGACGACGCTGGAGATGATACTTAGTGATGAAAAGGTATATTGTGTTTGTTCATGTAATCTAGATTTTTTTAAAACATGTATATCGATTACATAGCATGTTTAAACACGTAGGGAGTTCAAATACCTGCAACGGTGATGCCTGGTGAGATTGAATTGTTTAAAAATAATCTGGAAGAAGGGCGGTGGATAGTCTTGTGGGGATTCAAAGTCGTGGAGGAGTCAAGATACCTACGAACAACTGATAATAAGTACAGGATAGAGTTGCTTAGATTCACCATCGTTGAACCACTCGAAGCGAAAGCAGATGGTCTTCTTCTCCGACCAACACGATTTTATGATATCTTTACTAGAGGTATCGACAGCCAGTATCTAATAGGTATGCTGAGTGTATAAAAGTATCCTTTGTTCGTCTTCGTACATTTTTGATGTTTAACCTCTTTGGTTCTTTAAGTTTATTATATTGTTGATGATATGCAGCGATTTTGTTTTTCGATGCAGATGTTATTGGTTGCGTGCATAAAGTTGGGCAAGTTGAGGAATGGTACGCCGAGTCCTACGGAGATAGTATTTCTGAACTACGTTTTGAACTCATCGATTCAAAGTAAGTTTAAAGAATTGTTTATTATTATGAAATTGTGTATTTGTAGCATATTTGTAGAAGTATGATAGTAGAATTGATTGCGATGTCAGGAGAGAGGCGGTTATGCCGTGCATTGCGAGGGGAGATTTGGCGAAGAACTTTTATGACCAGTACCAGGAGATAAAAAACGAGGTTGTTTTTTGTGTTCTTCGTTTTTGGAGTATAGATTACCAAGGTCGTAATGGTTCAATCGTGGTATCATCTGCCGGATCGCGTTCTGATTTCCATTTCGATCCTCATGATAAAGACGTTGAAGAGTTCAGAGACGTGTAAGGAATGAATATTCTCTTTTGTCGATACAAAATAACATCTGACTGGTGACCATAATCGTATGTTCATATATGTAGGTACTTTGGTCGCCGTTCGTGAGCCCAGGATTTGAGGAAGAACGAGAGTGCTGTTGTTTAATTTTCTTCTGTTATGTAGTTTCGTGGACTCCTTTTTATTTTGTTTATCATGTTTTCCTAAAATGTTATGGTACTGTTATATGTTCCTATCTATTATGTACTATTTGTTGCTTAGCAATCGTCGCTTCTGCATTGATTATTACAGTCATCATCGTTGGTAGTACTATCTTAATGCTTTGTATGCACAACTTTTTTCAATTTAAAAAATGGCCTTGGTATGTGTATTTGTTTTTCCTATACTATTATAGTTCATTTAATAAGTGTTAATAAAGTTTAAGGTGGTTAACACAAGCCACTATAAAATGTTTGTAGGATCTAAAAATAAGTAAATAATACTTAAACCGATAATGAAATTCGATAATAATAATGGAAGTACATGCTTAGCCCTAAATTTCGGTGTACTTCTTTTTGGCTTATATATACTACTGCTCTTCTTTCACATGTTTAAGATCTAATCACCTTTTCCGAGAGCACCTTTTCATCATATATTGTCTGACATTCGTTTGGATGTTAGAGGACATCAATGAAGTCATTATTGAAGAAGGGACGTGACAGTAAGCCAGTTTCCAAAAAATGTAACGAGATCGGGGTCGATGGCAGTTTGGCGGACTAGGAAAACTCGAACAAGAAAGCACCTCTAAAAGAGGTGAAGATTGAGAATATTGAGAAGATGAGGGGAGTGGCGTAGAATGAATGGTGGTCTAATGTTTTTAGAGTTTGTTTTCTGTCGAAAAATCCAAATAACAACTAGATTCCTCAGTTAGTTCCGAGTTTGTTTCCATTTCAGTACTTTTAATTCAGTTTACGTATAAGTTGTCATTTCACATTTGAAGTTAAGTTTAATTTCCTTTGATTTTGTCATTTATAGTTTGGTTAAAATTAAAGTTTCGTTTCAATTAGAATATTGAAAATTCTATGTTTCGCAAAGAAGATTTTCATCTTTTCTAAATTCAGTATTGTACCATTGCACTATCTTTTACTTCATTTAGCTAAAGTTTAGCGTTGTTTTATTATTCATATTGTATGCACGTTTTATTAGATGGCTCATCATTGACATTTTCTAATCGTGAGTTTTGTCTTTATTATTTTCTTATCTTGATTAGATAAACATATAATTTATTTTCATTGTTTGATTTGTTAGTCATGAATTTTGGGTAATTAACGAAAAATAAATATAAATACAGGTAATGGGATATTGGCTGTATAAAATGTACCTAACCTTATACCAAGGGAAACAAACATAATAAAATGTGAAGATATTATTTAGTTTACTGATTTAGTTAAAGAGATAATAGCATGTATTGAAAGTTTAGTAGATGCGATAATTTATATTGTTCCAATATAGATAATTTCTACAAGTAAAATTTTAAAAGCCTTGGGATGGTTGTTACGTATATTTGTTTCTATCCTTATCTCAATCTTTACATTTTAATCTATCCTTATTTAATTATTTACATTTTAGTCCAAACTTCGATATGTGTTAAACTATATATACTCCGCATGTATTATAGCTAAAGATACTAGAGCAACTTCTATAGGGTTTAGGCGATTTTTTATATTCATACCCTTAAAGTTTTGTTCTTTAACGACGATTTTTGTTATGTTTCTTTATAGAGATACTGGATCGATAACCTTTACTGATGGTTTCCGCTTGGTTCCGAGTAGGATTACTTACGTGCCCATGTCTGCAGGTGAAGCTTACTATCTGAGAATCTTGCTCAATATTGTTAAAGGCCCGGTTTCGTTTAATTGTATTAAGACAGTGAAAGGTGTCACATACGCAACGTTTAAAGAAGTTTGCTATGCACTCGGCCTATTGGACGATGACAAAGAGTACATCGACGCTATACGAGAGGCGGACAGATGGGTACTCGCTCCAAGTATTCGAAGATTGTTTGTAATAATGCTCATGATGAACAGTATTGCATTTCCTGAGAAGGTTTGGGAAGCAACGTGGAAGATTTTATCGTCAGATATGTTAGCAAAACACTGGGCTGCCAACAATAATAATCGTAGTAAGTTATGGATAATTTAGAAAGCTCATATGTATTCTGATATAGATTAATGATCATACACGATGATAAACCCTAAACATCTATTAATGGACAGGTCTAAGGCTGACTGAGGAACAGGAGAAAAATAATGCTTTGGTTGAGATAGAGGCTCTTATGCGCCTAGGTGGAAGTTCGCTCGAAAATTTTTCGCTTATGCCGTTTCTTGATGATTGCGTAATCGATTCATGTCCAAATC
Source organism: Erythrophleum ivorense (assembly GCA_026724425.1). Lineage (NCBI taxonomy): Eukaryota > Viridiplantae > Streptophyta > Magnoliopsida > Fabales > Fabaceae > Erythrophleum > Erythrophleum ivorense. The sequence goes on along the minus strand of JAIUCV010000117.1, from coordinate 1,697,718 downwards.
CTCTCATTCGTGACGAGCGAAGCTATGTCCGTGCTAAACAACAAGAGAAGCATGATAGGTTAATAACAACTATAACGACTGAGCAGAGATCGATATACGATGAAATTTTGAATGCTGTTGCGTCGAACTCTGGAGGAATGTTCTTCGTTTATGGATCTGGAGGTACAGGGAAAACGTATTTGTGGAGTCTTCTCGGAACTTTTCTGCGATCGAGAGGTGATATTGTTCTCAATGTTGCATCGAGTGGTATTGCTGCATTGTTGTTGGAAGGAGGACGTACAGCACATTCGCGATTTGCAATCCCTATCATGGTGAACAAGACTTCTACATGTATGATAAGTGGAGGTACGCATCTTGCCGGGCTCATAGAAGAAGCTAAACTCATAATATGGGATGAGGCATTGATGATGAGTAAAGATTGTTTCGAAACGCTTGACAGAACGATGCGAGACATATTAAAATGTGATAAACCATTCGGCGGCAAGGTTATCGTATTTGGTGGTGATTTCAGACAGATATTGCCTGTGATCACCGGTGCTGGCAGAGTAGAGATAGTTTTGGCCACTTTAAATTCTTCTACACTCTGGTCTACGTGCAAGGTGTTGCGTCTTACACAAAACATGCGGCTTATCCCTGGGGACAATAGTCGTGAGATGGTCGAACTTGCCAAGTTTTCGAAATGGATTTTAGATATCGGGGATGGGAATATAAATTCGCACGATAGCGGCGAGAGTGAGATCGATATTCCGGAAGATTTGCTGATCACCGACTGTGAGGATCCTGTTAACGCTATCGTGACTGCAGTTTACGGTCAATCTTTCTCCACTAAGACTGATCCTAAGTTTTTCCAAGACCGAGCGATATTGAGTCCACGAAACGATGACGTGGACGTGATAAATGATTACATGCTCTCGAAGCTATCAGGTATTATTCGTTGATGCATATTTAAAAGTATAGATTTTTATTCGTTACCGTAATATTAACGTAAACCCGTTTTGCATGGATGGTAGGTGAGGAAAGGACGTATATGAGCTGCGACAGTATCGATACCACTGATAGGAACTTTGATATTAATGAAGCGTCTGAAGTGCCATCGCGAAATAAGGAATCGTCTTCTGATAACAGCTCTGGTAATATGATTTATACTGAAGAGTTTCTGAATAGCATCAAACTATCTGGATTCCCAAAACATCTTCTCCGTCTCAAAGTAGGAACACCTATAATGCTGCTTAGGAACATCGATGCCAAGAACGGACTGTGTAATGGAACTAGGCTAATAATTACGCAGATGGCTAATTATTTCATGGAGGCTAAGATCATAACAGGCTATAATGTTGGTAATATTGTGATTATCCCTAGGATTTCGGTATCGCCGGTTGAGGCTAAATATCCTTTCAGGATGAAACGAAAACAGTTTCCCATCACCGTAGCTTTTGCGATGACTATTAACAAGAGCCAGGGACAGACGTTAGGTAACGTTGGTGTTTATCTTCCAAAACCAGTTTTTACTCATGGTCAGTTGTATGTTGCGGTGTCTAGAGTTACGTCGAGAGCAGGATTGAAGATACTAATCACGGATAAAGATCAGAAACCACAGCGGAAGGCATTGAATGTCGTGTACAACGAAATATTCGAGCATATTTAGTAACTATTATAGAATCACTTTGTTTCGGAATCACGCATTTGGCGAATTATTATTATTTATATTTTTATTTCTATTTTCGTTTTGTTATGCATGTTTGTAATGCATTGTTCTTATCAAATAGGATAACTATAATATTTTAACCGGAAAGATACACTTTGGTGTGTTATTGCATTCGAATTAAGTTTTCTAATTAGTCTGAGTTGTTAATTTATTTATATATATAGCCGAATTTGCAATTTACGAAGTATATAAATAAACATGATAAATATTATGTTTACTCTTAATATTTTGTTTTCAGTCATAACGGAAATATCCCATTAAACAAAATTGTTAAATTCGTTTAATTTGCGTATATAAATACAACTTCGAGATTTGGTAGTTAATATATTTTCAAAGATTTGTGTAGAATAGAATAATAGATGTCAATGGCAAACTATTATCTAACGGATTTTAGACACGGTGGTTTCGATTTATGTATGTTTCCCATGGAAGAGTTACATCCATTGTCTACCAAAAGAGCAATCCGAGTATATATTATTCGTATGTTTGATCGTACGAATGAAGAAGATGGTGTCACGGATTTTGTTTTTGTGGATGATAAGGTAACATTTATTGTGATAAATTATCCTTTAGTTAATAAAAAGCTGACCTACTTAGTAAACAATAAGTAATAATTGCAACCGGCCTGTTTGACGGCTATATTGGTCATCGATCACATATAAATAGGTATAGTAACTACTTCTATTGTGCTTCTTAGGTTTGTGATAAAATATTATCAACTCCAAAACCAAAAGCATGTATGTTTATCCAACTGATACCGAGGTCCGTAGAGATTACGACATATGTTTGCTGAATGTAGCGGAATTACATCCTCTTATTAAAAAAATAGCGTTATGGGTGTAATCATCCGTGTATTTATTGGTTTCGACGGTGTAGATGAAACGTTGGAAGTTCTTTTAATCGACGAAAAGGTAGTGTCGCTGATTGATGGTTTTGTTCGTGTTCTGTACGTGTTTTGCTTACTGTAAATTTTTAAAATTTTATATATTCACAATAACTCATCTTATCTTATATTGTTTCGTCATAGGGTGATCGAATTCAAGCTTCGTTGAAAAAGAAGTTTGATATTCGTATTATCCCTACTCCCATGCAGCCCCTCCTCTTGTAGGAAGGTGATTGGATCCTCTTGGTTGATTTCGATCTTATACCAGCAACTGGCCAATTCAGGTTAACTCCTCGACGATTATTAAGAAGTTACCACATGGAATATCTGAATACAAGTACAATTTTAGTTCCTTTGAGGATATAAAAGCTGGCATCGTCGACCCTGCTTTTAGTGTTGGTAAGTATGATGTTTGTCCATTTACTACCGTAAATATATACTTGACGTTGTAACCGTGTTTACTCGGCTATTTTTGTATTCGTGTGTTTTTCAGATCTGATTGGCAAGGTAACCAATGTTGGAAATTTGTTCAAGCGACAGATTATCGATGCTGCGGATAGAAAACAAAATGTTTATTTATATTTAGTAAATGAAAGGTAAGCAATGATTATATTATTCTTTAGTCGTGTATAAAATTAATATTTGATCTGTAGTTGATGGTTCAATGTCATTACCGCCTTGTCAGGGGTACTGCCATAACTGTAGTCATGCAGAGGTCACACGCACTGGACATCGTTAGTCGTTTGATGGACTATACAGAAACGACAGTTATATGCGTAGTGAGGTTTGCGAGAATTAGGAAATCTAATGGAGTGTGGTCAGCTCTTGCCGTGGATCAGTATTCACATGTTGTATTAGATCCTAATGTGCGCGAGGCTAATGAGTTACGGCGTGTGATTGTCGAGAACGAGAAAACATAATTACATTTATTGGGATGAGGCTTTGTCATTGCTCGCATATGCTCTTGGTTTTGAAATTTATTTAGGGTTTTTATTTCTTTTTGGCTCGATATATTATGCTTTAAACTCTAGATAATCATGGCGACGTTAAAGCATTTTAATAATTTTTGTAGAGTGTCGTTCGTTATTGAGATTATTTTTTCTCTGCAGGGTTCAAAAATTGTGGTTACTGTTAAACATAGAGATGCTACCTGTTATCAATAATCACAAATATATTCTAATATACTAATTGGCAGAAAATATACGAATACATTGATACATTTAATAGTGATAAGATCGGTTTTCTCGGGGAGATGCCTTTTGGAGATTATTCGAAACCCTAGAACCATCTTCATACTATAAATATAAAGGAGATACCTCGGCCGCATATCACGCCCATTCGTTTTGTCGCTTCCACTTCAAAAACCCACATAAAACAGAAAAATCAAGAGAAAACTCACATGGCGACTTGCGTTATGGTTGCGGATTTGAGTTCATGAGTACCGAACTTGATGATAAGAGTCCTGGTCTTGAAAAAATGGACGAGAGTGTGTGTTAGAGGTGTAGAAGGCTTAGATGTTATTGTCGTCGATGAAGCAGTAAGTTGTCTTTGTATTTGTGTCTGTTGCATTTCAATATTCGCGCCATTATGTTTGTACGATGATAATTCTCAAAAGTATTGTTTATGATCTCTCATTTAGGGAACGAAAATACAAGCGTCCGTCACGAAGAATATCCACGTTTCGATGTTTGATTGCCAGATTCAGGAAGGAGAATGGTACAGCCTATCCAAATTCGCTGTCGTAAATGCTCCGGTTGCAAATCGATCAACAACACATAGTTGGTGTATCATCATGGATTCTAACACCGACGTCCGGAAAATCGACAGGAGATCATCGAGTCACGTAATCAAACACCGTTGTTTCGGCTTCGTGATTAGTAGGCATGATGAGTTTCATTTCCCTATTGGTAATAGTTTGCGTATTCTCTTATTTACGTACTATAGATATATACTACTTAATAGTGTTGCTTACAAAACTAACTATTACTATATATATTAATATAGATTTGCTAGGTGTAATCTCTCATGTTGGAGATCTTGACACCGTTAGGGATGATAATTATGAAGGAATGAACAAAAGAATATGCAAGATTCATTTCAGGATTCGTGATTTACAGTAAGTGTATTAAGCAGAACCGATCCTTACATTTATAGTTATCGCAGATTATTTACTTTGAGTATTGATTATATGACATTATATACAGGAACCGTGAAATTGAATGTGCAGCACGTGGGTCACTGGCTAACGAGTTCAATGAGATGTGGTGGAGAAATCGAAATTCTATTGTTGTGTGTGAACTAACTGATTGGAGAATCTTCTCGTGCAAAGGTATTGTCGATATAACCTTCTCCTTTTAAAAACGATAATCTTTAGTTTCTCTGAAATGTTTTTTTTAGTTAATATTTAAATATTTATTTCATTATCAGGATATAGTTATGTTGTTGATGGAGGTGGGATGTCCCGATTCGAGTTTGATCCGCAATTTCTCGAGTCTCAGGAATTGAAGAACAAGTAAGTATATATAATACATATGAAAAAAAAAAGATATATAGAGTTGGTTATGAAAAAATTAAATCGTTTTATCATTCCAACAGGTTTTTGATCACTTCTCAACATACGAAAATGTCATCCAACTATCGCTTCTACGGGCAAGGTGCGATAAGAACTCCTCAGCCACTTCGATAAAGGGCTCATGCTGCATCTATCGGTCTACTTATTCTCATTTCCTACATTGTTTACGTTTTATTTCTCTAGAATTCAAGACTTTTTCTTTATATTGCTTATATTATATTTATCTAAACTTACTTTAAATTATTAGATTTATTAAAATTGAACATCATCACATTACAGTTACCTTTGTCGCAACTTAAAATGCCCAAAATCATTAGTATAGAAACACAGTTTATCTAGAACGCCTCTGTCGTTAAGATAGTGAATTCCGCAAGATAAACAAACCCTGAATCAACAAACTTTATTCACAAATTGCGATAATACGTTAAAATCACAAGTGAACCTTTGCCTCGCACAATGTGCTCTTGATTTTACAATTTGTTGAAGGTCTTTTCTTTCTTTATTGACCTAATATACCATGCTCTATACTCTAGATACCGTATGAGACTAACGTCACGTGATCATACCGTATAACCACATGCTAACTATATGGTCGTAGTTTATGTTATACATACATTAATACTTAGAGAGAAAAACATGTATTATTATGTTTGAGAATCCAGAATACAAATATAACCAACAAGACTTAGAAAAAGTAAAAAAAACAAGAACAATATGAATATCGATGTCCCTCATGTAGTCCTCTAATTTGCAGCGTCGTCTTACTCCGGAATCAGATCAAGTGCTAAACACGCATCTTTAAAAGTATGATGGACAACTCCATCCACAGTCAGTATATCAGTAAAACTGATTGGACCCCTGACAACTTCTAGAAGAATTCGTAGATAATATGCCTCTCCGTTACGCGGTGTTACATGCGGGAGAGTTACGTTCTCTGATGCTCTGCTGTGCCTGCGCCTAGGTTTCCATTCTTTCGTTTGCTCTGACCAAACCCACTTCGATGGAAACTCTGTGTAGAGAAGTTTTCTTGCTTCGGGATTCGACGCGTTACATTCCATCCAACTCGAGAATTTTGTTTTCGGAGGATTGTTAGAGACGGTATCATCGATGGAGAAAATAATATCATGTTGGCCTGGGAGATGGAAAGGTAAGAGCTGCATCTTTTGATATCTTGAAGAAACCCTAAAAAAATTCTCGGTGATGCTGTTGAACCCATGTATATATACCCTATAAATAATTAATTTCCATATTTATCTATAGGAAATATCAATATCGAAATAAAAAAAAACTTACAATTTTAGAAGTAGTTATCTAGAAACTTAGCCCAATATCTTCAGTTGGACTGATGATTCAATTAGCCGACTTTAATATTTTGGCCCACTAAACAAAAGCAATGATAGGCGATATACAAATTCATATGCTACTGGCCCAATAGAAGGCATACCTTTAAAACTTTTGTGTTGTCCCGACAATGGTGCACTTCTCCTTCCCTCAATCGTTACCTACGAAGAATAGCTAAAAAGGAAACATCATTGAAGCAGTTTAGTATTTCACAAGTACCTGTTTCCAATATGACTACAAAATGATTGAAAAGTCTTATATAACACTACGAGAGTCTATATAATCACTAAGAAACTAAGGGCATCTCCATCGGAGGATTTAAGATGGTTTTGAAGAAGGTTTTAAACATAAAACAGATTAGAAAAAAGATTTAATAAAAGATAATTCTGGAGTCGAGTTCTAAGTAAAAAACTTCTGATGAATTAAAAACCTGCCACGTGTCGAGTCTATGTTAATTCACGGTTTGGAAAAACGAAAAACAGCTCACTTTCCTCTTTTCTCTTTCTCTCCACGACTCCACTGATACGAACGATGCGAATCGCCTTCTTTCCGATTTGATTACGTCCGACCTATATCGCCATCTCTTCTCCGTTGCCTCGCCGTCTCCTCCGACGTACTGATCAATTTTACCGGCGATGTTATCACGATCAGCTCCATCGACGCCTCCTTCTCAGGCGAACCAAGGCACTTCGTTCACCGTCGAATCCATCCAGCGATTTAACCACTCCATCAGCAGATACATAGACGATATTAGGTAAACCATGTGGAGCCATATTCTTTATCGTTTTTATGATTTTTCTATAGTATCAATTTTAGGACTTTGATAGTTTTGAATCTATAAGATTGTTTAGTAATGACAAAATTGGTTACTTTAAGTTCCATTGCATAGAAAATTCGGCTTATACATATTTTTATAACACCAATTTGTGAATAAATCACCTTTGATATCTTTGCGTCTAGCTTTGGAATTTCATTATGTGACTATCAATCTTGCTATCACATTCACCATTAAACAAGTTAGAAGAAAGCATGACATAGACCTGACATTATCAAACGGTTTAATTAGATCTGAAATCTTCTTTTCGTTCACAAGCTTATGATTTGGTATATCACTTCTCTTCTAACTTCAATAACACTTAGTCTTGTATCAAAATGTAGAAATGTTGTGGCGATCAATGTTTAACACATCATGGTGTCTTATACTAATTGGTAGCTATAATTTCGTATAATTATTTCTTTAATAAATGCCAAGTGATGTCATATCTATGAACATAAGAGAGGCTGTAACTTCTTCTATTGACACACGCAAAAGTCTCTTCTAAACCTTCATTGGAAATTGAGTTGTGTATTTATTGAATTAAATCTTAATTTCAAAACGGTCAAAAAACTATCAATGTCATTTTAATTTCAAAATCAATTTTTTAGAAGGACAGATGATTCAGGAGAAGGAATTCACTATAACCTAAATCTCTCCCTATAAATACGGTAAACTCTCCATTTTAGACTTAAAATAGGATCACAAATTATCTTCAAAGATGGCAAATAGGTCTAGAATCTCGGAGCTTTCTCCTCAGAGGAATGATTGGTCAATAAGGGTTAAGGTATTGAAAAAGTGGAGCGAGATGATAGACGGAGGTGGCGACATATTGCGTTTTCTGTTAGTAGATGAATTTGTAAGTTCATTCTTTATCCTTAACAATGAGTTCATGTAGATGAATAATTTTTTTGGCAAATGTAGTATCATCTGAAATAAGGAACTATGTTTTATATATACTCCTAATAATCTAATTTGCGTGTATGTAAAGGGTGGAAAAATACCTGCTAAAGTCAGCCCAGAGTTTGGACTCTATGATAGGTTCAATTTTGATGTGCACGAGGACCACTGTAAAATCTTCACTGGCTTCATCGTCGAGTTGGCATCGACTGATTTTTGCTTCGCTGTGAATGATCATTGTATTATCTTCACGGAAAATACAGAGGTGCATAATTCAGGTGGTGTTCATCAGGATCACTATATGAACTTCAGGGACTACATAGATATAAAGAATGGAGTGTACAGCTCCCATTATCCAATTGGTATGTCAAAAAAACATAAGTTTTTGATTTGCATAGTACAATTTTTAATAGTATAGATATATGTATGCTTGTATTGGGAATCACTGTTTGATTTTAACAATGGCTTTATTGCGTATTAGACCTTATAGGCTATCTAGAAAACGTTGGTGAACTAAAAGTTGCGAGAGACCAGAACTTTACACTTGCAAATAACAAGAAAACTAATAAAGTGACATTCCTGATCAAGAATTTAGGGTAAGTGTTCTGAATTATTTTAAAAATACTTTTAAAAACTTATTGGTAATGTAACTTTGGTTGAATGTACTCCGTTTAACATGTCTCAAAAGTTTTACTCTGTTTTAGTGGTGACATTTTAGAATGCAAAGCTTATGGAGTATTGGCATTCCAGCTATATGATAAATGGTGGAGGCACGGTGATACAGAAACAATCATCACAATGAGTGACTGGATGGTTTACATGGATCCAAGTATGTTCGGTTTATCTTACTCAGTTTGTAATTACACCATAGACAGTTAAAAATATTTCATGTATTATCTACGTCACTAAGCACTAACTAATTTTACCCCAACTAGGAACAAACGAGATCAAGATTAAGGATGCTGGCGGTATCTCTAGATTTGAGTTTAATGGACCTTACCAGGATGTCTTTGACTTCAGTTACGAATAGTAAGTAACAAAGTTCTTCTCACTAACATTTTCAGTGATAAATTTGAAATCCATATCTTGGTAACTAATAAAACTCAAATCATATATTTTTTTTTGCAGTTTTCATGATAGTGATGGTTCAGTCGAGGAGTCAGTCAAATCAAATTTTGTATAAATCTCGATACTCTAATCATTAGAGTATGTTTCTAAAATTTCTTGATTTCATTTCGGTATATTTATTAAGATGCTTAATTCTATAAAATAAACATATTATTATGAAGCCAAAATTTTATAATAAATCTCATAGCCCGCGCTGCAAGCGGCGGGCCCGTACCTAGTTTTCCTTTAAATAACATCATTGAAATAGAGGAAAGGTTAATCAAAAGAACTGATTTGGAAAATAAACGCATAAAATTTATATTCAATAGAATATTTTCTTGAAATAAATATATGAAGAATGCTGTTGGAGAAATTAGTTATATAGATAACCATGAGTTTGATTTTTTGTTTTTTTTTTTTTGAGAAAGAAGATCATCATGAGTTGCATATACATGATACAAATTAGTTTACAAATACCAGTATCAAAGGACACCGAAGCCTGATACCTGAACATCGACGATATTATACAGAAGAACACTCATTACAAAAAAAAAAAAAAAAAAAAAAAAGAACCAAGATCAGAGCAAAAACCAAAGGAAAGATTGCAAGCAAAGACAGAAAATCTAATAGTTGGTACCATATACATGAACTGTGTGTAGCGAAAACGTAATGCATATACAAATACAAAATTAGCTGAGTTTCAGTACAACACCGTAAGACAAAAGAAGCCAAAGACCTTATTAAACATAAGCTAATTAAACCGTTTGAAAAAGATGACTTAATCGACGAAGAAGGCTAATAAAAACAGGACGTCTAGTTACACAAATCTTGATTGAGCTCGAGGCATCTCTTGATCTCTAGTGCAATCTGCATCTCCAGTCTTGTCGAAGACATGCTACCTTATTACCAGATGTCGCTGTCGTCGCTGAAGTTGAGCCATTCCGGCTGCTTAAGCAGATTGAAAATTGCATCTAGGTTAACAAAGTCATCTTCCGTGATTACAAGTGGGTTGTTTATGCTCTCTGAATCTTGACCTTGAAGAGGAAGATGAAGCTGTGGATATTGAGTGGCCTTGTCGGCATCTTTTTGTACTTCTTCAAGCATAAATACGAGCACATTATCACCATCTTCTTCTTCTTCAAGCATATTTTCGACCCCATCAACATATGCCTTATCATCATCATCTTCTTTTTCGTCTTCTAGCATATTTTTGAACCCATCAGCATATGCTCTATTATCATCATCATCTTCTTCTTCTTCAAGAATAGTTTCGAGCCCATCAAGAAATTCCTTATCATAATCATCTTCTTCTTCTTCATCATCATCAGCAGGGGTCATGTTGTTGTCGTCTCTGTTCTCAACCGGTGGCCGCAACGGTAACTGGTCAACGTCGACGGTGCTGTTGACTTTCTTATTATTCTTGTCACGGAGATGACACAAGACCACTTCTTGGAACTCCGTGTCGTTATTACTCGCAAGACAATACTCTGTCATACACCAACCTGTGGTGTCTCCTTTTGTCTTTCCCTTGACTTTCTTGTGGTACGCGAGTTCTGTTTTGTATCCGATCAACTTCTTGTTACGGTCACGGATCTCCTTCTTAACGCCGGTGGTTGTCCAAGCTCCGCCGTTGCTGCCTCCTCTTCCGGGAACCGTACGTTTGGGTCTGTTCCCAGATCCACGTTTCCTAACAACAAAGTAGAACCACTTCTTCTCTTTGAACTGAGCGTTCTTGACGTGCTGGAGAAGCCACGGCTCGTCTTCGTAAAGTTTGATGTGTTTGATGAAACCTTCTCTGCCTGTATCAACTCTGTTGCGCAGATAATATTCCACCAATCTCTCGTCCGTCGGACAGAACTTGAGGTCGCTCGCATCAGCCATAGTTTAATCGTTCTTAATCAGTAAGAAGATTCTCCAAAACAAAACCCTTCGTGTTTTGCAAGAAGAACACTGAAAGCTTTCGCTGAAGAAGTGATAAACGAAACCCTAAGATCGCCACCAAAAACCAAAACGAAGAAGGAGAAGAAGAGTATCTCGCAAGTAACTGATCACAAGTACGTAGATGAACGCATTCTTTAATCTTCACTCTCTTTTATACTCCCATTAGCCGACAAGTGGAGTCGGCCCCACTAAGAAAAGAAAAACCCATTACGCGTATATGTTTAATGTACACGTCAGCTTTTCAGGAAGCTTCAGAAAGATGCCACATCAGCGTAGTGATTTTAAGCAACATTCTCCAAATAACTCACCTCAACGTAATGGACACATGTTTTTAATGGGCTATATGACAATTAAAAGTTAAACAAACAATTAAAACCCATTACCCGTATATGTTTAATGTCACTTGCTCACCACCGTTGATTTTTTCTTTTCTTAATGTTTAAAGTTAAGCGATGGAAGAAACAGCGACCAGAGACCAACAACGGTGAAAGTTTGGGTCGCGGTTGTAGCAAAAGAGAGAATCGATTCGAAACTGTGAGGGAAATCGAGTATAGAGACAACGGCTTTCCTTCTTTCAATCGGAGGAATAGAAGATTTCAATCGAGGAAATCGCTTTCCTTCTTTTTTGTTTTCCCCAGATTTCAGTCTACGTACAGTTTATCTCACAATTTTGTTTATAATGTGTTGGTAAAAAAGTAGTCAAAATTGTCGAAAGTAAGATTAATACTATGTAGTTATGAGACTAAGGTTTCTAAGAGTGTTTCTCCTTCGGTGAGAGTGTATCATCTTCAGTTGAGTCAAGCTTTGTAGTTAGGATGTTTGACTTTCGTTACCTTACTTCTTTGTTAACCGAACTTTACGCTCATGATTGGGTTTAGATTATTATATGGTCTCATCTCTACTCTGTGATACCCTTGCATTTTCAAGCTCATTCAAGGAATTGAAAAAACCAACATGTCTTATCGAAACATTTTCACATTATTACCAGCATCCAAATTTCACACTCCAATCATAGGCGCTGATATTGATATTGAAACTTTGATAAATGTTAAACTAAAGCATGCATATTGGATGTTTAGGACAATTCTTTTTTCACATAATGATCTATTATGGTTCAACGCAAAATATCAAAATCCTCTGCTACAGACCAGATTTGACATTCAGAATTGAAATACCAAAGGTTATTGTTTACGTTTAGCTTTGTGGCTTTGCTATTGTTGCAACTTGCAATGCGATTCACACCATGAGTTTCTGACATATTTTTCATTTTGCCTTTTAACAGTTGCATGGAAAGGTTTGATTGGTTAGGATAGTAGAGAAGCTCATGCAGTCATGCTCCTGTATTTTACACGATAAATGGCTGATTTTTTAACAGACAATAGTAACAATTGTATATAAGTCAGCGATAATAGAATCAACCAATAGTAGTACATCTAGAGCAAGTTTGGAGGCATATCTTGATGCTATTACTATGGAAATACTAAAAAGCATCTTCTTTGGATATCTCATGAGAGTCATGGCTAAAAAATGTAGAATAATAAAAAATGTAGAGAGGGAGTGAGAAGAAATTTTTTAAATGAAAACTCTTGAGATACTTTTCTTTTATATAAAATTTAATTCTAATATTAAATTATGTTAAAATAACAATATTTTTATGTTTGAGAACCCCAAAAGAAGTTCTCAACTCAAGGCTGGAGATGCTCTAAAAAAATGCAAGTTTGATCTATACAATAAACTTTTTTTTTTCCTAAATGTATTGATAACTCTATTCAAATATTGTATGAACTATTTAATATCAAAACCCGCGCGTAGCGCGGGATAGCCTTTAGTATAAACAAAAACTCTTATCCAAATCAATTAAGATCCATAGAACCAGTAGTCTCTTCTTATATTTTCTTTTCTTAAAATTTTATCCTTTATTATTATATTTGGTTTCATACTTGTATCTTCAATTATTTTTATTTCTTTTTGTAATTACTGAATTGATATTTATTTTTTATTTTTTTAAAACAGAAACAAAATAGTACAATATTATAACTTTAGTGTACTAGAATCAAATATTCTTTTACAGAAACAAAGACCGTATACGACCTTAGTTTTTTTAGTTACATAAATTTTTCTGATTGGTTCATTTTCTTTACTATGAAAATAAATTGTTGTCGCGTTTGTAAACTATCTAATAGTGTTAAACTGTGCTCAAATGATTTTTATAGTAAACCGTAGAGAATCCATGTTTTTGGTCTTCTCTAAAACGACGTAAAATTAAAAAGTATCGTATAATTTGAAAAAAGCATTATAAATGTATTTGAAAGTGTTTTCGATCTGTGTTTATTCTTCTCCTTGATCCATATTCTGTCTTTCGCCATTACATTGATTCTAAACTGCAGAAGCAAACATAAGATTAACATAATAAAATGTTAGCTAATAACTATCTTGAAGCACACTTTACATATATAGTAATTAGTGATCTTATCCAAATTAAATATTCTCTCATTTGAATCAAGAATTATTTTAGTTATGTTATCTGTCCAAATTCCACATAACTGATATATATCTACAGTTCCTCAAAAGAAAACTCAAAAGGAAAAGTTTTTTGAAACCTACAAATTGTCCATATACAAAGATATATAGTTTATATAATGTTTTAGTTTCTAACAGAAGCTCCACTGTAGCACACCGGTTAAACAACTTGCACTCTAGTCAAAAATGTTCCGGGTTCGAACCCCGGCAGTGGAAAATATTTTTGTTATAATTTTGTTCGTTTTTCTTTTCAAAATGGAATTGAAAAGGTCACACTTTGTTCTTGTCACAATGCGGCACGCAAGTCTAGTAGATGCGTCGAAACTTTCCAACAACTATCAACACAAAGAAATTAAAACCAACCACCACCATGAGTGCCATCACAGAAACAGAGAATGAAAAGATTGAGAGATGTGTACAGTAAGCTGGTTTCGTTTCGTTTTGCAACACTGGAAAATCTTGAGACGAAAAATTGACTTCCAAGATGAAATCTGGTCCGATCAAGCACCTTCTCAGATCATTCCTTTCTATCACGAAGTTAAATGTAGACATTGGCTCAGCAGCATTCAAGCTAGTTGTCACAACAATCTATTTCTTCAGATAATCATCTCACCTTTTTAAGATATCAAACAAACGTATCAAAATACTCAAAACCCTGAGTTTCTTTATAACAACCGGTTTCTTGATTTATGCTTGTCTTATTGTATCACACTATTAATTGGGAAATATTCAGACAGCTATCATTGATGGTGATACGTACTTAACAACATGCATAGATTTATAACATCATTATATCACACTATTAATTGGGAAATATTCAAACAACATGCATAGATTTATAAACAATTGCCCCTTTTATATAATGTCTTATCTTACGTCTCTCTCGTATGCAATTGTTCAATTGAAGTTAACTTGCATAAAATATTCAGTACAGTATCTATTGAAGTAGAATTAATTATCTCTCCATACTTCAGCAACACTTAACCTTAGAAAAAAACAAAGGAAAACTCATAGGAAGTATTCCAGTGATCAATCGGATTTTGAAGAAATTGTAGTTGCGACTTCATGATCTTGGAAACTCCACATCACCATACTCTCGGCTTATAGTTTTAGTTCCAAGATCAGTCTTCCATGTTTCATTTATTCAAGAAAACAAAACAATCAATCGTGGAAACTGAAGGAATAAAGACTTTGTTTTATGTCTCTTTAACGTTGCTTTATGTTTCCTTAGCTAAGTTTGAAAGTTTCAAATTCAATAAGTCGTGATCCTGACTTGTAGGACACGATAAGTTTGTTTCGGTTAGAGCTTATTTAGGAGCACTCTGTTTCTGTAAGGTCCTTTTAAGGCCATTTTCTTTTCAGTCTAATACAAGGCAAGTATTCAGACATTTTATTCTATGAGCTTTGATCCATAACCAACAAGTGGTATCAGAGCCTTGTATCCTGAAACTTGTGGAGTGAAACAGAATCGTGAGATCCAAACAACAAAATGAGTGAGAAAGATATGCTGATTGTACCAAAATTTGATGGAGACTATGAACATTGGGCAATGTTAATGGAGAATCTGCTCAGATCCAAGGAGTGGTGGGATCTGATCGAGACGGGACTGCAGCGTCCAGAGAGAAACGTAATTCTCACCGGACCACAGCGGACAGAGATAGCTGAGAAGACCGTCATCGATCACAAGGTGAAAAACTATCTCTTTGCGAGCATCGACAAAACGATTCTCAAGACAATCCTTAAGAAGGAGACAGCCAAGGACTTGTGGGAATCGATGAAACGAAAGTATCAAGGGAATGATAGGGTTCAAAGCGCGCAATTGCAGAGACTGCGCAGGGACTTTGAAATCCTGGAGATGAAGATCGGAGAGACGATCACCGGATATCTCTCAAGAGTTATGGAGACTGCCAACAACATGAGAAACCTCGGTGAAGACATGCCAGATTCCAAAGTAGTGGAGAAGATTTTGAGAACTCTGGTGGAGAAGTTTACATACGTTGTATGTGCAATAGAGGAGTCAAATGATATCAAAACTTTGACAGTGGATGGCCTCCAAAGTTCACTCATGGTGCATGAGCAGAACTTAAGTCGTCATGGTGGAGATGACCACGCGCTGAAGGTTGAAGGTCAATGGAGACCAAATGGAGGCAGAGGGAGAGGAAACTCACCAATCAAAGGAAGAGGTAGAGGAAGCTACCAAGGAAGAGGTCGAGGTAACTACTCCAAAGAGATGGTGGAGTGTTACAAATGTCATAAGATGGGACATTACAAATCAGAATGTCCAGATTGGGACAGAGAAGCCAATTATGTTGAGACAGAGGAAGATATGGTGCTGATGGCTCATGTCGAAAGTGAAGAGGAGGAACACGTCTGGTTTCTAGACTCAGGCTGTAGCAACCATATGTGTGGGACGAAGGAATGGTTCATTGAGCTTGATGATACATTTCGCCAAAACGTGAAACTTGGCGATGACAGAAGAATGATGGTGGAGGGAAAAGGAAGTCTGCGTCTGGAGATCAATGGAACCATCAGAGTCATAACATCCGTTTACTTTGTGCCAGGAATGAAGAACAATCTCCTCAGCATCGGACAGTTGCAGGAGAAGGGGCTGCGAGTAACCATAGAGGATGATGTTTGCGAGATTTGGCACAAACAACAGAAGGCCATAGTCATGAGTTCGATTATGACAAAGAATCGGATGTTCACAGTAAGGGCAAAATCTAGAAAAGCAAGAGAGGAAGAAGGAGAGAGATGCTTTCAAGTAACGGAGAGAGATGACAAACTATGGCATATAAGATTTGGTCATTTGAACTACGGAGGTTTGAAGACGCTTGCTGAGAAAGGAATGGTAACTGGATTGTCAATCACAAGTCAAGAAGGAGCTGAAAGCACTTGTGAGATTTGCTTAAAGGGAAAACAGAATCGTGACAGCATTCCTAAGAGGAGTGAATGGAAGACATCACGAGCGCTGCAGCTGGTCCACAGTGACATTTGTGGACCCATATCACCAACATCAGAAGGAGGAAAGCGGTATATTCTCAACTTCATTGACGACTATACCAGGAAATGTTGGACGTTTCTCTTAGCAGAGAAATCAGAAACGCTGCAGATGTTCAGAGAGTTCCGGGCTGAGACAGAGAGAGAACTTGGACAAGCATTGGTGTGTCTGAGAACTGACAGAGGAGGAGAGTATAACTCAAAGGCGTTTGAGGAATACTGCAGAGAAAATGGCATAAAACGACAGCTCACAGCCGCATACACACCCCAACAAAATGGTGTCGCAGAGAGGAAGAATAGAAGTGTCATGAACATGACAAGGTGTATGTTGCTTGAGATGTCAGTGCCAAGACGGTTTTGGGGTGAAGCAGTTCAGTATGCAGTGTACATTCTGAACAGATGCCCATCAGCTGCATTGGGAGACATAACACCAGAAGAGAAGTGGAGCCAACACAAGCCATCTGTTGAACACTTGAAAATCTTTGGCTGTGTTGCATATGCACTAGTGCCGTATGAAAGGAGGATCAAGTTGGATGAAAAGAGTGTGCAGTGTGTAATGTTTGGGCTGAGCAAAGAGTCAAAAGCATACCGACTTTACAATCCGGAGACTAAGAAGATAGTGATAAGCCGTGATGTTCATTTTGATGAAACAAGAGGATTGGAATGGAAGGATGATAACTCACAATGCATCGAGTTATCATGGAATGACGAAGAAGAACCAAGAAGAGAAGAAGAGATAACACCAGAAGAAGGAGAGACTGGAGAAAGTGAAAGCGAAGCAGAGCCGATCAACGGTGAAAACAACGAAGAAGAAGAGAATGGGGAAGAGGAAGAAGAACAAGAGAGAGACGAGCAACAACTCAGTCCTATCCAAGCACAGGCGCCTGCACGAGAAGGAGGAAGGAATCGACAAGCGCCTGTCTGGATGAAAGACTACATTGCAGGAGGAAACACAGGCTTTCTCGTAGCTGAAGATGGGGAAGATATCTTAGCCATGTTCGTTGTTTCTGATGATCCTGATTGCTTTGAGGAAGCTGTGCAACAGGAAGTGTGGAGAAAGGCAATGGAAGCAGAAATCAATTCAATTGTTGAAAACAACACTTGGGAGTTGATAGAGCTTCCGTTGGGAGCTAAAGTCATTGGAGTAAAGTGGGTTTACAAAACAAAATTCAATGAGAAAGGAGAAGTGGACAAGTTTAAAGCGAGACTAGTAGCCAAGGGCTATCACCAGAAACATGGAATCGACTTCCATGAAGTGTTTGCGCCAGTTGCAAGGTGGGACACGATCCGATCAATTCTAGCCTTGGCCGCCGAGAGGAGCTGGAAGGTCTATCAGCTGGATGTAAAGAGCGCATTCCTACATGGGGAATTGAGGGAAGATGTTTATATAGAGCAACCAAAGGGATTCATCAGAGAAACAGAGTCTGAGAAGGTATACAAGTTGAAGAAGGCACTCTATGGGCTTAAGCAAGCTCCTAGAGCTTGGTATAGTAGAATCAAGAGCTACTTCATCAAGGAGAAGTTCGAGAAAGCATACTGTGAGCACACTTTGTTTGTAAAGAAGGAAGGAACAAACATACTCATAGTGAGCTTATATGTAGATGATCTGATCTACACTGGAAACTCGAGCGCAATGATGGAAAGTTTCAAATTGTCGATGATGAATGAGTTTGCTATGAGTCTATGACAGATCTTGGAAAAATGAAGTTTTTCTTGGGAGTCGAAGTGGTTCAAGATGATAAAGGAATCTTCATCAGTCAATAGAAATATGCAGAAGAGATTCTAGAAAAATATGGAATGGAAGAGTGCAATGCTGTGAAGAATCCAATTGTGCCTGGAAATAAGCTGTCAAGAGCAGGAACTGGTGAAGCTGTTGACGCAACAAGCTTCAAGCAACTCGTAGGAAGCTTGAGGTATCTCACTGCATCTCGACCAGATTTAATTTACTCTGTGAATTTGGTCAGCCGTTACATGGAGAATCCAAATGAGCAACATCTATTGGCGGCAAAAAGAATCTTAAGGTATGTTCAGGGAACCACTGAATATGGAATAAGATACAAGAGAGGAGAAGGAGAGAAGCTTGTGGGATATGTCGATAGCGATTATGCAGGTGATACTGATGATCGGAAAAGCACGTCGGGCTATGTGTTTATGCTTGGAGGAGGTGCTGTTTCTTGGGCATCGAAGAAGCAGCCCATAGTTACATTGTCTACAACAGAGGCAGAGTTTGTTGCAGCTGCGTATGGAGCATGCCAAGCTGTTTGGTTGAGGAACATACTTGGAGAGATTGGCTCAGCTCAGGGAGAAGGCACGGTTCTGTTCTGTGATAATAGCTCTACGATTAAGTTATCGAAGAATCCTGTCCTACACGGAAGAAGCAAACATATTCATGTACGGTTTCACTTCCTACGTGAATTGGTGAATGACGGTGTTATCCTGTTAGACTACTGCAACACTCAAGAACAGTTGTCAGACATCATGACAAATGCCGTGAAGCTTGAAGTGTTTGAGAGGCTAAGAGAAAGGATGGGAGTGTGTAGTGAGAAGGAGTAAACTGGAAGGAGACGTTCCAGTTTAGGGGAAGATTTGAAGGAATAAAGACTTTGTTTTATGTCTCTTTAACGTTGCTTTATGTTTCCTTAGCTAAGTTTGAAAGTTTCAAATTCAATAAGTCGTGATCCTGATTTGTAGGACACGATAAGTTTGTTTCGGTTAGAGCTTATTTAGGAGCACTCTGTTTCTGTAAGGTCCTTTTAAGGCCATTTTCTTTTCAGTCTAATACAAGGCAAGTATTCAGACATTTTATTCTATGAGCTTTGATCCATAACCAACAGAAACAATAGACTTTGGACCGTAACACTGTCTTGTCGAATTGCAAATTTGGATAAGCAAACAGTTGATGGAAGAAGAAAAGATTACATTACGCACTTAACAATAATCAAATCTATAAAACAGAGAACAAACTCGGGAAATAATTAACAGGATGTCCGATGGATCTAGCAGAGAAAACAGTACCATATGATTTGGTTTTGAGATCATATGTCATCAGCGCTCGATGTGACACATAATCACGGAACAGCAACTTCTTCTTCTTCCTATTCAGAAGAGCTAGGGGCAAGAGAGCGCATACTAGTGTTGGATATCAAACCACAAACAAGTTGCGTCAAGATCTATGGAACACATTTGTTCCCATGTCTTGTTGCCTGAATTGAACGACCATATATCACTTGGTTGGAGCAACGCGCACAACCGGTTGCATGTCGAGGTAGCACATGGCCACCTCTTGAACAGGTGCATTGGCTACAGGCTATACATCCCATCTTCGAGAGCGCTTTCTAGTAAAGCTCATAATTCCTTTCCCAAATCAGTTCATTTTTGGTTAAACTTTCCTTTAAATAACATAATTGAAAAAGAGGAAGGTTAGTCAAAAGAACACTTGAATCTATATTCAATATTATATTTTCTTTAAACAAATATATATATATATATATATATATATGATGTTGGAGAAATTAGTTATTTAGATCATCGTTCGTTGTATATACAGAAAATACACATTTGCTATATATAGGTTTAAAGTGGGATATTAGCAGAAGCTCCACGGTAGCACACCGGTTAAACACTACAAGAAAATAGCTGAATTCCGACCACCTAAAATCCGTCAAAAATTGTTCGTCGGAAATTTGTATTGGTTGGAAATCGGTCATAAACTGATATCTAAATTTAATAATCTCTCATTTGAATCAAGATTTATTATCTGTCCAAATTCCAGAGAACTGATATCTACAGTTCCTTAGAAGAAAACTCAAAAGTGAAAGTTTTGAAACCTGCAAATTAGCCCTGTGCATTTCGGGAATCCCGTTCCCACCCTTACCGTTTAAAATTTCCCAAACTTTTCGGGAATGAGAATTTGTAATTTCCCGTTTGGGAACATTTCTTTTATTCAAACGGGTAAGGGAAGGGTTCGGGAAGGGTACGGGATTTCCCGATTTTCCCGTTTAAAAAATAAAAAATTGAAAATTAGATATATTTTACTTAAATATCCCGATTTTTCCCATATTTTCCCAAATTTTCTCATAATTTTCTAAATTTTTCCGTAAGTTCCCGTATTTTCCCGAATTTTCCCATAATTTCCCGAAATATCTATATTTTTTCCGATTTATTAAGATTTCGGGTATTAATATTTTATTCCCGAATTTCCCGTTCCCTTCCCATTCCCGTTATTTCCCGTCCCATTATAATATGGGAATACTTCGGGTAGCATATTTGGTTTCCCAAATTTCTCATTCCCGTCCCGTTCCCGTCAATTCCCGTCCCAAAACCCGAAATGCACAGTGCTACCGCAAATTGTCCATATACAAAGATATATAGTTTATATAGAGCGATAGTTCAAGCTTAACAAAAGCTCCACTGTAGCACACCGGTTAAACAACTGGCTCTTTGCTCGAAATGTTCCGCCGGGTTCGAATCCCGGCAGTGGAATATATTTTTGTTCTAATTCTGTTCGTTTTTCGGGAAAAGGAACGTCACACATTGCTCTTCCCGAATATGCGAACAACATACATGCTTTACGTTTTTCTCGTAAACCTAATTAATTCTTTTTCCTCCGGTATCAATCATGCAAAAACCCATTGTGAACAAATACAAAAGTAGGCTTAGTTTCAGTAAACAAGAAGACCCTAAGACAAAACAAGCCAAATTTCACACTCCAATCATAGGCGCTGATATTGATATTGAAACTTTGATAAATGTGAAACTAAAGCATGCATATTGGATGTTTAGGACAATTCTTTTTCACATAATGATCTATTATGGTTCAACGCAAAATATCAAAATCCTCTGCTACAGACCAGATTTTACATTCAAAATTGAAATACCAAAGGTTATTGTTTACGTTTAGCTTTGTGGCTTTGCTATTGTTGCAACTTGCGAAGCGATTCATTCACACCATGAGTTTCTAACATATTTCTCATTTTGTCTTTTAACAGTTGCATGGAAAGGTTTGATTGGTTAGGATAGTAGAGAAGCTCATGCAGTCATGCTCCTGTATTTTACACGATAAATGGCTGATTTTTTTAACAGACAATAGTAACAATTGTATATAAGTCAGCGATAATAGAATCAACCAATAGTAGTACATCTAGAGCAAGTTTGGAGGCATATCTTGATGCTATTACTATGGAAATACTAAAAGTATCTTCTTTGGATATCTCATGAGAGTCATGGCTAAAAAATGTAGAATAATAAAAAAATGTAGAGAGGGAGTGAGAAGAAATTTTTTAAATGAAAACTCTTGAGATACTTTTCTTTTATATAAAATTTAATTCTAAAATTAAATTATGTTAAAATAACAATATTTTTATGTTTGAGAACCCCAAAAGAAGTTCTCAACTCAAGGCGGGAGATGCTCTAAAAAAATGCAAGTTTGATCTATACAATAAACTTTTTTTTTCCTAAATGTATTGATAACTCTATTCAAATATTGTATGAACTATTTAATATTTTACGGTTAACGGTTACGGTCTTTAATCGTTTAATACGGTTACGGTCCGGTTACGGTTACAAAACAGTCCGGTTACGAAATACGATTATGATTTGATTTTGGTCATGCCTATGTCGCGTTTGTAAACTATCTAATAGTGTTAAACTGTGCTCAAATGATTTTTATAGTAAATCGTAGAGACTCCATGTTTTTGGTCTTCTCTAAAACGACGTCAAATTAAAAAGTATCGTATAATTTGAAAAAAGCATTATAAATGTATTTGAAAGTGTTTTCGATCTGTGTTTATTCTTCTCCTTGATCCATATTCTGTCTTTCGCCATTACATTGATTCTAAACTGCAGAAGCAAACATAAGATTAACATAATAAAATGTTAGCTAATAACTATCTTGAAGCACACTTTACATATATAGTAATTAGTGATCTTATCCAAATTAAATATTCTCTCATTTGAATCAAGAATTATTTTAGTTATGTTATCTGTCCAAATTCCACATAACTGATATATATCTACAGTTCCTCAAAAGAAAACTCAAAAGGGAAAGTTTTTTGAAACCTACAAATTGTCCATATACAAAGATATATAGTTTATATAATGTTTTAGTTTCTAATTTAACAGAAGCTCCACTGTAGCACACCGGTTAAACAACTTGCACTCTAGTCAAAAATGTTCCGGGTTCGAACCCCGGCAGTGGAAATTAATTTTGTTCGTTTTCTTTTCAAAATGGAATTGAAAACGTCACACTTTGTTCTTGTCACAATGAGCATACATGCTGTTTTCTCTAAACGGCACGCAAGTCTACTAGATGCGTCGAAACTTTCCAACAACTATCAACACAAAGAAATTAAAACCAACCACCACCATGAGTGTCATCACAGAAACAGAGAATGAAAAGATTGAGAGATGTATACAGTAAGCTGGTTTCGTTTCGTTTTGCAACACTGGAAAATCTTGAGACGAAAATCCGACCCAAACCCGAACCGAAACCCGAAGTCCCAAGCCTATGCTAGGTTCTTCGAAACGCAGCGTAAAAGTCAAACTTTTTCATCATGGTTGGTTTTAGTTTCCCCCATAACTTCATGCTACAGGCTACATATCATAATGGGTTCTGCATGATTGGAAAAGCTTTAACATATGAAGAAAATTTGACTTCCAAGATGAAATCTGACTAGAGCAATATATCTCATAAAGCTCATGAATTCTTTTACCTCCGGTTTCATTAATGCAAAAATTCCATTATGAACAAATACGTACGCTTAATTATCTGCTCAAAAAGATGGCTTAACACACTTACACACACAACAATGAAAACATAAGTACGTTGGAAGAAAGCTAACACATTTAAAATCATTCATTCCTAAAGCAGAAATTTTTCTTCTTCTTCTTCTTGAATCTAAGCAGAAACTCCAGCGTTTGCTAGCTTTGCAGAGAGAGTCAGCTTCTTGATACTCAGTTTCATCTCCTCATCAAGCAATGCCTTACATTCATCTGTTAACTCTTTTCTTGTTTGAGCTGCAAGGTTCTTCAAATTCTGACAAAGCAACTTCTGTTGAACCTTACCTAAACTCTGAAACAATGTCGCCTCAAGCATGTCTTGCAGAACACACAACTCATCATCCTCACCATCACCATCTCCCTCACAGCTCTTCTCTTTCCCCACCATCCTTATGTAACTTCCCCTCTCTTGATCCGCACAAGGCACATCCTTATTCGAAACAAGAGCCTCCTAAAAATCGTTCATTTACAGGTTAGTTGTAATCACATTTTTACACAAGGGAGAAACAGAGCAAAACAAACAAAAAGTCACTACCTTTCGTTGTTGTTCTTGCATATTCTTGTTCGAAGAAGCACATTCCGTTTTCTTGTTAATACCCTTGGTCGAAACAATAACCTAAACATCGATCATTTACGCATTAGTTCATAACTTCACATCACATTATACATACTGTTATGGTAAAAACAGAACAAGCATAAAGTCACTACCTTTGGTTGATTTTCTTGCATATTCTCGTTCGAAGAAGCACGTTCCGTTTTGATGTTAATATCCTTAGTCGAAACAAGAACCCAAAGATGGATCACTTACACATTTAGTTAATAACTTAAACATCAGATTTCACATAATGTTATGGTACAAACAGAACAAACATAAAGTCACTACCTTTGGATGATTTTCTCGCATATTCTCGTTCGAAGCAGCACATTCTGTTCTGTTGTTGATATCCTTAGTCGAAACAAGAACCTAAAGATCGACCATTTACGCATTAGTTCATAACGTTTTACATAATGTTATGGTAAGAAACAGAATGAACATAAAGTCACTACCTTTTGTTGTTGTTCCTGCATATTCTCACTCGAATCAGCACAATCTGTTTCGTTTTCAGCCCAAACGAACTTTGAAAATTTGAAAACTTGTTCGTCATGGGTGTTAGTAAAAGAAAGTCCTTCACCATCGTTGGATCTTGCTTTTTTAACTTTAAATCTCGTCTTCAACTTCAACACCTTGTGACTGAGCTGTTTTTTCGTGAAAAAACCATTCATCAAATCTTTCATATAGCCGTAAAACGCATCCCAATCAGATCCGTATCTGACTCCTCTTTCGTCTTCATAGTCCAATATACCCTTTTCCACACAAACAAAACAATGTTTTATAAACAACAACAACAAAAAGTAGAGATTTTTTTGAACACGCAAGCAGAGAGAAAAATCACAAACCCTGAGAATGACGAGTTCGTGGCTCTTAGTCCATGCTATCTTTGGAGTTGGATGAGAAGGTAACATGTTCATCGTCTTCATCAGTTGATTTCTCCTCCTTAGCACCGCCTCCGTACCGGAAATGTCTTCGCCGTCGTTATCGTCGTCATCGTCTTGCTTCCTCTTCATAGATTTGGTGCTGCGACGGGTGACGAAGCTATCCGAGTTAGAATCTCTGGAATCAACCACTGATTTGGTGATTTCAAAGATCAAAACTTGGCAAAGTTTTGTGAGAGAAAAAAAAAAAAGAAAAACCTCTTTTTTCTGCAAATGGAGAGGAAGAAGACGAAGAACTGAAGAAGAGTCACTTGTATTAAAACGCAGCGTGGAAGCGTAAGCTTCATCTCTTGAATGACTAAAATACCCTTAAACACATTCGGAAATCACAGAAAAGAATTAGATATATGGCCCAATTTCAATTTTAGAAGCCCATTAAAGCCCAAAAACTCACTCATTCGTGTCTCTCTCTCTTCCTCTCAAACAAAATGCTTCTTCACAGAGAAACAACAAGATCGAGAAATTAACACAACAAAGAGAAAGAGGAAGAGGAAGAGGATACAACAACAGATCCAACAAACGCCATGGGTTTAGGAATCTTAGCTTCTCGAACGATTCGACCAGCTTCTCGTCTTCTCCAATCTCAAAACTCCAATTTCTTCATCCGCACAATCGTTTCCAAGCCGGAGCTCCAATCTCCTGAAGCCGCTGCTGCTTCTTCTCAGCCTGAGCCGCCGAATCAGATTATCCCTCAGAGGAGCCCAATCGGTGGAGCGAGAGTGCATTTCTCGAAACCTGAGGATGCGATCGAGGTTTTCGTTGATGGCTACGCGGTCAAAGTCCCAAAAGGGTTCACTGTTCTTCAGGCCTGTGAGGTCGCCGGAGTTGATATCCCGAGGTTTTGTTATCATTCTCGATTGTCGATTGCTGGAAATTGCAGGATGTGTCTTGTTGAGGTCGAGAAATCTCCTAAGCCTGTAGCGTCGTGTGCGATGCCTGCACTTCCTGGTTAGTTCCGGCAAAAATTTCGTGCTTTTGGATTGATTTGATCGTTGATTGGTTGAAAAAAATTGGGAATTTGGTGCTATTGTTGTTTGTTCTTCAGTAATTGCAGATAGCTTGCGGCATTTTAGAATTTCAGCTGCATTTTGTTTTATCTTCCAGTTTTGTTTGCTTTGATTTTATGATGATGATGACGATAAAAATAACGAGAGCTTAATTAATTTTAGGGTGTTGTTTAGTTTCCCTGAAAAGTTGTCATTTTTGGGATCTATCTTGTTTATCCACATTTTGATCTGAGCTCTTGATAGTTTCTTCAATGAAAATGTGCATTTCTCTTCCAATTTTTTTTTTGTTGGTGTTACTATGATGATGATGATGACGATTGTGAAAACCAGAGCTTTATTAACTTTAGGGGTTGTGAAGTTTACCTTAGGCTTTGTTATTTTTGGGATCTTGCTTCTCCATATTTCAACCTGAGCTGTTGCTTAGCTTCTTCCAAGTGTGGAGTTTTGTTCATCTGCAAGTAAAGATGGAAATGTTTTTGAATGTTAGGCGTTTCTCCGATAAGCTTTATTAGTTTCTGTTCAGCGTTGAGGTTTGTTTTTCCCTTAGTAAGTATGCCAGCTGAAGAATAGAGAAAGGGTGAATATATGGTGTTTTGAAATACTCATTGCATCATTTCCTTCTTCGATAGTGTTCCGTGTTCTGTAATGGTAGACTTCTAAGAGTAATTTTTACAGGAATGAAGATTAAGACTGACACACCAATAGCAAAGAAGGCGAGAGAGGGAGTGATGGAGTTTCTGTTGATGAACCATCCTCTAGATTGCCCTATCTGTGACCAAGGAGGAGAGTGTGATCTTCAGGATCAGTCTATGGCTTTTGGATCTGACAGAGGCCGTTTCACAGAGATGAAAAGATCTGTCGTTGATAAAAACCTCGGTCCTCTTGTGAAGACTGTTATGACTCGGTGTATCCAATGCACAAGGTTACTAAAACAGTCAGCTTTTAAGTGTAATTGTTTAGTTAATCCGATACTTAATCTATCATATTGATTAGGTTATGTTTCTATAATGTCTTTGTAGGTGTGTGCGATTTGCTTCAGAAGTTGCTGGGGTTGAGGATCTTGGCATGCTAGGTCGTGGTAGCGGAGAAGAAATCGGAACTTATGTTGAAAAGCTTATGACCAGTGAACTCTCTGGAAACGTTATCGATATCTGTCCTGTGGGAGCCTTGACCTCAAAGCCTTTTGCGTTTAAAGCCAGAAACTGGGAGTTGAAAGGAACAGAAACCATTGATGTTAGTGACGCTGTTGGGTCCAACATCCGTGTTGATAGTCGAGGACCAGAGGTGATGCGTATCACTCCACGCCTTAACGAGGTATGCTTATATTAACTTGTGCAAAAACAGTATTATGAAAGTATTGTGCTGGATGTTGAACCTGTTGATTTTCATTATTCAGGATATAAACGAAGAATGGATATCTGACAAAACCCGATTCAGCTACGACGGCCTGAAAAGACAAAGGCTGAGCGACCCCATGATTCGAGATTCCGATGGACGGTTCAAGGCAGTGAGCTGGCGTGATGCATTGGCTGTTGTGGGTGATATCGTTCATCAGGTGAAGTCAGATGAGATTGTTGGAATAGCTGGTCAGCTATCTGACGCAGAATCCATGATGGTGTTGAAGGACTTCGTTAACAGAATGGGCTCAGAAAACGTCTGGTGCGAAGGAAACGCTGTTGGTGTTGATGCTGATCTTAGGTCCAGCTACCTAATGAACACTAGCATCAGCGGACTTGAGAACGCCGATCTTTTCCTCCTTGTTGGTACCCAGCCTAGAGTTGAAGCTGCAATGGTGAACGCTAGGATCTACAAGACAGTCCGTGCATCGAATGCCAAAGTTGCATACATTGGCCCACCTTCAGATTTCAACTACGACTGCAAACACCTCGGGATCGGACCTGACACCCTCAAAGAAATCGCTTCGGGAAGTCATCCGTTCTGCTCAGCTCTCAAGAACGCCAAGAACCCTGCTATCATTGTTGGCGCAGGGCTTTTCAACAGAACGGATAAAGATGCTATCCTCTCTGCCGTTGAATCCATCGCACAAGCCAACAATGTCGTTCGACCAGACTGGAACGGTCTCAACTATCTCCTTCTGTACGCTGCTCAAGCGGCTGCTCTTGATCTTGGACTCGTTCAACGTTCAGCCAAAGCACTTGAGTCTGCGAAATTTGTCTACTTGATGGGAGCAGACGATGTAGATGTTGACAAGATTCCAAAAGACGCCTTTGTGGTTTACCAAGGACACCATGGAGACAAAGCGGTTTACCGTGCAAATGTGATCCTCCCTGCATCGGCTTTCACCGAGAAAGAAGGAACCTATGAGAACACAGAAGGGTTTACACAACAGACTGTTCCTGCTGTTCCCACCGTTGGTGATGCAAGAGATGATTGGAAGATTGTGAGAGCTTTATCGGAGGTCTCAGGTGTGAAGCTTCCATACAACTCAATCGAAGGTGTTAGATCAAGAATCAAGAGCGTCGCACCGAACCTAGTCCACACAGATGAACGAGAGCTAGCTGCTTTTGGACCTTCGTTGAAGCCAGAGTGCAAGGAGACGATGAGCAAAACGCCGTTCGAAACCGTGGTCGAGAATTTTTACATGACAAACGCAATCACAAGAGCATCGAAGATCATGGCGCAATGCAGTGCTGTGCTCTTGAAGAAGTGAGAAGAGCTTTTTTCACTTATGCTCTGTTTCACATTTTTTTCCTCATTTTCGCAAAAATAAAGGGTATGGTTGGATTCTTCGTTTGCTCTCTTTATTTAAGGTTGCGGTGAAATGTATAAGCACATTGCAATAAGCACATTGTTTAGTTGCAAAACTCTGCAGTGTTTAAAATTTGGATGCTTTGTGGCATCTTGTGTTTGTTCATTAGTATTTTTCATATGTACTCTTTTTATTGCATTTGCATATATGAATTTTGGGTATGGTGATGTAACAACTATGCTATTGTGATACCTAATAACATAGTTTCAACTTCTGTGATTGGTCTGATGAGTAGTCTTTGCAGCATTACATCTATTTTTGTGATCGATATTACTTGCCTTATGATCCTGGCACTCGGCGCATGTCTTTGATCAACCCCACCTTGATCGGTAGAGCATTTGTAATCCAATCAACTTTTATTAATAGAGTATTTAAGAAAGCATTTAGAAACTGTTTATACTCTCTAAACTGCTTATCTCTCCTGCTTTGAAATTGAGTTTTTGGAAAATATTAAAAATATTAAAATAATTATATTTTATTTATTTATAATAATAAAAAATCGAAAATTATATTTATATTAAATTTAAAATATTATAATTTTGAAACTTACTTTTATTATTAATGTATTATTCATAAAATAATAATTTAATAACATTAAAATTTAATAAATATAATTTAAATATGAAATAATTATTAAATAATTTATAAAAAATTAGAAAAAAATTATGTTATTTATAAAATATAGATAATACATTAAAATAAATATCAACATACACATTAAATATTTTAATAAAAAGTTATAATAAAATAGCTCACACCTCTACCAATCACATAAAATATATATTAGTCAAAAGCATACAGTTTCAGCACCACCCTGCTTATGTTCCACAAGACAACCAATACTTGAACCTGAGAAAAGATTATGAATTTTGAGAGAAATATAAGAATTTTGCCAATAGATTGCGATATAAAAAACAATTTCAAACAATTTGAGTTCATGGTTTACGGTTTTAAAATCGAGAAAAAAAAGTGACAGGACTTTGGTTTTTTTTCCTTTTGAAGTGAGGAGATTTTTTATATGTAATAAAACCCTAAAACCCCCTCATAAGACTCTCTTCAATTTCAAAAACCCTTAAATTCGCTTCGTGTCTTCGCTGGGAAATTAACGGTAATGGAAGAGAAATTAAAGTATCTGACTTTCGTCGGAGCCGGAGCTCTAATCGGATCTGTCTCCACCGTCGCTCTCCTTAAGCTGCTCCCCAGGCAAATACCCCCAAAAAACCTCTGCTTCAATAACGTTTAATCCAAATGTAAAACTGAAATTTCGTGTTACAGAACCCAAATTTCTAAACAGCTTCCGCTGATTCGAGTTTTCTCGGTTTTTAATCCATTGCAGGACTTCAGTGAAGCAACATGATCAAAACCCAGGAACTAAGAAGCTCTCAGGTACTTGTGATCATGCTATTCAAATATATAGCTTTTTATTTACTGTAGACTGCAACTTTTTTCTATCTTGAGATGAAGAAGATGAAAAATTAGTGTTCTTTGTTTGTTCTATGTTAAATTACATGTACAAAAATACAATTTTTCTGCAGGAAATGGTATTGAATCTGTAACAACACCAGTAACTGGTCAGGATCTTTTGAATGATGAAATTGTTTCTGAACATTTAACGAGGTACCTTTCTAATCTCAATGAAATGATAGTTTTGGAGGAGTTTGAGTAAGCTTTGATTTACCAAATTTTCTTGCAAAATCTTTAGCTGATACTAAAGAGGCATAAAGCTATGATCTTTATGAAAAAAGTCTTGGTTTTTCGCAATGTTAAATCACTATTATATGCTATGATGTGTGGATCTTCTTGTATACTTTGATGCAATCTTGATTATAAAATGGTGATTTGTCTCATCTCTTTAGGAATATCCAGTTTTTCGATCTTGAAGCTCAGCGTAAAGTAACAGGATCATATGTTTTGGTCATTGGACTTGGAGGTGTAGGGAGTCATGCTGCATCTATGCTCTTAAGGTCAGGTGTTGGAAAGCTCCTCCTCGTCGACTTTGATCAGGTCTTTACGCTTTTACATTCGCCTTTCATTATACAACGAATATACAGTCTGTTTTCACTCAAATTATCATACCTTCCTATGTATTCAGGTGTCACTTTCATCATTGAATCGACACGCTGTTGCAACACGAGAAGATGTTGGTATCCCGAAAGCTACATGTCTCAAGAACCATTTCTCTTCGATCTTTCCTGAATGCTGTGTTGAAGCCAAGGTGATGCTGTATGACTCATCTTCCGAAGAAGAGATTCTTTCAGGCAATCCTGATTTCGTTTTGGACTGCATTGACAACATTGATACAAAGGTAAGCAAGCCATCCTTTCTTTTCGGAGTTTAGTTGATTCGTTTCGATCTTTCCACACTGATTCATATGATTGCCTCGTTTCAAACAACCAATGTTTAGGTGGGACTTTTGGCTGCGTGCGTTAAGAGAGGTTTGAAAGTTCTGTCTGCAACTGGTGCAGGTGCTAGAGCTGATCCAACAAGAATCAGAGTGGCTGACTTAAGAGAATCGACAATTGACCCGTTATCTCGTTCTGTAACACCTCTTCTAACTCTTTCCTCAATTGAAAGACTTTCTTAAGGCATTCATCAAATGGTTCTTGATTTGTTACTTGGTTCTCGATGTTGTCAGGTAAGACACAGACTGAGGAGAGAACACGGCATTGAAGGAGGCATTCCTGTAGTGTTTTCGCTCGAAAAACCGAAAGCAAAGCTGCTTCCCTTTAAGGGGCCAAATGGGGAAGACGAGAATCCTTCAGATTATCAAGTAACTGATTTTAGTTCTTGAAACACTGCACGCTATTGTCCAATCTTTGCATTAGTCATTGATCTTGAAGCTTGTTTGTGGTTTTTTCAGGTAGTTCCT
Organism: Erythrophleum ivorense; assembly: GCA_026724425.1. NCBI lineage: Eukaryota > Viridiplantae > Streptophyta > Magnoliopsida > Fabales > Fabaceae > Erythrophleum > Erythrophleum ivorense. Next base: position 1,665,982 of record JAIUCV010000117.1, on the reverse strand, counting down.
GGCTTTCGTGTTCGGATCATTCCTGTTCTTGGAACCATCCCGGCGATTTTTGGACAAATCATGGCCTCATATGTTATAACACAGCTTGCAGGTGTGCAAGTTCAGATGGAGCCTATAGTGAATCTAGATTTAGATCATTACCGAACGCTTCATCAACGCCTAATTGAGCATGAGGAAACAGTTTATGGCACATCTGCAGAAGTCCAGGTATTCAGATTTGATTCAGTGATTATATATTGTGCTCTTTATCGCTATAACTTGTTTAGAAACTGCTTGTGAAGTTAAAAGCAGATTCTTGAGAAATGCTCTTAAGCTTTGGTCCATTTCTTGAAAATGATTCAAGATTTTAATTCCTTTTTATTTTATTTTTGTAGGTAGATGTTGAGGAAGTGAAGTACATAGTGAAAGAGTTGTGGCACGGACGAAGTGCTAGAGATGAGGTTGCAAAAGATGTTGGGAGAGGAATGTGGAGAGCCATGAATGAGCTGATGCTTGTAAGGTATGTTTGATTCATCAACGGATATTCGATGAAAAAGATTATAAAATTCTTCTTGGTCTCATAATGTGAAGTTGTGATTATTCAGATGGGATGCAAAGAAGCCAGCATCAGTCTCAAACTTGATTCTTTTGAAGTTTAAAGAGGTTTGGTTTTGCTTAATGATAATAAGCATTACATGAGTTTATATCGATTTTGGTGTTTTGTTACGTTTTGAGGTATGATGATATATGTTTATAATAGGCGGATGAACATGAAGCTAAGACTCTCGAGGAAGTGAAGGAAAGTGAAACAGAGTTCTTTGAAAAAGTTTCATGCGTGCTGAAGAAGGCAGAGATTGATTTCTATGGCTAGAAGATAAGAGAACTCATTCAACATCAATCACAAAGGCTTGAAGAAACGAGTTACCCTCTCTTTTCTCTACTTACGAGAATACTCATTTTCATGTATTAGTTTCTCAAATGATTAGTTAAGTTTAATTAAAATTAACAACATGTCAAATTTGTTAAATTAAAGAGAAATATCGTTAACAAGTTTAATTAACAGTAACTTTTACATTTTAGTAGTAAAGAAGTATCTAGAGAACGATGGTATTTCTGTTCATCAATCAGGCTTGCCACGTAGCGGATGTTACAATCTAACATTTGTTGTTGAGAATGACCACTAACTAACTCCAAATATCACAATCATAAATAGAGTTGAGTAAAAAACAGACCAAAACCTCAACTGCCATGAAGATATCTGTTTATAACCAGGTTACAAATTTAATAATTGCACGGATTTGTGTACAATAAAACAACGACACACCATTTCTAAAAATTTAACGTATCCAAATTAAAAACGTGAATGTGTATATCGTTATCAAAAAGATCACTATCCAATGCACAAGTCCCTGTCGGGAATTTCTTTTCCTTCCACAGTTTTCCCGACTGCGATCTTTTTAAAAAATATAATATATATGAACGAAATCCCAAATTAAAGTTTAGACTAATATCAAATTTACGTGAAAAAAAGAATGGATATACTTGTTACTTATGGCCAACCATATTTAAAACTACAGCGACATAGTCAAAATTTTAACCAATTTCTTCATGGTGAATCCTTCGATTGGACCATAAGTTGATTTAACATCTTCTTTTTACTTTTGGGAATATAACATTTCTTCTTCTTTTTTTTGTAATGAAGCGCATTTGTGAGTTAAGAAGAAACAACTCTTAAATATGAGTTTTTAACAAAACCCCTGAATATTAGTAACTAAGATATGTGCATTCAGTCAACATATGGTTTATAAAATAAAATACATATTGAAGGTGTCTATTGGCTGATCGATCAAAGATTAAAAATATTACAATAGGTGTGATGTTTAAATATGAATGGATGGAGGTAAAAGTCTCATGGGTTAAAATGATTTAATATTTTTACCCTAGCTATGAGATTTTATTCTTAGAACATATTAATTCTTGCAAATTATGCTAGTGCAAGTTTATCATAATAGTATATGGCCTTGATTGGTAGAGCATTTAGAAGAGCATTATTCTTTTTGTAATCCAATCAACTTTTATTAATAGAGCATTTAGGAGAGCATTTAAAAACTGCTAATGCTCTCTAAACTGCTCCTCTCTCCCTGCTTTGAAATGGAGCTTTTCCAAAGCATTGAGACTTTAAAATATTAAAAAAAATTAAAATAATTATATTTTATTTATTTATAATGATAAAAAATCGAAAATTATATTTATATTAAATTTAAAATATTATAATTTTGAAACTTATTTTTATCATTAATGTATTATTCATAAAATAATAATTTAATAACATTAAAATTTAATAAATATAATTTAAATATGAAATAATTATTAAATAATTATTAAATAATTTATAAAAAATTAAAAAAATCTTATTTTATTTATAGAATATATATATAATGTATTAAAATAAATATCAACATACACATTAAATATTTTAACAAAAATTTATAATAAAATAGCTCACAGCTCTACCAATCACATAAAATATATATTACTCAAGAGCATACAGCTACAGCACCACCCTGCTTATACTCCATAAGCCTAATGCTCTTCTAAATGCTTTACCAATCAAAGCCTATGTTGTAAGCTTGGCCGGTGTAGACGGAAAAAAAAATGAAATGCTATAGTTTTTTTTTTTTTGAAAACAAATTGAAATGCTAGAACGGCTTTTTATTTTTATATTTCTAAGACCTAAAATTTAAATATTATTAAATTATTAAAGTTCCTATATTAAAATGAAAAGAAAAGGATCGGTTAGTAGTTGTTTTTAGAGAAGAAAAAAACAGTCGGATAGTCGGATTCGTGCCTTGTTCTAGTGGAAAGAGCGTTGCATTGAAATTGATATATTGGGAAAGAGGGTATGAACAGAATCTTACCCCATTTTATGAAAATTTTGTTTTTTTATGTTTAAAAATTCTAAGGAAGCATGGGACCGAGTCGAACAAGTAAAATTTTTAAAATATCAAACATTATTTTGTATTATCCAGATAAAAATAGTACAAGGATGGTTATCGAAAAAATAAAACTGAAATATTAACGTGTTAATATATTAACTTTTTTGGTAAATTGTTAATATAATAACGTGTTACATGTATGTATGATCGCGATTTACAGCGCAAATCAACATAAAATTTTGTATTAAGAGTTTCTTGGAAAAAAGAAAAGGTAATGAGTTCATGCTTTATTTTTTTGATAAAGGAGTTCATGCCTTATATTCTCTTTATCTTAGAGAAATGGTTTTCCTTAATGAGAAAAATAGAAATGGACGGTCCAAAATAAGTTGATGACTTTATGTTATGTTGTCAATGCCACTTGCAAATGAATCTCTTTTCTGTACACCATTACAATAAGTCATCCGGCGGAAAATGATGTTCTCATATATCGGCATGCGCATGCAAATGGGTTTCGATATATAATTTGTCTCAAAGTATGGGCGAATTGTGTGTACTTATTGTCACGTTTAAAAAAAAATTAAATTATTCGTTTAGGTTATATAATATTATTAATTTCTGTGGATGGTAACATACACTTTTATCATTTACAGTTTAGCTTTATTATCGATTTTGAAATTAAATCATTTTTAATTGGTGATTCTAAATGTTAGGTGTACTCTCCTTTTTGACGGATACTCACAATTCAACCTTTGGTCTATGGCTAGTGATGTAAGAAAACAAAACCAAAAAATATATATTCAAAAGTATCCAAGACTTTCCGATTAGATAAACAAGTTTTGAAGCATAATTGCATCAACAAACGCTTACATCAACGCGTCACATATCTATCTGTACATGATGGACTGGTTCGGTTGAGATCATTTGAACCGTTTAAAATATGTGGCGAAAATTGTTGAGGAAAATATTTCTTTTTAAAGTTCTTTTTTCCAAAAAAATCAAATGGTAGAGTAATGGTTATAACAATTTATATAGTAGGAAAATATAGATGTGAATTGTTTATTTATATGAAATTTATAATGGTGCTCCAATCTACATAATATATCATTATCTCTCTGTTTTATGTTTTTCATATTTTATTATAAAATATGAATGGTCTACCATCTTTATCGACTTTATTAATTGGCATATTTATTACGAAATACCATAAATTTTAAGCGAAAATAATTTTGTTCAATTAAATTGAAGTCATATGCATGGTTTAAGGTGTTTGTTATATGTTGGAGATGCCATAAAAAGTAATATTATCAGCCACTATGATAAAGTTGTACACTCTTCAGTTAAATTGACTCTGGAACAGTATGAACAAAAATCCAAACTAACAAATAAATAAAATAAAAATCTCACCAAGTCTAAAAACGAAGACCATTTGTCCGAAATCTAAGAGAAAACGCGTTGGACAATTTCGCTTTATTTCACCCTCAGTATCTCTGTCGTCTTCTCTTTAACGCCTTTGACTACGTGTCAACTGCTTCTTTAGTCATTTTTTTCGTTTTTTCTTTGTCACGTCAATATATATTTAAAATTTATAACTTTATAACCAAAGTGGTGTCCAAGGTATTTTCATCAACGAGTATATAATATTTTGTATATCAAACTTAACTTGAAAAAGAAGCAACACAAAACCACTCAACATAACTTATATAAGTAGATCAGTTTCAGATGAATTATTGGATATGATTCGTAACTACGGAATGTAATTCGTTTGCTAACCAATCAAACAGGAGTTTGAAACGTACGAATGGTTTGAGAGCTATATTAACGTGTTTGTTATACATTTTTTTCTTGTTACATAACAGACGTTTGGTGTATTTCATTATTTTTTTCAAAATTTAAGATTTTTAGAATCATCAACTTCTATCAGCAAGAGTTACTAGTTTACTACAAATGTGTTTTTGCGTAATAATATCATAAAAAAATTAAGATAATCCTATATTTTGAATTAAAAGATAATAATTTTGATATTTCGTCCTCGCTCCTTTTTTTTTCTCTCTTGCTTCTCTCTACCCTCAATTACATCGTTTTTAGCTCTTCGGCCGGCTCCGGTGGCTTCTTCAGCGCCGGAGTCCAGTTTTTAATGTTTTCTTCTTTGTTTTAATTTTCTCTGGTCCTTTTTTCTCAGGTTTCTTTGGTTGAAGATGAATCTTTTGCTTTTTTGGTTTAACTTTCCAGATCTGGTCGGATCTTGGTGTTCTTGAGACTGGTGGTTCCGGATCTGTAAGATTGTCGGTGAGACTTTGCTTCTTACTCCACGTTTTGTCTCTAGCCTAAGATCTTTGCACTAGATCTGGTTTTTCCTCTTTCTCGGTTTTCGCGCCACCGTTAAATCTTCTGTATGCTTTTGAGGAGTTCGTTTTGTTGGGTTTTCTCCAGTTCGATCTATCCCGTGCTTGCCTACTGAAGCTCGGTGATATCCGGTTTGAGTCGTCGCTCCTTGCCGCTACCTCCCATTCTGATCGAGAGCTTTTTTTTCCATGGCGCTTCTATTGAAGCGTCAATCGTCGCTAGTCTCCAACATCACCGCATCCGGAAGACTTTGAGTATCTTGCCGGATTATGAAGGGTGGTTTTTCTGAGTTGGGAGGTAGTTTGCGTATGTTTCAGGGAGGTTTATGCTACTGTTATTTGGTCGAGGGCATCTCCGGTATAGTCTTGGAAGGTTCTCTAGAAGTTTGAGGTTTTGATTTGGTGGTCCATTTGTCTGAACTTAGTGATGTGCTTCATTTTTCTTTAGACCGATTGCGTTGTTTTCGTTTTTTTCTAATTTGCTTGTGAAGTTTAGATTGGTATGTTTTTCAAGTGTATTTCATCTGGCTTCTCTTTTTCGGATTTAAATTTTGGAGAAATTCGTTTCCGCCATATTTGTATTCCTCTTTATTTCTAATAAAATTTTCATATGATAAAAAAAAAAAAAAAAATTTAAAGATACTCCTATGCCGTTGAGTATGGATTTTAAACACGTAGGCCAGTAGCTGAGCTGAAACCTCAAAATTGACATCTAATCAGCACAATAATTAGTCAAACTCCAAATCAAACTAAAAATAAAACAATTTGAGTTATATTTCCTAGTCTTACTCTTATCCATCATGCATTCCAACCGACATTAACACCAACTTAAATCATATACTATACAAGAAACAAACGAAAATTAAATCATAAAATATAGTCATTTATAGCTAACCACTTTTAATTAGTTGCACAATCTCCCTCAATTTTCTCCTCTCTCTTTATAATAATCGTGCTCGTGTGTTGTGTATATAATATATAAACACACACTCTTCCTATCGCCTCTCTCTCTTCACTCACTCGTCTCTCACTCTGTTTAAAAAAATGTCTCTCTTGTTAACATTTCTCTACGTTTTCCTCTGTAACTCAGTTTCTCTCTCATCATCTCTCTCTCTCCACTTTCCTCTCACATCTCTCCGTCTCACTCCAACCACAAACTCCACTTCTCCTTTACAAACCTCCCTCGTCTCTCGCCGGAATCCATCTCTGTCGTCAGCTCAATACAGCTTCCGATCAAACTTCAAGTACTCAATGGCTTTAGTTCTCTCTCTTCCTATCGGAACACCGGTGCAGACTCAAGAGCTTGTTCTTGACACGGGAAGCCAACTCTCATGGATCCAGTGCCATCGCAAGAAGAAGAAACCACCTACGACGTCGTTTGATCCGTCGTTGTCTTCATCGTTCTCCGATTTGCCTTGCTCTCATCCTCTCTGCAAACCTCGAATTCCCGATTTTACCCTTCCCACTTCTTGCGACTCGAACCGTCTCTGTCACTATTCTTACTTCTACGCAGACGGAACCTTCGCCGAGGGCAATCTCGTCAAAGAAAAATTCACTTTCTCAAATACCCAAAGTACCCCTCCTTTGATTCTTGGCTGCGCTGATGAATCTACAGACGATAAGGGTATTTTGGGAATGAATCTCGGTCGTCGTTCTTTTGTCACGCAAGCTAAAATATCAAAGTTCTCGTATTGTATCCCAACACGGTCGAACCGACCCGGTTTTCTTCCGACCGGGTCTTTTTATCTCGGGGAAAACCCGAATTCTCGCGGATTCAAATACGTTGCTCTGTTGACTTTCCCTGAGAGTCAACGCATGCCGAATCTAGACCCTCTGGCTTACACAGTACCTTTGCAAGGGATCAGAATCGGACCAAAGAGATTAAACATTCCAGCCTCTGTTTTCAGACCCGATGCAGGCGGGTCCGGTCAAACCATGGTGGATTCCGGTTCCGAGTTCACTCATTTAGTCGACGTGGCGTATGAAAAAGTGAAGGAAGAAGTAATGAAGCTTGTAGGGTCAAGATTAAAGAAAGGTTACGTGTACGGCGCAACAGCTGACATGTGTTTCGACGGGAAGAATCCGGTGGAGATCGGACGGTTGATAGGTGATCTTGCGTTTGAATTCGGAAGAGGAGTTGAGATTCTCGTCGAAAAACAAAGGCTTCTTGTTAACGTAGGAAATGGGGTCCACTGTGTTGGGATCGGACGGTCAAGCATGCTTGGTGCTGCGAGTAATATAATCGGAAACGTTCATCAGCAGAATCTATGGGTTGAGTTTGATGTGACCAATAGGAGAGTGGGTTTCAGTAAAGCCGATTGCAGCAGATTATCGCCGTGAGAAGGTTCTGATATTCGTCTACAGTCGTTCGTATTTGATCATCGTTGAATGATGTTTGATCGGACAGTGTAAATTATTATCAGTTTTGAATCTGGGATTTGTGGGGTCCCTTAGAAGGACATCTGTCTGAAGCAAACTTTCTCATATTTATTAGGCTCTGTAACAACTATATATGTACAAATTATTAAATGGGTTTTTCATGTATGTGTTAATAATGATCATTTATGCTTGTATATTATATGGTCAGTGTAATATTTTTATTTCAGTATGGTTGATGTAATTAACTTGTTATTACAATAAAACCCAACAAAAAAAGCTTGTTATTACAAAACCTTCCAACTATATTCCAGATTTTTTTTTTTGTCTTTTTAAGAAATTGTTGCTTGAATATCTTAGTATTTGATAGAATTACACAAATTTGTGCCTGATAAATAATTACCAAGTATCAACAGCTCAACTGTCAAAAAATTAAAGACAAAATCTAAAAGTTATAAGATTGAATAGCATTTGGGATTATATCTATCATATTATAGTATATTCTAGTTCCGGACATGAAAGAAATATGGAGGCTAAAAAATTGTGGATTTTGGGCTTAAAACCTTATACTCATCACATATATATTTACCATTGCGGTAGCTCCTAATATATGTATGCATCATAAAATAGTTGTATGGCATCAATTCCTAATGCAAGAAAAAAGATACCAGATAGGCAGATAATAAGATGATAGAAAGTGATCGTATTGATTATAATTAAAGAGTGTAGATAAATACAAGTGATAGGTTTTGGGAGATATGCAGAGTATGAACCAACAAAAACACATGATGCAAATGAGGACAATGACACATGATGATGAAATCGAGTAGAGAACACTGGTAATCAATTACCACTGAGAGACGGCAAGTCGGCAACGTCACTTTATTTTTATTTCTTTGTCAATTTTCTTCTGAAACTCTAAAGGAACCTTTGCCCTTAGGCTTCTTTTTCTTCCCCATGAATCAACACGTTTGATAGAGATAGTAGCATTAATTAGCTATGTACTTTTTACTATTAATTCAGTCCAGGTTTTGAGATTTTAAAACTTTAATGAAAGCAGTAAGAGTCTCTTATAAAAATCGTTAAACAAAGAAAACACAAAAAATATGTGAGATTAAAATGTTGATCGACTTAACATAACAGTAGAAGATTATTTTTCTTGAAGGATCTATGCGAAAGCCTCTCACGATTTATAAGTAACTCACACTCGATTTTGACAAAAAATGAAAACTCACTAAAACAACAACAAAAAAAAACAAAAGGAGAAAAAAATGATATAGTGGTCTACGAGTTTGGTGCCATTTTCCAATACCAATATTTCATAGGGTTCCACTTTCGCAAATTTTCAGATTAACAAGTTTCTCAGACTCTTGTTACTCGAAAATGAACCTCGAGTCTTGGTCTATAAACAATACAAATTCGAATTACAGAGCTTAGAAAAACATAGAATTAAATTTGTTCTGTAAATGATTTAACTTGTCCATTTGTAATCCTAAATCTTATCATTATCTACGTTTTCCAATATTTAGAGAATCCTTTAGCTTTTAACACCTAACTGAAACCAAATCATAACACTTGAAAACTTCTGTGTATTGTTGTTCTTTTGTCATCTATGATTACGAATGTATTTTTATTTTACCACAAAAACTTATGTGTATGGTTCTAAAATTTAAAAATATGTCTTTAAAAATGAAGAAATAGAATTTAAATGAAAGTATAGAGATGGGGCCCATATATGAGCTGGATAGATTTTGGAGAATAGCCGACAGCTTAGTTCCAAGTCTTTCGCCGAACTCAACACTTTGGATTTATTATTTTCTTTTATTACTGACAAGTGACATTGACCTTATTCATATCTTACTATTCTTCGTTTTATTTAGGGAAAAAACCCTGAAAAATACACAAACTTAATGAAATCTGGACGAAAAATTCACAAACTTTTTTGGCTCCCTGAAAAATACACGGACTATTTTTGGGACCTAAAACAATACACCAAGTTTCAAAATATGAAATTTTGCAACCGCGGGATTAATCTCCGTTAATGAGTTAAACGGAAGATTAAAAACATCGTTAGCACTTAATAACACGTGGGTTATAACAAAGGAAAAAGACAATTTTGTCCTTCTTCGAAAACTATCAAAATCGATTTGGGGATTTTGCCTAAATCCCTTTTGATTTCACTCTCTCTTCTCTCTTACTCTCTCTCTCTCTCGCGACGAAAACACATAGATTTAGCCGACGAAATCCGGTGTTGAAGATGGAGCAAAGCCAGAGTTCTTCATCCTCATCATTCACGCAAAGCTTCATCCGAAATCCCCGAACTCCAGGTCCTCTCTGTCATTGCAACAAAGCCACCGCAATGTCGAAATCGTGGACAGACGAAAATCCCGGAAGAAGGTTTTTTAGATGTGATGTTCATGGCTTCTCCAGTTGGGCAGATAGAGAAAGCCCTCATGGTTGGCAGAAGGTAAGTTTACTAGAAGCTAGAGATGAAATTCGGTCTCTTAAACAAGAGCTTAAGAAGCTTAGAGGCAATGTTCCAAAAATGATGAGTACAACAGCTGTGGATTCAACTCTGGGAGATTCGAACTCATTGAAGAAATACGAAGATGAGAAGAGGAAGCTTCAAATCGATGTTATGGCATCGACGGAAAGGGAGAAATTGCTGCGATAATTTATTGTTCTCTCATGGGGAGGGTTCATTGTTGTGACAGCAATGATTCTTAAAATGGTGAAGAATTAGATTATGGTAGTAGAATGGGGAAGAATTATATTATGTTTGTAGTTTGTGTTGGATGTTTCGTTTGTGTGTGTTTCGTTTTGTGCTTTCTCTTGTAATGGTGGGTTTGAAACTTTGAATGGTGAATCATTACATGGTAATCATAATGACAAAATGATGGTGAAAGAGTTTCATAAAGTAATTGCATAAACCAAAAACAATGTAGAGTTTCCAAAAGATTTGTCTCAACCAAGCACAAAGTAGAGTTTGTAAAAGAATTGCATAACCAAAGCAGCATAAACAAAAGTAGAGCTTCCAAAAGAGTTGCACAAACGAAGTTGTTAACCAAACACGAAATGAAATAAACCAAGTTCAAAGCTGGGGAACCCAAGCTTAAGGGTTTTGTCCTTGTGAAGAAGGTCCTTGTGAAGAAGGTGCTTGTGGAGGTGGTGATCGTGGAGGAGGACCATCCATATCAACAGCTGTAGATCCCCAAACATCAAAGACTTGACCAGTAAATGGGGAAACAAAACATCCATACCCTCTCGGAATATAAGGACGAGCCTTAGCACGACCACGAGGACGGCCTCGACGACGACCTTCTGGAGCAGAAGACGCAACAGACGCAGCAGGGTTTTCTGGAGCATCTGGTGCAGTAGAAGGCTGTGTAGAAGTCCCACGACCACGACCTCTCCCACGACCCTGACCTCTCCCACCTCCACGTCCACGACCTCGAGCAGCTGGAGCAGTAGACGAATCTGGAGCAGCAGGAGCAGCAGACGAATCTTGAGTAGCAGGAGCAGCAGACGAATCTTGAGTAGCAGGAGCAGTAGACGCATCAGGTGTTGACTGAGTTTTATCCTTCCTCTTCTTAGGTGCATTTTGAATGCTCCATGGATCATTCTGTTAAAGAACCAAATACATCTAAGTTATCAAAATTCAAGAACATATATTATCTAACAAACCAAAAAAACTTACAGCAGATTTCTTAGGTCTTCCTCTCTTCCTTTTAGGCCCTGTTTGAACATAAGTTGCGCCTTCACAAGTGCTTTTGTTGTGACCAGTTTGCTTACAGTTGCTACAAGTCATCACTCTTCCCTCTCTTGTAACCTTTGTAGGGTTTTTTGATGACTCATGTGCCTCCTTTATCCTGTCATGATTCTTTGGACGCCCAGGCATTCTCCTTTTATCAGGGATTTGAATTGGCTCCTTCCCGGTTTTCTCCCACAATCTCTCTCCATTTACAGGTCTTATGTTGTCCACATAAGTTTCTTGCCACAAGGATGTCAGATAACAGGAATCAACATAGCTGAAACAGATTAGAAAGTGAGTTAATTTAGTGACATATGCTGTGTATTCAAACATATAAAAGAGAGTTAAGCAAAAGATACATGACTTACTCTTTTGGATCATAGTTATGTTCTGTGATGACACAAATAGCATGCCGACACGGGATTCCTGTGAGATTCCACTGGTTACAACCACAATGCTTTTCTGGAAGACATACCTCGAAGCTACCACTAAGCTCCATTACCTCATACAAGCTTTCACTACTTTTAATCACTGAGCAATGCTTGCTATCCTTGCGGTTTTTCTCGAAAATCTCCATGATATTTGGTGGAAACTTAGTAACACAATTACGAGTCTTGTCACGCCTTCTCGAGATGCGTTTCATAGCTAGTCTCCTAATCTCTTCAAGCATGTTGATTAGTGGCAACTTACGGGCTTCTCTGATAGTCCGGTTGTAACTCTCTGACAAATTGTTAGTAACATCTTCACACCTTGCATGGTAAGGAAACCAAGCTCTACACCATGTCTTTGGCTCTGTTTTCAGTAGATCCGTGTATGCGACCTCGTCAAACGCTTTCAAGGCATCAATGTTGAACTGATAATCACCAAGAGTTGAGCTGTATGCAATATTCCAGAAATAATCCTCATACTCATATGCCTTGTAGACCTTCTTCCAATTAGCGAATATGTGTCTTGCACAATGCCTGTGTTCTGCATTTGGGAGGAGATCTGCGACAGCATTGAGCAAACCCTTCTGTTTGTCAGAAATGATAGTGATGCCATTCCCTACTTCCAAACCCAAATCAGTCTTCAACTTAGCAACAAACCAAGACCATGACTCATTATCCTCTACTCTCACAATAGCCCAAGCTATTGGAAAAATCCGGTTATCTGCGTCCCTTCCAACCGCGGCTAAGATCTCTCCTTTCAACTCTCACTTTAAGAACGACCCATCTAGTCCAATGATGGGTCGACAACAACTTTTCCAAGTTTTTCTGAGATTTTCAAAACAAATGTAGAAGCTATTGAAAACAGGCTTACCATCTGCTGCACGAGGAGTGGTCACAATCTCAGTAGTTATATTCGGATTCTTCCTCTTGAGCTCAAGCTCATAATCCCACAACTTGGAAAATTGCTCTCTCTGAGTCTCAATAACAAAATCCAGAGCTATTCTTCTTGCTTTAGAGCAGATCCACTTAGAGACAGAAAGATTATACCTCAGCTTGATTTCGTCCTTAATATCTGTCCACTTCAAACCAGGCCTTCTTCTTGCTTCATCCTTGTATAACTTAGCAATAGTTCCCTGCTTCAGCATCCTAGCTTTGCTACTCTTCATATGGTTATGAACATCGACAAAGCTTTTAACCATCCATTGTTTCTTTGGCTGCTCCACTGAGCAATATATCTTCCACGGACACTTTTCCTTTGTACACACTGCCGCCAATTTAGTGCTCTCCCATCTACACAACTTCACATCATAGTTGGTTTTCAAAACATACATCAGCAGTTGATCTTTAAACTCTTCACCACTTCTGAATGTTTGCATTAACCACAAGTATGGAGCCTTTTCTTTTTTGTATGTGGTTCTCGAAATTGCAGTTTCCGTCCTGCAGAAATCCTCCCACTCATCATCTGTATCAACAGCAGGTTCGGGTTTATCCGCATCATGACATTGTCTCTCCATCTCAGCCTCATCATCAACCAAAGTCTCTCTACCCGTCTCTTCACCGCCAGGAGCCCCATGTTCTCCGTTAGTGTCATTGCCTTCACCAACATTGTCGTTTAGACTAATTTCCCGAAAATATTCCACAAACCTAACATCATCACCACCTTCTTGCACTATTTCCTCTTCTTGTTCCTCCTCAACAGCTTTATTATATCTTGAAGAGTCCACTACATCATCTCCGCTCTCTTCCTCACTTACTATTTCCTCTTCTTGTTCCTCCACAACAGCTTTATTCTCTCTTGCAGAATCAACTACATCATCTCCGTTCTCTTCCTCACTTGCTTCAGCCATTTTCAATTGCTCCAAAAACAAATCAATTTCGCCTCCTCCTTTAATAGCTATACTACACATCTCATTAATTTCTGCATCAGAACTGAGATGGAAAATAGGCTTTATTTTATCCATACCCTGGCTAGTAAGCTTGAACCAAATCTTCTGTACAGGAACACCATCAGATGCGTGTTGATTACCAAAGTCCTGAAAAATGCTCCAAGTAACATAATCCGGGTCTATAACTATGCCAGGCGTCGACGACCCTCCATCGTATTTGAACGCATTGTTCTTATACTCTATAAATCTCCGTAATACAGATTTATTTTGATGGTTTCGCTGCAAAATCAAAAACGAAAAATTTATGATACTCCAAAAAAAGTTGCGAAAACACGAAGGAAAATAGTTGCAAATCATCTAAACCAGACAAGCTCTACAATGTATTCGAAATCCAACTAACAGAAATCATAATCGAAACAGACAAAACATTATCTCAAAATTTAGATTGAAACCTCATCTTCTTTGACTATCGGCAGCGTCTTCTTCACCTTGATTCCAAATCGATTATTTAGTTCATGTTGTTTGGCTAAGGAAATGAGGAGAGGTTTTAATTAGGAGAATCGATTTAGAGAATTGACTTGATGAACAAATTCTCAGTCGCAAGAGAGAGTAAGAGAGAAGAGAGAGTGAAATCAAAAGGGATTTAGGCAAAATCCCCAAATCGATTTTGATAGTTTTTGAAGAAGGGCAAAATTGTCTTTTTCCTTTGTTATAACCCACGTGTTATTAAGTGCTAACGATGTTTTTAATCTTCCGTTTAACTCATTAACGGAGATTAATCCCGCGGTTGCAAAATTTCATATTTTGAAACTTGGTGTATTGTTTTAGGTCCCAAAAATAGTCTGTGTATTTTTCAGGGAGCCAAAAAAGTTTGTGAATTTTTCGTCCAGATTTAATTAAGTTTGTGTATTTTTCAGGGTTTTTCCTTTTATTTATTCGCATTATTTGTTTATTCATGAGTAAATATACATTATGATTATTAAAGTTTCCATTATCATCATTTTAGTTTTTCAAATTCATGTCACATTACTCAATATATCAGATCCTTCTAATCTGTCCTGCTCAAATCCATATAAAAATCCACGTGTTGGCTATTATCATTATTTAAAATTATTCTGTCGACTATATTTATAACTTGTAAGCATTATACTAAACACCCCCCCCCCCCCCCCCCCCCCCACTCACTAATCACTTTGTTTAATCATCGTATCTCAAGTGTTTGCAACAGCACCAAGTCCAACTAGTACAATGTATTAATGTAATGACCAAAACGGGGTTTGGATTATTACGCTACGATCTTTCTAGAGATATACCACACTAATTAATTTGATTTGGTTAATTCCAGTTCGTCCACTCCTTCTAGATTGTATATATCCGAGGTCCCATTCTGACTCCATTCTGAGTTCACGTCAACATCTAGTTTGTGTATCCGAAATCTCTATACTTTGAGTTCCGTTTAATCTTAACTTTGAATTAGTTAGTTTCTTCTTAGAAAACCTAATTTCATTAGAAAATGTCAAAAATAATAATTCAAAGTATAGTAAGTAGATCATGGAAATTTTGGCAGTATACTTACTTATACACGAGGAAAAACAAAATAAAGGGAGAAAGAAAAAAGAGATAATAGGAAGTAGAATAGTGGAAATCACTGGAGAGGAAAAGACAAGAAAGTGAAAGTGAAAGTGAGAAAGAGAGAGATACGTAACTTTAAAATGTTCTGGAAAACCAAACACGCACACGGCACATCCCTTTGGAATTTGGACTCAATTTTCAGTTTAACCAAAATCCAACATTAGAAAGAAGAGAAAAATATGAAAAAAATAAGTACTAGCTGATCTAACTATAAGTACTTTCTCCAAGACTAATTACAAATTTAGAAATAAAATTCATACCAAGAGTCGATGATAATACGCATGCAGGCTATTAATTTGGTCACGTTAAGCTTCGTTATGGGGGTTCTTCCATGGTAAATCCGACGCATTCCTTGCCAAAAATATATCCATTTTCGAACTTAGTCTAGCACTTCGACGAAATTTGAAGTTTTGAACATCCGGTGTCATTTTTTATTTATTTTTGGCTACAAATATCATGGAGAGTAACGTTTTACTGGTTGAATAAAAACCATTACACAAACTGCTTATCTTAAAACGAGAAAAGTAGAAATATTATTTCCATTTTTTTGTTTCCTCCCGTAATAAACCCTGTAAATTAATGTTGCATAAATAGCTGAATGACTTCACGTCTTTTGGGGCTGGCACACATAGAGCTATCAATTATGAGGGACCATCTTCGATATAGTATATTTGTAAATTTATCCAAATACGTGTGTGTATATGAGTCTACTGGTGCATATCTATGAACAGCTGTTATGTTAAATAGTCAAAAGCAGCGGATTCATGTTTTACATTTTCGAAAGTATAAGCACTAAACTCCAAGTAAAGTGGTCAAAGTGCCAGTTGTTGTAATCCAGTAACCCGTAAATTCTTGACTGGCTTCATTTAATTCCAGGCTTTTTGGTGAAGCTAGAGATCCACAAAATTTCATGTATATCCGATATAAATTGGATTTATTGTATTTTATGGCATGCTGTATGACAATATCTAAAACCATTAGACTATAAACCCTTATGCGGTGGTTAGGATTCAAAGCAATTTCTTCAAGATAATTTTTTATGTAATCAATAGTTCGGACTTGGGATACGCAACGCAGAAAACATGAAAATGCGTGAATAAAAAAAAATGCAAAGGGAAGTTTTTTATATCAAAACACATGGCATGCAGTTTATGTTTGTTGATATTTACAACTCGAATTAGACGAAAGATCAGCATCTAGTGCTTTGTAATAGCACTGTCACTATATCACCATCCTATTTCAGTTAAGCTGAATAATATAATATATGTTATTGATAAAAACAAATTAGAATAAAACCTGAAATAGAAATTCGGTTAAAGGCACTACCATACATCGTAAAAAACTCATGCACATACGTACATAACCAATGCCAGTTTTATTATGACAAGAAGTCAATGAAACACATTGACAATAATCCAAAATATCTATGAGCGTGTGAAGAATATTACATTAGGAAAGTTGGTCACATCTCATGTCTCCACTCACATACAAATGACGAAAATCTTAACCGAATTAAAGCACTAGATATGTTGTCTTTGACAAACCTGACACCCCGGGACTCAAAAGGTGGGCATTGGGAAATTCAGCTAATTCATCATTTAGACATGACAAATCTTATGTGTATATGTTATTCTTTAATTTAGGAATTGGGCCTGACTCCAATTAATGGGCCCATTAGCTTTCTTAGTTCCTTTTTTTCCACTGTGTTATGTGACTTGTGCACTTTTTCTTCTTTCTTCGATGCCTATTTCTCTATGCTCCTCTTCTTCTCATCGGTTCTTTTTGTCGAATTAAGCATAGGATGATAATACAACAAAGGGAAAGAGGATAATACTTCAAAAGATTATACATATATTATATTAATTAGTACTGTGTAGCTATATATTCCCCACATTTGGTTCGAATGATCAATAAAACTAAAATAATAAACACACAATTGTTTTTGTTTTGTGCACACACAAACTTGTTAAGATCTTTAAATAGTATAAGAAAAAGAAGAAGACCTTTTAGCCTTGCAATGTCCAAATGCATATTTTAACATCGCAATAACTAGAGACTACTATAGAGTTCGCATCTTGACACTCGTTGGTGCAACTTTTACTGTTCTTGGGCCAGTACGATAAGCCCCAAGGTCCACGTCATCACTTCTACCACAAACCGTCCTTGGACCCATCAGAATCATTCCTTTCCACAAATTTCTCATGCTCATTTTCGTCACCAACCCAATATTCTCCTTCTTACTATCGACATATTCAAGCTTCTTCTTCGATAAAACATGATCATGATCATCCCCGAAATCACTAGCGGGTAAAGAACCCTCATCAATCCTCTTGGAAATACTCTTGATCTCAAAAGGGTCAAGAAGACTAGATAACTTAGTTTCTTTATCTCCACGTAACAAGTGATAATCGAACGGTACAGAAACCCTATTCTCGCTCTCGGATAGGGCCATGTTCTTGTTGGCCTCGAGCTTGTACCGCGAAGGTCGAGGTGTTCTTATGGCTCTTGTTGTGAAATCGAACTCTCTAATCATCGGTTTTCCTTCGTTTCTTTGGTACCAAGCCCACGCTGCAGCTTTCACCGTCGCTAGCTCATCTCTTCCTTCTCCTCCTCCTCCTCCTCCTCCGGTGAAGAATGTCGGTGGCCATATCTTCTTTATTCTCTTGCTATTGCTGCGGGTGATGCTTTTCTTCTCTGACATAGTTGGTGTTGAAATGTAGTAGTTGGGGAATGGAAGCATTGTTTATTAAATTTAATTTTTTTGGGCTTGTGGAATATGGAAGGTACACGTTATAACGTTAACAGAGGCCAAGAGTAAGGCTAAGAAAAATGAAAAGAAATTAGAAACAATCAAACAAATAAGTATGGGTGTGTAAAAATAATTAATTAAAAAAGAGAAAAAAGAGTACTGTAGTTGTTGTTGGTGGATAAGTCAATTATTCCGTAGAGAAGTTGTTGTATTCATGTAATTGGACGTACATATATTCTGCAATTCCTATATTCCTTTGTATACATTTATTTTGTATTCTATGAAATAATAATATGTAGAATGTTGCGTTGAAAAGGAAATTAATTAGTTAAACATATGATTTGAACCGACCTAAAAGATCGATGTAAAATTTGAATAAAATCAAAAATGAGATCTCAAGATTTTGGTCAACCACCTCAAGATTTCAGCTTTCTTGAAGAATGTACAAGTAATGAGAGCTCTTTACACAAACCAAACCATAAATTTAAAACCTTATTATGAGCTTCTTCATTTCTCTCATGCCCCCTCAATTCTTGGTTGTTTATCAGCACCAAAGGATTGTATCTCTAAGAAAGCAAACAAAAAAGTGAAACAAATTTACAAACAATAAAGCCATAGTGATACAACTTCCTTTTGGTGTTCTTTGCCTGAAAGTCTTGTTTATGTTAAAGCAAAGTCTTTGATTGACAAGGTTAGATAACAAAGTGCTTATCGACTTATCGAACTTCGGCCACAAATCTTCTTAATACCATTCTCCTTCATTTTGTCCCTAAGATGAGCTACATCAGCCCAACGGTCTAAAGCTGCATAAATATTTGACAGAATCACATAGTTACCACCACTTTCTGGCTCAAGTTCAAAGAGTCTCCTTGCAACTACTTCTGCTATCTCACTGTTCCCATGTACACTACAACCACCCAAAAGCGAACCCCAAGCACTCACGTTAGCTTCCACAGGCATGGATTTGATAAGCTCATAGGCCTCTTCGAGCTTTCCAGACCGACTAAGAAGACTCACAACGCAGGAAAAATGATCAGGAGAAGCCACAATCGAATACTCTTTTCGCATTAACTCAAAATACCTTAAACCATCCTCAACAAGCCCTGCTTGGCCACAAATTTTCAGTATCACTGTGAAGGCAACTTTATCAGGTACAGTACCTTCATCTACCATTCTCTCAAACAGCCTAACGGCTTCGCCTCCGCAGCCATGAATCGCCATTCCTTCCATCATTGAACAGTACGAAACAAGATCTCGCCGAGGCATCTCTTCGAACAATCTCGCTGCTCTCTCCATATGGCCACATTTCACATTCATGTCTATCAAAGCAGGTATAACATAATGACTAGTAAACTTGTTCACGCGTTTGTGCAGATAAGAATCAACCTTTTCACATAACTCAAAGCTACCCATCTGAGAACAAGCTGACATCAAACTCACCATTATAAACTCATCAGGTTTAACATTCCTCTCACACATTTCGTTGAAAACCTTTAACGCCTCGTTCGGCTGACCGTTCTGCGCATAACCCGAAATCAAAGCTGACCACGCTCTAACATCAACATCTCTCGCTTGATCAAACAAATCCCTCGCGGAACGCATATCGCCACTTTTAGCATATCCATCAATCATTGAAGTATACGAGATTATATCTTTCTTAGGCATTTCATCAAACAGTTTCCTAGCATTGGCTAAATCTCCGGATTTAACTAAACCATCGATCAACGCGTTCCAAGATCCCGAATTGCGCTCAGGCATTACATCGAACAACTTCTTCGCGCTCTCTAACTCTCCAGATTTCACATAAGCTACAATCAAAGCCGTCCAAGAAACCGCATTTCTCTCAGGCATTTCACCAAACACCTTACGTGCGCTCGGCAAATCCTTGCATTTGCCATAGAAATCGATAAAACTTGTAGCCACAAACACATCTTTACCAAACCCAATTCGCAGAACCAATCCATGAACTGATGACCCAACACGAACCTGTCCATTGTTAGAACAAACTTTCATAACCATAGGGAAAGTAAACTCGTCAGGTCGAGCCAAGCCTGCTCTCATCATACGAACGAGAAGCGAAACCGTTTCGGAAAAGAGAAACCTTTTCGAGTACCCATTGATGAAGCAGTTCCAGAGATTAGTGCAAGGATGAGGAACACGATCAAAAACAGAGGAAGCGTAAGAGAGAGAGGAAGACGAAGACGAAGACGAAGAGAGGAAGATGGAGACGAGATTCTGGTCTTGCTCAAGACCTTTACGGATGATTCTGGCATGGATTTGATTAAGGTGAATCTCGGATTTGCAGAGCTTTAAAAGGGTTTCGATTGACGCTAAGGAAAGAAGAGATGATGATTTCTGGATCATTCGGCTTGCAATGTATCACGCATATGGTCTTTTCATCACAAGAATCTTGATGGGGTTTCACTTTTACCATACATTCCGACAAGAATCACTCTTTCGTAATATACAGTGGAATTTGTAAAAATTTGAATCCTTGGAGGAGAGGGGGTTAGGGTTTATAAATAAATTACTAGGATGAACCTCCCAAGTCCCAAATACGTGGGGTCTAAGTACAATCTCTTTAATATTAATTGAGAAGTACATCTCTTTTTTTGGACCAAAAAACCATCTCTTTTGTGAAGAAAATCTGTTTGGAAACAGGTTTAGTGATGGTTAATTTAGTAATATAAAAAATCACTTAAATCAAACCAATGTTTGGTTCAATTAAACCAACAATCAATTCTTTTTAGAGTAGATAATACCATAATCAAATATTTCCATTTTATGCATTCTCTAGATAATAACATAATCTAAGATTTCCGTTTTCAAATATTTCCGTTTTATACATTCTCTATTAAAAATCTGCAAAAAAATAATAAAAAAACTAGCGATAATACCAAATCGAAGCAACTTTGATACTAAATAAAATAAAACAAAAAACCAAGACTTTTGTAATGAAAGTCACAAAACAAATTAAACCCATAATACTTAATACAAAAATTTAGATTCATATCAACAATATACTTAGATACAATATAAATTTAGTCACAGACAAATCACTTAATACAAAAATTTAGATTCAAATTAACAATATACTTGACAATTTTAACATAAAAAAAGATACAGCTCTTAAATTAACACAAAAATTAAAACATATTACAAAAAAAAAGAAAAAAAGCAAGAAAACAAAAACATAATCTCGCACTGCACTGCTGTGCGGGTCATATACTAGTATTTTACAAACCGTAAAATTTAAATGGATATACAAATGTTGAAAGTAATCATTCAATAACTATATAAATGTATATATTTTTCTAGAGTATTTAAATCAGTTTGATAAAAGTAAAATTATTAAAGATAATCAGTTTGATTTAATCAATAATATATGGATTATCTTTTTATAAAGAAGTATCTTTTCAAATTCTATTTATAACTATTCTATTAATAAATGTTAGTTATTATAATAACTAATGTATAATACCATAAAATATAATAAATCATTTTTAAAAAATTAACAAATAAAATGATGTTGTGTTATGATTCTAAGATATGAGTTGATGATGTGTCATAAGAAGAAAAATTATTTTACTTTATACTCCTCAAAATGTGTCATTCTACATTTTTTCACACATATTAAAAAAATCAATAAATATTCTATTTTACCCTTTATAAATAAAATATTTTACAAACCCATAAAATTTAAATGGATATAGAAATGTTGAAAGTAAAATGATTCAATAACTAGATCCGGTAATCATTTAAAAATCAACATTCAACGATTGGATCTTTATATAAACCCTTTATTTCGATCTTAGATCCTAAATAAAAGTCTCATTTCCTTCTCAAGCTATATTAAACTTTCTTATGTGATGAACGAAGATCAACTTCAATACGCTTAGCCTCTTCCTTCACTTCTGGTAAAGAAATATGACTTGCGTTGGAGTTATGCATCGTCTCTTTGTTCGCTAATAAAGCTGAGAGATGCTTCAGGCACGAAAGGTATTCAGATTTTACTTCACGAGATTCTTGAAACTGAGTTCCACAACCAAACTACAGAAAAACAAGAAAAAAGCAGAGAATAAGAATCAAAACAAGAATCAGTGAGTGTCCAACGTTTTCTCAGCACACAGTATCAAGAAACAAATTCTTTGGGACAACGAAAGGACAAAGAAATTTGCTGGGGATTCTCTTGAATAATCTTTTAGGTTTTAGGTTCATAAGCCGGTTTCATACTTGGAGAAGCTATCAACAAATTGTTTACCTCTTTGTAAGCAGAAACACATTGGAGAAGTGAATCTTCAGCTG
The DNA here is from genome assembly GCA_026724425.1 of Erythrophleum ivorense. Lineage (NCBI taxonomy): Eukaryota > Viridiplantae > Streptophyta > Magnoliopsida > Fabales > Fabaceae > Erythrophleum > Erythrophleum ivorense. Next base: position 1,643,598 of record JAIUCV010000117.1, on the reverse strand, counting down.
TATGTGGATGTTCTCTCTGCAAATAACATGAATAAACAGGTTTAGACTTTAGACAGGTTTGCTCTTTATCGTAAAGCATCAATACAAATGGTTTCGAATCAAACTGCATTTTTCTTTGACAGCATTGAACTTTCTTGTTACAGTACTAACCTTTGGCGGCTCCTCGATCTCATTTTTGCTCATCTCCAAAACTGCAAGACTCTCAAGAGATTGTAGCTGAAAAGAAATCAGAAAAAGGTCTCAAAACACATTTGTTCTTAAGAAAATCAAGCACAAATTATATATGTTTGCGCAAGTGTTGCTTCCATCACGAGACCTACCAGTATGACTAAAGCTGCGTGTTCATAATTCCTTAGAGTCACATTGGTGTTTCCGTGTTTTTGCTCTTTGCTCTTTTGGTTTTTCAGCTTATGCAGAACATCTTTCGCTATCCTGGTTTCCACCACAAACAAGTTCTTGTCGTTACAATATCTTCACTTGAAGATATCTCAAAGATCAACCATTTGTTTAAGCTGAAACAAGAGAGCTACTAGAGAAAGATAAATTGACACCAACCTAGCTGAGTTTTCAAGATAACTCTTTGCTTTTACTAGTTTGGATAGAGCTTCACTGTTATCACTTCTTCTTAATTGACTAGCCTGAAGCATAAATGTCTTTGCGATGTGCAGCAAACTTCCACCTATCTATTGATCCCAGAGAGGAGAGAAGATGAATACTCACTCCATTGCCAACATAAAAGATGAACTTTTATCACAAAAAAAGAGTGAACCTGGATATGTCCTTCTGGAAGTAAATTTTTTTGAGCACTGTGACACCTAACAGGAAAATCGTCATAGAGCTTTAGCTCAAGCTCTATACATTTGAAGATCGTCATATTACTCTGATAAACTGATCAAGAAGTTTATTATGTTGCTCACTTTTCAAAAAGTTCTAGAGCTTCTCTCAGCTGCCCAGATAATCGTAGAGTAAGCGCTAATGCTTCAGCTGAAGTTACTGCCTCCATTGAGTTCCATCCCTGTGATAGATTTTAGCCATTAAGAACTATATACTATAATCATAAAAACACAGCTAATATTGGTAAGAGGTTTTACACCATGAAGTTGTCTATAATTTCGATTAATGGATTGATATTAGCTTCCATCTATGTAAGTGATCTCATCAACTTATGATCGATGCATAATAAGCAGTTCCGAAGCATAACTAAGCTTAATTTAACCAAAATACTATCTTCTTTCTAACTATGGACCTCTCTAATTTGCACAATCCACCATATGCAAATATGCAGCAAAACAGAACGAAAGTAATATGATGAATCATTGAAAGATTCTCAAAAGAAATAGCTGAAGGAAACTTAAGTAAGAAAAAATCACACCTTTGATAATTCCATCATGTGCAATATTTTTCTCTGTATGTTTTCAGCCTCAGCCAGTCGATTGGATCGTAGATATACCTGGCGTAACAGACGAGATAGTGAAATCACTGAAGGTAACATCCAAATTACATGCGAAGTTTAAAGCAACGAAACCTGAGAAAGATATCTCAGTCTCTTGATATATGTTACAGACTCTCCTTGACCACATTCCTACATCACAAAACCAAAAAAAAAAAAAAATACTATAAAGAACCATACAACTGAAACAATGAAACGTCAAGATGGCACATATACAAGTTATCACTAAAATATCGACATGCCTCAAGTATTTTAAGAGAATCCAGAATAAGAGCCTCCGCATCTGTTTCTTTTCCTTGCAGATTTAATACCTGTCGGATATCAAATCATATGTTAAGGAGTTTAAAATGAAAGATAGAATCAGACTTCATGTCAGCTTGGATGTGTGATCTTAGATTTAATTCATCACATGTCTGAATGGGCGAGAGGCAATTATAAGGGTGACAATAAACACAACATGTATATCACAATCCTCTATAAATGAAAACTTCATGATTATTTGAATAAATATGCTAAGAATTTGAGAACAAAGAAAAAGAAAAGAAGCATACCATTCATTACAAGTTTAAAAGAGCTAGTGAAGATTAATATAGCAACAAGAAAAATGAAACATGAGAGTACCGTTCCAAGGTGATACATTGTCTCTGCATAATCGGGATGACCCTGTCCCAGGACTCGTCTTTTCATCTAGATTATGATCACAGGAAATAATAAGAGAAATAATAGTAACACTTGCTAAGTGTGAATTAAAAACTAATGAAGCTTAATCACCCCATACATACCTTTAAAGCACGCTGCACATGGAGCGATCAACAAGCAAAAATTAAGAACAAGTAGTTAGCATCACAAAAGAAGGCAAACAATATTAATTAACACATAGAAAAGTACATTTGCTAGGGTGATTACCTCGTAGCACGAACGAGCTTCCTCAAGTTTTCGCTGGACAAGATAAAGTTGTCCAAGGTTGTGTAGAGTAGCACCAACACTACATCGTTAAGAATATTGTTGGATGAATGAAAGGCAGAAAAAGAATAAGGGTGTCAAGTCTGTTAGCAGAAAACATGTAACTTGCAACACAAATTCTGGTAGAACTTTGATACTGCTAATTCTCATGTGACTCCTAATATAGCCGATGGGATTCCGAGAGATTTTAGTAGACCAAACAGATATCATAATTCATAAGCAGCACTTAAAGACTTGGGATTTCAAATTGGCATGCCACGAGGGCAAACGTTAGCGATCCAACAGGGGAATGAAACTAAGAAATACCAACAAACTCAGCCAGTTTCTAGAAATGTGATAGGTTCTCAGCTAAATTATGAGAGTGATCCTTAATTCTAGGAATTTTACGAACAATAGTATCAATCAGATGACATCAGAAGTAAAGATCATGATTTCTCACCGCACATCTTCAGGACCATATGACTCCTCCAATATACTTACAGCTTCCAGATACAACGGCTCTGCTTTGCCGAATTCTTTCTTTACTCTATATAACTCTGCCTTACATAGAGGAAGGAAAAAATTGAGCAATTAGTCTAAGAAAGCAAGAAGTGACCAGTGCTGAAACACAGAGTACTGTAAAACTGAAAACTTTGGGAAGAGATGACTCTTCCAAATAAGTATGAAACTTTTCAAAAAAAGATTGATCTTAAAATATATATTAACAGACAGAGGATTTGTAAATTAACACTTGTCCTTAGAGAACCATACTCGAGATACCGATACACTGCTCAGGCATATCATATGAAATTAACACGCACTATCATCTATGTAACTAAACATAGAAACTATAAGAGCTGAATAAAGCCCAAAGAGACCAACCAGATTGTTGCATGCAGATGCAACATGTGGATCCTTCTCTCCAAAACCTTCCTTAGCTTCCTGTATTGCTGAACGGAAAAGCCTCTCGGCCGGCTCTAATTTCCCCTAATTAGATAGAGCAAATTATCTACCAAGACAAACAAAAAAAAAAGCTTATTCAAAGAAAAAAAAAAGAAACAGATTGAGTTTCCTCAACCAACCTGAAAGAAATGATCTCTTCCACTATCAGTAAACACCCTCCATTTAGATGTGTGTATATTCGATACAACCGAGCCGTCCTCAACTCTCTCTAGCCCAGAATCACCACTCTCTTCCATATTATCTCCAGGTTTTGACTTAGCAGACTCATCCTCTGCCAATGCAAGGTTCCCAGAAAACCCAAGGATTGCTGAAATTGAAAGAACCATACCAAATACGTAACAAGTGAGTGCAAAATTAGAATCAAAATGTAACAAAATATCAAGATTGACCATATATATACGCACCAGCTTGTCCAGAAAAGATCATCCAAATCCGAGGATCCAAGACATGTAAGTTCCTCGTATGGCCTCCAGAATCATTCTGATACGAAATCTTCGGTTTCCCTGCAACTAACCAGCTGAAAATCTTAATACTCCTCTTAGATCCAAATGTCACAAGATTTGACAAACTCTATCATCAAGATAAAGAAAGCCAACAAATTCAAAAGAATTGTATTGAAAAACTCAGAATATAAACAACATTGCTACACAGATTTCAAGTACATGTCATCTCCATGAGAATCATCTGAATGGCTAAAAATGGTTACCCAAACTTTGAAATACCATACAGACATTTCATATACAGAGAAAGATATAAACAATGTGGATACAGTTTTCCAGTAAAATGTCACTAAACAAATTTGATCATTGTGTGCCGAACTCAAAAATCAATGTACACAATTCCAATTGAAACAAAGCACTGGTCAAGTCGAGTCATTGCAGGGAAATTTTGCAGTAAAACACTACTGTAGACGCAGTTTCACAAGCCCAAGAAGGAAAGTTTCAGGATTGTTCATAATACAGATTTCAACAACTAATCGAAGAGAAGTTACCGGAGAGTGAATTAGCAAAAGCGGTGGAGATCGGAGCCCGCGAAGAAGAAAAGGAGCGTGAAGAAGTCCGATGTGTTCCTCTGAGAAGCGTCGACAAAATTCGAAGCATAGTCATTTTTGGATGTTTTCTTCCTCAGACGCGAAAAATCCTTAAACCCTTAGAGTGCTCACCAGGTGTTCGACGAAATTACATTTGAAAAGCTGGGATTTGCATAATTGGGTCTTTAAGATTCAGAGTTTCTAAGATTGTACCCCCGAATCTTTTATTTCTCCGGAAATTACCCTGTGCTCATCAAATTTTGATTATTCAATAGTCCAAATTAAACAAATCTTGAAAATCTCTTTAAAATTATTTTAATGTTATAGGTAAATATGTGGACGCCCATTAGCCCATTAGATCCACTTCTCTATTTGTGTTTTCTATCTTAAAATCCTATGTTGAACTCCTATATATAGGATATATCATTCATGAATAAGAACAACAAATTCCTCTCATCTCTTATTCTCTCTTTTCTATAACACGTTATCAGCACGAGTCTTTACCTCTTAGCTTTTCTAGGTAATCAAAAGTTCTAATAGTTCTTTTAGTTTGAATTCACAAGATTCAATGAGTAATTCATATTACTTTGTTGATATGTGTTTTTCATATAAATCCATTTTATCAATATTTAATCAATATTACTTATTGATAATACTTTGGATTCATCAAGCAATATGGTTCATATATATATATATATATTTATGTTTAATTATATTCCTCAGAAGGATTTATAATTTATTAATTTCTATTTATATATATCCCTGAAGGATTTTTATTTTATTTATTTTTATTTATATTTCCCTGAAGGATTTATAATTTATTCATTTCTATTTATATATACCCTAAAGGATTTATATTTTATTTATATATATCCCAAAGGATATTATATTGTTTATTATTTCATTTGAAAATATATATTGTTCTTATTTATTTATTTTATTTTGAGTTATTTTATCACTTCTTATATGATATCTGTTATTTTAATTATTTTTCGTAATATATTAAATTGATTGCTAAATTGAATAATTGTTTGAAAATTGTCTAGAAGAAGTTTCATGGTTTGAATTAATTTGACTATTAATTTCAAATATTCTTGCACTATTATGACCATATTAAATTCTTAATTTGACCTTTTGATCACAATTTAATTATAATTAATGTTTATGCTAGAATCACTCTGAAATTATTTGTCTTTAATATTATAAATTTAATGGTTGTTAACTGCTGGTTTTTAAATAATTTGATGTGGTTATATTTTATTTTATTATTTATCCCAGAAGGATTTATAAATTGTTTAATATTATATATATATATATATATATATATCTCTTATTATTCATTTATCATTTAATATTAAATTACATGATTCTTGGTATATTAATATAATAATATTGCTATTGTTATGTGATGATCAATTACTTTTTTATTAAAACGAATTTTGAACACCTTTATTGAATATATTCATACGAAGTTATGATTCCAACAACGAGATATCCAAAGTGCTAATATCAATCAATAATATTCAATAAAAGTGTTCAAAATTCGTTTTAATAAAAAAGTAATTGATCATCACATAAAAATAGCAATATTATTATATTAATATGCCAAGAATCATGTAATCTAATATTAAATGATAAATGAATAATAAGAAATATATATATATATATATATATATATATATATATATACACGCAAATAAAATATTAAACAATATATAAATTTTTATGAGATAAATAATAAAATAAAATATAACCACATCAAATTATTTAAAAACCAGCAGTTAACAACCATTAAATTTATAATATTAAAAACAAATAATTTCAGAGTGATTCTAGCATAAACATTAATTCTAATTAAATTTTGATCAAAAGGTCAAATTAAGAATTTAATATGGTCATAATAGTGCAAGAATATTTGAAATTAATATTCAAATTAATTCAAACCATGAAACTTCTTCTAGACAATTTTCAAACAATTATTCAATTTAGTAATCAATTTAATATATTACGTAAAATAACAGATATCATATAAGAAGTAATAAAATAAAATAAATAAATAAGAACAATATATATTTTCAAATGAAATAATAAACAATATAATATCCTTCTGGGATATATATAAATAAAATATAAATCATTAAGGGATATATATAAATAGAAATGAATAAATTATAAATCCTTCAGGGAAATATAAATAAAAATAAATAAAATATAAATCCTTCAGGGATATATATAAATAGAAATAAATAAATTATAAATCCTTTTGGGAAATATAATTAAAAATAAATATATATATATATATATATATATATGAACCATATTGCTTGATGAATCCAAAGTATTATCAATAAGTAATACTGATTAAATATTGATAAAATGGATTTATATGAAAAACACATATCAACAAAGTAATATGAATTACTCATTAAATCTTGTGAATTAAAACTAAAAGAACTATTAGAACTTTTGATTACCTAGAAAAGCTAAGAGGTAGAGACTCGTACTGATAACGTGTTATAGAAAAGAGAGAATAAGAGATGAGAGGAATTGGTCGTTCTTATTCATGAATGATAGATCCTATATATAGGAGTACAACATAGGGTTTCAAGATAGAAAACACAAATAGAGAAGTGGATCTAATGGGCTAATGGGCATCCACATATTTACCCATAACACTCCCCCTTGGATGTCCATTATCTAAAATATCTTCTAAATGCGTAAGATGCTGCCTCGTTAAAACTTTTACAAGGAAAACCCAATGGGAAAAACATTTATTAAAGAAAAAGAGTGCAGCGCGTAATTACTCCCCCTCATGAGAACATCCGTCTAGATCTTTGATATGATATGATCCAATAAGATAAACTAACTCCTTGAAAGTAGTAGATGAAAACTCATTTAAAATCTTCACTTGAACAATCTTTAGAACATTGACATCGCCATTCTTCTTGGATTTGGTAATGAATCTACTTTATCATTCTCTTCACTCCACTTGATCTCATAAGTGAATGACAAGGACTTTGGAAAGGAGATAGACTTTCGATTTTCTCATTTGTGTGTTATTTGTTGCCTCATTAAAACTTTTACAAATATACGAAGTTATATACATCTCCGGAAGAGTATATAAATATATATTTGTTTAAAGAATATAATCATTGATGTATTATAATTAACTCTGAGGTCCCAAAAGTGAAAATATATAATACAAGTATCAATAGTTTAAAGAATCAAAGATATAAGCATGATCCAAGTTAGGTATGTTTTTGATTTTATACTAGAATTCAATTCGAGATAGATGAACCTGAAGTATCATCATCTCGAGGGGGAGAATGGATGAATCCCACAATCAATACAGTAAAACCTCTATAAAGTAATAATGTTGGGACTTTGAAAATTTATTATCTTATAGAGGTATTACTTTATCGAAATTATAATTTGTTAACTTATAGATACATATTTTCTTATTTATAATATTCGAAAATTATTCTCCATATAATAATGTATTAAGAATATGATAATGTATTAAGAATTTAGAAAAAAAAAACTTTTTTGTTAATATGACATGCATAAACTTGAAATTATGATTAAGATTTTTAGATATCGTAATAATACATTTATTATTAGCTTATTTGAATATATTTATATAAAGTTTGATGCACGAATAATTATTGTGTTTATAAAATATTTCACAATTTTATATGCATATAAAAAAAGTTAGAGGTAAACTTAAATTTATAGTTTAATAAACTTTCTTTAGCATATATGTATAGTTTTATATAATTATTACTTTAACTTATTATTGGGTTTATACTTTTACATAGGAGTTTCAAAAATATTATTATCTTATCATCTTATCGCATATTGCTTATTTTTACACTGGCCCGAGTTGGGACCGGAGAAATTTATTATCTTATAGAGATTATTACTTTATCGAGTATTACTTTATAGAGGTTCTACTGTAGTAAGTGGAACATCTAGAAGATTATGTTCACACTTGATGAATTATTGATAAAGACAAATCTAAGAATCCCTAATTCAGATAAAGTAGAACATCTAGTAGACTATGTTCAAAGATAAATGATCATGATGAATCGTATAATCCAAGGGATTTCAAAGTTAACCAAGTTAAGAGAGTAAAGAAGGAAAAGTTGGATACATTCAAATAACGAGTATTACTCAATGCAGTAAAAATATTTTAGAGAAATTGCATATGTTCTATATATAGATTGTAATACAAAAATATTATATAATGGAGATAAATGTTATATAGTAAACCAGAAGTTTACCGAATATAACATAGTTTGGCGTGGGCTGGTTATAGACCATTTCAGTTCCATAAATTATGCGAAATAAAATACATCATATAGACATTTATTACAGAACTTGAAGATTCTTCTTAAATGGTTTATAATGTGAAGTTTCATCATAAAGCATTATGATTATCACTAACCAAAATAGATTTGGAATCTATTCATTATTCTAGAAAGTATACAAGAAATATTTGTGGTTTAATGACACATTTGCAACAAGATAATTGTATGTATCAATGTTATAGATCTGCAACCTGAAGTTTGTGAGATTACTTGGTAATGCTAGTGAATTCACATCTTAAGTCTTTGATGAGAAAAACATGTTTATAAACATTAACGCTGAAAATCCAGTAGCAAATGTTCATACACAAAATGCAAAAGCATTAATTCGCATAAAGCCAACGAGTAACTAAAAGTTCTCCCCATCGTAATTGGTTTAGGTCAGAAAACAAAGTTTTTCCCTCTAAAAAAAAAAAAAAAATTATGGATGTGCAGATACATCCATAATGCTCCACCACAATATTCTAAGATGGATCCTCGAAAGAGGTTGTTGATGTTGGATATGAATCTCCATTGATAGTATCCAAAAGCCATCCATGAAGGATTTAAATATGGCTTGATTTGCAGACTGTCACTTTAGTGAGCCAGTCTTTCCAACATCAGGGGGAGAAAATAAACAGCTGGAGAAAGATTAAAGTTTGAATGAATTATCATTGATCCTCAGACTATAGAATGTGAAATAGAAGTACTAAAGATAATTCATTCACAAAACTTAATGTATCAATTGCCATATACACTTACTGACCCAAATATAGTGATTGAGTTACTTACCAGCTTTAAATGCTCTAAAAATAATTGATGTCCCAGAAGGACAATATCAAGCTGCTAGTGAGTCTTAAGAACGCATGAAGCGTGATAGATTTGTTGGTTCCAAATATTAGAATCATCGGAAAAGTAAAAAGAGCATAAATTGATAGTGGTTAAACCGAGGAAACAAATGTTTTTGAAATGATCTCAAGTAGAGACATTAAACATGACAAGAAAGAAATTCAGGTACCTGAGACAAAGAAAAGATCTCGAGAATTAATTATGTCATGTATGGAATAAAATGGAACCATAAAAGCAAAACGACGTCGTAAATAAAATATTTGCATGCAATGTAGCAGTTGATGTTATGAATGAGAAAGAGGATCAAGAAACAAAGTCTATTGCGTTGTGTACACAAAGTAATGATTTGGCCAAATCGAAAAAAAAGCAATAGACGCATAACTAAAATCTCTTAGAAAGAGAAAAGTATTTGGACCAGAAGTGTAAAAAGAGTGGGTTATAAGTAGGCCTTTGTGCCGAGGAATAATGTATATGAAGAGATATATACTCTCATGTGGTGGATGCAACTTTCAAGTTCATTAAGTCTAGCAATGAAAGAAGAACTTGACTTATACGACCCACTAAACAATCAATTCTATAAAAGTCCCTGAAGGATATAATCTTTGAAGGATTAATGATATCAAAATTATTTTTCCGAAGAACTCTAGCTATTTGATCGAATGAAGAGAAATACGTTTCATTGGGGTACAATCACAAAAGTGATATACATATATATATATATAATCAGTATCCAATGTATATTTACAAAGTATTATAGATCAAAAGAGATCCTTAATCTGAACATCATCAAAATTCCTGAAGAATTGTCGAAATTAGTATCACAAAAGGATATGGGATCAAAGATCTTGGAAAGACAAAGTTGTCTTAAGATATCCCAAATTCACAATTTAACAAAAGATATGTTATCTCAAAAGATCCTTGCAGGATTTACATAAACAACGCTCACATATATTTGGTCTTTAAGTACCATGCTTTAAATTCTATTTGAAAAATGTGTTGGTCTCTTTCATAATTTAAAAATGATCAGTAAAATGAGCATGAGATAACTCATATATACACAATAGATGTTTATAAGACTATATGTAAAAGAGAAAGATTGGCGTGAAGTCCAAATAATCCAAGAAATGATTTTTTTATGGAAAAAGATGTCATAGACTAAAAGTCTAAATGACCTAAAAGATTATAAGATAATTATACGACCTTATTGACTGAGGCTATACTTATAGTAATCCCCAAAAAGATAGTGTATATGATTGAAATGTATCTCTTGAAGAAGATACTTCTAAGGGGGAGAAATATAACGATTGGAATGTATCTCTTGAAGAAGGTACTTCAAAGGGGAGAAATATGATGATGTGTGTGGTTGTACTCTTTTTCCTTATCATAGTTTTTATCCTACTGGGTTTTTCTATGAAAGGTTTTAATGAGGCAACAAAGAACACATAAATGAGAAACACGAAAGTCTATCTCCTTTCCAAAGTCCTTGTCATTCACTTATGAGATCAAGTGGAGTGAAGAGAATGATAAAGTAGATTCATTACCAAACCCAAGAAGAATGGCGATGTCAATGTTCTAAAGATTGTTCAAGTGAAGATTTTAAAGGAGTTTTCATCTACTACTTTCAAGGAGTTAGTTTATCTTATTGGATCATATCATATCAAAGATCTAGACGGATTTTCTCATGAGGGGGAATAATTACGCGCTGCACTCTTTTTCTTTAACAAATGTTTTTCCCATTGGGTTTTCCTTGTAAAAGTTTTAACGAGGCAGCATCTTACGCATTTAGAAGATATTTTAGATAATGGACATCCAAGGGGAGTGTTATGGGTAAATATGTGAATGCCCATTAGCCCATTAGATCCACTTCTCTATTTGTGTTTTCTATCTTGAAACCCTATGTTGTACTCCTATATATACAATATATCATTCATGAATAGAACAACCAATTTCTCTCATCTCTTATTCTCTCTTTTCTATAACATTTAATTAGTTATTGTTTGATTTAATGGATGGAGTTTTAGATTAGTTTTTTTCGTCGTGAATAATAATTTTCCTTATTTGTATACAATAATAGGTTGAAAAATAGTTTTTGATGGAAAAAATAACTAAAATCCAAATTGAGAAGAATCTTTTGAGTCCAAATTAAAAGTTTTGTAAAATGAATCAGCCTTTTACAGATAGTTTTTATTCATAATAATAACACAAAGTAAGGTTTTCAATAGATGTTATGGAATAATAAAAACCACAGAGAAAAAAAAAAAAAACAGAAACAGAGCAAATCTTGACTCATTCCGTGACATTGCTTGATAGAAAGAAACACACAAACGTCGAATGAATCTTTGGCAAGAAACCACAACTGAGTGAAACTTCAAGATCTTCATCAATCTTCTGATCAAGGGTTCCAGAGGATCGTGGTCTCTGCAATCATGGAAGTGACAATGTAAGGATCCATGTTCGAAGCTGGCCTCCTGTCTTCAAAGTAACCTTTCCCTTCTTTCTCAGTCTCACGTCCTACACGGATCGATGCTCCACGGTTCGCAACACCCTACAAAATTCAACATTTTCCAACACAAACAACCAAAATTTCGGCTTAATCGACTTTTTGAATCTTCGAAAAACCGTTAGTTAGTTAGTTAGTTTACTTACCCAGGCGAAAGTGTTGATATCAGCAGTCTCGTGGTGTCCTGTGAGACGACGCTCATTGCCTTCACCGTAAGCTGCAATGTGTTCTTTGTGTCTCAGTCCCAATTTATCAATTGCCTTCTTGATAATCTCGTAACCACCATCTTCCCTCATTGACTTGGTACTGGAAACAAAATTCGATTTTCCGTTCGCAAAATCAGAGCATGTAAAGATCATAAGAGAAAAACATTCCAAGAGATTCTTGTCTTGACATTTACCTGTAGTTGCAGTGAGCACCAGCACCGTTCCAGTCACCGGGAATTGGTTTCGGGTCGAAAGATACAACCACACCAGCAATCTCTGTGATCCTCTGTTTTCAGAAGAAACAGAGTGTTCTTAACCGAAATTAACAGAACAACCATTGAAGTTTGAGTGTTTAAACCGTTGAACATACCTCCAAAATGTAACGAGCGACCCAGATTTCATCACCGGCCGAGATACCAACAGATGGTCCGACTTGGAATTCCCACTGTTCTCAACACAAAAATATTTGGTAATTAGTACTTTTATGCAAAAAGATTTGATTTTTAAGTTCATAATTGAATATCAAAGAGTAAAAAGACCAAAGTTTTATGCAAAAGATATGATCTTTACGACCACATAATTGAATAACAAAGGTTAAAAAGATCGAATTTTCATGCAAAAAGATTGACGCTTTGTGAAAAAGATTTGATCTTTAAGTTCATATATTGAAGAGAAGAAAATATCGAATTTTATGCAAAAGATTTGATCTTTAAGGTCGTTAATGAACATCAAAGAGGAAAAAGATTGAAGCTTTTTTTGGTTATGAAAAACTAACCTGACCAGGCATGACTTCTCCATTGATGCCACTGATGTTGATTCCAGCATACAAGCAAGCCTTGTAGTGAGCATCAACAACGTCTCTCCCAAAAGATTTATCTGCTCCAACACTGCAATAGTATGGTCCCTGCAAAGATAATTTCATCTAAAAATATTAGAAAACCCAAGACATCGAAAACGAAACAAAACCGGCTATCGATTTTCTTCACCTGAGGACCAGGGAAACCACCAATAGGCCAACCAACAGGCCACTTCACATCTTTCTGAAGTAAAGTGTACTCTTGCTCAATACCATACCTGGTTTTTTTAAAGAAAGATCAATCAATAACTACGCATTATACGAAAAACCGTCTTAAAATACGATATCGAATACAAACTCACCATGGCACTTCAGAGACAACATCAGGGTGGCTAAAGACCTCAGCCGCAGCGTGTCTTTTGTTTGTTGGGATTGGTTCACCAGCGGGAGTGTAAGCATCACACACGACCTGATAAAAAAAACCGTTAAAAGGATTGTGATTGATGTTGTAATAAAGTATGGTTACAACAACAAGAAAAATGATAACTCACAAGAATGTTGTTGCCTCTACGGAAAGGATCTTTGAATATGGCTTGAGGGCTAAACAGAAATATACAAAACATAATGATTAGTAACCTAGAATCGGAAAAAAAAAAGCGAAAGAGATATGTTTGTGTATAAAAAAGAATCAGAAAGAAGGATTATTAACTATAAGATGACTTCACTGTCTTCACCAGGAGCTTGGCCTGTGCTTGAACCATCATAGTTCCACTTTGGTAGCTTAGAAGGGTCACTCACTGGTCCAGGTAGAGTCTACATATAATAAACAATGACTATTATGAATCAAAAATTTGATTTAGACTAAAAATAGAAATTGACAAAAAAAGTTTTAGTTTTTGCCAAAATTATTACCCTGGCTTTGCTTCTCATATCCATTCCAGTGCCTCCAACCCTGATTTGGTAATAAAATTAAAATAAAACCAAAGAGGAAACAAAATCATTCCAAAAATTCGATCTTTTACTATTTTTAAGAACAGAGCCAAAAACAAAAACAGAGCAAACATCATCAGGGGAAGAAAAAAAAAAAATATAGCAAACATGGTTTCACTATTTGGTAGATTTATGAACCTTAATAAATTTAATCAGCAAACTAAACATAGATCTCAATAATAAAAGAGATAGCATTTAGACAAAAAGGAATTGGATCTAAGAATAATCAAATCGATCCATACAAACCTAAGAAGAAGAAAACAGAGTCATAAGTTGAATAACAACACGAACTCATTAGATTTGCGATTGGTCTGAGCACGTATACAAAAACACACAAAAAAAAACGATTTTTGAGAAGAAGAAGAAGACGAACCATATGTATTCGGCAATGATTTTGTCAGTGGTCTCTGAGAGGTCAAGGTTAATGAGATCTGTAAGAAGACTCATGGCTACGAACTTTGATAGTAACAGCTTAGAATCGAATCTGTCTCGTGTTTTGGTTCTGTGTACTGATGATATTGGTGGATGTGAAGAGTACTTATAGAAAGAGGGTACAGAGATCGAGATGAGAGGAGGATGACGTGAAGACTTTGGAGACTTTTTGGCTCTCCACAAAATCAGAAAACGTAAATATCAGAATAAAAATATAAAAAGATTCTTCTGCGGCCCAGTGGAATCTTTTGTATTTGGCATCATTTATAAAACATATTTAAGGTATTGGACAGAAAAAATCTAATTGTTTTAGGCCATCATTATTGCACAGAGATTATGATAGAGCCCTATAAGGTTTTTATTAACAATTTTCGAGACAAAAAGAAAAAGAAAAATATTTTATTAATAATAAACTGAGTAATTGGATAATGACGGGTGTTATTGGATGTGGTATTTGAAATGAACTGAAATATAATCACAATCTAGTGTTATTCAATTAATGATTATAAATTATATTTTTAAATCTAATGTTATTGGATATCTTATTTGTAATCCATCATTAATAGATTTTCAAATCTAGTGTTATTCAATCAAGATTTAAAATTCTGTTTTAAAATCTAGTGTTATTCAAAAGATAAATGACTTTTAAAATCTTTGTTTATTGAGTTATTTGAAATGAATTCCAATAGAGTTTCATGAGTAAATTATTTAAAACAAAATCCAAGCTATATTGCAGAGATTTTAGAATCAACTCCTATAGATTCTTTAAAATAAGATCAAAACTTTAAATCTAAAGGATTATAAAACCTATATAATTGATTTTAAATACATGATTGAATAACACCCCGACATGTGTAGAATTTACCCTAAAGAATCGATTGTATAGTTTCTCCGTGCAGAATCGATTCACACAAAAATTCAGATTATGTCATTTTTCTTTTCTTTTTTGGTAAAAAGCTCATGTTGAGCTGTGCAATAATGATGTTTTTAGATAACATATATACCTGTGTATATAGAAATAAATGTTCCGGTAGAAATTATGAAAATACTTTTACCAAATGAATTTTCTGAATACTATACAACTTCGACTGATTTCTAAATTTACTACATTCGATATACCAGTCAAAGTATTTTCATTGAAGTAATTTTTTTTATATATAATTTTGGCTCTACAATGGTCAATAAATCCATTTGGTAACATAATATCATTGATGCATAGCGTTGAATCGGAGCGTGATTAGGTGGCCTCCATGACGATTAGACACTCTAATTAATTCCTAATTTAAATTGATTTATGTTTTTATATGTGAACTTACTTTTATGATTACTTTTAAACGAGATTCGTTTGTTTAATTTAATCGAAATTTTTAGCCACGCATTCTCCAATCCATCTCCGATAATTTGAGGTAATTAATCAAAATAAGAATTAAGTGATAAATTAGTGAATATTTCACGGTATCGTATCTACATCACAGGGTCATTGTTGTCCATCGAATCTTCGATCTTGAATCTTAGTCTGAAGATTTTCCATAATGACTTTTCAACTCAATACATTGTACTTAAATTCTCAGCAATTTTAAACCAAACATTCTCATTAAACTTTTTTTGTGTGGTCTCTATTGATATTATATCAAGATAATGGATTGAAAATATGTTATGTCCAATTATAAAGGTGAGTTGATTTTTGTTTGGTTGCATGTAAGAGGGCGCTCGTGACCGGCATTTGTCAAGATGATTGGCCCATCCTTTTTATTAGATGAGTTGAAGTTTATTCGTTGACTTTTACTTTTCTTAAATTCTCTGACAAATTCTTCGTTTGAGAATGTATCATTTAATTAACTGCGTAATCAGTAGACCTGAGCATTCAGTTTTCAGTTCGAATTCAGATTGGTTTTTTCGGATTTTGGATATTTCGGTTTAAGAGTTGTAGAACCCATTTGGTTATTTTTCATTTTTGGTTCGGGTTTGGTTCGGTTCCGACCGGGTTCGGACGGCTATTTAAACATTGGCTAAAAAAATTAAAAATTAAAATAATTTAAATAAAAATGAATTTAACGAATATTACTAAAACATTTAGGATATTTCGAATATTTTGATTATTTTATTCTAAATATAACTAATATATTAAATATATAATTATAATTTTTATATATTTTGGTTATTTTAAATATAAATATAACTAATTATTTTGTATATAATATATTTCGGTTATCCATTCGATTTTCGATTCGGTTCGGATTCGGTTTTGATTTTTCGGGTTTAGAAGTTTAAAAACCATTCGGTTTTTGGGTCAATTTCGATTCAGATTGGTTCGGGTTATTTTTTGGTTCGGTTCGGTTCGGATATTTCGGTTCCGATTTTTTTGCCTATGCCTAGTCATCACTGCTACAAGATACATTATACAAACGAGTAAAATAACAAAAATTGATACAAAATAGTACAAGTTGGAGAAAAAAAGAAGAAAATGGATCGCTGAAATGCCTGAAACCGAATTGGATACGTACACGGGACAAATGAATAAAGACAGAGTCCATATGTATTACTTGCACATTCAGAATTGTCCAATCTAATTATTGCATTCCCAACTTGTATTATAGATGTTCTTTCCAAAATATTATAGATCTTTGAAATTTGACTTATATGACAGAATAGCATGTTCTTAGATTACATGAAATGTAAGTTTTCGTTATTTTTGTAAAATTTATTGGTGAACGTTGCAAAATACTCACTCGCTGCATCTTCCACAGTTGTTTAGAATTTTCTCCCAGTGGACCCGATTTATATGAAATAAAAATGTGAAGAATTCAATAGTTTCTAAGTAGTAGACCTTTTATCAAAAGAAAACAAACTAGTAGACTTTTTAGAAATGTTTATATGTTTGACTTAACTTTTCTAGATAAAAGTTCCGTGACGATAAAAATATATTTTCTTAATAAAAAATAATTGTTACAGTATAATTTTACTAATAGGCTAATTTCAAAAACAAATGATTTACAGGTTAGCTGATGACGACGTGCTACAATTCATATAAGAAAAAAATATCAAAATCAAACATCAGGACGTAAGCAGATTTGATGATATTCCTAAGATGGGCCAACTGCTTATAACCTGCTTATTTTAATGTTTTTGTTTTGGTAACTTTAACACATACACATAAAAGTACAATATGTTGGTTCGGCACACAGTTTGATATGCAGAATACATTGATAGATTAGAAAAAAAAAGAGTTGGTAACATTTTATAAGAGTTCGAACAAAATAGGGACATATAAATAATGAAAATCAGCTAGTGAATTCAAGAGATGGATTAGGAGGCAAACCTAGTGAATTCCTCATCTTATTTTTGAAGTAGATGAACGTTGAAATAATAAAGCAAGTCCTTTGTGATATCCAAACTTAGATCAGGATTCTTCCGAACAAATGATTTGTATCAATCGCAATTAACGATCGTTTCCATGTGCATTACGACAAACCTTATCGCAGCTTCTTTCAAGATTTTGTCGGAAGGGACTCTAGACAGCTCGAGGATGTCGAGAACGTTGCTCAGATTCAAAGATGAGATGAATTGGTCTCTGCAAAGATCTTGGAGATATGGAATGTCATACTTGTGAGCTGCAAGATAGAGCGGTTGAGCGGGACTTAAGATCCCACTATAGAAAAACTCTAGGAGAGCTCTGAGTTCTTCGTAAGTCAAGTCAGGAATAGTAATTGAGTTCTCTACTGAAATCTTGCATTCATCGGAGTCCAACATGTACATAAACACATTCGACCCATCAGCAGTTGCTATATGGTGCATATGAACTTCACATGAATTCAAAGTTGCACATGAATCTTATAGATAAATCAAGATCATTCAAGTTGTGCATTATATATACATATATATCGGTTTGGAGATCATATATATCTTACTAAAGACAAATATGTAATGTATGTTACATCCATATGCATTCTAAGAGAGTTTAATAAAGTCGATTTATCAATGCTTATCTATTATTATCTCTTTACTATTAATTGAGAAGTACATCTCTTTTTTTTGACAAAAAAACCATCTCTATTTGTGAAGATAATCTGTTTGGAAACAGGTTTAGTGAGGGTTAATTTAGTAATATAAAATATCAGTTAAATCAAACCAATGTTTGGTTCAATTAAACCAACAATCAATTCCTTTTAGAGTAGATGATGCCATAATCAAAGATTTCCATTTTATGCATTCTCTAGATAATACCATAATCTAAGATTTCCGTTTTCAAAGATTTCTGTTTTATACATTCTCTATTAAAAATCTGCAAAAAGAATAATAAAAAAACTAGCGATAATACCAAATCGAAGCAACTTTGATACTAAATAAAATAAAACAAAAAAACACCAAGACTTTTGTAATGAAAGTCACAGACAAATTAAACTCATAATCCACTTTAACGATAACTGGAAATCGACATGGCAGGAAGATCATATGGAGAATTTGTTTACTGACCTGAGAATTCCAGATCTGGTTGTCACTGAAGTTTGCAGATTTCTTAAATTGAATTGTCACGATTTCTCTCATGCTTCTCTAAATTGAAGCAATCTAAAAAAATATTTCGTAGAGTTTAGCAATTGATGATGGTTTCGGAGAATAAAAGACTGAAATCTCATAAGCAAACAAAATTAATTCGTAAGACTAAGATTCACACAGTAGTATTCTACGGAAGACATCTGTTTTGACAGGTGTTTGGTTATTATTTTATTTTTTTGGACATATGTTTTTACAAAGGATTTTACTATCGTTGGAAAAAGAATCATCTGTCGACAACACAACACACTTCTTTCCTTGATTCTTTTCTGTTTCGGGTTCTACATAATGTCACTACATGATTTTGAAGTCTATCCATAAATGTATTTTTCATTTTTTATTAAACTAGAACCACAAACATATTTTGTTCAAGAGTATATAAAAGTTTGGAACTATTCAGATTATGGATTAAGTTGGTATAACAGTTATAATATAACCATGATGTAATATTTTTATTGTCTAGACATGTGTTTGGTTATTGTATTTTCTTTTTCTTAATTATTAATAAATAAAGACAGTCTAATTAATACATCAAAATTTGAATCACTTAATACAAAAATTTAGATTCAAATTAACAATATACTTGACAATTTTAACATAAAAACATACAACTCTTAAATTAACACTAAAATTAAAACATGTTACAAAAAGAAGAAAAAAAGCAAAAAAAACAAAAACATAATCTCGCACTGCACTGCTGTGCGGGTTATACACTAGTTATTATAATATTATTATAGGGTTACCTTTTTTCACACTACATGAGAAGCTGACATGTGTCTCTCTAATTTGATGACATGTGTTATTTTTAATCATTTTTAAATTATAATTTATTTTTCTTGTCATTCTTTTTGGTTTTTTATTACTTTTAATTTTAAAAAATTATTCCTCATCAAATCAATTCATATGTATTCAATATAATTTTTTGTTGTCTACTAACATATATATTTTTCTTCAATTAAAACACTCAATTTTTTATTCAACATTATTGGAAAAAACATTATATATGTACCTAACAAAAACTAATTATTTAAAATCATATAAAATTAGTTTTAAATCAATTTGAAAAGAAATTTAACTACACAATCAACAAGAAAACATATAAATCATGTGTAAATATATACTTTCAAAATATTTATTTGTTTTGATTTTTTTTTTAAATCACTTACCTACATTAATACGTACATTAACTACACATTTACTAGAAAATCTGTAAATCATGTATAAAATGTAACTTCCAAAATATTTATTTGTTTTGATTTTTGTTTTAAATCACTTAGCTACATTAATATGTACATTAACTACACATTTACTCATTCTCAAATTTATTTGATTAGAAAATTAAAAAATATTGGAATTAAATGTGATTATATGTTATTCCTCACCAAACCAATCCCTATGTATTCATATAATTTTTCATTGTCTACTAACAAATATATTTTTTTTTCAGTTAAAACACATAATATTTTATGCAAAATTAATTAGAAAAAACTATATATGTACTTTAACAAAAACTAATTATTAAAAATCATATCAAAATTTGAAGTTTTTTCTCAATATTTTACTCAACATTATTAGAAAAAACATATATATACTTAAACAGAAACTAAATTTTAGAAAACCATATCAATTTTTTTTAAAAAAAGTTTAACTCTAAAATCAAAAAGAAAACATCTAAATCATGTGTAAAATGTAACTTTCAAAATATTATTTGTTTTGATTTATTTTTTTTAAATCACTTACCTACATTAATATGTACATTAACTAAACATTTACTAGAAAACTTGTAAATCATGTATAAAATGTAACTTTTAAAATATTTATTTATTTTGATTTTTTTTTAAATAACTTATAAATTAACTTAAACAATTACTCATACTAAAATTTATTTGATTAGAAAATTAAAAATATTGGAACTAAATGTGATTAAATGTTCATTATAATTGTTTATGTCTACTAACAAATATGTTTTTTTTCAATTAAAACACTCAAAATTTTGTTCAACATTAATTATAAAAACTATAAATGTACTTTAACAAAAACTACGTATTAAAAATCATATCAAAATTAATTTTCAATCAATTTTGGAAAGAAATTTAAATATACAATCAATAAAAACAAATTTGAATTTTTTTTCTTGTGATTACATAATTAGATGATTTATTTAGACCACTAATAAAACACTCAATATTATTAGAAAAAACATATATTTACTTTTAGAAAACCATATCAAAATTTAGAAAAAAAAATTTAACTATAAAATCAACAAGAAAACCTTTGTATAAAATGTAAATTTCAAAATATTTTTTTGTTTTGATTTTTTTTTAATCACTTACTTACATATATGTATATTAACTAAAACCTCTAAATCATGTATAAAATGTAGGGGTGTCAAAATGGGTTGAAATTTATGGGTTGACCAAACCCAACCAACCCATTAACTCTAATGGATCAATTTTTTTGATTCTAATGGATTGTGGATCAAATGGGTTGTGGATTAAATGGGTCAAATTGAAATGAATTGATGGATGAAATGGTTAATTATCACCTTCTCATCATACATTAATTTATTTTTCAAATTAGTCCTTCCACAATTATGATTTTACTTTTTGTCTACAAAAAACATGATTTTGCAAATTAACCCATCCCAATTTTTTTCTTTTTTCAAAATTATACCCAACAAAATATGAAATTTAGTTTTTTCCCAAATATATAATTTTCACAATTAAATATATAAATATATAATATTTTACCCAATTAAATATTAAAATGTAACTGTCAACATATTTAATTGTTTTGATTTTTTCTTAAATCACTTACCTATATTAATATGTACATTAATTACACATTTACTTATACTAAAATTTATTTTATTAGAAATAAAAAAATATTTAAATTAAATGTAAAATAAACTCAACTTAATAGCTAATGTCTAATAATTCTTCATAGTTTAAAAGAAAAGAGAAATTAATATACAACGAGCTCATAGGAAAATAATACACACCTTCAAAACCACCAAATGGACAATATACTATTTTCATTATAATATAGGAGTGTCATTTACACCACCGTACGGAAACCAACTCCAATTAAACGATTCTTTTTACCACCGATCAAAAATACAACCAAATAATTCAAACTTCAAATATTTTCTTAGACAACTATACTATCATCTTGAGACGACACCGCATAATGTCTAGAAATTTTTTCAAAATTGTGGATCTCAACCCAAATTCATCAAGAAGATTAGATGCCAACCGAAACCATATATATAATTAGCATATAATATTTAATTCAATCATACAAATAGAAAGATTGTTAAAAAAATATATGATCGAACAAAAAAAAAAAAATCCACCACATAGTAAATTTAAATGCATAATCTTGACAAGCATAAAATACTAATAATAAAAAATAATTTTTTCGAACATTCATAAGAACGAGTTTCCGCACAATGTGCGGACTTCTCCCTAGTAAGTTTATAACAGAACAAGACTTATAATTGGTTATCGTTTGCAAATAGCAATTGATAATGAGTAATACAATTAGGTGTATAGGTTCAATCCAGTGTTTTTAAAACCGGACCGACCCGGTGGTTAGACCGGTTCGACTATGAACCAGATATGTGGCCGGGTTGAGTTTCTATAAAAATCCATACGCTTTTAAACTGGATAAAAACCATTAAAAATCGCCAAAAACCCATGAACCGGATGAACCAAATGAATCGGGTAACCCCGGTTCAATCTAATCATATTTACATTTATTTTCTTTAAATTTTTCACATTTATTGTTTATGATATGTTATATTACAACTTATTATATAAGTTTTGGTTTTAGTTTATTATAGTTATACTTCATTATGTATAATAGTTACTTTTAAATTATTATATTTATAAACTAATTCATAAATTTTGTCCAGGTTTAACCCGGTCGAACCAAATTGAACCGTGACCTAAATGTTTATCCGGTTTAGCTTCCGGTCTGGTTTTAAAAACATTGTTTCAATCTAACATAGTCAATTGTGATGTAAACATCAATAGACCGATTTTTCTTACTAGATTTAGTTTCAATACATAAAATGTATATGAGAATCAAAATTCAAGTTTATAGATATTACCAAAACAGATTTGTGAGCGAGAATTCCAGGCCCATTATCTCCAGGTTTAACAATAACATCAGTGTGAATTTCGTTTGTAAAGGCCATGACATAATCACCGAGAAAACCAACTCTATCCAATTTCCTTTTTTTGATCTCTGCCATTTCTTCTTCTTCTGCATGCAAATAAGAAACACACATATCATTATAACATACTCTAGTAATAGCGAATTCAGATTCAGAACCGTAAATCTATATCCTGAAATCCTAGTTATAAAAAAAAAAAAACCCAAAACCCTAAAATTATGATTTAAACTCACTCAGACAAATTTAATTGAAGCAAAATTGATATGATACATAAATCAAGTATACTAGAGACAGGACGATCATACCTTTTTGTTTGCACACAGAAGTGAACTACACAGAGAAAAATGAATTACACAAAGATGTGTAATTTGGAAAAAAGAGGAGAGCAATAAACTCTAGAGTCTCGAGGAAGATTTCTACAGCATCCATCACATTTGTACAAGGCTCACAGCTAACAGATAAAAGACACGAAGACTACGTTCACATTTGTCGAAGCTGGTAAAAGAAACGTGTCGTTTTGGTGTCAATATGCCACAGAAGAAAGTGAAAAATATTACAAAATATCAAAAGTGACCTACATATTTACTCCTTTCTCAATCTTGACTCTTAATTTTCTTAATTAGTTATTAACCCATACATTAATATCATGATCAAAATAGTATATTTCGTTGGGTATTAATCAAACAACAGATAGATTAACGCATAAATTAAAAGACTAAAAAAAAATTAAACAAGAATAGATATTGATTAGTTTGAGTAAATTTTATTTAAATCTAATAGATAAAGTAATAAACTGTGTTTCGCCGAAATTTTTATTATTATCTATTGATTACATAGTTAAAATTATTTTTTGATAACAACATGAAACATATGTTAATAAGTCCAATATAAAACATAAATAGAAACATGAAACACATTTTATTAACGCCAACACATCACTCTGACTTGGCCTCCTTAGCGGTGGAGTTAGGATGACGAAGTGTTCCAAACAACCAATCCATCAGAAATGTGTAATTTCCATAATTATAACGATGCATGATGTGATGCATTGTATGATAATCAGCAGTCAAGATCGGCCACAAGTTGGCTTCGAGACAACCGTGACTGTGAAATGTCCAAATCCCATTCAAGGACAAAAGAGCTAATTCCGTCTTAAAGTGCATTGGAACAAAGAAGAGGAAGATAGTGTAAGGTAACGCATCTAGTACTGCCTCCACGGGATGACTTGCGGCTCCTAAAAACAAAGATTGCATCAATGTTTCAAACGCAATTAAGAAAAAATGACTTATACCAATATCTAAACCGTAATATCATTTTTTTTTTCAATTTTTTTTTTACTTTATTATCGCTTCACCTGCACATAGCGCGGCACAACCCTAGGATACACAAAACTAAAATGTAAACTCAAAACACTAAGAATTCAAGCTTAGTTCACTATAAGTCTATAACCACCGTAAAACCAACAAAAAAAAAAAAAAAAAGTCTATAACAACCGAAATAAGAATCGCTTGGAACAGAACTAATATTGCATGGACTTTGGCCCATCACTTATAATCATAGATTAGGAGCTAGTAGAAAAGAAAATGTGAAAAGTTAAGTACCTGCAAAAGGTGAAAGAGAGGTCTTGTTGTTGTAGCGATGATGAACGAAGTGAAAATGCTTGTAGAGAGGCTTGACGTCATGCAATGCTCTATGAGTCCATTATAACCAGAACTCGGCCAATGTAATGTGGACAATGACATGAATAGTGTAAGTGATTGGACCAACTTCGGTTATGGAAAAATAACATTTTGTATAACCTTTTTCTATAAAATATTCAGAGATGGTTGGAACAGTTGAAACCCATGGCATCGCTTTCATCGCTACATTTATTTGCGACATTATTGATTTTCTTGATGGGTTAACTTCTGCAGTATGGATAAGTCGATCATTAATAATTTGTAAGCTGAAAAAAATATCTTTTATTTATTTATGCAAAGTGTTGAATTATGATGGTTTAAAACTAAACTATTTATTATCTAATTTAATGAAATTTGGAAGGTATAATTATTTGAAATCTAGTTGTCTTACATTTTTCATTTTTATCTGACATTTTAAAACCTAATTAACTTTTGGTGCTGAATGGCAATAGTTGTTATTGTTTTAGTTTAGTACTCAAAAATTATAGTCTCTTCCAATCTAAATTTTGAATATTTTGGTTAACAAAAGAAAACAATATTTCATTTTCTCAATCGTTTTTGAAAAGTACATAAAGTAATATTTAATTTTCTCAATCGTTTATGAAAAGTTAAGTCAATCCGAACTATTTAAGCTTAGAAATCTTGCAGAGGTGACAAGGCCACTTCCATCAACAAATCAAAACAACTATTTTCTTTTGTTTTTTGTTTTAAACACTACAAGAAAACAGGCTCATTGCGAAGGAACTTTGCGATGGAAAATTTCCGTCGCAAATTTGCGACGACTTTGCGACGGATTTGCGACGGTTTTGCGACAGACTACGAAGCCATCGCAAATCCGTCGCAATTTTGCGACGGAATTGTTTCCGTCGCAAATTTGCGACGGTCTTGCGATGGATTTGCGAAGTCACCGCAAATCCGTCGCAACTTTGCGATGGAAATCTTTCCGTCGCAACTTTGCGATGGTCTTGCGATGGAATTGCGAGGGATTTGCGAAGTCATCGCAATTCCATCGC
The DNA here is from genome assembly GCA_026724425.1 of Erythrophleum ivorense. Lineage (NCBI taxonomy): Eukaryota > Viridiplantae > Streptophyta > Magnoliopsida > Fabales > Fabaceae > Erythrophleum > Erythrophleum ivorense. The sequence goes on along the minus strand of JAIUCV010000117.1, from coordinate 1,617,671 downwards.
AAGTTTGCGACGATTTTGCGATGGAAACCTAAAAATTAAACAGTCCATCGCATTTCCGTCGCAACATTGCGATGGACTACGATGATTTCGCAATTCCCTCGCAAAATTGCGACGGAATTGCGATGGAAACCTAAAAATTAAACATTCCTTCGCAATTCCGTCGCAATTCCGTCGCAAAATATGATGTTGTTGGATAGTAGTAGAGAAGATGTGGATTTATATCCGAGAGTGAAAGATAATCCACTGAGGTGTATTAGGTATGACGTTGATAACGGAGGATACGATATATAAGCGCTTATATATCGTATCCTCCGTATCAACTTCATACCTAATACACCTCAGTGGATTATCTCTCTCTCGCGGATATAAATCCCCATATTCTCTACAGCTATCCAACAACATCATATTTTGCGACGATCCATTTAGAATCCCTACCATTATTACCTTTAGTAGCATATTGGAGGGAATATCAGTTTGCTCAACATTATCTATCACAATCCTCCAATAGATTTACCCCAAGACGATTCACCTCCATCTCATTTATCCCCTGTTGATCCTCTGTGGAAATTAGATAATTAGGAAGAGATCAACGTACCGTCATCCTTCTTAATTATCTCATGTCCACAGAGATTCAACATGGGGTAAACAAGGTGGAGGTGGATTTTCTTAGGGTAAAAAAGAAAATCCACCGTGGTGTAAAAAGATGATTGTACACCCGGCTAGCTTCGTAACTCATTTTTTTGGTGTTTTTTTTTTTCTCTCTCTTTTTTTCTTCTTTTTCTCTTCTCTTTGTATTGGTGTGAATTGTGACGTGAGTTCGTCGGCTATTTATAGAATCAGAAATTTGTTTGCGATGGATTTGCGATGGATTTGCGATGGGATTTTGCGACGGATTTGCGAGGGAAAAAAAATTGCGAGGGAATAGCGACTGTTTTGCGACGACTTTGCGACGGACTTGCGACGGAAACTTCCATCGCAATGAGTTAGGTGAACTTCGTTTAACACGTGCGCACCTAACTCATCGCATGTCGGCCAACCACTTTCCCTCGCAAATCCATCGCAACATTGCGACGGAATTGCGATGGAAATCCCCTATTCCATCGCAATTCCGTCGCAATAATGCGATGGATTTGCGATGGAATGGGACATTTCCGTCGCAAATCCGTCGCAATATTGCGATGGATTTGCGATGGAATGGGACCTTTCCGTCGCAAATCCATCGCATTATTGCGACGGAATTGCGATGGAATAGGACCTTTCCGTCGCAAATCCGTCGCAATAATGCGATGGATTTGCGATGGAATTTTTGGTTTAGGGTTTAGGGTATATAAAGTTCTAAATGCGGACTAATTAGCGTTTTGTAGATTACTGTTTATGTTTATTAAAGGGTGAATGTGAATATGATAAATGTTATATATATATTGATAATACATTTGTACGTATAGGTATACATATCATTGGTGTTTAACGAACATCTTCCGTAATGTTTAATATATCATAAGCTTAAATGAGTTCGATACCGTAAGGAGTTTCAGAGAAATATATTTTATTAGTGTAGATCGTTTAAAATTCAATTATCAGTTACAAATGTAGGATTTTGTTATCGTAAACACTTTTCTTTTAAAAAGACGAAACCCTAAACCCTAAATTTTTTTTGTATCCATCGCAATTCCCTCGCAAAATTGCGAGGGAATTGCGAGGGACAAAAAAAATTCTTTGTTTCCTCGCAAATCCGTCGCAATATTGCGACGGAATTGCGATGGAAGAGGGGATTTCCATCGCAATTCCGTCGCAATATTGCGACGGATTTGCGAGGGAAAGTGGTTGGCCGACATGCGATGAGTTAGGTGCGCACGTGTTAAACGAAGTTCACCTAACTCATTGCGATGGAAGTTTCAGTCGCAATTCCGTCGCAAAGTCGTCGCAAAACAGTCGCAATTCCCTCGCAAATTTATTTCCCTCGCAAATCCGTCGCAAAATCCCATCGCAAATCCATCGCAAATCCATCGCAAACAAATTTCTGATTCTATAAATAGCCGACGAACTCACGTCACAATTCACACCAATACAAACGAAAAACAAAGAAGAGAAAAAAAAAAAAAAAAGAGAAGAAGAGAAAAAGAGGAAAAAAAGAAAAAGACGAAGAGAAAACCAAAACACTAAAAAAATGAGTTACGGATTATACGAGTTACGAAGCTGGATGTACAATCAAAGAGATCCGGTGACCGGCGAAGTGACGAGAGAGTTTGTTGAAGGATTACATGGATTCTTTAACCAAGCACGAAACGAACCACAGGCAATGCAAACTGGTAAAATATTTTGTCCCTGTGCGAAATGTAGGAACAAAAAATATATCGCTGTTGATACTGCTAAAACACATGTATTTAATAGAGGGTTTGTTCCAAACTATTATGTATGGTATTTTCATGGGGAAAATCATTATAATACTACGCACTATGAAGCGGGAAATAGTGGTTCGAGTCAAAGGGTACCGGTTGAGGAACATAATTATAACGCTAGCTACGATTATGGTCATCCTGATATATTGGGGAATGATGGTGGGTATCAGCAAGGGAATAGGTTTCATGATATGGTTACAGATGCATTTCATGAAACTACCCCTGTTTTTGCTGATAATCCACCGGAAGCAATTTTGGAAGAACCCAACATCGATGCACAAAAGTTTTACGATATGTTAGATGCTGCAAATCAACCACTTTACGAGGGGTGTAGAGAGGGAATTTCTAGATTGTCACTAGCAGCTAGGATGATGACAATTAAAAGTGAAGATAACAGCAGCGAAAGTAACATGGATAAGTGGGCTGGACTATTTCAAGAGTATTTACCGGAAGATAATCTGTCTGCTGGTAATTACTATGAAATACAGAAGTTGGTTGCGGGTCTTGGGTTACCTTACGAAATGATTGACGTATGCATTGACAATTGCATGATTTTCTGGAAAGATGATGATAAGCTGCAGGAATGTCGATTTTGTGGGAAGCCGAGATACAAACCCACTACTGGAAGGAGGCGGGTCCCTTACCAACGTATGTGGTACTTGCCAATCACTGAAAGATTGAAACGGTTATACCAATCGGAAATGACGTCGGCGTCAATGAGATGGCATGCAGAACATTCCACACATCATGGAGAGATAACACATCCCTCAGATGCAAAGGCGTGGAAACACTTTCAGACGTTACATTCAAACTTCGCTAATGAGTCCAGGAATGTTTATCTAGGATTATGCACAGATGGATTTAGTCCATTTGGTATGTCAGGGAGACAATATTCGATATGGCCCGTCATACTGACGCCATACAATCTTCCGCCGACAATGTGCATGCAGCGAGAATTTTTGTTCTTAACTATTTTAGTGCCAGGTCCTAAGCATCTGAGGCGATCCCTAGATGTATTTCTGCAACCTTTGATTGACGAGTTGAAACAACTTTGGTATTCAGGAGTCTGCACCTTTGATTGCTCACAGCAACAAAATTTCATCATGTGCGCAGTATTATTGTGGACGATTAGCGACTTTCCAGCTTATGGAATGTTGTCAGGGTGGACTACGCACGGAAGACTATCGTGTCCACACTGTTTGGGTAGGACAGAAGCATTTCAGCTGAGGCGTGGAAGAAAACCTTGTTGGTTTGATTGTCACCGTCGTTTTCTTCCTACCAATCACAGGTACCGAAGGAACAGGGTTTTATTTACGAAGAATAAAGTTGTCCGCGGTCCCCCTCCGGATTATCTTTCGGGACAGGAGTTGCTTGATCAGATAGATCATTATGGTGGTGAGGAGACATGCAAACGTGGGGGCAATTGGCATTGTACTGCAAACATGCCTGACGGATATGGACAAGCACACAATTGGCACAAAAAAAGTATATTCTGGGAACTCCCATATTGGAAGGATCATCTTCTGCGACATAATTTGGACGTTATGCATATCGAGAAGAATTTTTTTGATAACATCATGCATACCATTTTGAATGTCCAAGGGAGAAGTAAAGACAATATGAAATCGAGGCTGGACTTAGCAGAAATATGCAAAAGAAGCGAGTTGGAGATTACTACAGACGGCAAACAGCCAATTCCAAGTTTTCGATTGTCTGCAGATGCGAAGAGAGCTCTATTTGATTGGGTGGCCTCAGATGTCAAATTTCCGGATGGATATGTTTCCAAATTCTCGCGATGTATAGAGCAGGGACAAAAATTTTCTGGTATGAAGAGCCACGATTGCCATGTTTTCATGCAGCGACTACTACCGTTTGCATTACAAGAACTATTGCCGTCTCATGTCCACGAAGCAATTGCTGGTAAACAAGTAGTTACATTCCTTTTAATTGAGTTTATATATGTACATATATAATTAAATATGTTTTTATTAATTTGTTAACGGTGGATATATATTATATTATAGGTATTGGGGCGTTTTTCCGAGATCTTTGCACGCGAACACTGACAGAAGACGGGGTAGAGAAATTAAATAAAAACATTGCTGTCTTGTTATGTAACATGGAAATGATCTTTCCTCCTTCATTCTTCGACGTGATGGAACACCTAACGGTACACTTGCCATATGAAGCGGAACTGGGGGGGCCTGTGCAATTCAGGTGGATGTATCCGTTCGAACGTTTTATGGGACACTTGAAGGGAAAGGCTAAAAACCTTGCAAAAGTAGAGGGATCCATCGTACAAGGAAGTTTGACAGAGGAAACATCTAACTTCTCGTCTTACTATTTTAGTCCAAATGTGAGAACGAAAAGAACCGCTACGAAACGATACGATGATGGAGGCGTTGCACCTGTTTATAGGCATGTTGTCCCCAGCATCTTCAAAGAAATAGGCAGACTTGCTGGAAAGTTGAAGGAAAAATCGTGGGACCATAAACATTTGAGTGCGGCTCACAATTACATATTGCGAAATCTGGATGAAGTGCACCAATTTGAGAGGTAACTTTGATCATACATTAATATATATATATATATATATATATATATATATATATATATATATATATATATATATATATATATAAAACGAGATTTTTGTGCATGCAGCATATTTGATAATCTTGCCCGCCAAACTTACCCTGGTCGAGAAGAGCATGAGTATGAGGTTTACAAAGAACGTGACTTTGCTGGATGGTTAAAATACTATGTAAGTGCTCTTCAAATTACTGATATATAAACTAAAACCTAATTAACACTATATATAATAATTAATGTGTGTGATTGTACCACTTGTTTTTATTCAGGTGAGAGAGGGCTATCATCCGGAACAAATACCGCTGTTGTTGCATGAGATTGTGAACTCTCCAATAGGACAGATCACTACAGCACCAATGTACTGTACTCGCGGGTACATTTTCCATACGTACAAGCATGGCATGAAGAAGTCGACCGCAAATTATGGTATTCATGTCCCGGGCGAAACAGAATTCTACGGAGTTTTGCAAGAGATCATCGAGGTCACATACCCAGGAATTATAAACTTGAAATGTATTATGTTCAAATGTGATTGGTATGATCCGACACCAGGTCGAGGGGTTCGCAGAATCGAAACGGTAGGTGTCACCGATGTAAATGCAGGCCGAAAATTTTCCAAGTTCGAACCCTTCATCCTTGCATCGCAGGCAGAGCAAGTGTGTTTCATTCCTTATCCTCGAATTAGGCAAAGACGAGAGACTTGGTTATCGGTCATAAAGGTCAATCCAAGAGGTTATGTATTTGGTTTAGACGATGAAGTGGCCATGCAGCATGACAGAGTTGCAGAAGTTTCAAACCCGATCGAATCCACAGAAAATATCATACACGTTGACCCCGAGAATAGAGAAGTTGAAGACGTCGTCGACGATACAAGTGAAGATGGAGAAGCCGATGAATTCGAAGAGTCTGCGAGTGATGAAGAAGAACGGGAGCACAGTGAAAACTCTTACGTATCTGAAAATGATGATGAAAATGATGATGAAAATGATGATGAAAATGACTTTGTTTAATTTTGAGGTTTTTCTTTGAATTATGTTTTTGCGTCAGTTCCGATGGTAGGTGTCACCGACGTAAATGCAAACCGTAAATATCTCAATTTGTATTTCCGTCGCAAAATTTTCATTGTCACTTGATGACGGCGCTTCTGTTAACCGTACACTCTTCCACCGACTTCCTAAGAAACCCCAATTCCTCTCCTGTTTCTTCGATTTGCCTCTTAAATTCTTCAGCTTTGTGAGTTAGTGATGAAAGTTGATGAATTTAACAGGCAAATCGATGGAAAATGAGAGGGATTGGGGTTTCTTAGGAAGTCGATGAAAGAGTGTACGGTTAACAGAAGCGCCGTCATCAAGTGACAATGAAAATTTTGCGAAGGAATTGCGATGGAATTGCGATGGATTATGTAATTTTTGAGTTTTCGTCGCAATTCCATCGCAAATTTGCGATGGAATTGCGATGGAATATAAAATTTCTGAAAGTCCATCGCAATTCCATCGCAAATTTGCGACGGAATTGCGATGGATTATGTAATTTTGGGTTTCCATCGCAAATCCATCGCAAATTTGCGATGGAATTGCGACGGAAACTCAAAAATTACAGTTTTAGGGTTTAGGGTTTAGGGATTTTCGTATAGCAAGGGTAATATAATCTTATTTTGTACTGTATAATTGAACCCAAAAAGCTTTTCACTAAATAAAATAGGTTTCTCTTCAACTCCGTAGATATCAAGCTCATTGAAGCTTACAACGTATATAACAGTACAAACGGTTTTGTTGAAACATCGACTATATATATATATATATGTATGAATGTTAAATATCTATAGGAATATTGAAATTCATTCACTAATAAGCATATATATTCATTATCAACAAACCCTAAACCCCCCGTAGTCAAATCCCTAAACCGTAAACCCTAAACAAGTTTCCATCGCAATTCCGTCGCAAAGTTGCGAGGGATTTGCGACGGAAATGCCCCATTCCATCGCAATTCCGTCGCAAAAATTAGGGCTTCCATATTGCGACGAAATTGCGAGGGAACGGGGCATTTCCGTCGCAAATCCCTCGCAACGTTGCGACGGAATTGCGATGGAAATGCCCCGTTCCCTCGCAATTCCGTCGCAAAAATTAGGGCTCCCGTTTTGCGACGGCATTGCGAGGGAACGGGGCATTTCCGTCGCAAATCCGTCGCAACTTTGCGACGGATTTGCGACGGAATATATTTCCTATATATCTGCGCGGATCGGTTTGAGCTTCGCTCAAACCAACTCTCTCTCTCTCCCAAATCCGTCGCCGACCGAACCCGCCGAACCGCCGACCGAACCCGCCGAACCGCCGACCGAGCCGCAGCCCCGACCGACCCCGCCGGACCGCCACGCCGCTTCTCCTCGGCCTCCCGTCGCCCGACCCCGCCGACCCGCAGCGACGACCGACCCCGCCGGACCGCCACGCCGCTTCTCCTCGGCCTCCCGACGCCCGACCCCCGCCGCCCCGCAGCCCCGCCCGACCCCGCCGCCCCGCAGCCCCGCCCGACCCCGCCGGACCGCCACGCCGTTTCACCTCGGCCTCCTCGGTTTCCACGCCGCCGCCACACCTCCACGCCGTACCGCCACGCCGTTTCACCTCGGCCTCCTCGGTTTCCAGATCTGGTAAATCGAATTTTTCAATTAAAAATTTAATTATTAGTTTAGATTTTAGAATTTAGAATTTAGAATTTAGAATTTAGAATTTAGAATTTAGAATTTAGAATTTAGAATTTAGAATTTAGAATTTAGATTTTAGATTTTAGATTTTAGATTTTGGATTTTAGATTGAAAATTGTAATTATTAGATTAGTTTTAGAATATAGAATTTTAGATTTTAGATTTTAGATTGGAAATTGTTATTATTAGATTAGTTTTAGAATTTAGAATTTTAGATTTTAGATTGAAAATTTTAATTATTAGATTAGTTTTACATTTTAGATTGAAAATTGTTTGTATTAGATTGGAAATGTGATTATAATAGTTTTAGTAAGAATTTTTGGAGTTCTTTGAGGTTTAATTTGTTCATTTGATTAGATTAATTTCGGAATTTAGAATTTTAGATTTTAGATTGGAAATTTTAATTATTAGATTAATTTAGAATTTAGAATTCTAGATTTTAGATTTAAAATTTAAACTATTAGATTGGAAATGTGATTATAATAGTTTTGGAAGTTACAATATTTCTAACTGTTTTAGTTTCTAGAATTTAATTTGTTAATGTGATTAGATTAATTATAGATTTTAGAATTTTATATTTTAGGTTAGTAATTTCAATTATTAGTTTATAGTAATTTTATAAAAATTGTGTGATAATTAGAATATTTTTTGGGAATAATTTTTTTAAAATTGATAATTTCACTTTTTTATATGTTGCAGATGGAGCAACAAAACTCTTATCGGCAGTTCCTGAGTCAGGGATCCGGAGGTTCCGGGGGTTCCCGTGGTGCTCGTTCTGCTTCCGTGTCTCTTGGTCATGGGAACCCTACTAGTAGTTCCCATGGTTCTACGGGCCGGGAGGAGCAGCAGACCCGGTCTCGGTCTCCATCCCCACCTCGTCCCTCAGCCGTACTTGAGGCCAGATTTGAGGCCTCTAGAGCCCCATTTTATGCGGCGGTTAGGGAGATATTAGATGAGCCTGGTCATCATCACCTCCCTAACCTTCATCCACACCGCCCACCGAAGACTTTCTGGTATATATTTTTAATTTTTATAGTTTTTGTTTTATTTTATATTATACATTTTGTAAAGTTAAAGTCTATTGTTATCTTTTTCAGGTTCACTAATGATTCATCCGTCGCTTCTGCGGTTACGGAAGTTTTTGAAAAGGATTACAAAGATCCTATTGCCCGGTGGAGGGATGTAAAGGAACCCGTTCTTCAACGCTGGTTCACTACTTTTGCGGTAAGTACGAGTTTGATTCGTATTTACTTTTTAAAAATATTTTTTAATTGCTAATAACTAACATTGTATTATTGTTATTTGATTTTTTTTTTCAAGCGCAAGTATCACTGGGAATCTGGTTTTACCGCCGTAGTCTACCATGAGTTCTGTGCCAAAGTCCGTGATCGGTTGCCTGATATGGTTTCTCGGTGGAAGAAGTTGTGGCTCGTTAAGGGAGATGACGCCAAGCCAACTCACTTTGACCCGAACGTGTGGGCTGGCTTGGTTGCATATTGGTTGGATCCTGACCACCAGAAGAGGAGTGGGAACAGTAAGGCCGCTCGAGCGAAGAGCAAACATTCTACTCATCGCTCCGGCCGAACTTCATTCTTAGCCCGCGGCCGAATGCTTGTAAGTTTTTGTCAAATTATTTTTACAAAAATATTTTTATTTCTTTTATTTTTTTTTTCATTTTTTCTGTATTTATCTAATCAAAATTTACTTCATAGGCCGAGGAAAGAGGGGAATCAGAGACGGATTTGCTGGAAGTTCTCGCGTATACAAAACGGAGGCCGGATGGCACTTTCTTGGATGACGTTTCTGAGGAGCTCTACAACGACGTCAACTCAAAACTACAAGAGTTGACTCAGAATGATGATCCCGACAGCATCGGTTCTGGTTCTTCTGTGGCCGTAAAGAACAAGCTTTTTGTTCAGGTAAATTTGTATCATATTTTTTTAGTTCAACTTATTTTTTACCTATGTATATTGTTGGTTTATTAATTTCAATGTTTTTTTTGGTTTTTCAGTCCGCTCCCCGTAGAAAGGGGAAGATGATTGGGGTTGGTTCTCTTCAATCCCAAATCGATACTGGGAGCGGTTATGTTTGCGGTTCCGCTTCAAGTCAGCTTCAGGATTCCAACGAAGTCGCTACGTTGAAGGAGAAGTTGACTGCACAGGAGACGAAGGTTGCCCTGTTCGAACAGATGTTCGACTATTTGGGCAACTCGGATCCGAAGCTCAAGGAGCTTATGGACCGTTTGTGTCAACAACAGGACGGACAGGGCGGATCGGGACAGGGCGGATCGGGACAGGGCGGATCGGGACCATCCGACGAATTTTAGTTTCCGTTTTTTTTGTCTATTTTTAATTTTATTTATGAATAATTTTTATGATATTTGAATTAATATTTTATTTAATTTTCTTCTTTTAATTTTTATTTTCTTTAAATTAAATTTTAAAATAAAAAATCAATTAAACAATTACGAAATTAAAATAAATAAAAAAAATTAATTATCACTTGCGACGGCATTATTCCGTCGCAAATTTGCGACGGAAATGGTTCCCTCGCAAATTTGCGATAGAGTGATTTCCGTCGCAAATTAATCGCAACTTGGCGACGGAGTAGATGCCTTCGCAAATCCGTCGCAAGTTTGCGACGGCATAAATCCGTCGCAAACTTACGACGGATTTGCGACGGAACAGGCATTGCGACGAACGATTTGCGACGGAACTTTTTTACTCGCAATTCCGTCGCAAATGGTGATTTGCGACGGAATTGCGACGTTATTTTCCGTCGCAAATGGCCTATACTTCTTGTAGTGAAATATGAAAACTAAACTTTGGCTTTCTGGCTTTCGTAAATATAAAACTAAAAATCCCAAACTCAACAAAAAAGCTGCAATCCATATAAACTAGATGGTTGGTAAATCTAAAACGTACCTTTAGGTAAATAAATATCTTCCTTCCAATGGTAGAAGTAGAAACACCAAAGAGAACAAAGGAGGAAGTAAGTGACGAGAGAGACAATGTAATTACGAAGCCATGTCTGAACAAAATGTGGCAATGGCGACCACAACAACGCCGGGAAAAAGCTTCCGACTAGACCGTTATACGACCCCGTTTCTTCCACGAACTGCTGCATAAATACTGCTCCCGCATTGTTGGGGATCTCAAGCCACCAAAATGTTTAAGAGTTAACGTAAGGTTTATTGATCGGATATTGCTACTCTATTATTAATAGGATGTTGCTAGTTGCTACTCTATTACCTCATGAATATAATATTGTTTATGCACATGTGCGTTAGATATTTCTCTGTTAAAATTCATAAATATAGATATTGTGGTTCCATTCATATCATTACTGTAACTCATTTAATGACATCTCTTATCATAACTTTTACTAGACCAAAATGCTTGATGAGCAACATATTTTTGTTGATTAAGTTAATCAAAGAGTTATATATCTTCTTGTAAAAAAAAAAACAAAACTATCGTCTCTTTCTTTTTAGCAGTAATCGAACTAAAGAACTCAAAACACATAATTTTTGGAGATCCTATATTTCTCACTAGCCTAAAACCAACTTGATTAAAACTAAAAAGTAAGTTGCTTTATAAAAAAAAGTTTAATAACTATGAGCAACACTATTTTTTTTCTTTGACATTATAAGCAACATCTTTTTTAGTTTCAAATTCTTCATTTCTTTCACTTAGATCGATCGTGATTAATTTTTGATGGATTTGGCATCTTACGTTACCTAATAACGTACGATAACCATATGTATGTGATTACTGATTTGTTTAACAATTTTCTGATAAAATAAATATCAAAATCTGATTTGCAAAAGACATAAATCTGACAGCTGATACCAGCAGTGGTGGATCTAAAATTTCTTTCTTTTTTATAATGTCTAAATTTTCTTTTAGTGGGGTGTCGTTATGTAATAATTTGGAAACAAAATATCATCAAACAGATTATGAATATCAAAATTGGATGTAGCTGTCTATGTACCAAAATTTACCAATTATGAATATAAAACTTAGATAAAAAGGGATCAAATGATCAAAATTAATTCATCAATATTATTTTCACTATTGTAGAAAAAATTAAATATTTAAGGCCTATTCCTTTCTATAGGTCCACCGCTTGACACTACCCAACAAAATTGTTCAGATCTAAGCTACAGTGTATTAGATAACTTGCATTATTAGCATATGGGAAGAAAAAAAGCGGGGATAAATTCTACCGCTTACAGGTACAGATTGAAAGGGTTTCTGATAAATCCATTTAGGACCTCTCTTGCAGATAGTGATAGTGTTATACTCATGATTTCAAATTTCAAATTTAAATTTATAAATACATGTTATAAAATTTGTACTTGGAAAACAGTTGACCTTCTCCTTTAAATTTCAAATTGTTCAGCTAAGTAAAGATCATGAAATTTAACAAAATCACTCAAATTTGAATTATTGCAATTTACATCAAAAATAACTTTCGACCACAAACTGAGATTTAGGATAATGAAAGGTAAACTCGTCTAGTCGTCTTGACATATGAAGGAGGGGAGTTTCTGGATCACACCATAACGGCTACAGATTTCTTCAGGTCAAAGCCTCCTTCAAGCACAAGATCACACCACTCAATCTTACCCCAAATCTCTCCCTTTTGACGTCTTTCCAAGGCAATCTCCACACACCAAATCTCCATTGTTCCATTCCGACCATTTCTTTTAGGTAAGAACACAGCCACTTTCCCACCGTAACTCACTGTACGTGACCACCACGAAGAGCCTGCGTCATGCAACAATTCTTCTAAACCTTTCACAACAACTCAACACTTGTGCCCTTTTGTCTCACACGCTCTTAACTTGTTCTCACCATAATCAAAGTAGTACAATACCTCGTCAACAACACACGCATGTTCCCACCGCTTAGAATTCAACATATCGTCCATCTTCCTTTGGATCGTAAACAAAGCTATACTTAGAAGTTTTCATGTACATCTTATCTCCAATCACCACAAAACGCGACGACACGTAACCTAAGTCCAATATCTCCATGTCTTGCGTCGTCATTATCACAGGCTCCTCCCACGTTTGTGTTTCCGTATCGAACACCATGACCATCTTCGAGCCATGACAATAATTAGACCTACAAACTCCGATAACGTAAATCTTCTTGTCGATTACGCTAGGTGATAAGACTCTAAAACCGCAAAACGACAGTGTAGCAGCTGAGGAGAATATGATGCAGGTCCATCAGCAGTGGAGGCCCAAAGTGATAGCAAAGGAGCCCAGTAATGATCCACCAAAGCTCCAACGGTCACCTGCAACAACAGGACAAAAGAAAGAGGAAGATAAGGAGAAGAAGAGAAAAGTGAAACTGGATATCGCAGGAAAAACGGAGGATCCGAAGACGATGCATAACCGATATGCCTTGCTGTCCAATGACGTATCAGGTGATGTCTAGGTTAAATGAATCTCCTTGTAATCTCTATATAAAGCGAATGCTTAAGCTTGTAATCGATTAAGTTGAAATGAGATAATAAAACATATTTGTTCAACCCAAATACTCTGTTTTCCAATTGTCTTCATGGTATCAGAGCCCCAGGGAGTAGATCCATGGATTCTCAAGCTCTAACGTCTTACACACCAGCTCCACAGACTGTCTCTAGTGTAGTCACGGTCAAGCTTGCCGAAGAGACCTATCTTCTCTGGAAATTCCAATTCGAGATCTACCTCACCGGTCAAGGGCTTCTCAGCTTTGTTGATGGCTCCAATCCTCCGCCGCTTGCCGTCATTCAGGTACCAGGAATCAACGGTCAGTCAACAGAGATTCCAAATCCAGATTATCACTCTTGGCTCAAAATAGATCATGTAGTGAAGTCATGGCTCATAGGATCCTTCTCTCACGATGTTCTGGCCCTTGTCATCTCTTGTGCTACGGCTCGCGACATGTGGCTTACGGTGGCGAACCACTACAATAAAGTTTCAGCTGCCCGCCTCTATGATCTTCAATGCCGGCTCCAAGTGGTGTCAAAGAACGGCAGACCTATGGCTGAGTTTCTGAATGAAATCTCTACCATCTGCTCTCTTCTCCAGTCCGTAGGCCATACTGTACCTGAGCTAATCAAGATATTTACAGCTCTGAAGGGTCTCGGCCAGGAGTATGAGTCGGTAAAGGCGAGTGTAGAAGGCGATATGGACAAGACTCCTCCTCCTACCTTTCTTAGTGTTGTACCTCGCTTGATGAGTGCAGAGTCACGAGTTCAGGTTTACAATGCAGGAGCTACTGTCACTCCTCATCTTGCCTTCAATACTATGCAGGTCAACTACAGCAGCAGAGGTCGTGGACAGTTTTATGGCCGAGGTAGCAGAGGTCGTGGAACTTTCACTACCAAAGGTCGAGGCTTTCCGCAACAGCTGGGATCTATTAGGGGTCAGACGACTCAAACGGACTCGGAACCTAAGTTGCCGTGTCAGATTTGTGGTAAAAAGGGGCATCCAGCTTTGTCATGTTGGCACAGGTTTGACAATACTTATCAAGAAGAAGATATTCCCCAAGCCATGGCTGCTATGAGGATTACAGATATTACAAATCAGACGGGTCATGAGTGGTATCCAGACACAGGTGCAAGTGCTCATGTAACGAGCTCTGTGTCACACCTACAACAGTCACAACCGTATAAGGGTAATGATTCGGTAATGATAGCTGATGGAAACTTCTTGCCGATTACCCATACTGGATCCACAGTCATTGGCTCTACTTCAGGTAAACTTCCACTTAAAGATGTTCTGGTTTGCCCTGATATAGCTAAATCTTTACTCTCTGTGTCAAAAGTTACTAGAGATTATCCTTGTACCTTTGAGTTTGATTGTGATGCGGTGATTATTAAGGACAAGGGAACCAAGAGGTTACTTATGCTAGGAACAAATAATGAAGAGGGTTTGTATAAGCTGAAAGATACCAAACCTGAGGTCTTCTTCTCGTCTCGCCAACACGCAGCCTCAGATTTGGTGTGGCACAGGAGGCTCGGTCATCCTCAAGCTCAAGTTCTACAACACCTCTCCTCTATCAAAGCTATTTCAATAAATAAACACACTGATCTCGTCTGTGAGTCGTGCAGTCTTGGGAAAAGTGCTAGATTACCGTTTAGTTCATCTGATTTTGTTGCTTCAAAGCCGTTACAGAGATTCCACTGTGATCTTTGGGGACCTGCTCCTGTAGTTTCAGTTCAAGGGTTCCGTTATTATGTAATTCTAATTGACAATTGGTCAAGATATTGCTGGTTCTATCCTTTGAAATGCAAATCCGACTTTGTTTCTGTCTTTATCTCTTTCCAAACCTTAGTTGAGAATCAGTTTAAGGAGAAGATTGGCACATTTCAAAGTGATGGAGGAGGTGAGTTCATTAACACAAAATTGCTGCAACATCTGCAATCGTGTGGCATTCAACATTTTGTGTCGTGTCCTCACACACCACAACAGAACGGTTTAGTGGAGAGAAAGCATCGTTATCTCACAGAATTGGGTTTGTCAATGTTATTTCAGAGCAAAATGCCAGCTAAATACTGGGTTGAAGCATTCTTCACTGCGAATTACTTGACTAATCTTCTTCCTACAACAGCTCTGCAAAGCAAAGAATCTCCATATCAGAAGCTGTTTGGGATTTCTCCTTTGTACACAGCCTTACGTACCTTTGGTTGTGCTTGCTTTCCTACACTAAGAGATTATGCAGATCATAAATTTGATCCCAAATCTCTGAAGTGCGTTTTTCTTGGCTATTCAGCTAAGCATAAGGGTTATCGCTTCTTGTATCCTCCTACAGGCCGTGTGTACATCAGCCGTCATGTAATCTTTGATGAAACCGTGTTCCCGTTCGGAGATGCGTATCAATCTCTCCATCCACCTGCAACTTCAGCTCTAACTAAAGCGTGGTTGCGGAGTTTTGTAACGACATCTCTACCTCAGAGGACTGATCAAGTCCCTGTACAAAGTGTCAGAACAGTTGGTGCAGAGCTGGTTACTTCAACAGCGACAGGTTCTGATACAGCGCATACTCCGGTGCCATCATCTTCAAGTACTAATATCTTACCAGAGGTACAAAACTCGTCTACCACTTCAGAGAATTCATGTCCTGGGCGTACGCCAAGCTTAGATCTTGCTGCTATATGCGACAGCGTGAATTCCTTTGATGGTGGGACAGATGACACTGTGCCTCAGGCTCAATCTACTGCAGTTGAAACAGAGCACACGCTTCTTCCCGTACCTGCTCCACAGAATACACATCGGATGGTCACTCGGTCGCAAGTTGGGATTAGGAAGCCGAATCCACGTTATGTGATGTTAACTCATAAAGTTAAATATCCGAGACCTCGTACTGTGGCAGAAGCTTTGAAACATCCTGGCTGGAAGGGAGCTATGACAGAGGAGATTGACACTTGTGGGATCACTAGAACTTGGTCGTTAGTTCCTTATACACCTGATATGAATGTATTAGGTAGCAAATGGATCTTCACTCCTAAGATCAAATCTGATGGCGATCTTGATAGACTTAAGGCGCGAGTGGTGGCTCAAGGGTTTGATCAGGAGGAAGGCATTGACTATCTAGAGACATACAGTCCAGTGGTAAGATCAGCAACGGTAAGAGAGGTTCTTCACTTGGCCACGGTGATGGATTGGCCGATTAAACAAATGGATGTTAAGAATGCTTTCTTACATGGAGACCTTAGTGAGGTGGTATATATGAAACAACCAGCAGGTTTTGTTGATAAGGCTAAATCGGATCATGTGTGTTTGTTGCATAAGGAGATATATGGACTAAAACAAGCACCTAGAGCTTGGTTTGATAAGTTTAGCCATTATCTCTTGGAGTTTGGGTTCACTTGCAGTGTTAAGGACCCTTCTATGTTCATTTACATGAAGAACAAAGACATCATCATCTTGTTACTTTATGTAGATGACATGGTAATCACTGGTAATGATTCAGCTGTAAAGGAGAATTTTCTCAGTGCTCTTAAAACTCAGTTCAGGATGAAGGATCTTGGACAGATGGAGTATTTTTTGGGAATACAAGCACACTTCCATCAAGAGGGGCTGTTCTTATCTCAACAGCGATATGCTGAAGATCTGCTGGTAACTGCATCTATGAGTGATTGTGCTCCTATGCCGACTCCCTTGCCGATACAACCTCATAGAGTTCCTGCTCAGAATGTGCAGTTTGAGGATCCTAAATACTTTCGCAGTCTAGCGGGCAAGTTACAATATCTCACACTCACGAGACCTGATATACAGTTTGCGGTTAACTTTATTTGTCAGAAAATGCATTCTCCTACAGTGGCTGATTATAACTTGCTAAAGAGGATACTGCGTTATGTCAAAGGTACAATTACAATGGGAATCAACTTCAATAAAGCTTCTGATTTTACATTACGGGCTTACTGTGATAGCAATTATAATGGATGTCCTATCACTAGAAGGTCTACCGGAGGTTACTGCACTTATTTGGGTTATAATCTCATCTCTTGGTCGTGTAAGAAACAAGAAACTGTGGCCAAGAGTTCTACAGAGGCAGAGTATAGAACTATGTCTGATGCAGCTTCAGAGATAACTTGGATTGGAGCGGTTCTGAAAGAGTTAGGTGTTCCAATGATGAAGACTCCACTGCTGTATTGCGACAATCTCTCTGCTGTCTACCTGACTGCAAACCCTGCTTTCCACGCCAAGTCCAAGCACTTTGAAACTCACCATCACTATGTGAGAGAACGAGTGGCTTTAGGACTCCTAGAAGTTAAGCACATTTCATCTCATCTTCAAATAGCTGACATCTTCACTAAATCATTGCCCGTTGCTGTATTCACCTCACTAAGATACAAACTTGGTGTGGATGTGCCTCCTACACCGAGTTTGAGAGGGGCTGATAAGACTCTAAAACCGCAAAACGACAGTGTAGCAGCTGAGGAGAATATGATGCAGGTCCATCAGCAGTGGAGGCCCAAAGTGATAGCAAAGGAGCCCAGTAATGATCCACCAAAGCTCCAACGGTCACCTGCAACAACAGGACAAAAGAAAGAGGAAGATAAGGAGAAGAAGAGAAAAGTGAAACTGGATATCGCAGGAAAAACGGAGGATCCGAAGACGATGCATAACCGATATGCCTTGCTGTCCAATGACGTATCAGGTGATGTCTAGGTTAAATGAATCTCCTTGTAATCTCTATATAAAGCGAATGCTTAAGCTTGTAATCGATTAAGTTGAAATGAGATAATAAAACATATTTGTTCAACCCAAATACTCTGTTTTCCAATTGTCTTCACTAGGGACCGTAGAATACATTTGCATAGGAATGCTCATGATGGGTTTCACCACGTGAAATCTACAATCGATTATTTCCTCACTCGATTTCATACTTTGATCGTGAACTGCACCGACGACATATATCTTCGAGGAAGCAACGGGATAAGGACCAAGCTATGAGTGCCGTTGGCTTTCCGGCGAAGAATGTACCAACGGTAATCTTTGGTTTTGCAGCAATTGAGGAGAGCATAGAGACAGTGTTCGGTGCAGCCTAAGAGAGATCGTGTAACGTATATCTCAGGCGACGCAACGAGAGATCTTATTTCTGCTTAAAAGAATATGATAAATTTAAATTTCTTTTAAATATATTTTGATAAATTATACAAAATATTTAATCATATATTAAATATTAAATGTTGTTAGAAAATTATGACATGTTTCAAATATTATTCGAAAAAGTGATATATTTTTTCATTATAAATAAATACTGTTTTTCAATCGATGGATTTTTCTTTGATAAACATAAAAAATAAGGTTCAGCCACTTAATTATCATGTAATAAGCTATAAACCAATTTACTTGCTTAATCATTTTTTTTACTTGTCCTTTTTAAGCCAAATTGTAAATCAGCATTCTTTTGCGTTTTGTTTAGCATTCGACAAATTTTTGATTGGTAAATATATATTTGCAAAATCACGTTAAATTATGATGTTAAATATACTAATCAACCAAATGAGTTATTTACATGAAGAATGAAAAGTAAACGAATGAAACGTTAAAAAAGAAAGAAACAATACAAGTTTAAAGCCACTTTTTATAAGGTGCAAAATACAAACACCACTATGAGTTAGAATATCAAACTAGGCTAAATGGTTTTGTGTTTATTAAGTAAAGAAATGTCACAAATGTGTATGATTTAAAAACAAAAATATAGATGGTAAAGAACTAAAGATTTTAAAAGGAAAAAATAAATTCAATTCTATTACTGTAATTTTCAAAAAAAGAATATTTCCCGCTCAGAGAAAATTTTGAACAACAAGTAGATCTAATTTTAAAGTCTCACATTCATATATACAATCTAATTAAACACTCGTCTATTCACAGGAGCGTGGATTCGAGAAATCATCAACATTTCTGGGTTTCTCTTCAGAAGAAATTCAAATTCTCTTTGTGAATATGGGCGAAGAATCAGAAACCGCTTCCGTTTCCGCACATCGTCATCTTCTCCAGAAAATCGCCAAGATCCTGAACGAGACTCGCACTTCGTACGCTACTCATAACCGGAAGCTGAAGGAGCTAGCCACCGTCCGGTCGAAACTATCTTCGTCTGAGTCCGATGAATCCTCTTCTATACGTCAATTCTCTTCGGCGTTTTTCAAAACCCTAACCCCTCTTTTCGTCGCGGCTCAACGGAGAACTGCAGCGGCAGAGCGTGTTGTGCGATTCGTGGCGGAATTCGCTTGTCTGCGCAGTAATTCAGATGGTGATTCCGATTGCGACGAGTTTCTGGGTGAATTTCTCAAGTTTTTAGTTGCTGGGTCTGTGGCGGCGAACAGAAACGCTAGATTCAGGGCGTGCCAGATAATTTCCGAGGTATAAGACGATTAGGGTTCTTTCTCCGTCAAACTGTAGAACTGAATTTACTGGGCAAATGTTTTTTTTTTTGAGGGACAATGTGTTGGGCTTTAATGGAATTCGAAATCTAGTTTGTGCTTGGAACCATTTTTGTCGTCTTTGGAGTTTAATTTCAACTTTTTGAGCGTCCTTATTTGGGTATTGATCATAGTCTGACAAATGTTAGAAATTGGAGATGAATTTTATGGCTTTTTGTTTGCCTTATTGGGTAGATTTGGATTTGAGGCTGTGCTAGTGTTATGATACCTTAAGATGCTTCATTTGGCATGTTTCTATGAATTCTGATTTCATGTTTTGAAGGCCTTTAGCCATATATCTTTTTACCTTTCGACTTATTCTGTAAATTGTGTTCTTTTTAGATCATTTTGAGGCTGCCAGATGAGGTGGAAGTGGCGGATGAACTATGGGATGATGTAATAGATTGCATGATGTTGCGTGTCCAGGACAAAGCTCCTGTCATACGTACTTTTTCTGTCAGGTCTCTTTCACGCTTTGTAAACGATCCTGAGAATAGTGACATTCTTGATTTGCTCCTTGAGGTGCTTCCTTTGGAACAGAATCCGGTAAAGTTTCTATTTTGTGCCATTTCTGGTTTGCCATCAAAGTCTGGACATCGTAAATCAAATTCCCAATTAGTCATGATGCCTTCCCAAAGTCTTATTGCTCAGCTTTTTAATGTTTCCAGGAGGTACGCAAAACAATTGTTCTATCTCTGCCTCCTTCAAATGCAACCACTCAAGCAATCATCGATTGCACGCTCGATGTTAATGAATTAGTACGCAAAGCTGCTTACTCTGTTCTAGCAAATAAAGTTCCTCTTCAGAGTTTGAGGTAAAATTTGGCTTAGAGCTTTGTTTCTATCTTTAGTTGACCTCTGAATAAGAGTTTTATGCCATTGGCAAAAGTTTGCATTTCCGTTTCCCTACTGTCCTTCACTTTCTCCTGACTGGTATTTTTTACATTCTCCTGCTTTAGCATCAAGCTTAGGACCACAATTCTTCAGAGAGGGCTCGCTGATCGTGCTGTAAATGTTTCAAAGGAATGTTTGAAGCTAATGAAAGATCAATGGCTATCTAACTGTTGTCAAGGAGATCCTATCGAATTTCTTAAATACCTTGACGTTGAAACGTATGAATCTGTAGCAGAATCGGCTTTGGAGGTTCTGTTAAGTGAGGGACTGATAATGCCCACTGATGATAAAAGCATCCAGAAGTACATATTGTCAGCAGATGGTGAAGCTAGAGGTCTGTTGAAGTTGAACCATATATGCGCATATGTTTGAAATTTTGCATTATGCTTATATTTTCTTATACTTGTGTTAGATGAGAGCTCATGTTCTCCACCCAGCATCCAACTTATGGAGCCGGAAGTTGCTCTTTACTGGAGGATTATATGCAGGAACTTACACAAAAGTGCTCAAGTAAGTTTTCCACTTACCAACTATTCATTACTGAGGTTTGGTACTTTTATATTTCAAATAAGGTTGTTGTGAAGCCACAATATCTGAAAATTTTCCCCACGATAGGTAGTACTGAATCAAAGAACATGTCCTGTGATTTCAGGTTACCTTTTTTTTTTGAGTCAGCTTCCATCTCAACACAAAACAAAAAAAAATTACAGAAATCAATGCATGGCACATCAATCCTTTCAAAGTAATAAAACACTTATTGTCAGTTTGCTTCACCTTTTCTTATATTGAATAGCCTTTTGTCTGAGAACGCAAACTTTAGGTATTGCATGGATCCACTCAAAATCCTGTTGGAGTATATTGTCTACTATACAGGCTACCATTGAAATACAATTCTTGGTTCTCGTAATGATTTTTATGCTCATACTGTTGGTTATATATATGGACACGCTAAGAATGACGAGACTGTTACACAGGCAAAGGGTTCTGATGCTGCTACTGCGATGGGAGCTGAGGCGGCAGTTTATGCTGCTGAAGCTTCAGATGCGAATGATTTGCTTGAAAGAATTCTTCCTGCAACAGTGTCTGATTATGTTGCTCTAGTTAAAGCTCATATAGAAGCTGGTGAGTCCAAATATGGTTTCTAATAACAAAACTTGGTTGTTTTTGTTTGGGAGATACCTTCTGCTTACATATAATTTTCAGGACCGAATCATCACTTTGCTTCAAGGCAGCTATTATTGCTGGGCATAATGCTTGATTTCTCCGACGCTATGCTCCACAAGACTGCAAGTTCATTTGTCCAGGAGCTGCTCCACAGTCCTTTTGAGCAAGAATTAGATGAAGATGGGAACAGTATTGTAATTGGAGATGGTATAAATCTTGGTGGTGATAGAGCTTGGGCTGATGCAGTATCCAAATTAGCTAAGAAAGTTCATGCTGCCCCTGGAGAATATGAAGAGATTATACTTGTTGTTGTTGAAGAACTAGCGAGACCCTGTAGGGAAAGGACTGCAGATTTCTTGCAGTGGATGCACATGCTTTCTCTGACGAGTCTTCTGTTGGAAAATGGAAAATCTATACATTCACTGCAAGGGAAGGCTATTGACCCAGAAGAGATATTGCATGCTTTGTTGCTTCCTGGGGTATATTTTCTACTCTCCTCTGTTAAATTGTCATGCAGTTAAATCTCTTTTACCATTACAAAACATGGGCATAATTTTGTCATTGTCCAACTTTCTTGCTCTGCAGAAACAAACACTCTTTCTGATATGATTCATGTAATGCAGGCAAAACACACACACTTGGATGTGCAGAGGATTGCTGTAAAGTGCCTTGGTCTTTTTGGTTTGTCAGAGAAGAAGCCTAGCGAAGAGCTAGTAAGGCAGCTACGGGTAGCTTTTTGTAGAAGCCCACCTCCGATTAGTATTATGGCTTCCAAGGCACTAGTTGATCTTGGGATGTGGCATAGTCCTACAGAAGTTGATAAGGCAATGGGACAAGATCTCTCATCACAGTTTGACGATGAAAGCATTGATTTTGTACCTATCGACTTGTCCAACGCCGAAGAAGATTTGAACTTAAAAATGCTCGACCTCTTGTATGCTGGACTAGAAAGTGATGACTGGAGAGCATACACAGAGAGCAGTGAAAATGAGTCGGTTAAAGCAACTATCGGGGAGGGGTTTGCGAAACTTCTTCTTCTAGGAGAGAAGTACCCAAACTTGCCTCCATCCTTATATCCTTTTGTTTTAGGCAAGCTGGTTGCATTATACTTCAGCGAGGAGTCAAAAGAACAACTGAGGTACATAGATTTTGTTTCTTTTTCGATTGGTAACTTCTGCCATCAGAATAACTGTTCTTCGTAATAACTCTCCAGGTTCAAACAGTGTTTATCTGTCTTCTTTGAGCATTATGCCGCCCTCTCAGAAAAGCACAAGGTAACGAACACGAGGATGTCCTTAAGAGAGATTTCATGGCGTGTTTGTTTATATGTTGATTAGTTTTGCACAACACTTGTTTGAATGATTTGTCATGTGATGTAGGGATATGTGTCAAAGGCTTTTGTTCCTCTGATACGTTCATTGTGGCCTGGGATTGATGGAATCACTAAAACTTCGTCATACGTTGTATCAAATCAACGTAAGCGCGCAGTCCAAGCAGCCCGATTCATCCTGCAGATGATGCAAACCCCGCTATACAAAAAGGAGACTAGAGGTGAGCCTGAAAGCGCAGAAGATGCTATCCAGACTCCACTAGACCATACAGAAGAAGGGTTAGCCATACGCATAGCCATCGAGGTTAGTTGCATAAATCATATTGTCCGTAAGATCAAGAAAAGTTTGGATAGAGAGGGTGAAGATCTCTTGTCCATTGATGCAATTAACATTGTTTCCTATTAGATGGCAAGCTTCAAGGCTAAGAAGACTGCTGCTGAGAAGGCATATGTTTTAGCGCTGTGCAAAATACTTGTGCTGCTCAATCTGAAACGATCAGAACAAAACGTGATAAAGTTGATGAGAAAGCTTTTAAGCCGAGTCGCGGATTCTGTATCCTCAGAGAAGGAGCTTCTTAAGGAACTGAAACTGATGCTTGACCATCTCAAATGTTTGGATGCTTCTCCAAGCGAGGATATTTCACAAGATGAAGCAAATTCCATCTTTGGTACATTGATCTTTTGCCTTCGTACATTACAAGTTTCGTTTTACAAAGTTATGTGCAGAGTCTCTCTTAACATCTAATTGCTAATTACAGAAACACTAGGAGTAAGTTACGACTTGGATATCACTGTGCCCGCAACAGTGCCACAGACACCTGCTCCTTGCTCAACGAGACCAGCTCGATCAAGAAGACGAGTAAGGGTCGAAACATCATCTGATGAAGATGAAGAAGTAGCATCTCCTCCTCCACCACCTTCTGCTGCTACTAATTTGATGACCCGGTCACACCGAGCAAGCAAAGCTGCTGCGTTAGCCAAAATGACTGCAAGCAGAATGAAATTGGGCGACGCAGAGGAAGACGATGAGGAAGAAGAAGGCTCATCTGATGTTACTGCAGAGGATTCAGATGAATCTGAATGAATCAAATATACAGACTGGTTCTGTTGTTTGTGCATTTAGTTTATGTTATGTGTTAGTTGTGAAAAGATAATAGATAGAGAACCTGTTCTTGTGACCACTTCGTTGGTTGTTATGTGCGAGTTTCGGTTTATGTTTTGCTATCGAAAATCATGGATTTTGAAAAGATAAGAAGAACAAAAATCTAAAAGCATTGATGATTATGATAATGAGAAGCTTTCAATTTGCCTAGTCTCTGTAAGCTTTTTAAAATTCTTCACCAACACTCCTCTCGAGAACCACATTGATCCTCCACAACACAATCTTACTTTCCATTTTCATGCCTTTGATCTCATAGAGCTTCCGAATCAGACCCTTAACGTATCTGAATTCGCAAGTCTTGTACCAATCCCACTGTTGCTCCACAAAGTTTTCAAGATCTCTAAAAGCTCTCCTCACAAGCCCAACTTCCATTCCTCTTCTTTCCACAAGCTCTCTCACCGAACCTACCATCTTATCTTCAATCTCCTTAACAATCCCACCGTAACTCGCGACATTTACCAAGCGGATCGATACACAGAAGCCACCCGTAAACGCCAAGACCCAGCTACTGTTGTCTACCAACAACTCTCTTGGTGGGTTTAGCCTTGAGCTTATCTCTGGAATAAGATGGTTCACAGCACGAATCATAAACTCTTGTTTATCATCACCAAACGGCATTGTTAAGCATTGGAAGATATAAACAGCTTTCTTGAAATCTCCTTTGCAATCTGCAATGTAGTCCCAAAGATCGAACCACGGGTCCTCTCCGAAGCTGAATGTTTCCACTGCAACGTGATACACAACCTGAGCAAGAATCGTGAACGTGTTCTCTGGCATTCCTGCTTCTTGAAGGCAAGTGATGAGCAACGGCTGGAGTTTTTCGATCTCCGCAACGTCTAATTCCCCGTTCCCTGAAGTGTGGTCACAGAGTAAATCGTGGAGTCTTCTTATCGCTACCTCTCTGGTTCTATCATCAAGCTCAGTTGCTGAAAACGCTTGCAAGATCTCCAAAGCAGATTTTTGCATCAAATTGTTGTACAAGTAACGGTCAAGATCTTGATTTTCGAGGAGAGATGGATCAGGGACATAGTTCTCCATCTCTGTAAGCATTCCGCGGATCTTCTTAACAGACTCTTTCATCTTTGTTCCTCCGACTCCTGCGATTCTAAACGCAAACTCTGCCACAAAGCCACACTGATCCTTGCTCCATTTACACAAGCTCGCTTCTTTCGCCAAGAACTTGACGAGATGTTGAAGCGCTTCTTGCAGAGACTGTTCCATTCCCATACTCACAAGAGTATCAGATGATTTCAGAACATTGTCAAGAATCTCTCTTCTCGATTCCGATTCCGAATCCAAAACCTGAATCCCTAATTTGATAGCGGTTTCTAAAGCTAAAATCCAGTCTTCGTCTTTATCCTGCTCAGGATGAAACAAAACCTTGTAGACTTCCTCTAAAAGCTTTTGACGAAACCTGTTGATGAAAGCTCCGTTAACCGGTGGCAAATCGAGGAAGACGTTGAAAGCTCTGAGAGGATCGCAATTCGCGAGCGAGAGTATACAATCGCCGAGCTCGTCCCAGTTTCGTCCGCCGTTGCCAAGCATCATAGCATTGAAAGCTACAGAGGAAACGATGATTCTCAAGATCTTCGTGTCAGATTTTTTGGCTTTCGGCATCGTCAGGCAAGAAATCAGAAGCGGCTTGATCTCGTTTAGAGCGACGGGAGAGAGCTCTAAGCCGCGGTTTCTTAATTTGGTGAGGGTTTCGGAGAGGAGAAGGATCGATCGGAATCTGACGAGGTCGTCGGAAGAGTGTCGATACACTTTGAGGAGGTTTAGGGTTAAGCAGTTGGAGAAATTGGCGACGCAGAAATCGTAGAGAGGACGAGATGTTTGGTATTCGACGGATTGTTTACGCGTGAAGAGTTGATCGACGATAAACGCTAATCCTTCATGGCTTGGAGTAGCGAGTAGATCTCTCGCTTTCACCATGAGATTTGAAGATTCCGACATTGCAGCTTCCAATCAGTTTCTGCAAATTTCTTCCCGGAGAAATTTTTGGCTCTTAACGTCTCAGTCTTGAAGATTTGTAGGAGGAGGAGGTTGCGTTTTATTTGACCAGGACTCGATATAAACCGGAATTGACCAAATCAGATATAACTTCGGTTTGACTCCACAAAATTAGGTGCAAATCAAACCGGATTCCTTTTTTTTTTTTTTTTTTTTTAACATCTAACTTTATAGATATTAAATGTAGAGATACATAAGCAATACATAGCATAACAAACAACAAAAGATAACCAAGATGATGAGAATCCTATATTTACACTTGGAGAGAAATACTTATTTGAGTAAAATTTCCGTGGAAATATCACATAACGATATTGTATATATATCAATTTTTTTTTGGACTAATCAATACAAAAGGATACATAATTCAATAACATTTATTACAACAAGAGCTATTTGGTCACATTTCAAATACTCCCATGAACACAAAACATGGAGCAAAAAATTGACCCGGAGCACTGGAAAACTATTTTGTCAAGACAACGCTTCTTACAAGCCAAGCACATAGGTCGAGACATATGCTGATTGTTGGCCAAAAAACTTACCTCTCTATCATAGTAGAGCCACGATGAACCAGGTTTCGCGTATAGTTTCTTCCCAAGCAGACATTCAATGTGTAGATAGACACAACAATACTCATCACACATATAGAATCGCTCACGCAAATCTAATTTTTCCTCGCAAACTTCACACCAAGACGTTATTGTACTTGCCTTTTCCCCATAAGAAAGAGTAAGTATATGCTTATCATGCTTATACCGTACCTTTTGAGGTAAAGTAGCACACGCAAAACACAAGCAGAAGTCACACTCAATGCAATTGAAGGTCTCACGCGAGTAAGCAAGTCTTGACCCCTTGCAAACACGGCATGTTCTCCTCTCTCCCGGTTTGGATGTTAGGAATAAAGGATGCATGTGACTTTCATGATCTAATGGCTCAGAAATTGTAGCGCACTGCACATGTAGCTTAAAACGACAATCTTCTTTACTGCACTCATAGAAGAAACCAGCTGTGCAAAACCAAGGACAGGCTAAACATCTATTCCTATTGATAAAAGGATTTTCAATTTCTCCGACCAGATTGATCTCATTCTTCATAACACCATCACTTCCTCCAACTAGAGTGAGTATATGTGGATGTATTGGGTTATATATTTTGCGAGAAAGATTCGCACATATTTCGTGGATAATGAAATCACATTGCATACAAGAGTAGCAGTTACCGAAATATATTGGCGTGATGCATGCTTGACACTGTTTGTTCTCGTCATATTTTCTCCTTGTGTTCTCATCAAGTCTCAGATAATGATGTTCATGACTAAAATGTTGAATGATTCCCTCGCTTATCCTCACAAATGGCTTAACTTCTTCTTCTTCTTCTTCAATTTCTTCTGGCTCTCCTTCAAGTTCTACACCATCCCACACATTTTTTTGTGTGGCACATTTCGAATGAGCCGCATAAGAACAATTCTCCTTGTTGCAAGAATAACCTCCGTTATCATTGTCGATTTTTCTGCGACAAACACCGCAAAACCAATCTCCTTGGCCAAAACAAGGTGTAAACGAGATACGATGGAGATGGCGAGAAATCCTTATGACACGTGGTAAGCTGAGACACCTTTGATGGACCACAAAATCACAAGGCGGACATATGTAGAAAGGACATTTTGAATGTGTCAAGGCACATAGGCTGCAAGTTAAGGAAGTCTTTCTTGGAAACAGAGCAAGTGTATGCTCATGCCACTTCGGATGGTCTATAGATAAGACTGGTGGTTTCTCGAGGCAAGCAAAATTAATAGCAAAATCGCAAACCGAGCAAAAACAGAGTAACCCTTTAAGATCTTCATGACAGCAATAACACTTCCTCGTTCCACTCGGTTGTAACCAGACAAGCTGCAGAAAATGTTTCGGATGAAGTGAGTAGTGTTTGATCTCAACTAGAGCCTTTCCATGTTCTTCATGGTTCTTGCCACTGCAACCTCCACAATAAAAATGGGTAGCGTCTTCTCCAGTTAACCTGAATATGTCCCAGTTTACAGGTAGACAGTCCCACTTGTCGTATGATTTCCACCGGAATCGTTCATTCACGTAAAATTTTCCTGTATCGTATCTTGCGAGTACTTGAGGAGATAAGGAGATCGATAAGCTTCTTCCACTTTGAGTTCATAGAGATGACGAGGGAGAATATTTGATGGATGAGTGATATGAGCTCCGGCTCCGGCTTCAGACTCAATGTTTCTTCTACGAGTGATATGTACTCCTTCTCCAGGTTGTCCGGCTTTTGCTTCGAATCTGAATCCATAGAGCTGACGAGAGAGATTTGAGAAATGAATGATATAATCTCCGAAAGCGGCTCCGGCTGGGAATCCAAATCCATAGAATTGAAGAGAGAGATTGTTTGTGTGATGAGTCTCATGAGCTCCGACTCCGGTCTCGGCTGCGAACTCAAATCTATTGAGCTAACGAGAGAAATGGTTTGAGTAATGAGTGATATGACCTTCGGATACGAGTAGATAGAGTGTTCGGGAGTTAGCATTTGAGTAATGAGTGGTATGAGCTTCGACTCCATCTCCGTCTCCGAATCTGAATCCATAGTGTTTCCAGGAGCGATGTGTACGAATGTAAATGTAAAGGATACAACAAGGAAACCTATTTATTACAATATATTGTATATCTCTAGAATTGGTAGTTTCTGTAATTACATTAACCTAGAAGTTTCTGTAGCATTGTAATCTCTTGAAGGATTAATAAGACTCACGTTCTACATGGTAGAGATTGCATTCTACAGTAACTTAGTGCTAGCTTTTCTATATCGATATGTTACTGAATGCTATCTGTAATGACATTAGTAATATAATATATGAAATTAATACATTAATCACGCGACCACCAAACTTAGTGCTCTTCACATCGGTGTGTTTTCTGTTCTCACGAATTTTTCTACCCGTGACTTGCGGATCTTGTGTAGTTGAAGCAGTAGAATATTACAATGTATAGGTCGTTCCAGAGTTTTTATACTAATAAGTAATAAATTACGCTCAGATTTTTGAATTTTTTTAATGAGGATTAGGTTGGCTGTGCATCAGTCATAGGCTTTCATTGGTAACATGAGTTATCATGGGGTAAGTTTGATTTATGACCATAACTCAAAAATGTTACAAATCATGATTCATTTTTAACTTTTTGCTTTAAGTTTGAGTTAGAAGATATTATCGTTGAGTTAGAATTTTGATGTATGTTCTTTATAAATTAGGTAACTCAACTCAAATTTCTACAACATGAGAAATAACATGTATTAGAATGTTTTAGAAGTTGATTTATGATTTTTCTTTAAGAAAATGTCTTCTTCCCACGTTTCCTTAGTTTTTTTTTTTTTGCATTTTCTTTTGTTTTTTTTATTAATTCTATTGTAATTTTATAATTCCAATAATTCATACACTAAATTGTATATTATATCAATGTTTTTGAATAATATCATTGCAAAAATTTGTATTCTCTAAATTTGATGTCATAGTTCTTTTTTAGTTATAATATATATATATATATAGTTATAAATTGATACAAATTTAGGGCCTAGATCAATATTAACTTTATATATAGATATAATATATATAATTGTAAAAAACAAACATATATAGATATATAATTTACTATGCTAATGTTATGTTAGTATTGAATTATTATTATTTTTTTGTAGTTAAATTTATGATAAATGTCAAATTATTTTTAATAATGCATACTGTAATTTATACCGCATAAAAGTTTTCAGTTAGCTGTTTTGATAGAATAGTAACTCATAATTTTACAGCAAATCTACCACAAAAATATAGGGGTGTCAAATGGGTAACCCGACCCGACCCAAACCCATTCGGGTTTTAGATTTATAAGGGTCGGGTCAAACCCGACACATTTATTTTGTGGGTTATAATTCATTACCCAAACCCTACAATATTAATACCCATGGTTTAAATGGGTTAAATGGGTACCATATGTATATAAAATAAAATAATAAAATTTCAAAACATATTATATATTATTATTAATTCAATGAAAGCTTCAAGTAAAAAAATGTGATAAAACAAAATAAAATACTTATAATCAGATAAATATAAAACCATAAAAAAATACGATCGGAAACTATTACACTTAAATTATAGGAATAACTAATAAGATAATCAAGGAATGAGGAATAAAAAAGTTGAAAATGTTCTTATTTATACAAGTAACACATGAAAAAAAAAAAAAGTTCAATACTTTCTAAATATTTGATTTTAATCCTTTTTTTTTATCATAAAAGATTTATATTTTAATTTATTTATTGGTACTTTTATACGAATCTTTATTGACGTACCGTATCTATCAATTTTAATATGCCTTTTCACGTCTCTGTTCCCGTCCCCGTTTTCCGTTCACGTAAGCGTCGTATAGAACTATTGTGAGAGTTAGGTATCCTTTGGCTTGACAAAGAAAAAAATCAAAATCAAAATTTTTGCTCAGAGACGTTGTGAGAGAGCTATTTTCTGTGAAATTTGCGATATTTCCACGTCCTAGGGTTTAACAAAGTTGGCATTTCTAGAGGCTAATCGTCACATTTCCTTTGCTATTGTGTTTTGAAAATCTCTGGTCTATTCACATTGTTGAATCTACTTGTTTGATGCAGCCTGGTTATCTTCATAACCTTTTGCCTGATTCCGCACCAAACCACCCTGAAACGCTGGATCAAGTTCTTGATGGTAAATTATCTTATGAATACCCATTTATCTGATGAACATGATGGATACTTGATCTGATTTGAGTTTTTGTTTCTTTTTCTTTTAGATGTTAAGGCAAAGATATTACCCGGAGTAAAGCATTGGCAGAGCCCGAGTTTCTTTGCTTATTACCCTTCAAACAGCAGCGTTGCCAGTTTCTTAGGTGAGATGTTGAGTGCTGGTCTTGGGATTGTTGGTTTTAGTTGGATAACTTCTCCAGCTGCCACGGAGCTCGAAATGATTGTTCTTGATTGGCTTGCCAAATTACTTAACCTACCCGAGCAGTTTTTGTCCAAAGGTAGGTAATAACTATAAAACTTAAATTTGAGCTTGGGCTAAAGGCCCATAATAAAGTTTACATGGTAGTCCAGTAACAATAACAAGTGAAGGCATTCCAAATTAGGAACAGATTATGTGGTGGCCCATTGGATCTCATGGCTCGTTGATCCGAGTTTGCTCGGAGCTCATGGTGTCCGTTGAACCGTTGAGGGAGAAGTCCATTATGAAACACTTTGGTGCATTCCTACTGGGATCCGATAGGGTATATAAAAAAAAACATAAATCTTGTGAGAACACTCCATTGCTAATTTGCTATTAAGTTGTATTATTGTAGGAGATGGAGGTGGTGTTATCCAAGGATCAGCAAGTGAAGCTGTTCTTGTTGTTCTTATTGTGAGTAAGAGTGTCAAAGCCCAAGGAGAGATTATCAGGACCCAAGGAGAAGTGAAGGCCCAGACTGTTGTGGTAGAAAAACAGAGTAATTTGACTGTAAAATAACTTCTTATTCAATACTTCAGAAAATGTACAAAGAGCTTATTATATAAGCTTTCCAAGAACTCTCTAGAACTTTACTAATCTAACGGCTATAAGCTACAATGGATCAAAGCTACAGCTGTCATCATTAGCTCAATCAATAGCTGTAGAAGATAAGGATCCAAAACTGTTAAAGATGAGTATCTCCTCCTTTGCCGTAACTTCTTTTGCAGGTTTTGTCCTGTTGTGTACCACAGCAGTCTGGGCCTTCACTTCTCCTTGGGTCCTGATAATCTCTCCTTGGGCTTTGACACTCTTACTCACAGCCCCCCGCAAACTTAGTGTAGGTGGTTCTACTACACCAAGTTTGGTTCTTAACTCTGTAAACGTCGTTCTTGGCAACGACTTTGTGAAAATATCCGCTAGTTGATGTTCGGCAGGAACGTGTCTTGTCTCAATCAGTCCAAGTGCTACCTGTTCACGGATATAGTGGTAGTCCGTGTCAAAGTGTTTTGACCTGCTGTGTAAGGCAGGGTTTGTGCTTAGATAAACTGCAGAGAGATTATCACATCTCAACACTGTAGCCTGTTCTTGTGCAATGCCCAGATCTCTGAGAAGAAAGGACAGCCAGGTGATTTCCTGAGCTGTAGCCGTTAAGGCTCTGTATTCAGCCTCCGTGGAGGACTTCGAGACCGTTTGTTGTCGCTTGGCCGACCACGAGATCAAGTTAGATCCCAACAGAGTGCAGAAACCCGACGTCGAACGCCTTGTGTCTTTACAACCAGCATAGTCACTATCACAGTACGCATGAAGAACCAGCTTCTTGTCCTTCCTGATATGCAGACCCATGTTTATAGTTCCTTTGATGTACCTCAGGATACGCTTGAGAAGGTTGAAATCGGACACCGTCGGTGAGTGCATTCTTTGGCACACAAAGTTTACAGCAAACTGAATGTCAGGACGAGTGATGGTTAAGTATTGCAGTTTGCCGGCAAGACTACGAAAGTATGTTGGTTCCGGAAACGGTTCTGGGCTGATATCCTCAAGTTGTAAAGGTAGTGGCGTAGGCATTGGGTTGCAGTCAGACATAGAAGCTTGGTGCAGAATATCTTCCGCATAGGCCGTTTGATGCAAGAACATTCCTCCAACATAAGACTCTATTTCTACACCAAGGAAGTAGTGCGGCTTACCAAGATCTTTCATGGAGAATCTTTTGTTGAGACATGAAAGAAGATTTTGTAGCAGAGTTTGATCACTTCCTGTCAGCAACATATCATCAACATACAAAAGCAGAGCCATCGACCTCCCATTGTTGTAGTAAGTGAACAAAGAAGGATCAGCTTTACTGCACTTGAACCCATAATCGATAATAAAGTTACTGAATGTATCGAACCACGCCCGAGGTGCTTGTTTAAGCCCATATAACGCTTTGGTCAACTTGCATATGTGATTTGGTTTCTCTTTGTCTTCAAATCCCACAGGTTGGTACATGAAAACAGGCTCCTTCAACTCTCCATGGAGAAACGCGTTTGAGACATCTAGCTGCTTGATAGGCCATTCTTTCGCAGTTGCGACATCTAGGATCATTCGAATAGTTGCAGTACGTACTACAGGACTGAAAGTTTCGAGATAATCCAAACCTTCTTCTTGCTCAAACCCTTTAGCCACTAGCCGAGCCTTCAATTTGTTTAGTTCCCCACTTGGCTTCATTTTAGGTGTGAAAACCCATTTGTTGCTCACAACATTCATATCTTCGGTTTGTGGAACCAACGTCCAAGTGTGTAACATGTGTATCCTGTTGATTTCATCCATCACAGCAAGATTCCAACCTGGATGCTTCATTGCCTCTGTTATCGACTTAGGTGTTGGTGGAGTGAATTTGGAGGCTAGAAGCACATAGCGTGTATTAGGCTTGTGTATCCCTGCTTTAGCTCTAGTCGTCATTGGATGAGTATTCTCCACTGGAGCTCCATCGGCTGATTCTGCGTCAGAATGAGTATCATCAGCGGGCTCACCTTCTCCTGCCAATTCATGATTGTTATCAACAGCCACCAGAGGTGTTGGTTGTGGCTGAGCTGGTAGGGCTCTTGAAATTTGTGTCTCCGTTCTCTGCTCTGGGACATGGGGCACTGTTGAAGCTTGCCAAGCTTTCAGGAGCTTGCTGTGGTAGCGAGGAACCAAGGACTCATATTGTGTCTTGTAGGGGAAGCACTCTTCATCAAAAACAACATGCCGGCAGACATAGATCTTCCCAGTCGGAGGATGGAGGCACCGATAGCCTTTATACTGTGAACTATAACCCACAAACACACATTGCAGTGACCTCGGCTCGAATTTGTGATCTGAAAGTGGCCTTAAGTAAGGATAGCACGCGGAGCCAAAGACTCGTAGCATCGAGTAGTTGGGTTTCTCCTTAAACAGAACCTCAAAGGGGCTATAATTCTCCAAAACAGCCATAGGAAGAAGATTGCAGATAAAGTTTGCTGAAAAGAAAGCCTCAACCCAGTAGCTCAGGGGTGTATTACTGTGGAAGAGCATCGACAATCCAAGCTCCACCAAATGTCGGTGCTTTCTTTCAGCCAAACCATTCTGTTGAGGTGTGTACGGACAAGAGACGAGATGTTTGATCCCACATTCAACAAAATGGCTTCGAAGTTTGTGGTTCATAAACTCTCCTCCACCATCACTCTGAAAGACCTTGATTTTTGTCCCAAACTGTGTTTCTACAAGCTTTTGAAATGCAGTGAACACTGAATAAAACTCTGATTTCGCTTTCAACGGATAGAACCAAGAGAATCTTGAGAAATCATCTATGAAAACTGCATAATATTTGAATTCCAAATGTGATACAATAGGAGAAGGACCCCAAAGATCACAGTGAACACGATCTAAGGGTCCTAGAACTCTAGAAGGAGAAGAAATAAACTGTAATCTGCTACTTTTCCCCATTTGGCAAGGCTCACAAATGAGGCTTGTTCTGCTCTTATTGATTACTATCGCCTTGCTGCTTTGAAGTTGTTGGAGAATCCTGAAGTTAGAGTGTCCCAATCTGTGATGCCAAGTGTCTTCTGTTGCCACACACTGTCGAGTTGAATAGAGAGCCACCAACTCCTGATTCTCCAACGTGTAGAGGCCTTTAACCCGAGGCCCCTTTGCTACCACTTTCTGAGCCTTTATATCAACCACACAGACTTTATTAGCATCAAACCACACCCCACATGGGTGATCATCACATAATTTCGACACAGACAGAAGAGATTTTTGTATTTCTGGACAGACTAAGACCTCTTTCAGAGTTATATTACCTGCAGTTGAGGTTATGTTGGCTGAACCAACATGAGTGATTGGAAGAAACGTTCCATCTGCAACCATGATTGTGTCGTTGCCCTCATACTGTCGTGAGGTCTGAAGATTATCCCTGGTTGCAGTAATGTGAGCGGAAGCACCTGAATCGGGATACCATTCCTTCCCAGTAACATCAGCCGTTTGCAAAGCAGAGAACGCAGGTTGGGTTTCCTGTCCTTGATACTTGTTGTCATACCGATTGTAACACTTCGGAGCGATGTGTCCGACTCTCCCACAAATTTGACACACTGGACGTTCTCCGTTGTTGTTGGGAGTTGTCTGATGCTGAGAGAATCCCCGTCCTCGAGAGGTGTAGCCACCACGACCTCTGTTCTGACCGTATCGACCTCGGAAACCTCGGTTGTTAGGATTGTAGGCTGGAGTGGCGTCCTTGTAAGATATGTTGTGGTCCGCAGTTTGTGTGTTAAACACTAGAGGCGTGGTGCTTGAGTCTTCCACCTCATAGGACTGAAGCTTGCAGTCATATGCCTGGATTTCTGTGACAACATCGTTGAACGAAGGTGGATGCTGTTTGGACAGGTCTCTCTGAATGCCCATAGATATTGGATCATATTCCCTACCCAAGCCATTCAAAAAGCCAAAAATTTTCATAGATTCGTCAACCGGCTTACCAATAGAAGCCAGGGCATCACAAATCGTTTTGAGCTCTCTGCAATAAGCCGTCAAGGTTTTGCCTTTCTTGGTGAGAATCTGAAGACTACGCCGGAGACCAAACTCACGAGCAAGGGAGCTTTGGTTGAAGTTGGCCGCTAAACCAAGCCAGATCTCTCGTGATGTGGAGAGATTGTGAACCACACCGAGGACTTCCTCGGACAGAGTGCCGAACAACCACGAACGGACAAGTTGATCAGTACAAAACCAAGCTTCATACAAGGGATTCGGCTCAATGATGGGGACACCATCAACGACGACCGTGTGAGACGCCGAAGGAGCTGCAACCGTGCCATTAATGAAGCCGCTAAGCTTCTGACTTGATAGCAAGGACTCGAACTGAGTCTTCCAGAGTAAATAGTTGGAGTCGGTAAGCTTGAGAGTGACGGAGCTCACGACATGAACATTGCTCGGAAACGGATAAGGAGAGACTGGATCAGCCATTGCGCCTGTTAGAGCTTGAATGGCTCTGATACCATGAAGAGAACAAGAAAAACAGAGTAATTTGACTGTAAAATAACTTCTTATTCAATACTTCAGAAAATGTACAAAGAGCTTATTATATAAGCTTTCCAAGAACTCTCTAGAACTTTACTAATCTAACGGCTATAAGCTACAATGGATCAAAGCTACAGCTGTCATTAGCTCAATCAATAGCTGTAGAAGATAAGGATCCAAAACTGTTAAAGATGAGTATCTCCTCCTTTGCCGTAACTTCTTTTGCAGGTTTTGTCCTGTTGTGTACCACAGCAGTCTGGGCCTTCACTTCTCCTTGGGTCCTGATAATCTCTCCTTGGGCTTTGACACTCTTACTCACACTTATTGCTGCTCGTGATAATGTTTTAAGAAGTGTTGGCAAAAAAGCGCTTGAGAAGCTCGTTGTCTACTCCTCTGACCAGACACATTCAGCTTTGCAGAAAGCTTGCCAGGTAAGAAAATTGCAGAATAATTTGATTGAATAAAAGTTTTGTAAAAAAAAAAAAAAAAAAAAACTAAATATGTTTTGTTGTTGACAGATAGCTGGAATCCATCCAGGGAATTTCAGGGTGCTGAGAACGGATTCTTCTACTAATTATGCTCTTCGTCCAGAATTGCTTCAAGAAGCTGTTTCTAAGGATCTTGAAGCTGGATTGATTCCATTCTTCTTATGTGCTAATGTAAGCACTAGCCTCTTCTTTACTTACCTCTTGAAGCATGAGATCCAACTTTATATATATATATATAGATTTGCTGTTGACAGGTTGGAACCACTTCTTCAACAGCAGTTGATCCATTAGCTGCATTGGGGAAGATCGCTAAGGTTATTAAATTCAAACTTCTGATAGAGAATTCAAGAAACTATCTGATGCTATATATATTTCACTGATTCCTCATGCATTCTCAGAGCAATGAGATGTGGGTTCACGTGGATGCAGCGTATGCGGGAAGTGCTTGTATATGTCCAGAGTATCGACAATACATTGATGGTGTAGAAACTGCAGACTCTTTTAACATGAATGCTCACAAATGGTTCCTCACTAATTTCGATTGTTCCCTACTTTGGGTCAAGGTATATATATATATTTCACTATATAACTCAATCTTTTAAATCTCACTATTCTTCATGTATATAATAAATTTGTTGAAATTTGAAAAACAGATCAAGATTCTCTCACTCAAGCTCTTTCAACAAATCTAGAGTATCTCAAAAACAAGGTAAGAAAGATTTTGTGCTCCCGAAAAAAAATCGCAATCTTTCTTCTTATACGAATCCATTAGATTTATCCACCATTTTTTTTGTTTTGCCAGGCCTCTCAGGCAAACTTGGTTGTTGATTACAAAGACTGGCAAGTCCCTCTCGGACGAAGATTCAGGTTCTTTGCTTTTTTTTTGCGGGAATTCAATTTAAACTTTTATAAGAGCATTTGCATATATATACAATCTGAGTTATTTTGTTTGTTTTGTTTATGTTTTATGACAGATCATTGAAACTATGGATGGTTTTAAGGCTCTATGGATCTGAGACCTTGAGGAACTATATAAGAAACCATATCGAACTTGCTAAAGATTTCGAACAACTTGTCTCTCAAGATCCTAACTTCGACGTAAATCTAAAAATCTCTAAAACTTTGTAGAGGAAGATTCTTGACAAGAAGATATAAAAACATTGTTTTTTTTTTTGAACATAATATAAAAACATTCTTCTATGTTAATTTTCAGGTGATCACTCCTCGGATCTTTTCTCTCGTCTGTTTCCGTATCGTTCCTACGTATAACGATGAAAAGAAGTGTAATAACCGTAACCGCGAGCTCCTAGAGGCAGTGAATTCCTCAGGCAAACTCTTCATTTCTCACACTATGAGTGTGACCTTTCTCTACTTTTCTCTTGTCTCTTCTTGTTTGATAATAATAATGTTGTTAATTAAGATATAAATATATGTATGGCTTTGAGTGGGAAACAGGCTTTGTCGGGAAAAATCGTACTACGTTGCGCCATAGGAGCGACATTGACGAAGGAGAAGCACGTGAAGGACGCATGGAAGGTTATTCAGGAAGAAGCATCTAAATTGTTTCACAAGTAATTAAAGTTCGAACAATAGTACGGTTTCGCCAACAAACCAACTGACATTGGTTTGGTTTCTTACTTTCTTCAGATTCTTGCAACTCTGTTTCTGACAAAGTCCTCTGTTTTTCTAAAGTAATACAATAACTCAGTTTCACAACAGAGTCCGCTTTTTTCTTAAGTCTCTCCACAAGGCATTGATGTACTTTCTCATTCACACAACAACAAACCATAACCAGCCATTTTGAGCATGAACTCTACAGACATATTATTGCTTCAGACCATAATCTCCAGACATGTCATCACACAAAGACAGAGGCTACACATGCGATCGTTTAGATTACACATTTAAGTTCATGACACGTAAGGATCAATGATTTTATAAACTATATCTAAATCTAAGTCGTCGATTAAAAATGTAAAATTATGGTCTCCTGATTTTATAAAAAACAATATTTAAACTAATTGCTTCCCTGTTCGTGAGCGCCGGTTCGACGAAGATAAAAGTGAGATGGGAGACATGTCGAGTTCTGAATTATTATTGAAGAGAGAGAATATTATTAAAATTGTAGTCTTGAATTGTTCTTTTATCATAAAGTCAGATAGGTGCGATTGTATTCATCTTTCTCTTCCTTCTTCATCTTTCTGAAAGTTGGACCAATTTTTTTTTTTTTTTTTTCTGATAAAGTTTGAGCAAAGATGGGATGCACCTATAGCTTTTTACGAGTACCACTACAGATAGCCTGTGATCAGACCTTGTTTAATGGAGCCTTGAGCTGCATATTTGGCGATGGAAATTACATTTACATGATGGAGGCTAATCTCGAGGCTCTGCAAGAAACTATGCAACTACTTAAAGAAAGGCGAGATGATCTGTTGAGGAGAGTTTCC
Source organism: Erythrophleum ivorense (assembly GCA_026724425.1). Taxonomy (NCBI): domain Eukaryota; kingdom Viridiplantae; phylum Streptophyta; class Magnoliopsida; order Fabales; family Fabaceae; genus Erythrophleum; species Erythrophleum ivorense. The sequence continues at coordinate 1,578,539 of JAIUCV010000117.1, read as the reverse complement.
GAAGAAGAAGACAAAGGTTTGCAGCAGCTTGCTCAAGTCCGAGGATGGTTTTCAAGGGTTGAAGGTATTGAGTCTCAGGTCAATGATCTGCTAAGGGATGAATCAGTTGAAACTCAACGATTGTGTCTTTTTGGATATTGTTCGAAGACGTGCATATCAAGCTGCAATTATGGAAAGGAAGTATTGAAGAAGTTGGAAGCTGTTAAAGAGCTTCTATCTAAAGGAGTTTTTGAAGTGGTCGCGGTGAAATCTCTTGTACCTAAGGTAGTGAAGAAACATATCCAAACCACAATTGGTTTGGAATCAATGGTTGAAACGGCATGGAACAGCCTCATCAAGGATGAACGAAGAACTTTAGGTCTCTATGGCATGGGGGGAGTTGGCAAAACCACCCTCTTAGCTAGTATCAACAACAAATTCGAGAACGAATTTGATGTTGTGATATGGGTTGTGGTCTCTAAAGATTTGCAAAACGAGAACATTCAGAATCAGATTCTGGGAAGATTACGTGTCGACAAAGAATGGGAAGGAGAAACGGAAGAGCAGAAAGCCTCTTCCATATACAATATGCTGAGCAGAAAGAAATTTGTGCTGTTGTTAGACGATATATGGAGCGAGGTTGATCTGAACAAGATTGGAGTTCCACCTCCAACTCAAGATAATGAATCCAAGATAGTTTTCACCACTCGGTTAAAGGAAGTTTGCAAAGACATGAAAGCTGATGATGAGCTGAAAGTTGATTGTTTGTCACCTGAGGATGCGTGGGAACTGTTTCGAAACACAGTTGGAGAAACAACATTAAATTGCCATGAGGATATTCCCATGTTAGCAAGAGAAGTTGCTGAGAAATGTTGTGGCTTGCCACTTGCACTCAACGTTATTGGCAAAGCCATGTCATGTAAAGAAGATGTACACGAATGGCGTCACGACATCAAAGTTCTCAATACGTCTAGCCACAAGTTTCCAGGTATGAAAGAAAAGATTCTTTCCATTTTGAAGTTTAGTTATGATGGATTAGGGGATGAGAATGTCAAAGCGTGCTTCCTATATTGTTCTTTGTTCCCTGAAGATTATGAAATCGACAAGGAAAAGTTGATAGAATATTGGATAGGGGAAGGATTTATAAATGGAAACAGATATGAAGCTGGAAGTAACAACCACGGTCATGCTATAATTGGTACGTTACTTCGTGCACATCTATTGGTGGAAACGGAGATAACGATGGATTTTTTAGAAGTCACACCGAGGGTGAAAATGCATGATGTTTTACGTGAAATGGCTCTTTGGATAGAAGAAGAAAAACGGTGTGTCAAAGCCGGTGTGCAGTTACGATGTATCCCAAATGACATCAACTGGAAAGTTGTGCAAAGGATCTCGTTGATGAATAACCAAATTCAAGAGATATCTTTTTGTCCCTTTGAATGCCCCAACCTTTCAACACTATTACTCGGTGGTAACGAGTTGAAGGTTATTCCAGGTGAATTCTTTCTGTTTATGCAAGCCCTTGTCGTCTTGGATCTTTCTTCGAACAGAGGTCTTTATGGATTACCGGGAGAAATTTCCAGCTTGAGCTCCTTGCAATACCTCGATTTATCATTCACGTCGATAAGATTGTTACCGGTTGGTTTCAAGAAACTAATAAGCTTGAATCTGGAGGATACTTATGAACTTGAAAGCATTGATGGGATAGCAACAAGCTTCCCAATTCTTCAAGTGTTGAGACTATTTTGTTCCGGCGTTTATATTGATGCAGCAACATTAATGGAAGAGCTACAACTCTTAGAGCAATTGAAGATTCTAACATTAACCGTAAAAGATGCTTTGATTTTGGAAAGTATCCAAGAGGTAGAGCGATTGGCGAGTACCATTCAACGTTTAGGTATAGAAGATGTATCAGCAGAGGTTGTGATATTAAACACGAAAGCTCTTAGGGGTCTTCAAATCCTTGCTATTCATAAGTGCAATATCTCAGAGATAAAGATAGATTGGGAAAGCAAGGAAAGAGAAGAGCTTCTATCTACAACTTCTCCAGGGTTCAAGCACCTCTCCTCTGTTAAATTATTTTGTTTGAAAGGTTCAAAGGACTTGACTTGGCTGTTGTTCGCTCAAAATCTCAAGGATCTAACTGTGGTTGATGCAGAAAGCATAGAAGAAATTATCAATAATGAGAAAGGAATGAGTATTAGCAATTTGCATCCACATCTTTCTGTTCCCTTTGGGAAGCTACAACGCCTTGTACTGTTTAGTTTGTCTGAATTAAAGAGAATTTGCTCGAATCCTTCGGCACTTCCAAACTTGAAATTTTTTTTTGTCGACAACTGCCCAAAGCTGCCAAACGATACCATTGACTTTCCAAGACGTGAACAAGAATAATGGAATTTTCGAGAAAGAGGTTCCTAAGCGAGAGGAAGATTAGGATTACATATGTGATTTGATCCTCTAAGTTCTTTATTTGGTTTGGTTTTATATGCTGCTGCTTTTGCTTTTACTCTCCTAAACGCAAACTCTGCCACAAAACTGCAATAAACTGTGATAACCATTTATTTCACAGGCGAAATAGCTTTTATTATTCTCCTCTTGTTTCGTGTTGTTGTAAGGACAAAATCATGATCTTTGATGTCATGGAAGACGTGAATGGGAAGGGTTTACTTCTGAAGCAAGTCATCTGGATCCGTAACTAGGTTTACCCTCCATAAAATTACAACGCCAAAGCTATATAGCAGCCTATTGCCTCTAATCTTTGCATCTCCATCGTTTTGTCAGACCACATGTATAGCAGTTTTTCAACATGTATCAATCGATCTTAATTTAGAACTTATATAAACACATTCTTAATAATCTAGGAAATTTAACAAGCCACAAAAAAAAAATTGTATATCTTGTTGGATAACAAAGATTGATATTTCAGTAGGCGAGAGCCGCGAGATAACTCACATGGGAAAAAAAAAAATCTCAACAAAATTGCATAAACTTTTTCGCTCTGTTCTAAGATTATTTTAAGGTTGGTATTTTTTGGAGATGAATATACTAATGTTTTAAGACAAACCTTCTCAGGTCAAAATGGAATAAAATAAATATTCATATTCATTAATTTTATTTTGCAGAACTGGGGAACATGACAGGATAGCAATTAGCAAACACTTAAATAAATCTCTAATGCGTAGAAATAATCAGTGTGAAGGAATAAATTGGAAATGAGGATGATGGAGACAGTAATTGAAACAACTAGATTTAGACCCGCGCTACGCCGCGGTATTCTTTTCTTTCAATTTGTTATTTTTTTATTTAATCTTGGTCATTATTTTATTATTAAATATATGTGAAATAAAATAGTTTGGACATGTAGTCTGTTTTAATTATCTCTGTGTGAACTGTCTATTGACTTTGTGAATATTATTTTTAGGGACGACGTACCGTCTAAAACATCTTCGAGAAGAACTTGCTCCTCCTCCACCTCTTCTTCTTCTTCTTCTTCATCATATTTTTTGTTTCTTAATTTTTTGAGTGATTTTTCGACTTTGTTCTGTTTCTTTGGTTCAACGATAATCGTTTGCTTCTACTCTCTTTCGCATAAGTCTTGATGGAAACTTTCGGAGACCGGTTAAATGGCGGCGCCGAAAATCAAAAACGAAGACTCTTCGTCGAACGGGAATACTGCTTATGCTAAAATCAGGCACAACTGAGATTTTGCGAAAAGACTGAATGGGTCGGAAACAATAAATCAAATCCATTTTCTCCCGCAACTAATTCTCGCTGAAACTCGACACAGAGAAGAAGAAGAAACTGGCCTCTGAATTCGCGTCGAAATCATTTATGCGGATAAAATCAATTTTGCCGGTTCGCTTGAAGAAGAAAGAACAAATTAAACCAATTTCTATTTCAGGTGAAGTAAATCAAACCGGTTAAAAAGCTGAGGTGTATTAATGAAATGCTGACTGGTATTATTTGAAATGTTTCTATTGGTCAGACGTTTTTGCTGAGGTGTCAGCTCCTCCCTTCTTGAAAAATCATATATGTCATCACCTGGTAAAACACAAGGGGTTTTATGTATTGAACAAATTAAACCAATTTCTATTTCAGGTGAAGTAAATCAAACCGGTTAAAAAGCTGAGGTGTATTAATGAAATGCTGACTGGTATTATTTGAAATGTTTCTATTGGTCAGACGTTTTTGCTGAGGTGTCAGCTCCTCCCTTCTTGAAAAATCATATATGTCATCACCTGGTAAAACACAAGGGGTTTTATGTATTGAACAAATTAAACCAATTTCTATTTCAGGTGAAGTAAATCAAACCGGTTAAAAAGCTGAGGTGTATTAATGAAATGCTGACTGGTATTATTTGAAATGTTTCTATTGGTCAGACGTTTTTGCTGAGGTGTCAGCTCCTCCCTTCTTGAAAAATCATATATGTCATCACCTGGTAAAACACAAGGGGTTTTATGTATTGAATTCTTAATGCATGTATCGCTTGGCGGAAATGAACATATGTCTTCGCATATTTTCTTGCATTCTTTCATTGTCTTCGCTCCACACCCCATCGCCAACATCACCATCATTATCACCATTATGGTTCTTCTGTCCATTTTCTTTTCTCTCTTGTGAACAGAAGAAATGAAAATTCAAATTAATTTTTTAATTTTCCTTTTTGTTCACTGGAACTATGAACTATTTATAGGTTCAACGTCAAGTGGATTAGTTATTCTTGTATGCACATATGGAAGCTCACTTATATTGAATCGTTGCAACTTGAATGTCATCAAGTTTTTGTTTGACAACTATTTATCATTAACTTTCATTCTTACGAGACCCCTTTCTTCATCCGTCGAGGACAAATCTCTCACCTTATGCTTATCCGCGATTCTACACAATAATTTGATTGCAGATTTTATAAATTTATTTCAAATAAAAAAATTATTTTTTAGTGATTAGAATAATTTTCTTAAAGAATATCAAATGTAATAAATCAAATAAATTTATATATTTATTACTTAATAAGATTACAAATGACGTTAAAAATATAATAATGAGATTATCTATTTTCTAGTTAATTAAGCATAAATGAAAAAAAACTCATGATGGTAGAGCAGCATATGTCACATTATTTTGATAAAAAAAAATGAAAAAAATAATATAAACGTTTTAAGTTTAACTATCTTTCATTTACAAGTAAACATATTACATACGTTATTATTATCTTGAGATTTGTATTTCTAACTTTGTGATTAAAGTTTATCTCCTTTGCCATGCGCAGATTATAAGTTTTAAGTATAGTGTAAAAATTGTCTTAAACTTTTAAAATAAAGAAGTTAAATAAGATTAAATGGAACGATCCGTGGATTTCAGATATTCTAGATATTCGTCTGAGATCACGTATCTGTAATGGGGTCAATTACTATTTTTACCTTAGAGTGAGTGAATTGATTGACTCAGTAACCTCAACGTGGAACCTTCCACTACTACATCAATTTCTTTCAGTTAAGGATATTGAGATTATTAATGGGATACCAATTTCGTATGCCCATCGCGATGATTCATTCGGGTGGACCTTTACAAAGATAGGACACTATACACTTAAATCAGGATATTTAACGGCACAACAATATGCAGATGCAAATTTGATCATTTCATATGGACCAGATGTTCGGGCTTTTCTAGCAAAAGTCTGGAAAATTAAATGTCCACCTAAGTTAAGACATTTTTTTTGGAATGTAATCATGGGTAGTACCCGAGTGGGGAATCGACTTCAAAGTCGTGGGATCCAAATAAATCCCTTATACACACGTTTTGGGATGGCTGCGGAAACAGTAAATCATGCACTATTTGAATGTCCTCCGACGCTCCAAGTGTGGGCATTATCACCAATTCTTACTCCCCCACATATTTTTCCGATTGATGCCCTATTTACAAATATTGCTCATCGTTTTTGGCATTTACCCGATAATGATAGTATGCGGATCTATCCATGGTTAGTATGGTATGTGTGGAAAGCTATAAATAATAAATTATATTCGAATATCGATCGGAAACCCCCGGTTACTGAAACAACCAAGCTTTTTTTTTTTTTTTATTAAGTGCGGAAATTCTCAATAAATAAACTCCATAAAATTAATAATTCAAACAATCATATGCAATTCCAAAATACCATAAAATAACCTAGCAACCTAAACACCAGGTTTGCAAATAACAACATAAACCAAAAACGGTAAACAACAAAATCCTATCATCCTCTCTCTGGCCCGATTCCGCGATCACACTTTCTTTTACCTGCATCACATTAGGGAAAAAGAGATGCATAAGTATTTCATAAATACTTAGTGAGGCAATCACCCCGCCTACAGGCCAATTACGCAATTTAAAACACTTTTAAATAATATTAATAAATACCAAAATTATTAAATTCACTTCTTTTAATTCTTATACAATTTTCCTCAATTAAATAACAATTCTTAACCCTTAAAATGATTTCCACAATTATTAAATAATTTCCACAATTATTATAATAATTTTAAACACATAAAATAATTTCCACAATTATTATAAACTAATTTAATTAATTAATTAACCACTAATTAATTAATTTCAGAATTAAACCACTTAATTCCAATTAAACCGATTAAACCAGATTAAACCATTAATTAATTCAATTTAATTAATTCGGCAAAAAACCGGATTTAACCGGACCAGTGTCGATCGACACAGCTTGTGTCGCTCGACACCCGGCCCGATTGGTGTCGAGCGACACCGGCTTGGTGTCGATCGACACCGATCCAGGAGATCGACGCCCAACTCGATTTCTAACACAAAAACACCCAAAACACGAAATTGTCACAATCCAATCGATCAAATGCACTAATAACACATAAACCACCACAAACAACACATAAACTCATCAAATCAACAATTCACTTTCACAATTTCCACTATTTGCGAGCCTACGGTCATGCACTCACCTCGACAACCGATTGAACAAAGGGAAAAGAGGAAAAACGATGAACAGTGCGCGATGAACAGTAACTCCGGCGCTAAACAGTAACTCCGGCGATTGAACAGTGCGCGATGAACAGTAACTCCGGCGATGAACAGTAACCGATGAACAGTAACCGATGAACAGTGTTTTCGACTTCTCCCAAAAATCGCCTCTTTTCTCTCTGGAAACTCCAGCCTCGAAAATTGTGTCAAAAACAGACGGTTGCACCCCTTTAAACTCGTTTTTAGGGTTTTCTTCCCTTAACCGGACTAAACCGACAACTTAAATCAAACCGGTCGATTTCACAATAACCGGTGTCGATCGACACCCTTCCTTGGTGTCGGTCGACACCCATCGACCATACCAACTCAAACCACAAATCAAACGCGCAATCGACTTAAACCGGAATTGATTTCTCAAACCGGTGTCGATTGACACTTCCCTTAGGTGTCGATCGACACTAGTCATTCAAGAGCTTTTTACACATTTTCTTCGCGATGTTCGAACCTTAGACCGACTGCACAACAATCAAACAAGAACATGCACAGCCAATCCTTGATTCACACCTCAAAGAGCATATGTAATCTACTCCCAAACCTCTAATGTCGTCCGATACCACTTCCAAAACAACTTTCTGGTTCACGGATGTTACAATTCTCCCCCACTAAACTGGATTCGCCCTCGAATCCTAACACAGAACGTCTACTCAAGACGACAAAACCCGGCCCTCCACTGGCCAAACACAAGAGATCCACCACTGATCCCAGAGACTCACATCTAATCCTATGTTATAAGCACGTTTCCAGACATTCATTACTCTTTACTCAAAACCAAACCATGACACCACCGTCACAAATACCCAAACCGTGACACCACCGTCACAAAATCTGTACCGTGACACCACCGTCACAAGTACCCAAACCGTGACACCACCGTCACAAAATCTGTACTGTGACACCACCGTCACAATACCCATATAAATGCAAGAGACCCACTTGTCTCTCTCAAGGGATCCACCACCCCTTGATGCTCACTTCGTGACTCGTCAGCCACTAGTAAGCAGCACCCTTATACCAAGTATAAGTCTGCAAGCACTTCCCCTGAGGTAGCTAATCCCAGGTAAGGCCGCACGGAGATCTCAATCTCCCCACTTATACTGAGGTTGCTAGCCCCAGATAAGTCTGCAAAAACAAACCACGGCACCTATCTGCAGATAAGTCCGCCAAAACCCTACCGAGCACCCACCGTCTCAGATAGGTCTGCAGGAGAAAACAATCTCCTAAATGTAAAGAGTAATAAACCGAAACGCCTATAACATAACCGACTAGAACTGTCTCACGACCCAAACTGGTCAACACAACCCGTAACATCCGTAACACAGATTTATAAGGACACTCCCTCTTATAAATCTCCAAGAATGTACATCGTACCACAGACGAAAATACATAAACCACTGCAACAACATAGCCTAAGGCTAACCAACTGAAACTATAAAGATGAAGAGCTAATTCCTCGACCTACTAGTCGAACACTTTCAGAAATCCAACTTCATCTTTGCCTCAAGTTTTCACAACGACACTCTCTTGTTCCGCAGAACCTTGACTCTCCTCTCGAGAATCCTCACAAAACCGCCAGAACTCCCTAAAAAGGCCTAAGATCCTCTGAAATATTAACCACTAACTTCCCTGAAGGATGGAAGCACTCTCTCTCAACCTCAAAACACGAAACACCTTGTGAAACATCCTCATAAACACAGGTAACTCAAGCCGATACGCCAATGGTCCAACTCGCCCCACTACTGGAACGGGCCCATAAACCGCGCACTCAGCTTGTTCTTTGCTATGGGTCTGTTAGGACCCCTCAACATAGCCATCTCGAGGTATACTCTAACTCCAACCTGAAACTCGAGTTCCGCCTACGCCTAACAGCGTAACTCTTCTGCCTATCCTGAGCTTTCTTCTTGATCAACCTCAAACACGGACCTTCTCCGTCATTTTCCTGAACAAAAGTAACTCCATAAATGCTGCGCTCCCCCACTTGGGTTCAGCATAAAGGCGTCCTACATGGCCTCCCATACAAAGCCTCACACGGAGCCATGCAAAAGCTCGCCTGATAACTATTGTTGTGGCAACTCTGCCTGACACAGATGACCAGTCCAATGGTCGCTCCAATCCCACACACACATCCTCAACAAAACTTCCAAGCTCTGGATAGTCCTCTCTGACCACCCCTTTGCACGCGGATGATACACTGTACCCATATGCACCTTAGTGCCCATCACTGTCTGAAACGCCCTCCAAACTCTGAGGCGAATCTCGGATCATGACCCGACACGATTACTGACTGGCATACCATGCAGCCTCACAATCTCTAACAAAATTTCCTAGCCAAACAGCAACTCCATCTGTCTTCTTAATGACCAGAAAATGTTGACTTGGTCAACCGACCCACAACCACCCAAAACATCACATGTCTGTGAGATAGATAATTCCATCTTGAATCCATCATGATCCTAGCCCACTTTCACTCTGAAATGGATAAACTCTGCAGAAGACCACTCGAAGAGCGATGTTCTGACTTGACCAACGAACACGAGTTGCACCACGCAACCCAAAACAGCTACAACTCTCTTTAACCCGACCCAGTGATAACACCGCTTGAGATCGCGATACATCTTGGTCGCTCTTCCATGAATCGAGAACTTGCTCGCACGAGCCTCTCTCAAAACCTCCTGTCTCGACTCCTCAACCTCGGGTATACAAGCCCGACCACGCGCCATAAACGGCCTTTTGATGAGACCGAAAACTCGGAGCCAACTGCTCGCGATTGCATCAAAATAAACTACGCTCGCTCCGCTGAGCCATCCTGATTCTACTGAGTAGATCCGCCTGATCCACTGTCTCTAAACGCGAAGGCTCCTCCCAAGTAGCATAAAAACACAAAGTACTAAAACCCGCCTACCATGGCATCATCATCCTGCTCTTTAGCTGAAACAACTCTCCGTCAACTCAACGCGACTGCCACCTAATCAACCTCGTCGGAAGATAGACAGTATCCAGATCATAAATTATCGGAAGCTCGATACACAACCCAAACCAACTCCAGCAACAACTATGTACACTATGAAAGGCTTCCCCGGCTCAGGTAATGCCAATACTGGTGTACTGAACAACAACTCTTTAAGCTTCCCAAAGCTCTCTCACACTCTGACGACCATACAAACGGCACATCCATGCTCGTCAACCTCGTCATCGACTGCGACACACTCGCAAAACCCTTAACGGACTCCTGCAGTATTCTGCTACACCCTGAAACACAACTGTCAATTGCGAGAAACCGTATTTGCTCAACTTAGCATACAGTTCCTGCTCTTGTATTTTCTCCAGAAACAACTCTAATGAGCCACGTGCTCCTCAGAACCCCTCGAGCTCCTGAACCACACGGATATCCTTGATATCCCCGGAACTCTTCGATAAACACCTCAACACTGGACTCCGAAACCGATCGTCGCCAAAAGCCTCGCAACTTGCTCTAACATCTGCTCACCCTGCATAGCCGAGACACAAAACTCTCGGAAGTCAGTCTCAACCCCTGAAACACCAACCTCCTTGCATCCCGCTTAGACAGCACTCTGCCTCTAAAGCAATTCAGATGAACTCGGTAAAACTCCAACCAGTTCATCACCAAAATTACGTCATGTAGTCCCACCGAACTGATGACGAACACTGCTGGCATCGACTGTCCGCACTCCAAACATCAACTATTCTAACACAGCCGTATGTAGCCCGAAATCCTCCACTAGGTACCTTGACCCAACACGAACGCTCACCAGCGCTGCTCCGGACGCCACTACACTTGGCACGCTATGGAATGATGAATGATGAAGCATTTAAATGCTCCCGAGTCAAACAACCCTGAGACTCAACACCGCCCACTAACCATGACAAGTGTTTAGAACCCTAACACTCTATCACATATAAAATAAAAGAAACAGACGACCACCACAATTCTACACTAAGAATTTACGAAGTCTGAATCAAGAATTTTACCTGTGATCTGCCTCGGACAGACTAGTCTGACCAACTTCTGTCGAAGGAACCTCACTCGGCGCCGCCCCACTATGACTCAACGGCTGCACCGCTGCGATCTGAGACTCTGGTTAAGCCACTATTGGCTGAAACTCCACTGCCGCCAATGGCTGTAACTTGGGACACTCCTGTCTGATATGCCCCTGCTCGCCACAACGAAAACACACCCTAACACTTGAATCTGTCTCCCTCCCGGGACAGCTCGCCACACGATGCTCCGTGCTCCCACAACCAAAACAACTGCCGCGAACTTTCCGGCTTCCTCCAAAAACCTCGTCCAATTTTCTCTTCTGGCCTTGTGCAGGCTTACCGCCCTTGCTAGAACCAGAACCTCTACACCGCTGCGACTGATGTCGCTGCTGCTGCTGCGGATGACTCCACTGAACAAACGGAGCAACCACAGACGGAACCACCACCGGATCAACCTGCTCATGCTGATCCTCCTCAATCGAAACTGCAAGCCTCACTAGCTCTGCCCACGAGAAACGCAAAGCAAACCTCTGCATCTGTCCCCTCATCTCTAAATAAGGCGGACTCTCACCAACTACAGCCTCCTGCTGCCCAACAACTGCAGCACCATGCTGCCCAAAAACTGCAGCATCCTGCTGCGCCCCGGCCACTAGAGGTGCACCCGAAGCCTGCTCTGGAACCGCTGGCGGAAAACGTGCCAACAGCTGCGTCAGCAACCCCACAAACTGGTCACCACGACCCTGAGTTAGAGCCGCGCCCCCACCTAGGACCGCCCCAACTCCCGCGCCACTACCGACGACCAAACCGGCCTCACTCGCCAAAGAAACTGACTGGGTCACTGACGCAGTCGCCACACTAGGCGCTGCACTCTCTCCCGACTCCGCCGGTAATCCACAACCCTGACTCCGGCCTCCACGGCCTGCCGCTCGGCCACCACGGCCAACTGCTCCGCCCACACGGGCACTAACTCTACCGCGCCCACCTGCGCCACGACCTCTAGCACCTGCGTCCATTTCGCTGCACTTCCAAAGAACAGGAAATGAGCCGGCTAGAAACCAACCACAAAACTCCACACAACACAAAACACAAAACACAAAACACTACTCACCGCGGAATCACTGAAGGCCGAGAGGATGATACTAGACTACTAACTTACTAAACACAATAATCAATTAAACACATAGTCCAGTTCACCCAATACTAACAGTCCTAAAACCGTATACGCTCTGATACCAAAATGAAACAACCAAGTTTTTTTTTTTTTTTTATTAAGTGCGGAAATTCTCAATAAAATAAACTCCATAAAATTAATAATTCAAACAATCATATTCAATTCCAAAATACCATAAAATAACCTAGCAACCTAAACACCAGGTTTGCAAATAACAACATAAACCAAAAACGGTAAACAACAAAATCCTATCATCCTCTCTCTGGCCCGATTCCGCGATCACACTTTCTTTTACCTGCATCACATTAGGGAAAAAGAGATGCATAAGTATTTCATAAATACTTAGTGAGGCAATCACCCCGCCTACAGGCCAATTACGCAATTTAAAACACTTTTAAATAATATTAATAATTACCAAAATTATTAAATTCACTTCTTTTAATTCTTATACAATTTTCCTCAATTAAATAACAATTCTTAACCCTTAAAATGATTTCCACAATTATTAAATAATTTCCACAATTATTATAATAATTTTCAACACATAAAATAATTTCCACAATTATTATAAACTAATTTAATTAATTAATTAACCACTAATTAATTAATTTCAGAATTAAACCACTTAATTCCAATTAAACCAGATTAAACCAGATTAAACCATTAATTATTTCAATTTAATTAATTCGGCAGAAAACCGGATTTAACCGGACCAGTGTCGATCGACACAGCTTGTGTCGCTCGACACCCGGCCCGATTGGTGTCGAGCGACACCGGCTTGGTGTCGATCGACACCGGCTTGGTGTCGATCGACACCGATCCAGGAGATCGACGCCCAACTCGATTTCTAACACAAAAACACCCAAAACACGAAATTGTCACAATCCAATCGATCAAATGCACTAATAACACATAAACCACCACAAACAACACATAAATTCATCAAATCAACAATTCACTTTCACAATTTCCACTATTTGCGAGCCTACGGTCATGCACTTACCTCGACAACCGATTGAACAAAGGGAAAAGAGGAAAAACGATGAACAGTGCGCGATGAACAGTAACTCCGGCGATGAACAGTAACTCCGGCGATGAACAGTGCGCGATGAACAGTAACTCCGGCGATGAACAATAACCGATGAACAGTAACCGATGAACAGTGTTTTCGACTTCTCCCAAAAATCGTCTCTTTTCTCTCTGGAAACTCCAGCCTCGAAAATTGTGTCAAAAACAGACGGCTGCACCCCTTTAAACTCGTTTTTAGGGTTTCCTTCCCTTAACCGGACTAAACCGACAACTTAAATCAAACCGGTCGATTTCACAATAACCGGTGTCGATCGACACCCTTCCTTGGTGTCGGTCGACACCCATCGACCATACCAACTCAAACCAAAAATCAAACGCGCAATCGACTTAAACCGGAATTGATTTCTCAAACCGGTGTCGATTGACACTTCCCTTAGGTGTCGATCGACACTAGTCATTCAAGAGCTTTTTACACATTTTCTTCGCGATGTTCGAACCTTAGACAGACTGCACAACAATCAAACAAGAACATGCACAGCCAATCCTTGATTCACACCTCAAAGAGCATATGTAATCTACTCCCGAACCTCTAATGTCGTCCGATACCACTTCCAAAACAACTTTCTGGTTCACGGATGTTACAGTTACTGTCAGTTTGGCAGTAGCAAAGGCAAATGCTTGGGATACAGCACTCACAAAAATAATTTTTTTCGCAGGGGATTGCAATGAGAAGTCATGGCCTACATGACACGGTTGAGAGGTGCCAGGTTGATGGGTCTTGGAAAATAACAGAACGCCGGGCATGATTAGGCTGGTATTACCAAAATTCAACAACGGGTGAAAAAATTATGGGTGCAAATAATTTGAACAGAGGACTGTCTTCCCTTCAAACCGAATTAGAGGCGTTGGTTTGGGCTATGCAGAGTATGCTCTGGTACAATAAACGCACGGTAGCATTTGAGACAGATTGTTCTGACGTGGTGAAGATGGTGTCGGAGGAGTGACCGGTTTTCTCGATCCTATTGGAGGAGATAGCAAAGTGCAAGCAAAAGTTATCCTTTAACACGCACATCCCAAGAACAAACAATACAAAGACAGATAAACTAAACACCCAGTCAACGTGTACTTTGTAAATTCTACCCTACCGATTTAGATTTCTCAACCAGTTTAAAAGTATTCACTGTTGTCAAAAAATAAAAAATAAATAAATGAATATGAGAGTTCCTTCGAGAGCAAGCAATGAATATCCTAAAAAGAAGAAATGGAAAACTCGATGAGTGCGATGGTACAGTTGGAGAGTTGTGTCTTCGTTCGAAAAAGGCTTCTTCTTTCCTTACAATTATAATTTATAAATTAAAACTGAACAAAATAAAAAATATGAACCCTAAAGCTCTCACAGATGCACCCACCTACATTCCCTTTGAAAATTATTAGCAAAAAAGAAAGAGGAATATTCAGCTTTCTAATTTGACATTCTTTTGTCCTGAAGGAATACCAATAATTATTGTTTCTCCATTGAAAATGTGAAGATTGTTTTTAGATTGTAATTTACTTTTAAAAGCTTGTAAAGTTTTAATTTATTTAGGCTAAATTATAACATCGATAACAACTAAATGAAAAATAAATAAGTTTATAAGCTTAACTACAACTAATAAAAATTGAAAGGAGCCAAATTTGTAGAAATAAACACTATGTGCTCCCATTTAACCCTTTAGTCAATCTTTTAGTTAGTGAATTAGTTATATCTTGCCCTCTTGGAGTGCAAAGAGTGATTATTTAAGGTTATTGTCCTTGTGCATATATATGCATACATATATACTTGGGATCTCAAAGTTTGGAGGCCTTGCGTCGCCCTCTAGAGTTGCATTTTAGATATGATATAATTTATAAAATTAAGCACAAAATAATGATAAATACTGCAATTTCCTACCTAATACTAGTATTTTAAGAAATGGATACCTCTATTGCATGGCTGCCTACTTTATGAAAAGCTTAGAACTTCTTTAGTCAAACCACAACGAAAGAAAACGTAGCCATTTACCTTTAATTTTCATCACTTAGCATGTATATATGTATAAATAAGTATCCATTTTCATTGCTAATGTCTTTCTCTACTTTTTCATCAACGCCAATGGCAAAACTAAGGAACACTCTCTCTCCAAACCTCATCAAAAGTCTTTGTTTCTTCTTCTTCTCTCTCCTTGCCGCAACCGCTCCTTCACTCTCTTCCGCCACTTCCGCCACAGACACCTTCGTCTTCGGCGGTTGCTCTCAACAAAAGTTCTCTCCGGCGTCTCCTTATGAGTCAAACCTCAACTCTCTTCTCACATCTCTTGTCAACTCAGCCACATACTCTTCCTACAACAACTTCACCGTAATGGGCTCTTCCTCCTCCGACACAGCCCGTGGTCTCTTCCAATGCCGCGGTGACCTCTCCATGCCGGATTGTGCCACGTGTGTGGCACGTGCAGTGTCCCAAGTGGGTCCTCTTTGCCCTTACACTTGCGGTGGGGCCCTCCAGCTAGCCGGTTGCTACATCAAGTACGATAATATTAGCTTCCTCGGCCAAGAAGACAAGACCGTTGTCTTAAAGAAGTGCGGGACCTCTGAGGGTTACAACACCGACGGGATCAGCCGGAGAGACGCCGTTCTCACGGGACTACTCAACGGCGGAGGTTATTTTAGAGCAGGAGGGTCCGGTGATGTTCAAGGTATGGGACAGTGTGTAGGAGATCTAACGGTGTCGGAGTGCCAAGATTGTGTAGGAACGGCCATCGGACGGCTTAAAAACGATTGTGGCACGGCCGTCTTTGGAGACATGTTCTTGGCTAAGTGTTACGCAAGATATTCTACTGATGGTGGACAATCCTATGCCAAGTCTCATAAATGTAACTTTTCCTCACTTATTATTAGTAGTATAAAATTTTATGTTTTGTTTTCCACATTTCATTTGAAGGAAAAAAAAACACAAACTTAGATGGTTTAGAAAATCTTACTAGGAGAATTTTAGTATTTTTTTATTCTCTCTAAAACTCTAACGTGTGTTTATTGTTTTAGAATTCTTTCACAAAAAAAATAATTTTGACTGTCTCGCAAAATGGAAACAAATTGTAAATTTTGTGTTTCTGACTAACTGTTGTTGAATATAATTAAAGATAAAACAAACTATGGAGGAGAAAGGACTTTCGCGATCATCATAGGACTACTAGCTGCAGTTGTTCTTCTAATTATCTTCATTCTCTTCCTCAGAGGCGTTTGCAGTCGCGGAGGTAACTATTTTTTCTTACATTAATTTATTAATTTACTTTATCTAATTTCTTTTACAGTCTATGGTAAACATACACACACAAAACATGTATACACGTATGTTCAAGTTAAACATGCATGTCTCTTATGATAAATGTACGTATATGATTGTAATATGATTGCACGTGCATCATACAAGTTGTCTTCGAAGTATAAATAGGCTTTTACAAGGATATTCAGTTTTGAACTTTAAATTTTCAGGTAAATAAATCTCAAGACCGTGGATCACAAAGAAGCAAACAAATTCAGATGAGATGTATATCGCTTTGGATTCTGGGGACTTTATTTCTTTTCTCTTTTTAATTACTTTTTCAGCACTATTTTAATTATTTTGTTTCGATTGTTGTTACATAATACTTGTGATAATAATTATTTTTAATGGAAACGGGATAAGTAAAGGAAGTCTTCAGAATGAATTTTAAAGGCATTATATATGCATGTCCCAAAAAAGGAAAAAGGATCTCTAAAGCAACAAAGTAAAAGAGCGTAGAGAAAGAGAGATTTCTAAAAGCAAAAGCCTTATGTCGATCTTTATTTGTCAAATCGAATATATTCTCTTTAAAAAGCTACCAAAATTTATAACATTCTTCTCAAATATTTCCATATCATTCCGAAAAATTAGCCTTCTTTTTCAATCTAAAGACAAATTGTTCCAAACTTATTCTTACGTAACTATTTGTGGTGAGAGTACTGGAAAGAATATATGTTTAACAACAACAACAAAAAATATTTGTAAACGAATGCATAAATTTCATAAAATGTCTAACTTGCATAAATGCTGAAAACCCCAAAAAGGACTAACAAATAGAGTCCCAAAGCCCAATATCTCTCGTAAATCCTAAATTTTCATCCAACGGTTGTAATCAAAAGATATCCACGTTAGTTGTATACTCCGCACCGTAGCTTACAACCACCCCTTTCGTCTTCTCCAGTATTCTCGAAACGAAAATATGACAAGACAACGAAGAACAGTCTAGACTCTGGATAACAATTTCTTTAAAAAGAGAGCTTCGCTGAAGAAGAGAGTGATAGAGAAAAGAAAATGGCGGACGGAATATTCTGGTATCCATTTCGGAGATTCCGTGAATGGTCAGGATCAACGGCTCTAATTGATTGGATGGAATCTCCAAATGCTCATATCTTCAAAATCAACGTTCCAGGTAAAACGAATTAAAAAAAATCTCAATTAATCTTAAAAGATTTATCGAATTTCATCGGAGATTGATGAAAATTAAATAATAACAGGATACAACAAAGAGGAAATAAAAGTGCAAATTGAGGAAGGAAACGTTTTGAGCATAAGAGGAGACAGATTGAAGGAAGAGACAGAAGGGAAAGAGAATTTGGTGTGGCACGTGGCGGAGAGAGAAGCTTATTCCGGTAAACGCGAGTTTCTCCGGCGGATTGAGTTGCCGGAAAATGTGAAAGTCGACCAGATCAAAGCACACGTGGAGAACGGTCTCCTCACTGTGGTCGTCCCCAAGGACACGTCACCAAAATCCTCCAAAACCCGGAATATCAACATCACTAGCAAGCTCTGAAGTCTCAACCGGACTAAACCGGATTTTAGTTTTCATGAGTCGAATAAATTTTGACAGTGTGCTTCATGAATCCAACGAGTATGTTTACAAAAATGTGATCTTTCAGAATATTTTAGGAGTTGTAAACAAGATTACAAGATCAAAACTCAAAAAGAAACGAGATGCATTTACATCACTATTAATCTTTCAAGTTTAACCGGGTTGAACCACAACGATTACATTTATTGGAAGCCCCGACTCGAAACCAAGGTTCTGAATTTCATGGGCTTGCAAAAAATTGAACTTGGTATTGTAGGGCTTTACCCCGAAGGGAGCCCTTCCAGAAATTCTCGAAGGCCCAAGACTAGCTTAGGCCCAGGAGGGGGTTTGGAAATAGTTTTCAACCAGCAATAGACGCGCCTCGGTTAGTACCTCATTAGCTGCGTCATTGCCCCAAGCGCAAAGATAATTTTAACAGAGATACAGACCCTTATTTTATAGCCAAACGAAACTAATCAACTTGACATAATGTTCCGATGTGGGATATTTCGCTTACATACACACCTTGCCGTTTAAATATTCTATTATTGAACAACGTGCTGGTCTCTTATAACTTATACACATGGGCTGACGCTTTTAGGCCCAGTTAAGTGTCACCCAAATCCGCCAAAAATCCGGAATATCGAGTTTGAAGTTTAACCGAACTAAACCGGTTTTTGGTTTTCGTGTGACAAACAAAATTAGACACTTCATAAACAGCTATGGTTACCAATGCGTAACATTTTCAAAAGAGTTAATAAACAAGATTAGATGATCAGTCAATAAACATAACCAAATGCTTGAAGTAGAACCGGTTCTTGGTTTTCAACTTTTCATCATGAGCCTGAAAAATTGGACTATATACTTTATACATCCAACAAGTATGTGTTTACCAAAATGTATAAATGAAAAGTATCTTGAACTTCGAAGATTAATGATTTACAATCTGATTGATTTTCTCAACAAATAAACAACATTAAGAAACCAACACACAAGCTTTTCTTCTTTCTCCCTCTGGACAGATGAAACCGATGAGCTTGTTCGTTGCTTCTGTTCATGTAGCAGTCCTCGAGTGCTTAATAAGCCAATCGATGACCGCATCGATGTTTATCGAGTCCTTACACGAGATCATATAACAACAAACCTCTCTGTCTGCTACAGATTCAAGCCCTCTGCATCAAAACAAACAAATGCAAGTCACAATCAAGTTTCAGATGGGTTTCAACGGACTTGAACAAGAAACTTACAGTTGATTAACCAATGCTTGCTTAGAGATAGCTTCAGACTTATCAATCTTGTTGCCAAGGATCAAAAGAGGAATGCCATTTAAAGACGGTTTCGTTAACAGATCATGCAATTCACTTCTTGATATGGGTACACTATCTCTATCCGCAGCATCAATCACATATCTGCAACAACCAAAACCAATCAAGATTTTTTAACCAAATAGTAATATTGATCTTCAAAGATATCTAAAAGGATATATAGAGTTATTAGTTATACACAATGGCGGACACTCCACGACAATAACGCTCCCACATGGTACGAAACCTTCGTTGTCCTCCAAGATCCCAAATCTTTATGGTAACGTTTCCTTTTGTAACTTTCCTCATGTTGAATCCAACTGTTGGTATCATATCTTCACTGTAACCTCCAGTCTTGAAGAAAACAAGAAGAGAGACGCGTCAAGATAAGATTTGTTCGAAAAATACAACTCTAAAACCTCTGAGGATTTTTTACTTACGGCAATGGCATTGACAAGAGAAGTCTTCCCAGCATTTTGAAGCCCAACGAGTGAAAGCTCCATTTCTTGTTTGAAGAACAAACTGGCAAAACACATAACCACAAAAATCAAAAACTTAATATCTGAAGAGAATGTTCATACTCCAAATACTGCACCAAGATTAAGAAAAATGTCTATTAATTTACACTGTTTGATCATTTGACTATTTTGTTATTCATTTGACATTACAAAGTCCTGATTTTTCAAATAAATAAGCATTTTGATGCATAATAACACCACATTAAAGCATCTGTATTACAAAAATTTAAAGTAAAATCTCAATTGACTAAAGAGAATACACAAGTAGATAGAATTAGTTTTGAGTTTTTGGAACAGAACTACAGAAGTGACACTGTCTTTCTGACCAAAATAAGTATTTGATGATTGGTTTTGGAGGAAACCATAACTGCAACTATAAGAATTAGAAAAGGACCAGTTTTCTTAGCTTAACACAACTTGAGTGAATTAAAGTACCAAATTACATGATTTTGATACAAGTCCAAGCAAGGGTAACGAAATTTTTTACCTTCTGAGCCAGTTTAGAAGCGAATCCCAGAGACCCATCTCCAAAGAATCGATCTTTTCGAAAAATTGAACACTTGGATTCTGGATTCGTTGAATCAAAATCGAAATTTTCGTAGCCCTTTATGCCTCTGGGTAATGAGACTATGAGAGAGGCAGAGCGAAGGAGGAAAAGGAAGAATATGGGCCTTAAGGTAATATTTGTCAGTTTGTGAAAACGGTGTCTCTTCACTCTCTGTCACGTTTTTGTTGCCTCTAGATTAGATGTCGCAATTCTTTTTTTTTCTTTCTAAAATGATGAAATAAAAACTTAAATTAAGAATGAACAAAAAATATAAATCATGATATTACTTTCAAAAGTAAAAAACAATACATACAAAATATTACCGTTAAAACAGATTAGATTTTCTTAAAACAATACATACATACTTTCCTAAACCCACTTTTTAAAAGAGATTTTTTTGTTGTTATTTAAAAATTTCGAAAAACTATTACAACGAAATTTTTTTGTAACCATTTGTATTACAAGCATACAACCAAAACACACATAAGGCCAAGTTGATCACTAATCAGATCGAAGACAACTTATTCCAAAACGTAAAATCAGCGGAAAATCTTACTCGGAGATTAGGTCTTTTTGGTACGTAATTGATTAGTATGAATTAATGGTTGATTGTTTCATATAGGGTATATATATATAAGAAGCTTAATTAATCATATTTAATCTATGTCACAAGAAATGTTGTACACCAAAAATATTTGATAAAAGTAACAACTTAGATTACATTTGAGAGTTTAGTACTTTCGTATCTCTACGTGATTAACATTTTGAAAATTGATTATTGTTGAATTAGTGATCCATACTCTGTTGTGCTTTAGTTATGTTACAGCGTATCAATTGATTGGTTAATTATACTTATTTTAGCTGATCTCTAATGATCCGAACCTATATCAGTAAATCTTTGTTGGTTGCATGACGAAATCGTTTGATTTATTTTTAACCTATAGTGAATAGAGACTTGATAATTCAATAAGATGGTAATGGTTACAATATATATAAGTCTCACAAGAGACATTAGGGATTTCATAATGACTAATCTATCCTTTACATATCTACACTCTACACGCCCCCTCAAGATGGAGGAAGAGGTGTTACTCCAATCTTGCTAAACAACTCAAGGAACCGTGGTCTTGGAAGAGCCTTGGTGAGTGCATCTGCGAGCTGGTCCTTGGTTGAGAGATGAGTAACACGAAGAGCTCCGGATTGAACATTGTCACGGATGAAATGATAGTCAAGAGCCAAATGTTTCATGCGGGAGTGAAACACTGGATTAGCACACAAGTAAGTCGCACCAACATTATCACAATAGATTACCGGTTGAGAGGGTAATGTGATACCGAGTTCAGTAAGGAGAGAACAGACCCAGCGGATTTGAGAGGCTGTGTTAGCGACTGCC
Organism: Erythrophleum ivorense; assembly: GCA_026724425.1. Lineage (NCBI taxonomy): Eukaryota > Viridiplantae > Streptophyta > Magnoliopsida > Fabales > Fabaceae > Erythrophleum > Erythrophleum ivorense. The sequence goes on along the minus strand of JAIUCV010000117.1, from coordinate 1,556,687 downwards.
CGATATTCGGCTTCCGTTGATGATCTTGCGACGCCCTTTTGTTTCTTCGAGGACCAAGCTATCGGCGTGTGACCGAGATAAAGTATGTAAGCGTTGGTGGAGACATAGTCGTCGGTGTCACCACCCCAGTCAGCGTCAGCAAATGCGTGGAGAGAAGTCGGAGAGTTGGCCTGGAAGAAGATTCCGTGAGTCGAGGTGCCTGCAAGATAGCGTAAAACCCGCTTGGCAGCTTGCCAATGCACCTCAGTCGGTCGATGCATATATTGAGAGAGTTTGTTGACAGCAAACGCAATATCTGGACACGTGAAACCCAAGTACTGTAAGCTACCAACCACCATCCTGTACTCTGTAGGTTCTTGTAGCGGTGTCCCCATGGACAGTGTGAGTTTGGGATTGGGAGACATAGGTGTTGTGACCGGTTTTGCATCCAACATCTTGGTCTTAGCGAGGAGATCAATTATATACTTCCTCTGCATGAGGTGTAAGCCCTTGGAAGTGCGAACTGCTTCAATTCCCAGAAAATAATACAAATCCGTGGGATCCTTGAGAGAGAACCTGTTGGAAAGGGCATTGATCACGTCTTGGATTAAGGCATTGCTGCTTCCCGTGACGATAATGTCGTCTACGTACACCAGGATGTAGACGAAGGTGCCATTGTGAATCCGAGTGAATACAGACGTATCAGCAACCGAGTTTTTGAATCCAATATTGAGCAGAAATTTCTTCAATTCCTGATACCAAGCCCTGGGCGCTTGTTTGAGGCCATACAAGGCTTTCCGGAGACGACATACATGGTCTGGACGATCTTTGTCGATGAATCCAGGAGGTTGAGCAACATAGACTTCATCGGTAAGCGTCCCTTGCAAAAATGCGTTATTGACATCAAGTTGTTTAATTTGCCATGAATTACTAACCGCATGGTGGAGAACCACTCTAATTGTATCAGACTTTACGACGGGGCTAAATGTTTCTGCGTAGTCAACCCCCTGTTGTTGTGTGAATCCTCTCGCCACAAATCGTGCCTTATACCTGTCAAGAACACCAGTAGGAAGATATTTGAGTGTAAAGATCCACTTGGTGTCGATGACATGTTGGTGAGGATGCGGCGGGACTAAGTCGAATGTATGATTTCGGACTTGTGCATTGAATTCGTCTCCCATGGCGGTTCTCCATCTCGGATCTCGCAAAGCCTGGTTCACAGTGGTGGGAATGTAAGGCTTTTGGGTGATGGTGTTAAGGCTAAATTTGGTTTTGGGTTTGGTGATATTGTTTTTGGCACGAGTGGTCATTTGATGAACATTCTCGACCGGCGGTGGCGGATGTTCAGAGACGGCAGAGGATGAGGAGGAGGAAGGTGAGAGTTGAGTGGGCTGGTTATGTGAGGTTGAATTTGGGCTTGTATTGGATGGGCTGTTTGTGGTGGCTGATGTAGGAGGATTTGGGATGGTTGGGCTGGGGAGAGCATTAGAACTCGATGTTGGGCCTGCAGCAATATTAGAGCCCATATCATTGTTAGCAATACTACCTGTGTCTCCTGTTGTGTCCGACGAGGATGAGTTCATCACCGACGAGGTTGGGTGAGGATCTAAATTCGGCGGCGGAGAGCTCGCAGGCGAAGACGGATGCGCTGTTACGAGTGGCGGCGGACGAGTGGGTACCATGGTGGCTGGGGTATGAGCTGAAGACGACTCCACCGGTGAGGTCTCGATTAAGGGCGCCGAGGCGGCAAACGGGAAACTTGTTTCATCGAACGTCACATGTCGCGATGTGTAAATGCGACCAAACTTTCGATCGAGACATAGATAAGCACTTTGACTTAGAGAATAGCCAAGAAATGCACAGTGAATCGAGCGATCATCCAATTTGTGCTTGGTGTAGGGGCGGAGCCACGGGAAACACGAGCAGCCAAAGATGCGAAGCTTTAAGTAGTTTGGTGATTGTTGAAAGAGCTTCTGGTATGGTGAGTCGTTGTTGAGCACTGCGGTGGGGAGGCGGTTGATGAGGTAAACGGCTGTGGCGAATGCAAACGGCCAATAGTTTTTGGGCATCGCTGATTGGCTGAGGAGAGTGAGACCAGTTTCCACGACATGGCGATGTTTACGTTCCGAGATCCCATTGTGCTCTGGGGTGTGCGGCGGAGAGGTGAGGTGAGATATTCCGGTGGACGAGAGAAAGTTGCGGAGTGCAATAAACTCGCCACCGTTATCAGAATACAAGGTGCCGATCTTTGTTTGGAACTTGTTCTCCACAAGAGCTTTGAACGCCATGAACACCTCTCGGACTTGGGATTTCTGCTTTAATGGATACAGCCATGTGTATCGGGTGAAGTGGTCGACAATGACAAGGTAGTATCGATAATTGTCGACAGAAAGGATGGGAGAAGACCAGACATCAGTGTAAAGATATTCAAGAGGTTTTTGTGAGGTAATTGTGTTTGTGGAAAAAGGAAGCTTATGAGCTTTATTAATGAGACAATCAGAACAAGCAAATTGTTTTTGAGAAGAAGAAAGAGGTAAATGAAATTGAGAAACAAGCTTTTGAAGAATAGGAGGAGATGGGTGGCCAAGTCTTGAATGCCAATGATGAAGATCTGTTTTTGGTGTGGGTGAAGCTGCGAGAGATAGGATGGATTGGGGTGAGACCGGCCACTCGTATAGCTCATCTTTAGTCCTGCCTTGGAGCAATCGGGCCCCCATTTTCAGATCCTTCACCTGAAACGAAGCCGGGAAGAATTCAACAGAGACACGGTTAGTATTGCATAAACGATAAACTGAAATCAAGTTCTTTTGCAGGTTTGGGACATATAACACGTCTTTTAAAGATAATAAACGAGAGGGAGTTGAAAGTTGGGTTGAACCAGTGTGCGAAATCCGGAGGCTAGAGCCATCTGCAATTGTCACCTCTTCTCCACCAAGGTACGGTTCATGCAAAGAGAGGTTGTTCAAGTCAGTGGTCAAGTGATGTGTAGCACCACTATCAAGGAGCCAATTGTTGGCGGAGTATGATGGAGCAGCAGCTAAGTTTGCTCTTGGTTGCCAAGGAACCGTCGCTTGCTGACGCTGTTGTGTGCCATAAGATCCACCAGATAGTTGTAGCTGCGAGCAGCGTTTGGCGCTATGGCCATGAACACCGCAAATCTGACAACGACCCTGATATCCACGAGGAGCATTGGAATCTTGTCGAGGCTGGAACTGTTGTTGTTGCCACGTTTGAGTACCGCGATTGTTGGTATTGCGGTTTTGTCCCCGATAGTTGTTGTTGTTGGAGCCCCGGTATTGAGCAGCGTTAACCGAGACTGGAGTTGGAGACACAACGACGGCAGATTGAAGCTTCGCCTCATGGTTGATCAGCTTCTCATGAATTTCAGTGAGAGACGGTGGTGAATCACGGCCTTCAATTTGGTCAACCACTGTTTTGTATTCTTCTGGAAGTCCTTCAAGGAGGAATTCGATCTGATCTTCCAGATCCATCGCCTTACCGAGGAGTGCTAACTGATCAAAGCGAGTAGTTAGGCCCTGATAATATTCAGTAATGGACTTTGTACCCTTCGTCCATTGTTTGATCTGCTGCTTGAGTTGCTTAAAGTGACCTTTGCTTGGCTTGGCTTGGTATCAGAGCCCTGATCCACGCAATCCAACCCGATCCGACCCAAAGTTGGTCCAATTATCGACGAGGCCCAAAACTGGTGCCGTCGATCCAAGCCCGAACATATCGATATCGATGGCCAAAGAACCATCGTCTCGAGGGGGCGTATTAGGGAATATATCCCACATCGGAAGTTGGAAGGGATCTCCCTTAATATATAAGGGATATGGACCACTCCACTCATTGCCAATTGGTTTTGAGTTGGAAGCCCGTATAACTTAACATAACCTATGTTCAGGAACCCTGAACACGAACTATGAAAAGATGTATTCACGAACCATACAAAACCATAATTATCTCAAAATAAAATAATAATTGTGTAACAAGGCACACATACTTGTCCCGATGGTTACATCAAGAACATAAATTAAAGACACATGCATCTATGATCTATGTAGCAAGTAGTTCCGTTAAATTTAACTAGTAATTAACAAGAGAGTGTCGTGTTGTTTTGATTTATACAAAAATTATGCTGATGGCGATTTAGGAGCATGAGCAGGAGAAGGAGAAGGGGAAGACGCGAGAAGAGAAGAGAAAAGATGATCGGCTAGGATTTGATTAGCTGAATCGGACGGATGAAATGCGTCCCAGAAGACAAAGTCTTTACGGTTTTTACACATCTTGGAATTGGGAAGACAAAGACCTCCAACGCTTGTGTCCACGTTGCAACACGACGTGTTTGCTACCTTAAATCCTGCGTTTATGAAAAATCACGTTAGCGTCATCGAACAAAACGCAAACTAGGACTGTAACTAGCTAAACGACCAACACGTATTTGATTGGATGTTTTGTGAGTAGTATTCTTAAATATTCGAATTATACATGTTCTTGATCTTTACTTAATATATCAAAAGTTAAAATTAGATCTTAAATAGTATATAAAAGATATAGACTAATCTATTGATTGTCAATTAGTTTTTTTATTTTTTATTGTCAATTAGTTTTGAGCTAGAAACCTATAACATATTGTGATATTCGATATCGACACTCCTAAAACACAACACAAACTCAAAAATTTGATTTTCTTGAAAATGATTAGGTTTTTACCGTAGTGAGTGGGATTGTTGATGAGATCGAGAACGGCGGGATAAGTATCGGCGAAGGCGAATTTAGCTCCGGGAAGTCGTTTGTTGAGATCTTCCAAAAGCTTCTGTGTTCTTGTGTTGAATTCCATTACCCACTCGTTGACACGCTTCAAGCACATGCCTGTCTTTGACTTCACTCTCTGCGATGGGATACAGCCCAATGGACCTAGTCCATGAAATATAACCTTCCTCCCTCCTAATTTGTATACCGTCTACTTCCAACAAAACCCAAATATTTCATGTTAACATCTAAGCAAATAGCCAAAATAGTAATCAATTAGGTAAATGTCATTTGACCTAAATCTACCTCCACGTAGGTTTGGTGAAGTAACATTGATATTCTTGATAATAACAATATGTTTCGCGATTAAAAAATCAATCATGCCATTGATTTATATAAACGTCTGTTATGTCGTGTTTTGTTTGTAAAACTACATGCATAATCAAAATAACGTGTTTTGATAATGAATTTTACATGATATTGCGTTATTTGACGTAAGAACATGCATGATTTTGCATTATTAAGTACATTGGTGTCATTTGGTTATTTATATAAATTGAAATTTTACAGGAGTCTACTATGATGTCCATAGTTACTATAATTCTTTTAAGTAGTTTACTATTGTATATATTTTCGATATAAATTTGAAAAAAAAAAAAGTGAATAATTCAAATGGAATGGAAGTAGAAGTTGGTTAGAATACCGTAAGTTGATTGCTTAGGGTTGAGGTCAAGAGTTCGACAAAATCGTCATGTGTATATTGTTGCCCATCTGCCATAAATGGCTGCAAGAAATTGTTTACATAATCGTTGCTTCCTATTGAAAGTTAAACATAAAAAATGAAAAGAAATTATGTCAATAGTGATCGTAATTTACAAGTACGTTTCTACCAAATGAAAAACTAGGGAAGAAACTATAAATCCAAGTTATTTAAATTTAAACTTATACCTAAGCCAATGAAGTACATGGCATCATTTACATGCTTGTTCGCAGCTCTATCTCCGATTTTCGCCCTAATAATTTCTTTAGTTTTCTTAAAACAATTTATTTGATCATCGAACGTCAACCTTTGAATCTGCTCAGTGAAAAGAATATATCAAACGACGAGAAGAGAAACAAAAAATATAAGGAAGAAAGAGAAAAAAGGTAAGAGAAATACGAAGTAAAGGCCGGTTTCATTGAGGATTCCAGCTCCTCCGGATGCGTAATTGATACCGTTGAGAAATGCATCGTCGTTTCTTGATAACGATAGATATGGTGGTGGCGATGGAATCCCAAGCTTTGTAGCTATAAAAAACATTTTAATATTATTGAATCTTAGAGTAAACAACCAAAGTTATAATGCGTAAGAGTGGGTATAGAAGCTATAACAAATTTATTAGCATAAGCAAAACGAACTGAATCATTTGGAAATTTATGTCTTGAGCAAATAAGGCTAAATTTCTTTACAGCGAATGTTTTTGAAAAATAATATATATAGAAATATTTACTTCTATATTAAGAACTGTATCAGTTTTTTTCTCTCTAAAGTTATGTCAAAACCGAAAACAAAGTCGAACCAGAAAAATTTCGATAATTTGGACTTACTCTTGAAAAAAACAAAATTCAAAGAAAAATAATCCGAAAAACAACTTTATGCCCAGATTTAATAATCTGTGTCACAGAAATACAAGAAGAAATGGTAGAAGAAGTGAATAATGTCTTTATATAAAAAAAAAAAGAAAAATAAATGAATGATTGTATAATATATACATGAGAACTAAAACATGCATGTGTAGATATATCTATATGCATAGGTCTATGAAGAAAGGGAGAGTATGCACATATGATATCGCCGATAGTCCGTCCGTTAGTGAATCTCCCGGTAGCTTTGCCGCCGGAAAAATCAATCCCATACCATGGAAAATCGGATCTCGCTAGCGAATATTGCATATAATTGTTGTTACCAACTTCAGTTAAAGAGTCGCCGAATATATAGGTTACGAGCGACGTCGTCGTTGAGACTGATTGTGCGGCTACGTAGGCGGAGATGATAATGGCGAGAACCAGCCTTAAAATCATCATCTCTAACTTGGACAGGTTACTTAATCTCTATAATTTGGACAGAATATATGTGAACGAGTGTTGGATATATATAGTGATGAATGATGTTGGTTCATTTGTATTATTTCTTATTAAATTGGTCATGCCTATAAACCCATTACAGCAAGTTAGAAAATATTAGGTGCTTATTTTCTTAACTATAAAAGTTTGCTTGATTTTCACGTACATTCATCTTTTTTTTCTTTCTTTTTATTGTTCTGGAAGAATGAATTTTCGAGAGAAACATCATGGTTGGGAAAAGATGTCAGCTGATACATCTACTTTTGGTTAGACTCTTAACGTTTTGAAAACATTGGCTTGGAACATCTACGTACATATCCTTTTGATTGTGTTCTAAAGATTTTCGGTTAAACTAGCATTCAAACCCAACCTGGACCAAATCGCATCTTCTTTTTACAATACGATTGTCCAATTTACTTTGGACCAAAAACGTATGTTTAGTACACAGTAAACAGTAACGACATGCCAAAATGTATGCAACTTGCCATACTAAAATGTTGGTTCGATCCGGAGTGGAATGGTTGCTTCAAGGCCTTAGTTTTGCTCGGTACGATCATATCTGCGTGGACAATCAGCTGTCTCCCTTACACCATATCTGTGGTCCAAGTATGGATGAGGGTAAACTGTATTCAAAACGAAAAACCAAAAATTTTATCATGAAAATGTATTATGGGTATAAGGAAAGAGTATGAAAAGAGTATTTAGATTACTTTATAAAGTATGTATAGGGTCTTGCAAGTTATGATTTGATTGTATAGGAATTGAATGGTGAGATAGTAGTTGGCCAACTGACGTCATAAGTCAAAATGTGGTTAAAAAAAAAGGTCAAAATGTGGTTAGATTTGTTTGGTTTATTGTACCATTTACGGTAAGAAACCAAAATTCAAACAATGACATTTTTCTGATCGTATTCAATCATGATTTCAATTGGGTTTTGGTTCTGTATTCAAGCAGACGATCTAGACTCTAGGACAAAGAGGAAAAAAAAAAGTTATCCAAGAGACAATCAAACAATTTTTTATTTGCCGTTAATTGTGTCAAGACGAAAGTGAGAACACGGACACAGACGGCAAAGAAAAGCAAATTTTGAAGAGAAGTAGTCAGTCAAAGGGGCATATAACCTGAAAAATGGTCAACATAGCTTCTTCCTTTGTACAGATGGGTTATCAGATGAGAATCAAATATTTTTCTACAAATCACAAGAATTGTATAAAACTAAAAACCTTATTAAAAAAAAAAGGAACAAAAAAATGTGTTTTTTATAGAAAGACTTAGGGAAAATGGGACATGTTCTTGAATTCTTTTCCTTTTGGGCTCGCCTGTCTCTGTCCAGATTATCTCACTTGTGAATCTTATCTGTCTTACTTAGCTGGTTTCTTCTTCTTTAACCTTTTCTCTTTATGATGATGCTCTCTCTTTGCAACTCTCTAGTTTCTTCTTCCATGTTGTCGATCCATTTCCTTTATATCTCTTTAAATTTCAGTTTTATTTTCTTTCCCATGAATTCCCCCAAATCCCAATACCAAATCCCAACTTTTAAAATTTAATTAATTTTGCTCCCACTCCACTAATTCTCAAAATCCATCGATTTCTAGTTGAAAAATCTCAGCTTTCTCTCAAATTTTCGTTTTTCCTCCTCTGATAATCCCAAATCTTAACTTCTTTAAAACCTAAATCCTCTAATTTCAACTCCTCTCTGCTCCTAGCTGCAAAAAAAAACACTCATCTTTGGGTAAAAAAATTCGACTTTCCTCCTCCCAAAATTTCAAATCGCTTTTAAAAATCTCAGCTTTAGGTAAAAAGTTTCGATTTTTCTTCGAAATCATCAGAAAATGTCTGTAACTTGTGGACTCGAATGTGTCTTCTGCGTCGGTTTCAGTCGGTGGGCATGGAAACGTTGCACACACGTGGGCTCCGACGACAGTGCCACGTGGACATCAGCAACACCCGAAGAATTCGAACCGATCCCGAGAATCTGCCGCGTGATCCTCGCCGTCTACGAGCCGAATCTCCAAACTCCAAAAATCTCACCTTCGATCGGAAAATTCGATCTAAACCCAGACTGTGTGATCAAAAGAGTGACCCACGAGAAAACCCAAGGCAGATCTCCGCCGTACATCATCTACGTCGACCACGACCACCGTGAGATCGTGCTCGCGATCCGCGGCTTAAACTTAGCGAAAGAGAGCGATTACAAGATCCTATTGGATAATAAACTCGGACAGAAGATGCTCGGTGGTGGGTTTGTTCATCGCGGGCTGTTGAAATCGGCGGCGTGGGTTTTGAATCAGGAATCGGAGACGCTTCGTAGTGTTTGGGAAGAGAATGGGAAAGAGTATGATATGGTTTTTGCTGGTCATTCTTTGGGATCTGGTGTTGCGGCGTTGATGGCGGTTTTGGTTGTTAATACTCCGGCGATGATTGGTGGAGTGCCTAGGAGTAAGATTCGGTGTTTTGCGGTGGCTCCGGCGAGATGTATGTCGCTTAATCTCGCTGTTAAGTACGCTGACGTCATCTACTCCGTTATTTTGCAGGTTCATTTTAAAACTGAAGTTTTTTTCCTTTTTGGTTTATCACTTAATAATGTCAATGTTTTTTTGGTGGAAATGCGATAATAATGTCAATGTTATTTATAAGTTTCAGTAATGTGGTTAGAGAGATTTTAGTTCCAAACAAATTTGCGTTAATTTAGGTTATTTAGTTAAGACATTGGTGTTACAAACTTACAATGTTAGATGAGATAACTGAGAATTTTTTAACAATTTTTTTTTATCAAGAAATAGGTTGAATCTCTTAAAAATTTGAGAAAATTGACTATTTTGTTTAAGTTGTAATATTAAGGGTTATGTGTTTGGTTTTTCTTAGGATTTAGAGTTTAGATTTTAGACTAATTTTTATAAAGTCTAAAGTATTTTTCCAAATTTTGGTATAAAACTTAAAACTATGTGCATAACTCTTTCTATGGATCGTGGTAGTTGGTCCATTGTTGACCAAGCTTTTGTCATTGTTATCTTTTGTAAGTTACGAATATGCCTTTGTATGTACATGGAATCAATCAAAGCAAAAATCGAATTGAATTTTTCCTTTTTTTTCCTTCTCGAGTTTGGTCAGAATATTCTGCAGAATTTGGAGGTTGTTTGGTTGTTAAGAAAGGCATCTACAAACTTCTCAAGACTAAGATACTTACTTACAGTTACTACTAAGTAGATGAATCTTAAGAAGCTTAGTTTTTTTTTTTCTTTTTTTTGTGGAATTGTAGGATGATTTTTTACCAAGAACGGCCACACCATTAGAAGATATTTTCAAATCTGTATTCTGGTTAGTACTTTTTTTCATATCAAAATTATAAAATGCTTCTTTGTTGGTATGAACTTATTTATAGCTTATTCAACATTTTGTATTTGTTGTTTGTACAGCTTGCCTTGCTTGTTGTTTCTAGTTTGTTTGAGAGATACATTTATACCAGAGGGTCGAAAACTAAGGGATCCTCGAAGACTTTATGCTCCCGGTCGAATTTATCATATCGTTGAGCGAAAATTTTGCAGGTAATATCAAAGTTAATGCCAACTTTTTAGCTAGTTTTTGCTTGTGATTGTTCTCTGATTATGTTGTTTATTTTTTAGATGTGGAAGGTTTCCTCCTGAAGTTAGAACCGCGATTCCCGTGGATGGGAGATTTGAACATATAGTATTATCGTCGAATGCAACATCCGATCATGCGATACTTTGGATCGAAAGAGAATCCGAAAAGGCATTGCAGGTGACATTTTTATTAAAGAAAACATTTTGCTCTCTATGGTTTAAGATTTAGGGTTTATAAAAAATGGTGGTTTTGGTGATGTGTGTGTGGTTGCAGGAATTGAGAGATAAGAGTAAAGAGGAAGTGGTAACAATGGCACCAAAAGAGAAGAGAATGGAGAGGTTAAGCACTTTAGAGAAAGAGCACAAAGATGCGTTGGAGAGAGCTGTGAGTCTCAATATCCCGCACGCTGTGTCAGAAGCAGAAGAAGAGTGCATCGAAGCCGGAGCATCGGAGTCCAAGACGAAGAAGAAGAACTGGGACGAAGTGGTTGAGAAGCTTTTCCATCGAAGCAATTCTGGAGAATTTGTTTTCAATGAGAACGTTGCTCCTCAAAGGTAGAACATAAGAGGGTTGATTGTGAATTGATCGAGTTTGTTTTTTTTACTCAGTTTTGTACATTTTTTTCCGGCTAATTTTTAGTCTGATATATATAATAAAATTCATTTCTAGTTTTAATGGCTGTGTGACTGCCACTGGCTGGCTAGTGTATCTATGATCCGAAGACAGAACCAAAGAAAATAATCCACATTGGTTGCATGTTTTTTCATCTCAGTGCAAACCAAAACCAAACCGGTGTCAACAGACTCAACAAACTTAATGGCATTTCATAAGAATTGTAGAATGGGTCAGGTAATTGTAACAATCGAAAACATTGGATTGGTTTTTCAAAAAATTACACTTTAAATAGTAACTATCAATACCAAAACTGAAACTATCCATGCACAACTATTTAGCCTGTGTGTTTTTGGGAAGCAAATTAAAGACAGGATTCTAAAGAGCTTTTTCATTTACTTTACATCACCAACCTCCAACAAAACCAAATTCACTAGAAACCAAAGGCATGAAAAAGAGAAGCAAATATATCATCTCTCAAACACTGATGAAACTCTAGCAGTAACAACACAACACTGTTTGATAGCTTTGTGAGTTTTAAGAAGTGTTCATGGCATCTGCGTGATAGCTCTCAAGATCCTTGTCAAGATCAGCAGCCGACTTCTCCACTGGCTTCTTTCCATTTCCTTTTCCACCACCACGTCCACGGCCGCCGCCGCCACCACCACGGCCTCTACCACGAAACCCGCCTCTTCCTCCTCTCGTTCCTCCCTGCCTGTTTTGACTGCCAACAAGAGATGATCAATCACAGCTACAAGAGTTTCATAATCTTCAAGTTAATATGAAATACAGTACGGTATCGGTTTGATAAATACAGATCTGATTCGATTCAGTTTTTATGCAGGTAAAACCAATACAGGAAATAAGAGGAACGTATTAAACTTACACTGGAAGGCGATTGACAGGAGCTTGAACTCTTCCTCCTCTCGCTCTGAGACCTCTACCTCTACCTCCTCCTTGCCTGCAAAGCACATCACAGAAGATTGTAACTTTGCGCATTCATCAAATCATCTGTAAAATGCAACGAGGAAAAAAGAAAGATAGAAGCTCATACTGGATAACAACGGTTCTCTTCAGCCTTCCGTTGAGTCCAGTGACATTCACATTCAAACGAGCCGATAAAGGCACCTCGGAAGTGTTGCTACCACCCAAAATCTCAAGCCTCATTGGCCTTCCATCCAATAATACATTGTTGTATTTCTTCAAAGCTTGAAATGCATCACTTCTTCTCGGATACACCACTTCAGCTGTGCCCTATAAATTCCATCGCACCAGAGTAGGCTTTATATATTCGTTAAGAGAAACGAACTGATAAGATTGGTGAGTAACTTACACTTGGGCGCCCATTTTTGTCAAAATGAATAGCGTATCGCTTAAGCTCCCCAATCTCAGAGAAGAGTTCCTACATCCCGTAAAGATAGAATTAGTGCCTGTTCTTTAAGAAAAAAAGGCATAGAATGTAGAAGTCAGATCATTATACCCTTATATCTTCATTTGTAACACCGTTGTCCAGATTTGTAATATGGACCCTGGTTTCAACGTCAACTCCTGATACACCAGCAGCTCTTAGGCCATCTTCAAACAAATCACTCTGCCATGGCAAGCTTCTCATCCTACGAACAGGCTATTGAAAAGAACAGATAACATCAGCACACAATGCGTTTGCCAGCTGCAAAACAAAAATAATTCCAAAGAAGAGAACCACCCATTTGTGCTCCACTAAGTAGTCAAGAACCACCCGATGAAGAAAACCAAATGAAATGGAGGAACAATGAAATATGACCGACTGCTCCGATTTCCAAAAGAAAGTCTTTGTACCAAGGCAATGATAAAAGGAAAACCATGACGTTTGTAGTACGCTGAAGAGATTCCAGATGTAGCAAGATGTTCATCAATAACTTCATGCAAGATGCAAATAGACTGTGTAGGGCTAAGTCACTAGAAATCCTATATTTACTGCCAAGAACAGTTACTGAACTTTCCCCCAAACGCCACAACTGACAGCACCACACATCTTTTGAGGATTTTCAGCTGTGTTGCTGAAAAGAGTCTTAATTTGTACTGGATGAACAAATTTTGACCTTCAGGCTTCAGCTAACTGAAACTCCTCATCAGCTTAAAAGCACTGTCAAAAATGCAACTACGAACTTGTGCACATATCTATGCGTGTGTCTGCCAAAGTACACTGAAATCGCAGGGGTAAGAGGCTTTTTCTAAGGCATGTATCAACTCCTAGAGGAGGTTCTGAATGTTAAAGAATGCCAAAATATCGTCAAGATTCAGACTTAATGCATGAAGGAGAAAAAACCTGCTTCTCCATAACATAAGTACGTTAAGAGAGCCTCCCATCGTTTAGTTTTTTTAGCACAGAAACTCAGATTTCCATTTCATACACATAGAAGATCCCAGATTTTGGAGCTTGCCTTGTTAATTGTAAGGGTTGATTGGCGAGAGTTCACAGCAAGAGGACCTCTTCGAGCAGGTCCATTTCCTCTTCCACCACCACCACCGAGAAAACCATTTGGTCCACCACGACCACGACCACGGCCGGAAATTCCTCTTCCACCAGACCTTGCAGTCTTCTTACCCCTCTTGACAATCTCATCAAGAGTCATATTCAAAGCTCCTGACATCTTCAGTGCAATCAAAATCCAATCGTCTTTTCTCAAAAACACAGAAACTAGACTGAAATCTCAAAACCTGAAGGGAAAAAAACGTAATTAGTTAGCTCCACTAAAAAATGAACAAAATTAAAACACACACATCTTCTAACACAAAAACAAACACATCATAGTGAAGCACCAATATCCATTAACTTCGATCAAAGGTTACAAATCAAGGCTAAATACTGTTAAAATTCGAAACGCAAAAGAAAATATTCGAGATCGCATCAGATTTAGAGCTAGTATATCACAGATTAGGTAACCAAATCCTGAAACGTTGAGCGTGAGACAGTGAATCGTTCTGAAATCAACAAATACCTATCTAAGCTCTAGATCGACAGATCTATGCATCTTATATAACCTAATCATAGTTTTCGGAATCAAAAACTGGAAATCGAGTGAAAACAGTGGAAAATTAGAACGGAAATCATAAGATAAGATAAGCCCCACGGAACACAAATCCCAACCGATGATTCGCAAAAAAAGATATAGAACCGAGAATTACCGAGAACAAGAGCGAAATCCGAGCGAAAGAGAGAGGGATTGAAGAAGATCGAGAGATTTGGATAGGGTTTTGAGGAGTTTTGTGCGAGTTGTGCGTGAGGAGGAGATTCAGAAATTTGCAGCAGAGATGTGATTTTTGGCGAGAGGAACGACGATGATAATGGGCCTAAGACGATAAGCAATTCTCACTATTTACTATTTTGCCTTCTAGCTTTTAAAACTGATCAGAAAGGCCTCCAAAAATAAATTTATACAGATTTTTAACTTTTAAATTGATTAGAAACCCCTCTAGAAATTAATATCTTGAATTTGATGGAAAACCCTCTACATAGTTACCAAATTTAGTAATTTACTTATTTTAGCGATTTAACTAATCAAATTACTTTTTCGATAAGATGTACATATGGAATTCAACAAACTACATTGGCGAATATAATTTTTGTTTTGGCACTAAATCCAAATACAACAAAATTTGGTACAAACATCAAGTTGGCTAATTTAACATCAGATTTTGATTTTATGATTGGGTTACCAATATGAAATTCTGTAACCTTTGTTTTCATTGTTTTGGACAAATCATCATTCTGCCAAAATGATATTACCATATAGGTTGCATGGAAACTCTCCATCCATAATTAAAATATATTTTTTATGTCTTTGACTTTGACTAATATGAGACACAATCCAAATTGGCAAACAAATTAATAATGGAACATTTTGACTAAAATAATCATTAAACCAAAAATAAAACTATAATACCAAAAATATCGATTATGGAAACATCATTACTTAGTAGTCAACTACATAATATGGAAAACTTATTAAACTCATTACATATGTATTATATATTTAAATGCACACACAAGATCGACACAATTATCGATTCTCCTCCCCAGCAAATATAAGAGTATTACAAAGAAGAAAGGTAAATTAGATTATAACTATCTTAAATGTCATAGTAAATTTTGAAAGTTTTAATTCCATTAAAGAAGATAAGAGAGATGTTATTCTCATATCGGGTTTTCTGTTGTTTTAACAGTGATTTTGAAACTCATTTTTGATAGGTTTTACTTTTCTGAGAGATCTAAAGTACATTCAAAGAAAAATTTGTTGTATCCTCTAAAAAATGGCAACCAAAATGTTCCCGTCTCTTCTATTAGCTTCACTGTTAGTGTTGCTAATCATCGTACCCATGATTTCAGGTAACAATCTTATATGTTAACGGCTAGAGTTTTTATTAAAAATTTGGAAAATTCTTACGAAAATTTTGTTTTTACTGTTTGAGTCAAAATCACTCTATGCAAAAAAGTATTACATTGACAATTTACATGTATAAAAAAAAGTATCTTGTTGATGAAATTGTATATGAACAAAATAGGACAAGGACCTCGATGTACAAAGGGATGTACAAGCACACCGGTATGCGATTCAGACTGCCAAAACAAAACGGATGTACAAGGACGCCCGTACCGTGGAGGGCGTTGTGAATCATACGGAAGTTATGAAACACCTGTTGTTTATTGTTGTTGCTGGTACCGTTTTCCTCCCATCTCCTTCGGTAGCCCGATAACTAATAACTAATCTCCAATTTTATATGTACTCTCAGTTATAATTATGAAAAAATATATATATTCAAATAAGAGGAATAATATTATCTTATCCAAGCCCTATTGCGATCCAGTTTTTCATAAGAATCTAATTCACATAATTAAAAACCACAAAAGAGTATCAAAATCGAACGTTAACGTACCAACTCAACTTCATCCTAAATCTACCATCCATCATCATAACGTTTTCATATTTACTATCTCTTCTACTTTCTACCAACACATTGTTAAATTTCTTCTACTATCTTAAGCCTAATTAATCCTAAACTCTTAGGCATTCACCAACACCTCTAGTTTGGATCATATGTTCTTAAATGTTTCGTACGAAAAATGATAATAGTCTACACTCTACAGTTGTCACAAGCAATAAGATCGTCGAGTAAAAAACTATTCATGCATGGATTGATTTCAACATATATGTGCCGATTTCTTTTTAAGATCCCATATAAAATTGTAAGTTTTGTTAGATCAAACATATATTTTTGGTATATATTACTATATTTCCTTACCTTGGACTTCGTGGATACAATAAATGGCGTTATAATTTAAACACAAAGATCATTCATAATTTCATATTATGATGTAGTCCTTACAATTTGTGTAGAGTTAGAGCATGATCAACGGTCAGCGCTTAAGGAGGTGCTAAGGGCAAAAATCGATTTTATTAAATCAAAAATAAAATAAAATGGAGAAGTCGACGCTTATTTGAGCCGAACAAGCGTCGATTTTTTTTTGCCAGGTGACATAAAATGATTGGCTGGTTTAATGAGAAGGAACGAAAACACGATTTTTCTCCCATTTCTCCTTTTCGGTTCTCTCACCTCCCTCTCTCTACTCCATTGCTCTCCTATGGCGATTCGAAGGATTCGACGAAACCCGTTTTCGTTCTCCTTTTTTTACCCCCTTCTCTCTCTTCTCTCTCTCTCTCTTTTGGATTCCTCCTCTCCGATGACGAACCCTCTCCTCTCCATGGTCGAATCGCCGGCGAATCCGCTCCTCGTCGACGGCGTTTTTCTGGCCGGTGGTTGGGCGTTCTAACTCATCTGGTGGTGAATCGAATCGGCTGATAAAAATTATTAATCCCAGACTTCGATGCGACTTTAACGAGATACCGAGCCAATGGACTTCGAGGCCAGAGTATGTTCATACACATTTATCAATTCCAATCTTGTCTTCTCACTTAAACAAAATCAATCAAGGCTGAAACTATAATCTGTTTATAGCTAGTCATGGCTTATTGCAGCAAGGAAATGAAGAATACGATGCTAAGAGGCAAGCATTATATGATCACTATCATCCTCCGGAGATTTCTCCTGTGATTCCCATTGACGAAAAAACAAAACTCATGGAAGAATGGTACTCTCTTATCACGTACATTTACTGACATTTTGCCTTGTATCTTGATCTTCTAATTGTGTGATGATGATGTTACAAGGTGGAGTAAAACTCATGATCTTCTCATTGAGGGAGGGAGGTTTAACATATGATGCAATCAAGAAATCTTTGAGAATTCTTCCATAGCTTTTAGGGAAGGTGTGGTTGAACTGTTTGAGTTTTTGGAGGTAAAGGATCAAAAGATTCAAAACCATGATTGCAAAATGGTTGTTGGAGTTGTTGAATTTTAGTGCTATGAATGGATTCTTTTTTCTTAAGCACCCCAAAATAAGATTTTCCCATTGGAGCTGAAAAAAAAAAAGTTTTAACAAAGGTGCTAACACAATTTTTAATATTAAAAAGCTTATAAGCACCTCCTTAAGCATCCCCCATTGATCATGCTCTTAGATTTGTGTTTTTTTTCGAAATTATCTTAGTAAGGACCGAAGAAGACAAGCTTTCCATCCATGGCCTCCCCGAGCTTTATTCTCTCTTCTTCCTTCAACTTTTTCCAGTTTCTTTGGCTCTTTTTTGCACAGCAAGAAATTCGTTGCATCCAACGAACCTATCTTCTCTTGTGGATTCAAAGCTAACACAAAAACAATGATATATAAAAAATAAATCAAACTACTCTTGATAAGAACGTTATTCTATAAATTTAACACAAAGCGTTCAAACATGCAAACAATTCAAGCGTCCTTTTTTTCTCTCTCTAACCATACAAGTAAAGAGAGATCTATTTAATTACTGGTAAGAAAAAAGGAAAAAATTAATTTCTATTTAGAAACCCCTCTAGAAATTAATATCTTGAATTTGATGGAAACCCCCTCTACATAGTTACCAAATTTAGTAATTTATCAAATTACTTTTTCGATAAGATGTACATATGGAATTCAACAACCTACATTGGCGAATATAATTTTTGTTTTGGCACTAAATCCAAATACAACAAAATTTGGTACAAACATCAAGTTGGCTAATTTAACATCAGATTTTGATTTTATGATTGGGTTGCCAATATGAAATTCTGTAATTTTTTGTCCCCATCACGAAATTCTGTAACCTTTCTTTTAATTGTTTTGGACAAATCATCATTCTGCCAAAATGATATTACCATATAGGTTGCATGGAATTGAACTTTCCATCCATAATTAAAATATATTTTTTATGTCTTTGACTTTGATTAATATGAGACACAATCCAAATTGGCAAACAAATTAATAATGGAACATTTTGACTAAAATAATCATTAAACCAAAAATAAAACTATAATACCAAAAATATCGATTATGGAAACATCATTACTTAGTAGTCAACTACATAATATGGAAGACTTATTAAACTCATTACATATGTATTATCTATTTAAATGCACACACAAGATCGACACAATTATCGATTCTCGTCCCCAGCAAATATAAGAGTATTACAAAGAAGAAAGGTAAATTAGATTATAACTATCTTAAATGTCATAGTAAATTTTGAAAGTTTTAATTCCATTAAAGAAGATAAGAGAGATGTTATTCTCATATCGGGTTTTCTGTTGTTTTAACAGTGATTTTGAAACTCATTTTTGATAGGTTTTACTTTTCTGAGAGATCTAAAGCACATTCAAAGAAAAATTTGTTGTATCCTCTAAAAAATGGCAACCAAAATGTTCCCGTCTCTTCTATTAGCTTCACTGTTAGTGTTGCTAATCATCGTACCCATGATTTCAGGTAACAATCTTATATGTTAACGGCTAGAGTTTTTATTAAAAATTTGGAATATTCTTTGAATTTTTTTGTTTAATTTTACTGTTTGAGTCAAAATCACTCTATGCAAAAAGAAAAAGGAAAAAAAAAAGTGTTGCTATTTGCAAACACTTTAATATATTACATTGACAATTTACATGTATAAAAAAAAGGTATCTTGTTGATGAAATTGTATATGAACAAAATAGGACAAGGACCTCGTTGTACAAAGGGATGTACAAGCACACCGGTATGCGATTCAGACTGCCAAAACAAAACGGATGTACAAGGACGCCCGTACCGTGGAGGGCGTTGCGAATCATACGGAAGTTATGAAACACCTGTTGTTTATTGTTGTTGCTGGTACCGTTTTCCTCCCACCTCCTCCGGTTCGATTAATAGCCCGATAACTAATAACTAATCTCCAATTTTATATGTACTCTCAGTTATAATTATGAAAAATATATATATATTCAAATAAGAGGAATAATATTATCTTATCCAAGCCCTATTGCGATCCAGTTTTTCCATAAGAATCTAATGCACATAATTAAAAACCACAAACGAGTATCAAAATCGAACTTTAACGTACCAACTCAACCTCATCCTAAATCTACCATCCATCATCATTACGTTTTCATATTTACTATCTCTTCTACTTTCTACCAACACATTGTTAAATTTTCTTCTACTATCTTAAGCCTAACTAATCCTAAACTCTTAGGCATTCACCAACACCTCTAGTTTGGATCATATGTTCTTAAATGTTTCGTACGAAAAATGATAATAGTCTACACTCTACAGTTGTCACAAGCAATAAGATCGTCGAGTAAAAAACTATTCATGCATGGATTGATTTCAACATATATGTGCCGATTTCTTTTTAAGATCCCATATAAAATTGTAAGTTTTGTTAGATCAAACATATATTTTTGGTATATTACTATATTTCCTTACCTTGGACTTCGTGGATACAATAAATGGCGTTATAATTTAAACACAAAGATCATTCATAATTTCATATTATGATGTAGTCCTTACAATTTGTGTAGAGTTAGATTTGTGTTTTTTTCGAAATTATCTTAATAAGGACCGAAGAAGACAAGCTTTCCATCCATGGCCTCCCCGAGCTTTATTCTCTCTTCTTCCTTCAACCTTTTCCAGTTTCTTTGGCTCTTTTTTGCACAGCAAGAAATTCGTTGCATCCATCGAACCTATCTTCTCTTGTGGATTCAAAGCTAACACAAAAACAATGATATATAAAAAATAAATCAAACTACTCTTGATAAGAACGTTATTCTATAAATTTAACACAGCGTTCAAACATGCAAACAATTCAAGCGTCCTTTTTTTGTTCTCTCTAACCATACAAGTAAAGAGATCTATTTACTGGTAAGAAAAAAAAGAAAATGTGAACGGTGATTGGATTGATGATAAAATAGAATCATGGGTCGCCAACAGTGTGATTCCATATTGATGTTTAGACTAATCCAAAATTTATGTAATTCTAAAGGAACAAAGGTAAAGAGTGGTATAGGGAGTTGTATGTGAAATACTGTTGAATCCGGCATTAATGGAGTAGAAACTGAAGTTATTGACATCGAACCCTAGAACCGGGATCCTGCCTTGACGAGCATATGCTTTCAAAGTTGTGTTAATAACACTTGAGATTTTATCGTCTTCATTAGCCAAAAACCTTATAGGACCAACGCTTCCAAGAACATTCACGGTCACCAACAACTTTTTCTTTGGCTCTTTCATCACTCCTTTTACATTCCCAATTTCTTTGATCATCTTCTTCTTTGCATGGAGCTCAACATGCTCAATATGGTTGCATTTTATAGAGGCGAAAAAGAAGGACATGAAAGATACGTGTTAGGAGTTTCATCCATGGAGAGACTATTGAGAATAACATATAATATGCTTTCATTCATATATATGCCCCGACAAAATAAGTTATAGAGAATTTCTATCAACACCATGAAACTTCTGTTTATGTATGGGGTAATTCATAGATATGTGTAGAACCACTAAATCTACTCTAAATTTGTTAAAGGATTGATGGTTATTGGTTACTGCTTTTAAGTTAGGTTTATTTTATTTGTACATAGAGAAAATTTGGAGAATCTGATGCCAATGGCGTGTTGGCTCAAATGTGGATTCAATACCATAGGTTACGCAGAGAGATTAGTGAAATCTCTTGTAAAGCTATTCCACCACTAAAATTATTGATTTATACTCCAAATCACTTATACGGTTAATGTGATGGAGGATTTAGTGAAAGAATCAATTGATGTACTACTGTACTTAAAAATTCTCCCATGCAAAAAAGGAAGTCAACAATGGCTTATAAGATTTTGAAATTAGTTGACCGGTTGAGAAAGTCAGACATAAGCTAAATGTTTCATTATTATAGTATATACAAGGTGGGTTAGTTAGGGCATCCGCAATGCATCGGAGCTTAAAGAGGTGCTTATGACATGTTTTACTATTAAAAATATGTTAAGCACTTTGTTAAGATTTTCCTGTTTTTACCAGCTTCAATGGTAGAATCTTAACTGGGATGCTTAAAAAAAAAAAAAAAAAAAAAAATTGGAAATTTTAATTTTATTGATGAAGAAAATATAAATTATATTGCATAAATTGAAATTTCAAACATACATAACATACAAACATTTTAAACATAAAATTCGAAAACATAACAGAAAGAAAATCTCAGTCGGAATCTTAAGTATTTCCAACAATTTGGGCATAAAAAGCTCCAAATTTTTCCCATATATGTTCCATCAAATCATTTTTCAATTGCTTATGCCTTTGTGTATCACGAATACTTGCTCGAATACCCAATATTTCTTCGACATACGTAGGCGTATCATCTGAAACAGGTGGTGCATCCTCATCTGAATTTCCGTTCCCTTGGAATTCGGTTTCCTCATATTTTTCATCTCGTTCGTCTTCTACAATCATATTGTGAAGTATCACACATGCTCTCATAATCCTTCCAATTTTTGTTTTATCCAAAAAACGGGCTGGGCTTTTAACTATGGCAAAACGAGCTTGCAAGACTCCAAACGCACGCTCGACATCTTTCCGGAAACTTTCTTGAAGTTTAGCAAATAACTTTTGTTTTCGGGTTTGTGGAAGTCTAACAGTTGGGATAAAAGTTGCCCATGTCGGGTAAATACCATCTGCGAGATAGTATCCTAGATGATACTCATTCCCATTTACAGAGAAATTCACTGGTGGAGATTGACCATTTATGATATCATCAAAAACAGGTGATCGATCAAGAATATTGATATCATTTAAGGTACCTGGAGCTCCAAAAAATGCGTGCCATAACCAGAGATCATGTGAAGCTACGGCCTCTAAAACGATTGTCGGTTTTGAAGAACCACGTGCATATTGCCCTTTCCAAGCGGTGGGGCAATTCTTCCACTCCCAATGCATACAGTCGATGCTTCCTATCATCCCGGGAAATCCACGTTCCACTCCTTTTTGAAGAAGTCTTTGAAGATCCTCCGGGGTGGGTCTTCTTAGGTACACATTGCCGAACACATTTATGATTCCTTCCACAAAATTCTCTAAACATGAACGAGCAGTACTTTCACCGATTCGGAGGTACTCGTCAACTGCATCAGCCGCCATACCATATGCCAAGAGCCGAATTGCTGCTGTACACTTTTGAAGTGCAGAAAGACCAGGTCTTCCGAGAGCATCTTTCTTTTGTCGGAAGAATGGGACTTCATTAGACAATCGACTGACAATGTGCGTGAACAATCGCCTGTTCATTCTGAAACGTCTTCGGAATAAATGAGGAGGGTATGTTGCATCTTCATGGAAATAATCTTTCCATAAACGCAAATCACCTTCTTCACGATTTCTTTGAATAAAAGCTCTTTTTCTTCTTGACTCCCTTGCCTCTTCACGATCACTATTACGCATGGATATATTGTCGAGCCTTTGCTCTAGTATTTGATCAATTTTGTTCTCAAAAATTTCATCAATTGAATCATCAAAATCATCAAAACTATTATGGGAAGAAGAAGCCATAATTCTTTGAAAAAGAGGAGAACAAAGAAAGAGGAGAGAGTTGCAACAAAACTTATGTTTGTCTAGATGGAAGTTTTAAAAAAAACTTGGAGAAGAGTAGTATTAAAAGATGAGAATACAAATGTTGCTGAGCATCGCATATATAGTGCTGAGTTACAAAAGTGGTGACACAATGTCACATGATTACATAAGGAACGATATCACGTGAATTTGTTTGTTTGCTTATGCCTTGGCTGCTTCTGCCGACATGAGGAGTAGTACATTGTGTCGACACTATATTCCTGTAGTTTCCAAATCTTCTGACCTCTTTCACTACAAACATCACATAATACATGTATTAGTTGATAACATTGTCAGACAAAAGTTTTAAAGATAAAAAAGAAACAAAAAGAGAAGAGACACGACATAAACACAAACATAAAACAAACTTGTCATGAAACAAACATCAAACACAAACTTAGATTGAAACACATAGTTATAACACATGGAAGAGAAAGCTGAAGCATGTAGCTTTAACACAGACATGAAAACGAAAAGACAAACCTAAAACACAAATGAGACTTAGATAATGGTTCTTTTTCGAATAAGCTTCAAATCACTAAGTAGAGTACACCAACGAAATAAGCTTTTCCTTTAGAGCTTCGTCAGTCTTAGATAATGGTTCTTTTTTCGAAATGAGGCTCTCGAGTATCCTCTTGTCCGCCAGTTTCTGCTTGCTTGCCGAGTCCTTCTCGTTAATCTCCGCAATGGTTTGCAGCTCCACAACATCTTTTTCTCCCTCCACACTCTTCTTACCCTTGGATTTAGCAGCCTTAACACCAGGAGGACGTGTCTGTGGTTGATCTTCAGCAACAGAGGTTGATGAATGTGAACCATCTTCACCTTTTCTTCTTTTAGAGGTTGCATCAGTTTTGCTTGTATATAGGTCACACCATTTCTGGTCATAGCGCAGCTCCCTCCAAGCATGTTCGAGATGGAATTTCTTGCCGTAATCGTTGTAGAATATCTCGTAAGCCCGCTTCACAACGTCTCCGTCGTTCTGCCCACTAGATGTCTCTCTTGTTGCAGCCGCATAGGATCCACAAAACTTTTGGACAATTTCATTAATCTTCTGCCACCGGTTCTTGCAGTGACTTGGCTCTCGGATTACACTTCCTGCAACCCTAGCACTTTCTGTAACATAATCTGCAACCCGTTTCCAGAAAGCTCCTGCCTTTTGCTCATTGCAGACAACCGGGTCCTTGCTTGTGTTCAGCCATGCGCTGATGAGCAAAATATCATCCGGCGGACTCCATGCTTTCCTCTCTCTTGGTTCTGCAGGTGTGTCTCCACCGAGACTTGAACCTTCAGCATGTTGAGTGCCAAGCTGTACACTTGGGTTTAAATGCTCATAAGAAAATAGTTCAGGACCTGCTTGACTGTTTAAGAGGTCGACATATTTGGAGGGTTGAGAATATGGATTCATTAGGAAATGAGCTGAGAAGAAGATGATCGGAAAGGATAAAAAGCAGGGAAGTTTAAAACGGATAGGAGAAGAAGCAGAGAGTTTTAAAGGTGAGAGGAGAAGGAGAAGAAGCGGGGAGTTTTAAAGGTGAAAGGAGAATGAGATTGAAAACTCATAATTATGAATGCATTCATAACACTCTCAACTATAATCTTAAACCACCAAGCGTTAAATGAACTGAAACTTAACTCTACTCTCCAACACACACACGCATTCATATTGATGTAACACAAAAGCTGAAATAAACTCCATTCTCCCATCAATAGAGTTAACTCTATTTTCCCATCAACTGAAATCAACCCATAACTCTATTCTCCCAAAAGCTGAAATTAACCCCTCAATCAAACTGTACTTTGAAAAGCATTCATGATCACAACCATAATCCACTACTAAATATTGCATTTATTGTCACCTAACAACACAACACCATCACTAACTCTACGGAAACCACAAAAACAAAATGTTTACTCAGCAAGAACAATCAAAAGTTTTGATCCGTAATATATATTTATATTGTCCTTCGTAGCTTATTGAGTTTCTATCTCACTCTCTAATCTTATCTCTTTGTTTGGAAAACAAAATGCAGTTCACATATCCATATCCTAGATTTTCTTGTCTAGTTTGTGAGGAAATCTTTGAAACTCAACAATATTTAGACTCACACTTTACCTATTTTCACGATAATTCGTTCTCTCAGCCCAGAAGACAGGATTTTATGTCCACTCGCAGCTATCCCAATTTTTTTGAATCTACTGCTTTTCGAAACCCATCTCCCAATGGTTTTCAAAATCGATTCCAAAATTCTCTCGCTATTGCCGGGGCTGGGAGGCCGACCTATCAATTAGTGCCTATGACCAACACAAATAACATCAACTCTCCTGACCATCTAATGCAGCCTCAATCGGAGCCTTTCCCGAAAGACAACATAGAGAATATGATAGATCTTGAATTAAGACTTTGAAAATCGAAGAGGTTCTTTCATAATAATGAAAAACAAAAAAAAACTAGAATAAAATTGTTTGAGGATCTCTTAAAAAAAGCCGTAACAGATCAAAACTCAATAAGCTACAAGAACAATCAAAACAAATTGTGGATGAAAATTTACCATGCATTGAGGAGAAACAATTGTTGATTGAAATATGTCGGTTCTCGTCTGTTCTTCGCCGACACTCATCACCGCACGGTGATTAAGAAAGCCCCACCACCGGATTGATGAAAAACGGACCGATTTCTCCTGCGAATTCGATGAAAGCTTCGAATCGCCATCCAGGAGCCAAATCGCCGGGGAAGAGCGAAGGAGAAGAGAGAGGGAGGAGAGAGAACGCTCTGAAAAATTAGGAGAAAACATCGTTTTTTCTTTTTCTTTTTCTTCAGATGCCGCCAGGTGGCAATTAAGCAGCGACGCTTCACGATGTTAATTAAGCGTCGACTTTAGCTTTTTAATATGTTTTTGATTTATTTTTTGGGTAAGCGTTGCATTAAGAGTCCCCCATTGCGGATGCCCTTAGGTGTATAGCCAGATTATGGGTGGAAAAGTAAATGACCATGGTCCATCTTTTTTCTCTTTCGCAAATTAATGCCTCAAACTAGTTGTAGAAAAGATGAGCACACAGTAGCCTGGCAGAAAATGAAACTTTTTCTCTGTTGAGAAAGACAGAAAATGATTTTCCATGCATCATTACGTGTGATTCTTTTGAAAACCTTAAAAATACGATGATGTGGAAAATTATAATTAGATTGTAAGAAAAATAAAAAAAATTGTGGTCACAAAACTCAAAACTCTGTAAACTCAAATAGTCAAAGATCACGTATGGTAATCATATTTTTACGCGTCTCTGTTTTGTAGTTTTGGAAAATAACTAAAAGAGTTGACCAGATCTGATCCTGATCCGAGACATCTAATGTGTTTATGACACAATGCACCAACTCTAAATCATTTGGTCAAATCCAAATTTGGCGTGACTAGTGCCATAATTAAATAACTTATTGTCGATTTTATATTCCTAATTAGCTCCATCATCCTGACGAATAATTGAGAGTCTTGGTCAATCAAATACGACAAAGAGTAATTAGATAGTAGGTAATTACCCTTAAATCATTGACTAAATAACCAGTAAGCACATATGGGAAGTCAAGATTCTCTCTTCATCATCACGCTCCTCTTTAATGATTTTTACCGTTGTACATCAATACTGTATATTTGGTTTGCCTTAGATACCTTTGTATACTCTGTATATAAACAGAGTCTCCTTATGTCAATAAGATTATCGAACATTACAAACCCAACATGGTATCAGAGCTTTAGATCTCAATTTTTTTTTTTTTCTTTTCTTCCGCCTCTCTTCTCCTCTATCTCTATTGCTTCTTCTTCGATTAATCTCCCTCTTCTTCATTTGTCCTCTTCTCCAATTTGTTTCTTTCCTTTTTTTTATGCACTCTATTTGTTCGACATAATGTCTGAATCAACTGCTGAAAGGACTTCTGTCTTCAACACTCAAGATCCACAAAGCACGCTTCTCTCGGTTAACATGTCAAGTGTTACCAAACTCACGACGGTCAATTACCTGATGTGGAGTCGTCAAGTCCGTGCATTACTTGAAGGACATGAGCTCCAACATTTTATCGATGACACAAACACCGCTCCTTCCCAAACCGTTGTGGTCAATGATGTTGCCTCGCCTAATCCGGCTTACGCAGCGTGGCTGCGTCAAGATCGGTTGCTATATAATTCTTTGATCGGAGCTATCTCTCTGCCGGTGCAATCTGTTGTCTCTAGTGCGACAACTACCAAGGACGTGTGGACCATTCTCGCAACTACTTTTGGTAATCCTTCTCGTGGACACATCCGCCAATTAAAATTTCAAATCAAGCAATGTGTCAAAGGCTCAAAATCCATAAGTGAGTATCTTCGTGCAATCAATCAAAAGCCGACGATCTCGCTCTCTTGGGCAAACCACTGGATGCTGAAGACCTTACTGAACAAATCCTTGCCGGACTTGGTGAAGAATACAAACCAGAGGTAGATGCTATCAATGGCCGTGATGTTCCGATTTCTTATTCTGAACTCTATGAGCGCATGCTCAATCGAGAAGCCATGATCATGTGTGCCGAATCCAATCCCGTTGCACCGATAGTTGCTCATGCCGTTGATGCTCGTCCGCGTCAACAATGGAGAAACAACAACAACCGCCACAATAATCATGCCAACAACTCCAATCGCGCCTCTCAGTCCAGCAATCAACGATTCTCCAAACCATACTTGGGTCGTTGCCAAGCGTGTGGAGTCACTGGTCATAGCGCCAAATACTGTCCAGAATATCGCATTGTCAAAGGAGTTGCTCCTTCTCCGATGGCCCCACCAGTGCGAAACAACACTCAGTGGAATGCTTCTCCACAATTTCAGTCTTGGCAGCCAACGGCGAATCCAGCCATGATCACCGCAAATCCAGCCATGATGTCCGACTCTTCTACCTGGCTTCTGGACTCCGGGGCGTCCCACCATATGACCTCCGATCTCAACAATCTCGCTATGCACAATCCGTATCACGGAGGAGATGGAGTTCTTCTTGGTGATGGATCGGGTTTGCAAATCTCTCACTCTGGTTCCCTATCTTTACCCTCCTATTCACGTCCATTCTTTTTGAATAATGTTTTATGTGTACCAGCTTTAGACAAGAATTTGATTTCCGTATTTCAATTGTGTGATGCTAACAGTGTTGCGGTTACCTTTACACCAACCTATTTTCAGGTGCGAGACTTGCAAACGGGAACTCTCCGTCTTGAAGGGAAACCTAAAGATGGGACTTACCAATGGCCACATTCTCTTAAGTCGCCTAAACCATCTCTTGCATATGCCTCAGCCGTGAAAACATCCTTAACGGATTGGCATTCACGCTTAGGACACCCTGCTTTTTCAATTCTTCAAAAATTAGTTTCGCAATTTCATTTGCCTATTGTTTCAAATGCTTTAATGGCTCAGCCATGCAATGCTTGCTCTATTAATCAAATGCATAAGTTACCTTTTCAAAACTCGACTATTCGTTCTTCTCAACCTCTTGATATAGTATTTTCTGATGTTTGGACATCACCCTTGATTTCAATTGATGGTTTCAAGTACTATGTTATTTTTGTAGATCATTATACTCGATACACTTGGTTGTATCCTTTAAAATTAAAATCTCAAGTTTTTGATACTTTCACTCGATTCAAGGCTTTAGTTGAAAATCAATTTCAACAAAAGCTTAGAACCCTATACACAGATAATGGGGGTGAATATATTGGTTTACGAGATTTTCTTTCAAAACATGGTATTTCTCATATGACGAGTCCGCCACATACGCCGGAGCATAATGGCATCGCTGAACGTCGTCATCGACATATTGTCGAAACGGGTCTTGCCCTTCTATCTCATGCGTCCATGCCAAGGTCATATTGGACCTATGCGTTTGCAACAGCTGTATATTTGATAAATCGGATGCCGTCTTCCGCTATTGACTTTCAAAATCCTTTTCAACGTCTATTTGGACATGGTCCTAATTATCAAAAACTCAAAATTTTTGGGTGCTTGTGTTTTCCGTGGCTCCGTCCTTATGCATCCCACAAATTAGATGCACGATCGACACCTTGTGTCTTTCTTGGATACTCCACGACACAAAGTGCTTATTTTTGCTTAGATCGTACCACCCAAAGAGTTTATACATCTAGGCATGTCGTCTTTCATGAATCTGTGTTTCCATTTTCCATTTCTGCAAATTTGGAATCCCCTGTTTTGTAGGACACTGCTCCATCATCTCAGCCTCCGGTCACACTTATTCGTCCAGCGTTGCCTCCTATCGGTGGATCTCCTCCAATCACGGCTGCTGTGCCTCCCGTTCCTCCTCCTACTTCACCCACAACCACGCCATCATCATCATCTTTGACTCCGTCAGCTGAAATGGAACCTTCGGCTACAACACCTACAGCTCCATCTTCTTCTCCATCATCATTATCTTCTCCGGCTACTTCTGAACCAACCGTGATGTCTTCTCCTGTTGTCGCTTCCACACCGTCTCCCTCGCCACCCCAGCCTCCTCCGCCTCCTAAAAGACAAAGCCAACGAGTTCGCAAACCGGTTCAGAAATTAAACCTTCATGTCAAAACAATTGAGAATATTGAGAGTATACCGACATCGGTTGCTGAAGCGCTTAAAAGTGCAAATTGGCGTAAAGCCATGACTGAAGAATACAATTCACAAATTGGTAATAGGTCATGGGATCTTGAACATATAACTGATGACTTACTTGCCAATGTTGTTGGATGTAGGTGGATTTTCACAATCAAGCGATATGCTGACGGATCATTTGCTCGTTACAAAGCTCGTCTCGTTGCACAGGGCTACACGCAACGGCCAGGCATCGATTACCATGATACGTTTAGTCCCGTCGTGAAGCCAGCCACAATTAGGATCGTTCTTAGCATTGCCGTCTCATACGGTTGGCCACTCCGCCAACTAGATGTCAACAATGCCTTCCTTCAAGGAACTCTCTACGACAAAGTCTACATGAAACAACCACCAGGGTTTATCGACAAAGCTAATCCTCATGCTGTGTGTCGATTACGCAAAGCCATTTACGGACTCAAACAAGCTCCGAGGGCTTGGTACAACGAGCTCCGTAATTTTCTGCTTCAATCGGGTTTTACCAACTCCTTAGCAGATGCATCACTTTTCATCTACAACAAACAGGGAGTACTTATTTATATGCTTGTTTATGTAGATGATTTAATTATTACAGGAAATAATCCTACATACACAAACAACTTTATTTCTGCACTTTCTCAACGTTTTTCGTTAAAAGATTTGGAGAGTCTCTCATTTTTCTTAGGCATTGATGTTCAGCGTACAAAAACAGCCTTACATCTAACCCAAACTCGTTATATTGCAGATTTATTACATAGGACAAAGATGGCGAATTGCAAACCGGTGTCAACGCCTATGTGCCCCAACACACATCTCACTCTCTTTTCTGGAACGCCATTGGATGATCCAAAAGAGTACCGAGCTGTCGTCGGCAGTCTTCAATATCTCTCACTCACAAGACCGGACATCTCCTTCCCCGTCAATAAGATGTCGCAGTACATGCATAAGCCTACGACGGATCATTGGAATGCTGTCAAACGAATCCTCCGATATCTTGCCGGGACAATGACACGAGGCATCACATTAAAAGCAAGTAACAAACCCATCCTCCATGCATTCACGGATGCCGACTGGGCTGGAAACAAAGATGACTACACCTCCACTGGTGCCTACATCGTGTATTTTGGCAGTCATCCTATTGCGTGGTCTTCTAAGAAACAAACCGGAGCTGCTCGTTCATCTACCGAAGCCGAATACCGGTCTCTTGCTTCCACAACAGCTGAAGTGTGTTGGGTTCAGTCACTTATCACTGAAATGGGCGTAAGATCTTCCACACAACCGGTTATCTATTGTGACAATGTGGGTGCTACATACTTGGCAGCGAATCCAGTTTTCCACTCTCGCATGAAACACATTGCTCTCGATTATCATTTTGTTCGTCACTACATTCAAACGGGACAACTACGGGTCTCTCATATTTCTTCCGACGACCAACTTGCTGATGCACTCACCAAACCATTGCCGAGAGCTCGATTCGAATCACTTGCGGTCAAGATCGGCCTCTCATCCCGTCGTCCGTCTTGAGGGGGTGTGTAAGCACATATGGGAAGTCAAGATTCTCTCTTCATCATCACGCTCCTCTTTAATGATTTTTACCGTTGTACATCAATACTGTATATTTGGTTTGTCTTAGATACCTTTGTATACTCTGTATATAAACAGAGTCTCCTTATGTCAATAAGATTATCGAACATTACAAACCCAACATAACCCATTACCAAATCCGGATAATATGCAAAAAAATCATTTTAAACTAATATCTAAATTCGTCAAAAAACCTTTCTCAAATACCTCAAGTTCTTTAACTTTCATCGATTTTAATTTTTTAGACTTGACTTTATAAGTTACCCATTTGTTCACATAAAAAACTGAAAACAATGATACTACAACAATAAAGACAAGAAAGTAATAGTACTACTACCCATTACCTAAAATTATATACATTTATTGAAAACAAAAACCCCCACACTTTCTGTGCAACAAACGCATTATGTGAATTTTATAGTAAAATGGAGTAAGCATGATTAGAAAAAATTAGCATTATTTATTAATTAGAGAATCTCTTCACTTTCACAACGTTGATCATATATATATTTTTTCCCATAAGGCTTTGTTTTTTTTTTTAATTTTTAACATGAATTATTTGTTCGTTATATCATCAACCATATTCAAATCAAATCCGATAATAAATATATTAACAAAAAAAAACATGTTGTAGTGGTTTTTTCTTCTTAAACCTAATTTATATGTCTTTTAATCCATAAGAAAAAGACAGGTTGGCTCCAGCCTCCAGGTCGAATAATCAATAATATATTTTTCCAAGGAGAAGAAAATAAAAAAGACAAAGACTTTTTCGTACTGATGTCACTTTAGTAAACCATAGGAGACTTGTCTTCGTCTGTCTCTCTATATAAAAATACAAAACCCTCTCTCATCACAGTTTCGTACTCACTCGGGAGACCTAACAAAGAAAGAAAAAAGAAACCGACTTTGAAATTTTGCAATTAACAATGGAGAATCTTTTGGGTCTTCTCAGAATTCATTTGAAGAGAGGTGTGAATCTCGCCATTAGAGATATCTCCAGCAGCGATCCTTACGTCGTTGTTCAATCTGGAAAACAGGTATTAAAAATCCGAGTTAGGCCTCTTAATCTTCAAGTGTTTTTTCGATCCGTTTTCTGAAAAAAATTGCATCTTTGTGTAGTGATCTGTTTAGTGAAGACTCAATTGTGTCTTTTTTAGATTTGACAGTGGATTATTGATTATTTATGTTAGATCTCAATCATGTTATCACCAAATAAGTGAGATTTAAGTTGGTGTTGAAAATCAGGATTTACATCTTAAAAGTTACACCTAATTTTACAGGCTAATCTGCAGTCTTTGAACTTTAACTCAATTGCTCTTTTTGGGATTTGACAGTGAATGATTGATTGTTTTCTCTCTTATGTCCTATATAATCACCACAAACTGAGATTTTAGTTGTTGGATCGATCAAGATTTAGTTTTAAATAAATGGGATTGAAGGCAGATTTGGAGTGTTTTGCTTCTCATAGTTGTTAATTAAACCTAATTATACAAAGCTAATGTGAAGTCTTTTGAGTCTTGATATTTGGTATATGTGTGAAGATTAGTTAGTTTATGGTGTCTTAATCTAAACTAGAAAGGAAAATCGAAACTTGTGGTGATATTTTCTTTTAGAGTTACGTTATGTAATTGATAAAAGTAAATGAATAAGAAGAAGAAGAGTCATGATTATGTTCTTGATCGTGGGTCCTTGTATACATATGATCTATTATTGACTTTATTAAAATTGGAATATTCGTTATCTTTAACTTTAAGCCATTTCTTTCTTTTGCTGTCATCATCAATTCTCTGGTTCCACCAATAAAATGATTGAAATGATAACTTTTGTCGCCTTTTGGCTCAACCTTAGGATCAATCAAAAGCATTTTCATAGTTCTTGATTATAGTTTATTTGAGTCTCATATCTTCTTGTTTATATTGATAGCAGAAGCTTAAAAGCCGCGTGATCAAACACAGTGTAAACCCCGAATGGAACGACGATTTGACTCTTTCCGTGACGGATCCAAATCTCCCTATTAAACTTGTAAGTGATTCTTCTTAGCATAAACCTTTAAAACGTCTTCTTAGCATAACCTTGATTCTTGGTTTGTTAAACTGTCATCACACAGACGGTTTACGACAAGGACTTGTTCTCGGCTGATGACAAGATGGGAGAAGCAGAGTTTAGCATTGCTCCATATCTTGAAGCATTAAAATTCCGTCTTAAGCTTGAAGGCGGGCTTCCCAATGGAACAATCATCATGAAGATACAACCGACCAGACAAAACTGTTTGTCTGAAGAGAGCCATATTGTGTGGAACCAAGGCAAGCTTGTTCAGAACATGTTCCTTAGACTCCAGCATGTGGAATGTGGTGAGGTCGAGTTACAGCTCCAGTGGATCGATGTACCCGGTGCAAGGGGTATATAGGTCATTTCCGTATCGATATCCCGGTCCCGGTCCCGGTCCCGGTCCCGGTCCTTAGTCCCATGTGCATATATGGTTTAGAAATTAGAAACTATGGTGTGGTTTAAAACTGGTTATGTACTAAATTTTTTTTTTTCGTTTTATGTTCTGGTTTGAGTCCAAAAAGTTTGCAAGTGGATCTCAATAATAATCCTCTCTTGTGAGGAGCTTGAATTGGCTACGATTCAACAGATCAAGCCTCCACGTTATGCAAATTTCTCATTCAAATTTTAGATGTGTCAAAATTTGAATATCAAATAGTAAGTCAAATATATAGTAATTATCATTACACAAAGTATAAGACTATTAACGGCCCGTCAGCCCGTCATCGAGATCAGGCCTGCTTAGTATGTCTTCAGTCGCAACAACCTATTCGAGAATCAAGAATGTGATGACAATTAAACGGGCTAGACTTAGATTGGCAAGCCCGGCCCATTACGTCAATCCTAATGAAAAAGAAAAACCACATGTGATCGAAGTTGCAATCACATAAAAGTTTTTACCTCACAAGTTAAAACTTTCAACAGGCAGCAGTAAATTTGAAGGTTATTGATTGATTAGGAACGTATTTCAATTTTCTCTATCCTTATTTAGTGAGTTTTTGAAGGAAGACTATTGTGTTTTCAAATTTTCAGCTAAGCAAGAGAGTAAAAATGGTACAACCTTATAGTTAAATCAATGATTATTACCATAAACGAAATCTGGAAACTTCTAAAATCATCTAAGAGGATTTTGACATTAATTTCTTAGGGTTTTTGACAATAACCATCTAAAATCTCTAATCGCCGTCACTAACCACCACAGAAATCGAACTTTTTAGCTTCCTCTATACTAATCCTAACACGATCCTCACCGTCGAAAAATCCCCTGATCTACAATTCGACGGCGGCGAAATTCTAAATCTCAAGCTCCGCCGTTGTTCATCATCCGCTTAAACTCCTCAAAGTTAACGCAACCATCACCATCAGTATCAACTTTGCTAATCATCTTCTTACAATCCTGCACCGAGCATTTCTCGCCGAGGTTCTTCATCACCGAGTGAAGCTCTTTCGCCGAGATCCGTCCGTTACCATCCAGATCGTAAAGCTCAAACGCTTCCTTCAGATCGCTTTTGTTGTTTCCTCCTCCGCCTCCTCCTGGATTGACGCCGATTTGGAAAAGAGCGACGAATTCGTCCATGTCGATGAATCCGTTTCCGTCTAGATCGAATTGTTTCATCATCGTTACTGTTTCCTCCGGCGATGCTGATGGACTCAGCGCGCGGATCACTTCCTTGAGCTCGTCGACGGAGATTTTGCCGTCACCGTTTTTGTCGAATCGCTGAAAAACTTTTCGGATGTCTTCCATCGAACCTAAACAACTACGAGCTCCGTTGTTCTTCGACATTGCGATAGTGAGAATCAGAGATTGAAGTTTGAGAGAAGAGAAAAAAAGAGTGTAACGATGAGTGTGGAGAAGACGATTGGTTTGTTTGTTACAAATCGTATAAATAAGGGAAGCGGAGACGTAACAATAACGCGTTTTAGAGAAAACGCGTTAAAGATTGCGTGAGCTGGAGAGTCTAGTAGGCATCTACTTTAATTAATAACTTCCTTTGTTTAATGTATTCCACATAAATGGCGTATGAACAAAATGAAATGTTCCATTTTCTTAGAATCTAATATCGGTATTATTGCCAAAAAAACAAGTGCACTTGCTATAGACTAGAGTTAAACTTATTGGATCTTGTATTTTAAATAAACTGAAATATAATCACAATCCAGTGTTATTCAATTAATGACTCTACATTATGTTTTTAAATCCACTGTTATTAGATATCTTATTTGTAATACATCATTAATAGATTTTCAAATCTAGTATTATTCAATCAAGATTTAAAATCCTGTTTTAAAATCTAGTGTTATTCAAAAGGTAAATGACTTTTAAAATCTTTGTTTATTTAGTCATTTGAAATGAATTCCAATGGAGTTTCTTGAGTAAATTATTTAAAACAGAATCCAAGCTATATTGTAGAGATTTAAGAATCAATTCCTATGGATTCTTTAAAATAAGATCAAAAATTTAAATCTAAGGGATTATAAAACCTATAGAATTGATTTTAAATACATGATTGAATAACACGCTCTTCAATTATGTATTTAAAATCAATTCTATAGGTTTTATAATCCTTCATATTTAAAGTTTTGATCTTATTTTAAAGAATCCATATGAGTTGATTCCGAAATCTCTGCAATATAGCTTGGATTCTGTTTTAAATAATTTACTCATAAAACTCCATTGTAATTCATTTCAAATGACTCAATAAACAAAGATTTTAAAAGTCATTTACCTTTTGAATAACACTAGATTTTAAAACAGAATTTCAAATCTTGATTAAATAACACTAGATTTGAAAATCTATTAATGATGGATTACAAATAAGATATCCAATAACATTGGATTTAAAAACATAATTTAAAATTATTTAAAATTATTAATTGAATAACACTGAATTTCAAATATCACATTCAAAAACACCCCCGAAATAACACCCCCGTATTGTATTTACGATGGAAACA
Source organism: Erythrophleum ivorense (assembly GCA_026724425.1). Taxonomy (NCBI): domain Eukaryota; kingdom Viridiplantae; phylum Streptophyta; class Magnoliopsida; order Fabales; family Fabaceae; genus Erythrophleum; species Erythrophleum ivorense. The sequence continues at coordinate 1,520,460 of JAIUCV010000117.1, read as the reverse complement.
TAAATGTCTAGAATGAAGAGAAATTAAGTCAAACCAACAAAGGACTATTAGGAATATGAATACGAGAATCTATGAAAATAGAAAAAGTAAAGTTGACAAGAAAAATAGAATATTAAATATTTTAAGTATGTACTAAAAGAGAAATTTTAAGAAATACACGTGTTAATTTTCAAAATTACATTTTCTAAAAATTTAATATCTAAATTTGGGTTCACTAATCATTGATTAGGGTTTAGATTATAGGGTTTAGAGTTTGGGTTTAGGGTTTGGAGTTTAAATTTTATTGTTTAAATTTTAGATTTTAGGGTTTAAAATTGTTTTACTCACTGAAAAAAGTGTAGGTTTTAAAATTATTGTATTTTTAAAAATTGACACCCTAAAAAATGTATTTTTGAAATTTTTCTTTACTAAAATGCTAAGTGTTACAATCGTAATTAGAAAAAGAGAAACACAAATTTACTAATTCGTTGATAAGAAAAAACGTAGTAAATCGAAACTAAAAAACATGAGAAAATGTTTAAAGAAAGGGATCATGCTTCCTTCAGTGGCTCTGAAAAAAACAGTGAAAAAAATGTTTAAAAAATGAGTGATGTTTAAGAATAGATCAATATTGGAAAAAAATATGATTTATGCAATTGAACTACCATCACCGAGACCAGATTTAAAGAGAAGTACAATATGTACATCATATTGATAATATTAATGAGAATATTAATTTGGCGAATGAAAATATTAGAGAAACTAACACCATATTAATAATTTAACAACGTGTGGAAAATAGTTTTTTGAGCTTGGAAGTTAATTATTTTGCACAAAAAAAAAAAAAAACTTGGAAGTTAATTAAAAACTTGTCTTCAAATGGAGAGATTCTTTACTTATTTTTCTATGTCATCCCCACACGCCAAAGTGTGGCCAATGGCCAAATTGGCCACAGACAATAAATGCCAAATCTTGTGGCTTTTTACATGTGTCGATTTTCAGTTTGTCCAAGATTAGGTAAAATTGCAACTTCGTATCCAATCAGAGAGAGAGAGGAATAAGACATTTGTAAAAAGGCACTTGATACTGTTTGGCAATAAGAAAAGGCACTTTATTCCAAAATTTAGTTTATTCGTCATAATTTGATTGGACGAAGCCGCACATTTGGAAGTGATTGGACACGAATCATCTTTTCGGTTGCGGTTGTAAACACAAATGTAATAGGCCAGATATTGGATGTTTTGCAATATAATTTTTGAACCAAACCGCACTCTCTCTAATCGCCATATTTTTTTCCGATTCCAACCGTCTTTCTGCTTAACCACTTTTTATCTGGTCCTCACAAAGAGTCATAACCACCTTAGAAAAGCGATAAATACCAAATTGCCTAAGAGATCCAAAATGTGACTAAAACTAAACCAGAAAAGAAGCAAGTGTACACAACTTTCAAACCAACTTGTAATTGTTTCCCATTACACACTAAATCACAAAACCAAAAATTCAAAAAACAAAGTTTTCAAATCTCAGTCTTTTCAAAGCAGTTTTTTTTCTCCCAATCATGCAATATGATATTGGTTAAAACTCCTAAAAGCATTAAAAACACAATCTGTTGTAGATAATAAAAAAAGGTTCGAATCGATCATCATCATAACCTTTTCTTCAATCTCACTTCACTTAGCCATCATAATCTTGACAAACTCTTCATAGTTTATCTGACCATCTCCATCAGCATCAGCCTCACGGATCATCTCCTCAACTTCCTCATCGGTTAGCTTCTCCCCAAGATTGGTCATCACATGGCGAAGCTCGGCAGCGGAGATGAAACCGTTCTGGTCCTTGTCGAAAACCCTGAACGCTTCTTTTAGCTCTTCCTCTGAGTCGGTGTCTTTCATCTTCTTGGCCATCAGGTTCAAGAACTCGGGAAAGTCGATCGTGCCGTTTCCATCTGCGTCAACCTCGTTGATCATGTCCTGGAGCTCGGCCTCCGTCGGGTTTTGCCCTAGTGACCTCATTACTGTTCCCAGCTCTTTGGTAGTGATGCAACCTGTGTAACCACAATTTGAGAGATACACAAGGCTAAACATCTTTCACCGAGAAAAGCAAATGATAAATGCAAAAGTACATGAACTTGCTCAAAATAAAATCTGAGAAAACACGAATATACACATAAAGTTTCTCTTCAATCTTCAAGAAAATGCACATCTCTGCTTAATAAGCGTGTAGTATATATACACTATGAGACAATTCAAGAACAATCTTAGATACTTCACCAAGAAAGATCACCGATTCTTCATCAGTAAAGAGCAACATATACTCTCTCTCTCTGTCTGTCTCCGTTAATCACGCAAACACAGTAACACAAATCGACGATTTATGATTATAGATCGAACAATGATTCAAAGATCAAATTGTATAAGACGATAAACAAATAAAAAATCCACAGATCCAGATTGACAAGTCGGCCAAGCAAGACATCAGGGAACCGATTAAATCGATTTCAAACTCAGTCAAAGATCAAAACACAGCAAATCAGAGAGTACAAAATAGGCCGATGGCAAAGATTCTGAAGCAATTATCAACTCATATTCCTCGTTCTATCATCTATAAACCATCGATTGAAGGCGAAAATGGAAAAGCGAGATCCAGCAATGTAAAAGACTTAACGATCGAAGGAATTGAGAAGAATTTTACCATCGCCATCTTTGTCGAAGAGGCTGAAAGCTTCCTTGAACTCGGAGATCTGTTCGTCAGTGAGTTGGTCCGCCATAGCTTCCTTCTTTTTTCCAGAAATCGTCTTTCTTCTCTACTGTGTTATTAGTCGTCTCTCTTTGGCAGCTGTTACAACAAAAAAAAAATATCTAAGCAAAACGACAACAGAACAATACGATAAAAAAAAAAAAAAAAAAAGAAGATAAAAGGGTAAAAATTAAAAAGGCCAAGATGCGAATCAATTTGCCAAGTAAATATTATTATATTTAATGATTTCTCCTTAAAAAATATTTACTTGTAATTCTTCGGGAAAACGGCTATTTCATACCCAAACTTGGACCATATGTTCGATTCATACCTAACTTATACCCTCCAGCCAATCCATACACAAACTTACCAAAAATTTGAATTTCATACATTATGTTTTGTTTTTTGGCGAAATCATACATTGCCGCCACGTGGATGCCATGTGTCCGCCACATATTTAAAAAAAAAAATAGAAAATAGAAAATTTAAAAGAAAATCTTATTTTTAATAAGTATTTATATTTTTGAATAAAATTAAAAAGTAATAATTAAATCAATTTATAAAAACTTTATTTTATATAAGTCTTTAACCCGATCAATTTATAAAAACTTTATTTTATAAAAGTAAAATTTTTGGGTTTGAACAAAGTTGAACTCAATATGAAGTTCCACCGGGATTGGAGAGGATTGAGGTGTTGAAGCGTTTAAAAAAGTTTGGGTGAGAATGAGGATCCCGCATGTGCAGTACATCAATTCTTTTTTGTTGATGTGGATTAAAAAAATTAAAAATATTTAAGAAAAAACTTTATTATTTTTTAAATTTTTATTTTCTTCTTTTTCACTTTCAACCTAATGAACAAGAGTTTTATCATCGCCTATAAACGCTTCAACACCTCAATCCTCTCCAATTTCGGTGGAACTTCATATTGGGTTCAACTTTATTCAAAACCGGAAATTTTACTTTTATAGTATACCAGACCTGGTCTCCTACCGAGTTACCTGTAAATACGATATTATTAATTATAACTATATTGATCGGGTTAAAAACTTATATAAAATAATTTTTTTATAAATTGATTTAATTATTACTTTTAATTTTATTAAAAATATAAATACTTATTAAAAATAAGATTTTCTTTTAAATTTTAAATTTTCTGTTTTTTTTTTAAAAAAATATGTGGTGCACACATGGCATCCACGTGGCGGACACATGGCATCCACGTGGCGGCAATGTATGATTTCGCCAAAAAACAAAATATAATGTATGAAATTCAAAATTTTGGTAAGTTTGTGTATGGATTGGCCGGAGGGTATAAGTTAGGTATGAATCGAACATATGATCCAAGTTTGGGTATGAAATGACCGTTTTCCCGTAATTCTTCTCCGGTAAAATATTTACGTATTCGAGGAAGTCACACATCTTATTAGTACTTTCGACAAAAGACGTTTAGTTGTTGATGAGATTCGGTGCGTTGTTATGATCGCATTTAATTTTTGAATTTAGTTTGCTAGAGGTATAATAAAAAAAAAATTGGTCCAGTTTAAAGTATTTCAGTATTATTAATGGGTAAAAAAAGTTAACATTTGTATGGAGGAAAAACTTAGGCTTTGGTTATTGTTGTTAATTGTTATGTGTTTTATAACTTTTAAATAAAGAATTAAGTCATTAACTTATACTCCCTCTGTTCCTTAATATTTGATGTTTTATGAAAATGTATCTGCAATTATTTGGATGTATCTGAATGTGTTTTGAGTTTAATACATCCAGATAATTGCATATACATTTTCCTAAAACATCAAATATTAAGGAACAGAGGGAGTAATACTTAGAAAGTTCAAATGATACGCATATTTCAATGGAAAACAATTCAAAACATTTGAACGGTGCATATGCAATTACAAATCCATCCTAAATCATATGTGCCGTTGAAATTTTTTTGTTGCATATGTTTCTTCAATGTTGGAAAAGACCCACACTCTCCATTTTCCGATAAAAAGACTCACAGTCCAAATTATTGGATCTCAACCGAGTATTTGTTTCGTGGAGTACATGCTCACCTATGAAATTAAATAACGTTTAGACCGCCAATCAGCATACCTTGTTTCTTTAGGGAAAATCTCTTTGATTTCATGTTACTGAAGTTGACATTGATGTAACAAAATCATACATAGTTACATCAATGTTGGGTTTTGTACATGATGACAGACAGTGTATGCAAATTTAAACTTGAACACTGTGTTGTTATAATGAAACCTTATCTGGTTTTACGTTTTGATTATTCTTGTGTTTTGAGTAGTGTATGGTTTAGAAAGTGTTCGATGGGTTTGATAGAGAACCGGTGAAAGATTCTTACTCGACAATTTGGTCAATGAGATCAAATATAGGGGAAATTATCCTGTTAACTTCTTATGTTGGTTTTTTATATTCAAAAATAACAAAATTCAACATAATAATGATTCAAAACTCATTCTTAATGGAATAAATTTAAACCCTAAGTTTTTTTAAAAAAATCAAACATAATATTTTAATTTTATGTGTATTTGTTTTAGGGTAAACTTGCAAGTGTTTTCACAAAATAATTTGTGCAATTTTTGAGAAATTTGAATTTAGTTTGCTAGATCTGGAACAATAACTTATTTTGGTCTATTTTAGGGTATTTCTCTGTTGATTAATGGTTGGAAAAAAATTAATATCATGTATATAGGAAAAAATATGTTTTTGTTGTTGTTGTCGTTGTTGTTGTTTTTATTTTTTAAACTTTTAATAAAGAACTAAGTCATTAACCTAAAATTCTCAAAGACTTCATATTATACGCCTAAAACTGATTTATGGATTTGTGACAAATAAATCAATGGAAAAAAAAAACTCAAAAGATTTGAACGCCACATATGCAATTACAAATCCATCCTAATTTATATGTGCCGTATATTACTTTTTTTGTTGCCTATGTTTCTTCATTGTTGGAAAAGGCCCACACTCTCCATTTTCCGACAAAAGGACTCACAATATATATATAAAAAAATTATTGTACCTGAAATATTTATTTCGTGGAGTACATGCTCACCCTTAAAACGAATGTTTAGACCGCCAATCAGCACACCTTTTTCTTAAAGGATAATCTCGTTGAATTAATTCTTCGAAGTTGACATTGATTTAAGAAAATCATAAATCGTGACATGTATTAATTTTTATTTTATATTTTTTTCCCATCTTTTCAGAATTTAGAGGAGGCTTTCTATTCTCTATTTAGAAAAAAAAAATTAAACGTGACAATTTGGGAGCATGAAGTCAAGAATTCAAAGATGGAGACAGTAAGGAGGAGACAAGTGAATTACGGTACGCCTTTTGTTGTTTATCTACTATAAAAGATTAAAAGTAGGCATTGATTTATCACTAAACCAATGGCTAACGATTCCTATGTTCCTAAGTTGCTGCTTCTGCTTCTTCTATTTATCTTGTGTAACAATGCTGAGACTTCCTCTAACATCAAGTATCTTCCTGGTTTTGAAGGCCCTCTTCCTTTTGAGCTCGAAACAGGGTTTGTTTCTCTCTTCTTGTGATTGACTAATCCGTGGTTATGCTTTTTAAGATAATCTAAAAGTATGTGTATGTATATGTATAACTTCTTTGTGAATGAAAGGTATATTGGTGTTGGTGAGGAAGAAGAAGTGCAATTGTTTTACTACTTCATTAAATCTGAGAGGAATCCAGAAGAAGACCCTCTTCTTATCTGGTTAAGTGGAGGACCTGGCTGCTCTGCTCTCTCTGGTCTTCTTTATGAGAATGGTAAAAATCTAAGATATTAATTTTTTTTTTAACTTCATTTTGTCCATTCACTTGTTTTGAGTTAAAAAAAAAAAAAAACAGGGCCTATAACTGTGAAGTATGAGGTTTACAATGGAACTCTTCCTTCTTTGGTCTCTACTACGTACTCATGGACTAAGGTAGCACAAAGTGTTTTTATTTATATGACGTACGGTCACAACGATTAATTTACAGCTTTGATCTTGTAAGAAATATTTTTTTTTTTGTCTCTCAGACTGCGAGTATAATATATTTAGATCAGCCTGTTGGAACTGGCTTTTCCTACTCAAGAACTCAACTTGCTGATAAACCAAGTGATTCAGGAGAAGTCAAGCGGATCCACGAGTTTCTTCGTAAGGTGAAAAGACTAACTTTACTTCTCTCTTGAAGCAACTATTCTTTAGGCATAGAAAATTTTGGAATCTTTATATTTGTATTTTTGTTTGTTGTGCAGTGGCTAAACAAGCATCAAGAGTTTTTCTCCAATCATTTCTATGTCGGTGGGGATTCTTATGCCGGTATGGTTGTTCCCGCACTTGTTCAAGAAATCTCAAAAGGTATGCTTCTTAGTTTCATTTCAATCTCCAAATTTTGATTTCACTCTCCAAGCCTCTTTTCCTTTGAGTCTCGTTTCTTAATGGACAATTCTCAAAAATACCACAAAATAAGTTTGTGTCCCAAAATTACAATTGCTAGTTTTATTTTCCAAAATTTGTTTAAATTTCAAAAAATACCACAAAACTACTGCTTAACTCCAAATCTTCAATAAATAAACCCTTAACCCAAATCCAAACATTTAAATAAATGATAAACTCTTAAAATCATTTTTAATCTTTTTGATATTTTTGGAAAAAAACATTTATTGGTACTTTTGAAAAAAAAAACATTTTTTTGTTATTTTAGTGCTATTTTGAGTTATTCATTTTTCTTAATCAAATATTTCTCTTATATATAACAATATAAACACGTACGATGATGCAGGAAATTATTTATGCTGCCAACCTCCCATAAACCTTCAGGTTCATCGATATTTGTTGCTTCTGTCTTACCTATATACTTCAGTTATATATTCTTCTTGACCACACTGACAAAAATAAAACAGGGCTATGTGCTCGGAAACCCGGTAACAGAATTTAAAACTGAATATAACTACCGGATTCCGTATGCTCATGGAATGGCACTGATCTCTGATGAACTCTACGAGGTATGAATGAAACATGTTTTTGTTTCTTGTCCCCACAATGAAGTATATAACTCCTTTTATTTATTTCTTGCAGTCGATGAAGATAATCTGCAAAGGAAAATATGGAAATGTTGATCCACGTAACAAGGAATGCTTGAAACTCGTTGAAGAATATCAGAAGGTACATATACACACTCACTGGAAAATTTTAGTTGATCTTCTGTCCACCTAGCAAAGGATCATCACTACTTAATCTGACTTTTTTGTGGTTATTTGTAGTGCACTGATCGAATAAACCCAGTATTTATCTCAACACCATTATGTGAAGAATCTGAAGATACATGTTATGTAAGTAATCCATGTTTCCCTCTCATGTTAACTGTTAAAAAATAGAACTATATTTTATGAGGTTGCATTTTGCAGTCATATCGGTACTTTCTAACTACCTACTGGGCCAATGATGAGAGCGTGCGCAAGGCTCTTCATATCAATAAGGTAAATTCAAAACGACAAAGCTCACTTTACAATTTATTTTTTGTTGTAACGAGGATCTATGATTTGCAGGAAAGTATAAAGGAATGGGTACGTTGTTATTGGGGAATACCTTACAATAAGGACATTGAAAGCAGCGTACCGTACCATATGAATAACAGCATCAATGGCTATCCTTCTCTCATCTTCAGGTCAGAGTTTGAAATTCTGCCTTTTGAAGAAGCTTCAACAAGATTTCAAGACTTTTTTTGTAAACTTTGTGAGGTTTTTTTTTGGGATGAACAGTGGTGATCACGACATGGAAGTGCCTTTCCTTGGAACTCAAGCTTGGATTAGGTCTCTTAACTATTCTCTTACTGATGACTGGAGACCTTGGATGATAGGAGATCAAATCGCTGGGTATTACCTATATTTTTGATGGGTTCTTTCCTTAATTATATTCTTATTGTATTATGATTTCATTAAAATATTGCTATGTTTGGCAGATACACGAGGACTTATGCGAATACGATGACTTTTGCTACTATCAAAGTAAGTCTTTTCTTTATTTCTAGTTCTACTTAGAACATTTTGATAGAAGTTTTCACTTATCTTTCTTTATTGAACTGTGGATTTGATTTTAGGGAGGAGGACACACTCCAGAGTATAAACCATATGAGAGTTATATTATGTTCCAAAGGTGGATCAATGGTCAACCTCTTTAACAAGAAATATTTAGTCTATTAAATCGTGTATATGCTATTTATCACACCTTCTCGAGAATCACCAAGACCAAGCTAAACAGATTTTCGAGAATGCAACTACTCATATCAACAATTGTGGATCTGGCTTTGACCGTTGACGATATATCAAATACGGATCAACCTCTGCCATTGTACATGTCACGTATGCACCCATTCGTTCCAAAATTTTGAGAACTTTTTTTTTTTTTTTTTTTTTTTGGTCAACCACTTACTTCCATTAATTAAACTTCCAAGTTACATGAGGAGGGAACGAAACATCCTCTTTGAAAATTACAACAAAGCATAAGAACAATTAAACTAGATAGAACTCCAAAGGAGTTTGACAGCAGAAAAGAGGCAAAGCTCGAATGCGTCGATAAACACTTCACGGCAAAGCCGGATTGTTGTAAGATAGTCACTTTGGATTGTGACTTTGAAGGCCAATCTTCACCTCTAAGCATCACCAAGATGAGCTCAGTTGTCTCTTCTGGCCCCGTATGAGCCGCTACACAAGAGAACAATACGGTTACTAAATTGACAGAATGTACCGGATTTGGATCCGGAAGATAGAACTCTTTCATCGAAAGAGAGCAAGGCGGGAAAGTTCTCTCCCTAAAGAGGGAGGAAGGTGAAAACGATCTCTCCGTGCCAACGGAGGAAGGTGAAATGTTGAACAACTCCCAAACAATAGGAGAAGAAAACATTCCGGCATTAGGACCTCGGAACAAGTCGCAAGGCAAAGAGACACAACTGTCAGATGGAGACTCAAAATGAAATGAGCTGGATTCAGGTTCGGTGGGAGAAAGCCAAAACGATATAGGCTTAATGGGCCAAGCCCATACACTATCACAGATGGCCCATGAATGGACGGTTGCGAGAACAGCCGGAGAGATGGAAACATCACCGATACACCACTCTTCGGTATGAAGCAGATCTGGATAAGGATAACAAAACCAACTCCACGAAGAGGAGCATCCCGAGATGGAGAGAAGAGCGTGGAATAACAAAGAGATACCAGGTAGCTCGCCGAAGCAGATGTTGAAGTCGGCGAGACTTCTCGCAGCGGTCGTGAAACGAGACGGATCTCTGCAATGAAACCCGGTGACAGTGGCTAACATCACGGAGAGGAGAGCCAGAGCAGAGGTTGGTGGTGGTGGAAGGGTGAAAATCTTAGAGACCGAGAAAGACAAGAGAACCAAAGGCCGGAGATCTGGTGGATCCGGTGGATCCGGTGGCTCCGGAGGGTGGGGAGGGGTCGCTTTGTGGTGAGAGAGAGACAGTGCTCGATCTGGCTCCGGCGGAGTGAAGTGGCGGATCAGGAGCTCAGACCTCAAGAACACCGTGGGAACCATCGCTTAAACCGTCAGAGAGGAGAAGGAGACCGTACACAAACTCACCAAAAGCGAGGAGATCCGGAGACAGAGGCCACCAACAAGCTTAAGGGAAGAGGCAAGAGGCGGAGATCCGGTGAGAGGCGGCCATTTCGATGGGCGACGGTCTTCAGGCGGCTGCCTCGTTTTCCGCGTCAGACAAGACTATCTTTTCAGAATATAATTTTAGAATATAATTCCATAGTAAATTAGTTACATTTTGAGAACTAATGTGAGATTTATATAAGACAATATATCCAAAATTTTGAGAACTAATGTGAGATTTATATAAGACTGGATATATTGTAAAATTTTAGAATATAATTCCATAGTAAATTAGTTACATTAATAGCAATAAGTCAAAGCATTCATTGTTTAACTTCAGAAATATGTTAATATAATACATTTCATTCACGTCAAAAAGTAAAAACTTGCTATTAATATATTACATTTCATTGACGGGAAATGAAGACTCTGTGGACGATGCTATCATGGGAACCCAAAGTGGACGGACTGTCAAGCCGTCACAAAAGTTGCAAGAGATGGAATGGTTTACGGCCAAAGGAAAACGCGGTCGTAAAGGCCGGGCTGGTAAATATGGCTAATTCCTTTCTCTTGCTCTAGTTATAGTTTCTGTTTTTTGGAACTTGTCTCCATTTCTCATATGTTTCAAGTAAATGTATGCTTAATCTTATCCTTGTAACTCTCTAAAAACTGTATGACCTTGAGTCATAGCTGTAACCTTTTCATTATTTAAAATGCAAACCTTTTGTCAAAAAAAAAAAAAAAAAAGAGTAAAACCTTAACATAGTAATATAGATTATAGTCCTTATGGCTTGTGAGTGTTATCATTACAATTTAGCAGCAAGCAGATTATGAGTTACATTATTTTAAATTCAAGTCCCAAATTGCGTTTATGGGTTGTATTGTATTAAAACCAAGGCCCAAGATCACTAGATCGTGTGTATTCATTCGTTCATTTGAATAAACTCTGCATACAAGAGAGGCTTCAATGATAGACGAATTTGATCAACAGAGGTTTTGGTTATTGTTATTTGTGTGTTTTAATTTTTAAATAAAGAATCAAGTCATCAACTTAAAAAACTTAGAAAGTTCATATTATACGCCTAAATCAATGAAAGAAAGAAAAAAGCTCAAAACATTTGAATTTTGAACGGTGCATATGCAGATAACAAATCCATCATAATTCATATGTGTCGTACAAATTTTGTGTTGCCTATGTTTCTCAAGTCGATAATCTATAGACTTTAGAGTATAAAGAACATATTTCTTTATTAGATTTAGAAAACTTCTCAAAAACTAAACCTCTTCTCTTGAATTTTATGGAACAACTCTCCATGACTCTTTATATAGAAATAGACTACTCCTATTCCTATTAGAATTACAAAACCTTATCTAGATATCAAACCTATATCTAAATCTTATTTGAATCCATTATCTCTATCTCATTAGGATACACTTATCCATGAGATAGTTTCCTTGTCAAGTTAGGAATTATCCAACAGTTTCATCATTGTTGGAAAAGACCCAATCTCCATTTTCCGACAAAAAGTCCAAATTATTGGATCTCAGTATTTGTTTCGTGGAGTAAATGCTCACCTATAAAATTTAATAACGTTAATTTAGACCACCAATCAGCAAATCTTTTTTCTTGAATAAAATATCTTTGAATTCTTGAAGTTAACATGAATTCTTGAAGTTAACATGTAACAAAATCATAAATCGTTACATGAATAATTTTGTATCTTATCTTCATTTTCCCATCTTTTTAGAATTTAGCGGAGGCTTTTCTATTCTCTCTTTAAAAAAAAAAAATTAAACGTGACAATTTGGGATCATGAAGTCAAGAATTCAAAGATGGAGACAGTAAGGAGGAGACAATTGAATTACGGTACGCCTTTTGTTTTTTATCTACTATAATTTATTAAAAGTAGGCATTGTTTTATCATTAAACCAATGGCTAACGATTCCTATGTTCCTAAGTTGCTGCTTCTGCTTCTTCTATTTATCTTGTGTAACAATGCTGAGACTTCCTCTAACATCAAGTATCTTCCTGGTTTTGAAGGCCCTCTTCCTTTTGAGCTCGAAACAGGGTTTGTTTCTCTCTTCTTGTGATTGACTAATCCGTGGTTCTGCTTTTGAAGATAATCTAAAAGTATGTGTATGTATATGTATAACTTCTTTGTGAATGAAAGGTATATTGGTGTTGGTGAGGAAGAAGAAGTGCAATTGTTTTACTACTTCATTAAGTCTGAGAGGAATTCAGAAGAAGACCCTCTTCTTATCTGGTTAAGTGGAGGACCTGGCTGCTCTGCTCTCTCTGGTCTTCTTTACGAGAATGGTAAAAATCTAAGATATTCATTTTTTCTTTAAACTCATTTTGTCCACTCACTTGTTTTGAATTAAAAAAAAAAAAAAAAAAAAAACAACAGGGCCTATAACTGTGAAGTATGAGGTTTATAATGGAACTCTTCCTTCTTTGGTCTCTACTACATATTCATGGACTAAGGTAGCACAAAGTGTTTTTATTCATATGACGTACGGTTACAACGATTTACAGCTTTGATCTTGTAAGAAATATTTTTTTTTTTTTGTCTCTCAGACTGCGAGTATAATATATTTAGATCAGCCTGTTGGAACTGGCTTTTCCTACTCAAGAACTCAACTTGCTGATAAACCAAGTGATTCAGGAGAAGTCAAGCGGATCCACGAGTTTCTTCGTAAGGTGAAAAGACTAACTTTACTTCTCTCTTGAAGCAACTATTCTTTAGGCATAGAAAATTTTGGAATCTTTATATTTTTGTTTATTGTGCAGTGGCTAAACAAGCATCAAGAGTTTTTCTCCAATCCTTTCTATGTCGGTGGGGATTCTTATGCCGGTATGGTTGTTCCCGCACTTGTTCAAGAAATCTCAAAAGGTATGCTTCTTATTCTCATTTCAGTCTCCAAATTTTCATTTCACTCTCCAAGCCTTTTTTCCTTTGAGTCTTGTTTCTTAATGGACAATTATCAAAAATACCACAAAATAAGTTTGTGTTCCAAAATTACAATTGCTAGTTTTATTTTCCAAAAGTTGTTTAAATTTCCAAAAATACCACAAAACTATCACTAAACTCCAAAATCTCCAATAAATAAGCCCTTAACCCAAATCCAAACATTTCAAAAACTCTTAAAAATTATTTTTAATGTTTTTGATATTTTTGGAAAAACAATTATTGGTACTTTTAGAAAAATAAAATATTTTTGTTATTTTAGTGGTATTTTAACATTCATTTTTCTTTTTTTATAAAGAAGTTATTCATTTTTCTTAATCAAATATTTCTCTTATATAGTTATATAACAGTATAACTCGTACGATGATGCAGGAAATTATTTATGCTGCCAACCTCCAATAAACCTTCAGGTTCATCGATATTTGTTGCTTCTGTCTTACCTATATACCTTGTTGAGCACTAAAAATTGATAGTTTACATATTCTTCTTTACCACACTGACAAAAATAAAACAGGGCTATGTGCTCGGAAACCCGGCAACAGAATTTTCTGATTATAACTACCGGATTCCTTATGCTCATGGAATGGCACTGATCTCTGATGAACTCTACGAGGTATGAATGAAACATGTTTTTGTTTCTTGTCCCCACAATGAAAGTATATAACAAGCGATTGAAAACGTTTCTTTTTTTCTTTTGGCAGTCCATGAAGGAAATCTGCAAAGGAAAATATAGAAATGTTGATCCACGTAACAAGGAATGCTTGAAACTCGTTGAAGAATATCAGAAGGTACATATACACACTCACTGGAAAATTTTAGTTTCTTTTCTGTACGTGCACCTAGCAAAGGATCATTACTACTTAATCTGACTTTTTGTGGTTATTAATTTGTAGTGCACTGATAGAATAAACCAAGTATTTATCTTAACACCATTATGTGAAGAATCTGAAGATACATGTTATGTAAGTAATCCATGTTTCCCTCTCATGTTAACTGTTAAAAAATAGAACTATATTTTATGAGGTTGCATTTTGCAGTCATATCGGTACTTTCTAACTACCTACTGGGCCAATGATGAGAGCGTGCGCAAGGCTCTTCATATCAATAAGGTAAATTAAAAACGACAAAGCTCACTTTACAATTTATTTTTTGTTGTAACGAGGATCTATGATTTGCAGGAAAGTATAAAGGAATGGGTACGTTGTTATTGGGGAATACCTTACAATAAGGACATTGAAAGCAGCGTACCGTACCATATGAATAACAGCATCAATGGCTATCCTTCTCTCATCTTCAGGTCAGAGTTTAAACTCTTCCTTTTGAAGAAGTTCTACAAGATTTCAAGACTTTTTTTGTTAAGTTTTTTTATTTTATGAACAGTGGTGATCACGACATGGAAGTGCCTTTCCTTGGAACTCAAGCTTGGATTAGGTCTCTCAACTATTCTCTTACTGATGATTGGAGACCTTGGATGATAGGAGATCAAATCGCAGGGTATTACCTATATTTTTGATGGGTTTCTCTTCTTAATTTCATTTTATTGTCTCATGAGTTTATTAGAATCGCTCTGTTTTGGCAGGTACACTAGGACTTATGCCAATAAGATGACTTTTGCAACTATCAAAGTAAGTCTTTTCTTTGTTTCTAATTATACCCAAAACATTTTGATAGAAGTGTTCACGTATCTTTCTATTGAATTGTGGATTTGATTATAGGGAGGAGGACACACTCCAGAGTATAAACCATATGAGAGTTATATAATGTTCCAAAGGTGGATCAATGGTCAACCTCTTTAACAAGTCCCAAATTGCGTTAATGGGTTTTATTGTATTAAAACTTGTGTATACAAGTTGACTAAACTCTGTATACGAGAGAGGCTTCAATGAAAGACGAATTTGATCGACAAGCAACGGATATCTTTTGTTTAGTAATTTATATTCGTGATCACATATTTAAAGTCTGATAAAATATGAAGTAAGAACAAATTGACAAAAATAAGCAAAAAATAATCAAAATATATATAAGCAAATTGACAAAGTATAAGCAAAAGAGAAGGAAAAATAATAATCTAAAAATGCATTAGATAATTATAAATTATGATTTCAACAAATCTGAAAGTGAAATCATTACTATCGAAATTATTTACGTAAACATATTCATTGATACACAAAAAAAGCAAGATCAAAACCACCTATAACATAAGAATTTGTAAGAAAAGTATGCTAAAAGAAAAACGTTTTAGGCTTATATGATAGTCTTGTAATTTTCCGTGCCATCTTTGGCAACAACAAGGTTGGCTTTGCTCTTCAGAACCTAAGATTATGTTATACGGTATAAAACAAAATGGAAATTCAATGAGCATCTATTATTATGTGATAAGGAACAAAGATTATTCAAATAGCCATTTGTTTATGAAAAAGACTTAAGTTTGCCTCTCGGTTTACGTTCTATTTCTTTTACATGATGCACTTAAGTCATCTATGATAGTTCTATCCTTAGAATGTGAAGGGGACGAGGCAAAGTAAGTTTTCCCACCGATATCCTCACAATCAAGCTTGTAATGTAACCATTGGGAGGAACATCTACCTTAGGATTTGAGCAGTTGTAATAAAAAAATTGACATCATAGTGTCTCTAGAGAATGGAAGGACATCTTGGTTGATCAATACGCTATCAGGGTATTGGGGACAAAGATTGTTATATCAGATTATTGATATAATCCATCCTAACAGGTCTTATGGTTATGTTATGATCATCAAAGTTTATGTTAAGGATTTGGAACTTAACAGAGGATATACTAAACTCTGCATAATCTCCATTTAGACTTCAATTATTCAGTTAATCATTTTATTATTAAAATTTATAATTATTGTAAAAATATAAAATATTAACTAATTGACAAAAATAAACAAAAAAATAATCAAAATATAAGCAAAAGATAAGGAAAAAAGAATCCAAAAAGAATCAGATAAATTATAAATTTTGATTTCAACAAACCTGAAAAATGAAAGCATTAATATTGATATTATTTACGTAAACAAATTCATTGATACACAAAACGATAAGATCAAATAGATGAAACTATAACTATAGAAGTTTGTAAGACTAGTTAAGTGGAGTGATGTATTTAATTTCATAACATGACTATGTAAAAGTATGAGTAAAAGTTGAGTGATGTTATCTAAAGTTTACTGCTCTTAATGTTATGTGGTTGGGTCTATTTGTTTGATGAAGATAAAATAGATAAAAACACACACTTTCCTTTAACTATCAAATAAACAACAATTCCAACGCTTATTTTTAACTGAGTTTCCCAAAAAAGCCCAAAAATATTGAAAATCGAGAACGAAACCGCAGAATCAGCTTTTCCCTCCATAACCAAACCGGAAAATTAAAAATCTAAACCGATTTTCCTCCATAGTGGAAAGTGGAAACAAACAACAAAACCCGAAACATGTACACACAGCAAGCAAAGTTCACTGATTCAGAGAAAACTAAAACAAACTCTGTTCCAAAGTTTCCAATAAATACCTATTTACACACTTTTCATCATCAAATTTCATTTTCAAAGAGAGATCTTTCACCGTCCGTATAAACGATCATCGTCTTCAAACTCGGTTACTCCGAGCATGGCAAGATCAAGATGACATTTCATCTCTGATTTGGTCTGTTGCAACTGTGTATAAGTATCGATTATACCAGAAAGATTTGTATTTTTCCTGCTTGAGTATGTTCTTGGCTCTAATCCTTCTTCTCCACCTTTCAAGATTGAAACAATCTCTTCCATTCCCGGTCTCCGAGACTCCTCGTTGGTCACACACGCCGCTGCAGCACGGATCATCATCTCCATGTGAACAGAGTTTTTTCTTGTACATCTTAACCTCGGATCAAGAAGCTCCTCTATAGCTTCTATCCCTCTATCCAACAACGGTTTCGCCTACAGAAAAATACAAAGAATCTAACTTTAGTCTTTTAACCAAAAAAACCCTAATTTGTATCATCAAAGTCAATACTTGTTTGACATACCCAAACAACCAAATTTTCTTCACCAGATGATCTTCTTGGCTCGATTGGTTTCCTACCGGTAATTAGCTCAAGCAACACAACCCCGAAAGCGTAAACATCGGTCTTGTCAGATATCTTACCATGCTGGAAATACTCAGGAGCTAGATACCTGCAAGAAAGTTACCAAAAACGGGGTTAAATCAATATGGAAGGAGCAAGAACAAGACTCAATGGAAGCTTCCATCGGTACCCGAATGTGCCTTTCACAGTCTTGCAGAGGAAAGGAACAGAAGGTGCAGCGGTCCAAGTAGCTAATCCGAAGTCACACAACTGCAAAAACTAGCACAAATCAGTTCTTGATTCCCCGATCAAATCATCGAAAAGATCATTCATTTCTTGAAAAATGATTTGTAGTTTTACCTTTGGTATTTTCTTTGAAGAAAGAAGAATGTTAGAAGGTTTGATATCTCTATGAACAACACATTGCTCTGTTCCATTATGCAAATAAGCAATAGCATCTGCAATACCTAACGCAACCTTGTACCTTGCTGTCCAAGGCAAACCAAAAGCCGATTTCACTCCTTTCTTCTTCTTCTTCTTCTTATCTATTGAAAAAAACCCGAAAATTCGAAATCCAGTTAGCTTGAAGAACAGATTTTTGATCTAGGGAAAACAATGGAGATGATAAGAAGATGATTATTTACCGTGTAAATAGTGTTCAAGACTGCCACCAGAGACATACTTGTAAACCAAGAATAGACCTTCTTCAGGATCAATACAGAATCCAAGAAGAGGCACAATGTTTGAGCTATGAAGAGAGCTTGCTATCATCAACTCTCTGCAAAAAGATTTCGGAGATTCTTTGTCTTCTTTATCAAGTCTCTTGATTGCTAAAGCTGTTTTCCAAATTCCGATTTTACCCCTGAACACATAGCTACAAGCTCCTCTCCCCAATACTCTCCCTAAAAAAACCAATTGAATCAAAAAAGTCAAAACCTTTACCAATTTTTTCAACCTAATCCCTAAGAACTAAGCTCAAGAACTAATTAAAGGTTTTACCTTTGGAGAAATTACGAGTGGCGGCGACGATTTCGTCGTAGCTGAATCGAACCAATGTATTAGCCACCGGAGAAATGCTCTTTTCCAGCGACCGAGCTCTCGTCCACCGCAAATCATCCCTCGATTTGCCGGTTTCTTTAACTCCATTCTCAAGATTCACCATCAGAACCGTCGCGGAGCCACCGGAAACAGAGAGATTCCGGCAAGAAGACGAAGCGGAAAGCGAAGGCTCTTCTCCTTTCATCTTCTCAAGCTCAATGTGTGAACAGAGACTGAATCTAAACGAGGAATGAACAGAGTGAGGATCAGGATTCATATTTTCCGGAGCTGTTTCCGCCAAAAGCCACGCCTTGTTGTTCTCTCCGCCGCCGCCGCTGGTGCTGCTTCCGCCGCCTCCTCCTCCGCTGTCACCATTGTTGCCGGAGCTCTCGATTGAGCTCGATGGAGGAAGGAAACAAGAACCCAAATCAAAGATCATTTTTCTCAAAAGGGTTTTGATTCCTCTGTCATTGTAATCTCCGTCGAGATCTGAAGCTAAAGGAGACGATGAAGAAGTGAGAATTGGGAGATTTGTATCTGAAGTTCGTGGATGAACAGAGGCTCCTTCATAAAAACCCATTCTTTTGGATTAAACAGATCTCAAGAAAAAGAAAAAAGCACAATTACCTAGAAAAAAGCAAACAGAAAATAGATTCTCTTTAGTGAAAAGTTTGATTCTTTGAAAAGCTCTTTGCTTGATGGAAGAGAAAGAGAATAAACTTAATTTTTGTTTTTCTCTCCTCTTACAGAGATATTAGCAATTTTTAGAAGGTTTATAAAATTGAAGATGGAAGAAGATGATTAAATTATATATGAATAGTGGTGGAAGGTGGAAACATTTTAATTTTTTCTATACCGTTAAGTTGTTGTTGTGATCTTGAGCAAGAAAAAACAGGAGAGGGGGAAATAATTAGGTATTGATTATTAATTAGTGGGATTTTTAAAATTATTGAGTTTAAAATAATTGAGAGCGTTACAACAAAAACAAATCAATCAATGGGGGTATTAACGTAAGAAAATAAAATGTAATAATTTACAGATTAGGTCATATGGGTAAAGCTGTTTTCTAATACTCAAAGGGGGACAAATGCTGAGCCCACGAGGTTATGGTTTTATAATAATGGAGGAGAAGAGAGAGTATTTACAATATTCATGTTAAAGACAACAAGTGTTACTATCGATATAAATAAATAAAATAATCAAGTGTTACTACTTTTAGTTTTATATTCTCTCTGTTTCGATTCGTACATGTGGAAAATACGACACTGGTAAGAAGTTTTACGTGGGTTCCACATAGTATTTCATGGTTTGTTTTTTTTGTCTAACTATCTTTTTCAACAAATATCAACCTATTTTCATTTGACCAAAAAAAAAAAAAATGAACCTATTTTCAAAGATAGAATTTCTACATGGTGGGAAAAATTTATACGGTAGACATTTTTGTATCATAATAAATGATGTTTTAATAAAGAAAATATATTACAAATTTTAATGGAATTTTTTTTTTTTGTATGTAGCGATTCCAGAGAAATTATCTCCTTCACCACAACCACATATAATAATTCTTTCTTTCGTTCACATTATAGCTTCAATGCTTGCCCCACCACTAGTCTTTTCAGATCCGTCAATGGAGCAAGTTTTTGATACTTTGGTAGCGGTCACACCTCTCCTCAGTTTATTTGAACAATTAGATTCAAGTCTTCTATAAAAATTATTAAAAGAATTAATATCCTCCAAATCACTATGAAGTTAGAATTCCAAAAGTGCAAGTTCTTTTATCTGTAATTTTCAAGACTTTTGATAGATGGAAAGACTATAACGTTGCTCTACATAATCTAGAAGAAGAAGAATGCGAGATTATTCACAATGGTATCGCGTCATTTATCCTCTTTTATTAACAAGATCTCTAGCATCATTAGAGCTCGGTTGGACTCATTAATGTACACATTCATAAGAAGGAAACTATGACATAATCAATCCTCATCACCACATGGTTTGAGATTTTCTAGTGTATATTTTTGTTTGGAAGCAGTTACGGTTTTGATTATAAAACCTATTCATATTTAGTGATCAGATAAGGAAGATAAAAATTCAGATTTCGGGCCTGATTGGTTATGGCTGTAGAAATTTTAAGCTGTACATTTTAGGCTGTAGATTTTATTGCTGTAGGATATTTGATAGTAGATATTATGTCATTAAAAATATATATGTAGCATTAAAACAAAAACAAATAAGATATAGAAAAAAAGAAGTAAAAAAAGAAGATGAAGAAAAGAATAAGGAAATAAGAGAGAGAGAATTCTCAGAGCCCTTAATTTGGTGCTCTGGAAAAATTGCTTTCTAGAGCCAAAATGTTTCCTTTTCTAAAATTGTTGCTCTGAGTTTCTAAAATGAAAGCAAAGCATGATTGGTGACATATTAGTGCTCTAGAAATAATTAGTGCTCTGTGGAGCACTCACAACACTTACCAATCACCCCCTTCGTATGATTATATTTACAAATAGCTCAACAACAAAAGGTTACAAGACAAGAACGTTGGAACACCTTCAACTTAATTTTGATAATAAATGAAAAAGGAACGTATGAAATAATTTTAAATTAAGTACAAGGCATGAATTAATATATACTGTTCCACTTTCAAGTTTTTGATAATAAATGAACGAAGAACTTATGAGAAAACTTTAGATTAAAAGTCTAAGGTATGGATGAATTTAAATGTATGACCTAATAATTAATTTGTAGAATTCAGTTATTTATTTCTTGTGGTGATGGAACGTGGTCAAAGATTCTTAATTCTTCATAGTTTAGTAAACCACAAGTGTCTACGTCAAACTAGCAATGAAATATAATGTTGGTGTAAATGGTTTTCGTA
Source organism: Erythrophleum ivorense (assembly GCA_026724425.1). Classification (NCBI taxonomy): domain Eukaryota; kingdom Viridiplantae; phylum Streptophyta; class Magnoliopsida; order Fabales; family Fabaceae; genus Erythrophleum; species Erythrophleum ivorense. The sequence continues at coordinate 1,499,186 of JAIUCV010000117.1, read as the reverse complement.
GACAATGACGATTTTCTTTTTTTTTTTTTTTTTTAGACAAAGACGATTAACATTACATTTTGATAAAATTTGGTGACCATCCTAACTAACTATAAACTCCAACATGACAACGATGGCAGGCAGGTTTACATTTCACCTTTGTCATTAAGATGATGTTCGTTTGGCAGCGATCAAAATGCCGTTTTATTTATTGTTGTTATGTCAGCGATCAAACATGATGACGTACGATCAATGTCCGTCGACATAATTTTTTTTACTCGCAATTTTTTTTTACTAGATGTTCAATAACGATTTCTGATCGTTGCTGCTAGTCGATTTCGCTATCGTCAACGACTGTACGAACATAGCTAATTAGCCTAAATTTGTCTGTGTTAATAAATTCCAATATTAGACTCCAAAACTATATTAAAAGAGATTATATATTAATACACAATGTATAATAGCTAGGCCACCTAAATAGTATTCATATATGCACTGTCACTACAAGGAAGCGGTATTTGGCGACGGTTTTATTGAGTTTAACGACGGTAATAAACTGACGTGAGAAAGTTGACAGCGGTTTTAAAACCGTCGTTAAATCGTGTGACGTTAAGATTTTTAACGTCGGTTTAAAAAACGATGCAAGTTGGCGTTGGTTTAGAAGCAAAATTCACGTCGGTTTACTTTGTCAATTTGGCGTCGGTTTTCAAGTGATCCCAAACCAAATTTCACGTCGGTTTAGTTTAATTTAGCGTCGGTTTTGAAAGTGATCCCAAACCAAAATTCTCATCGGTTTACACAACCAAACCGATACATATCTGATATTAACCGAAAAATCAATTCAATAATCCATATAAAAATTCAATTGACCATACAAAAATTTCCAATACAAATATCACTCAAATCATTATATGAAAAATACAAATGTCACTATTTTATATACTGTTTTTCACAATTCCTCTTTGTATAATCCTTTTCAAAGATTTCAAACTGCTGTTTCACCTGACCTGAAATCAGATGCCAATTTCCAAATATATAATCAATTTACAAACTTAACACTTTTGATGATATCACGAGGAAAGAAAAATCATACCTTAGCTCTTGGTGTGGTATGAACGACGGAAGATAAATCTTGGTGTTTCCTCTGTTTTTAGAAGCAAACAGATTTTCATTATGAATAAGCCTCTCAAGTATTGTGAATAACCAACTTAAAAGAAATTCAAAGCGTTGTAAATTACCTTATTTGTTGCTTGTTTAAGAATGTTACAGATTAATTATGTTTTCATTCACCTGTAGAAAAGTAAACTCCGATATGAAACTCATATTGAGTTTAAACACTAACAACAGCCTAAAGCATCAAGCCAAGACTAATTATTTTAAATGACTAATCAAGCCAACACTAACAATTTACGCATCAAGCAGCGAGTTCAAGACTAACTAACCATCAAGACTAACAACAGCCTAAAACTCAAGACTATCAACAGCCTAAAACTATCCACAACCATTAGAATCTAGAATTGGTTGCATGACCTGGAATTGGTTGCATGTCAAAGCTTTATGAAGAGCACTAGCAATAATATCAACTTTATCTGCGAGATTCTTTATTGTTGACTTAATCTCAACTATCTCCACATTATATGACGTTGTAGAGTCCAAACATAACCAAAAACTTAAGCAAAAACTAATGAATCAAAGTTTACTATACTATACGATGCATTTGATAACAAAGCAACCTCATAATTATATATCATTCACAGAACAAAGCAGACTATAAACATAACCAAAAGCTTAAGCAAAAGTTAATGAATCAAAGTTTCTAGCTAATGAACAAAGAATATGCGTTTTTCAGATTGAGGATGAAGACGAAGAAATCGCAAAAGACGATTTCGCAGAGAAATTGAATTAGGCGTAAAGTGGAAAAAAAAGAAATACTAGATAAAAATATCACTTTAAAAATGGGCTTTAAATCTCTTTTACAATGTTAAACCCAAACCCAAAAGTCATCTCTTTTGTTTTAGCATCATATCTTTTACGACGGTTAATTAAATGATGCTAATCTCCTTCTTTTATAAGATTCTGACGTCTGTTTTAAAAGTGTCATTAATAAAGTGACGTTATTTATCTTGTTTCTTGTAGTGGGTAAAGTGCTACGATAGTATAATATGAATGTCAAATTAAGAAAACCGATTTTTCTTTTGGTTAAAAACTACCATATTTTTATGTCTTACATATAAAACTAAAGTCAAATATTTCAAAATTATAATGGTAAATATTTGTATTTCGAAAACTTGATAAAATATATATATATATATATGTTTTTGTTTGTCTTAATTTTTTAATGTTAAGATTTATACTTTTTAATATTGTTGTATGACGGGATTACATAATTATGAATAACTAGATAAGGCCATGTATACGAGGAATTTATCTTAAGATTTTTGAAATAATTTATGAAAAAATATCATACAAAATATGATTACTCTCAAATGTAACTAAAATAATATTAAAAACTAGATAAGAAATCTTTAAATAACATAATATACTTCAGTTATGATGTATAATAAAGAGTAATAGTCATGTAATAATTATATAATAAGTATTTTCATCAAGTAATAGAAGCTCAACTCCCATAAGGATATAATTTTCTTTCGAATAATACATATTATAGTACGAAGATAATTTCGATTTCGATCCAATTGATTTAAAATCAAATAATTTCCATTGTTTTTTGAACTTTGGAAGATATGATTTTTTTTTTATTATAAAATAGATAAAAACACACAATTAGAGATAAAAAAAAATGAAAGCACACAATTAAATTTTAAAGGTTATAGCTTATTATATAGGGTTTAGTGAGACATAGAAAATACTTATTTTTTCTTTTTTCCTTTAAAATATGAAATCTTTTAATCTTAGAATAATAAAACCTGCAAAAATATTTTGTCATTTTTTCGCTAGAATATGGAACCTTTTTATCTCAAAATATGAGGCATGCAATTATTTATTTCTTTTTCCATTAGAATATGGAAAATATAATTTTTTTGCTTAGCTTGGTATGACATAGAAGATACTTTTTTTTAGTTTTTTCCGTTACTTTTTACTTTTGCATATACGCGGGTTTATTTTAAGATTTTTGAAATAAATTACGGAAAAATATTAAACAAAATTTGATCACTTTTAAAAGTAAATAGAATAATATTAAAACCCGATAACAAATCTCAAAGTAAATTAAGATTGGTAATCTTTTTACAATTTTATTATAATTGATATTTTTTTTTTTAAATTCATGAAATGAGAAAATGAATTAATTTTTTTTCTTTTTATTTTTATCTAAAATAGAAAGATTTACATGTGTCTAAATCTGATCGACTGGTTATTTCATGAAACTTTTATTATTTCATTCAAGAGATTTTAATTGATTAGATCTTTTTAAAATTTTGTTTTACCTAACAAAAAACTGAAAATTAAACTATTTAAAATTAGAATATCAGTCCATTATTGTTTTTAAAAATATTTGTTAGCTGCGTGATAAACATTTTGTTAGTTTTCTATTTATATTGTTTCTTTCTCAATTTTTTTTTTTTGCCTCAGACCGTTATAAATTTTTCTTTTTAGTGTTAGTTAGTTGTTTTACAATTATTTTGTTAGTTTTTTATTTCTATTATTACATTTTTCTAATTTTCTTATGTTAACACATGCCTTCACCTGATCAAATATTAGACATATGTAGCAACAATAATTTTGATTTTGATCTAACTGATCTTGAGTTAAATATCTTCATTGATATCTTGAATTTTCAAAGACATGATTTTTTTATTTCTTAATGAGAGAAGTTATATATTGGTTTTTTTTTCCTTTTCGTAATGGAATTTTATTTTATTTTTCTTAATGGATATAACAATTTTTTTCTAATTAGTTGTTTCCTATATTTCTGATTTTTGATTTTTTTTTTCTTTTTGTAATGGAAATATGTTTTTTCTTTACTTTTTCTAACGGAAATATATATTTTTTAAATTATTTGTTTCTTGTTTTCTAATTTTTTCGTTGGTCTTATATAGATTAATTTTTTTTCTTATTCCATGACACATGTCACCATCTTAATACTTTCAGAATTAGAAAAACACATGTCGCGATCCTATGAGTTATAAAAATCTTACGTATCGCAATTACGTCGCTCACATCCAACTTTATATAATAAGATATAAGGCCAGCAAAAATATTTTTTTTCCATTAGAATATGTAATATGCACGATAACATGGGATCTCGATCGAATTGACTTAGAATGATGCACTTATCAAGCAGCGTACGACCGAAAGATAGAAATTAACTACATATAAAATGTTTACGCGACCTAAAGAGTCACCGAGAACAAAAAATGTTTTTTATTTTTCAACAAAGAGAGAACAAAAAAGGTGGTGGAAGTTAAAATCAAGATCATCAGTATTAACAAAATAGCCTAATCCTTTTGGATCCAACGGGGCTTCGTTAGACAACATGAAAATGTTCAACTCTAATGAAAACTATAACCTAGCTATAACCTCTTCCTTATCCTTTATTATTATTATTATTATTAATGGTGGCCTAACTAGCCACCCCATGAGTTATGTTGGTAAACTAACGAGAGGATGTGGTTTTGTGTAGATATGCAAGATGCGATGTGATATTGAGAATTTGACAGTCCAAAATTAGGTGGACAAATACGGTGTCGTTTTGGTCAACTTTATTACTTTTCAGATCATGATGATGACAGCATGATAATGATGATCAACTTGGTTTAATTTTCCTTTTTATGAATACACATCCCTTGCACACGTGTGAATATACTGAGTCCGTACCATTTTGTAAGTATATTTGGAAAAAGAAATACGTTTCTCCGATAGTCAAGAAAAAACACTATGATGTATCAGAGTTAGTTTTTTGCTAAAGTGTATTAATGTTAGTTTAGTGTTACTTGCGGTTACCTATCTACTATAGTACATACGGTGGTCTGTAATGGCTTTTCAAAAGACAAAAAACGATTAAAAAATATGAACCCTTAAAAAACGATTAAATACAAATAAATAAATATATATATAAATATATATATATATATATATATATATATATATATATATATATATATATATATATATATATATATATATATATGTCATAATGATTCACTCCCTGTATAAGTTTCACTATAATCAAGTTTATTAAAACCAAAAGAAAAAGTTTATGAGTTTTCCAAACAAAAAAAATTAGTTTCGCTCTCTTGGTTTACAAACGTGAAAAACAACGACAAATAATTAAATGACTAACACAAATCCTAACACGAACAAATACTCCGATTAGTTAACACTTAAAAATATCTTAAAATATATACAGTAAATAACTTTCACGACAATAAGTTAACAAAAATTTGTTTTGTTGATGATTATTACTACTTTTCTTTAACATATAGACCAACCTTTCTAGATTGTTAGATTATCTTCCAAAATACACCGACCTAATCTTACACTTTAAGGTAGAGATAACATAAATACACCTATAGCTGTATATATGTGAATGAAAAATATATATTTTAAAATGTGGAATTATTAGATCGTAGATTGTAATAATTCAAGCAGGCATGCATGAACGTGAGACAGAGAGGGAGAAACATATCAAAGTCCATTTATATACATGTCTTCTGTTTGGTGCTAAAATTACATCTCCATTATTTTTATATGCGTTGAGATGTCGTTATCTCTTTCCCGATTTTTTAATAATAAAACACATAATTTGGTCTTTGTTAATCATCTATGCCATACAATTTTAAAACAATTCTTCGAATGTTCTAATCTATTGTCGTGTGGTTTAATCTCTTTCTTTGATACTCACAATTTTCTTACCTTTCAGGTTTGCAAACTGGCAAATTTTAACAAGTGTATAGAAATCTTGACGTGTGTTCTGAAAGTTTTTTAACATTGTTCACATTCTTCATTGTTAATGGCTCATTTTGATTTATTTCCATATCTAAACCCTAAATCATGAAATCTAAAACATAATCTTAAAATCATTAGCCCAAATAATCAAATCAATACCCTAACCCCCAAATTTAAATTAACAAAATCATTAGATATAAGCTTTAAACAAGGAGAATTCCAAAAGAGGCAGCGAAACAGTTTTCATGAGAGATAAAGAATACATGAGATTGACCTCTATTAGCGTGATCCGTTATTTTTACCTCTGTGATGGTTTAAATTTTTATGGACCTATATTAATAGAACAGCGTGATCTATGTGTTTATATACTTGTGGACCATAAGAGAAGCCTGCCAGGTTGTGACCAATTTCTAGCCATATTGTGTTCATTTTCTGCCCTTTTCTCTAATTTTGCTTTAATGAAGGCGCGTTTTAGATCCATGAGTGTATTTAGCGTCAGATGCCCCACTAAATTGTGAGCTTAAGGGTTCAAAATTAAATGAGCCCCACTCCACTAGTTGTGGTTTGTTTAGTTCTATTGTGTTCATTCTTATTTTCTATAATTTTATAGTTTCCTTTTAATAGAATGTGATACTTTGGTGAGGTTCAAAAGAAAAGTCATTTTTGTTACCGGTCATTGGCAAATACTTGCACCGATTTTTTCTTCATATTTTTGGTGTCGTAGTAAAAAGATGATATAATAATTTTCATACCCTACTTTTTTGTCTTAAAAAAAAAATCATGTGGTGAAATTGTCCATGAACTTGGTAATGAACTCAAAAATATCCACAACGCCAGTTAATCATTATTATATTTCTCATTATACTTTTAAAAGTTACCTAATTTCCTAAAATACTATTTTCCTTACAAAATTGTGAAAGCAAGCTGTCTTCTGTCTTCTGATTCCAAATTATGTTTGCCTACTTTACTCGGATTGGCCGAAAGTAGGGGTGTCAAAATGGGTTGAAATTTATGGATTAACCTAACCCAACCAACTCATTAACCCTAATGGATCAATTTTTTTGGTTCTAATGGATTAATGGATCAAATGGATTATGGATCAAATGGGTTGTGGATTAAATAGGTCAAATTGAAATGGATTGATGGATGAAATGGTTAACTATCACCTTCTCATCATATATTTCACTTTTTGTCTACAAAAAACATGATTTTGCAAATTACCCCGTCCCATTTCTTTTTTCAAAATTATACCCAACAAAATATGAAATTTAGTTTTTTCCCCATATATATAATTTTCACAAAAAAATTTCGCAAAAAATGCGGGTTTCACAATTTTTCACCAAAACTTACGATTTCACTATTTTTCCGTCCAAAACGCGCTTTGACAAATTTTCCCGCCCAAAACGCGTTTCACAAATTTTCCGTCCGAAATCGCGTTTTCACAAATTTTCGTCCAAAATCAAGTTTTGATAAAATTTTCCTCCCAAAATGCGTTTTCACAATTTTTTCACCCAAAATCGTGTTTTGACAAATTTTCCGTCCAAAATGGCGTTTTGACGAATTTTCCCGCCTAAAACGCGTTTTGATATTTTCCCGCCAAAACGCGTTTTGACAAATTTTCCCGCCAAAATCGTGTTTTGACAAATTTTCCGTCCAAAATGGCGTTTTGACAAATTTTCCCGCCTAAAACGCGTTTTGATATTTTCCCGCCAAAACGCGTTTCACAAATTTTCTGTCCAAAATCGCGTATTCACAAATTTTCCGTCCAAAATCGCGTTTTGACAAATTTTCCCGCCTAAAACGTGTTTTGATAAAATTTCCCGGCCAAAATGCGTTTTCATAAATTTTTCGTCCAAAATCGTGTTTTGGTAAATTTTCCCGCCCAAAACGCGTTTTCATAAATTTTTCGTCCAAAATCGTGTTTTGGTAAATTTTCCCGCCCAAAACGCGTTTTCACAAATTTTCCAACCTAAAATGCATTTTGATAAAATTATTAGAAAATTATTTATGTTTATTGTTTATGGATCATAGGTTAACCATTTAACCAATTAAACCATATAATTAGATGGATCAACCTAATCCATTTACTAATTGGGTTGGATTAACCCATGACCCATTAACTCTCAACCCATTTGGATAATGAGTTGGATTACCCATTTTGGCACCCCTAGCCGAAAGTAATAAAAAAAGGGTACGTAACTGATGCTGAACTCAGTTAAAAATTGACATCTACGACTACAAAATGATTAAAAATATTAAATTTAACAAAATTATTGGAGAAGTATCTCGTCAAATCGGAATATTCTAGACCAGCAGCACTGTGCACGGAAGAGCATGTGGCAGATTTTACGTACAGCAAATCATTTTATTTAAAATCTCATTGCAGAATTTGTATTCGTTTTAAAGGGTTTCTATTTTTCTGACAAATAATATGTTTCTATCTTCCAAGTAACAATTATAGCTTTAGATTTCTAACAAAGAAAAAAAAAAGTAATAATTTCCAGTAGATTTAGTTACTTTTTTTTTTGTGTGCAACCAATAGGTCTAGTTACTATCTTATGCAAACATTACACAGTTCTATAGTTTCTAAAACAGGAAAACGATAGTTTCATCTATGAGGGTGTATATTAGACATGCGTGGTCTTTTTTGTTTTTTTAACCATGATAAATAACTCAACGCAGCACCAAGATGTCCATATCGTACGATACTTGAATACCTGAGCTTCAATTCTGTACATAAATATACAAAGCTTTAATATACATAGGTCAACTAGTCGATAAGGATTTTTTCAATACGTAACATAATTTATTGATATTATTCATTAGGGTAGTTATATTATTCGGTTAACAGAACTTCGAACAGACCAACAGCACATGCTGCATTAATTGTCTAATTGTTATATCAATCAAGATTCGGTGAAAGCAGGCTCCTCGACCAAATGGATTTGTAGAAATCAAAATTTCAGTATAATAAGTTAATAGTATCACACTATTTAATCACACATTCACACTAAACAATAGTATAAGATGTTTTTTTGCGACAGGTAACAACATTAATGTTCACATGGTAAAATGATTTGAACAGATCACAGCACCCACGTATTTTTCTGGGGTGTCAATACTATAATTCTTATAATCACTAATGCAGATTTATGTATCTAAAGCCCAATTTATGTATATCTTAGTCAACTCTGCTATAAAATAGTTACATCCATTGCAAATGAATAAATCCATTGATTATATTTTGAAAATCACGAATTCGTTTGCTAGCAAAAGAATAAGACTTATTAGTATGCTCTTGTCTTTGGTTCGATGAATATGTGATAAGGTCCAAAATTGTTTGTTTTTAGTGGAAATTGCATGTCCTGAAAATATGTTTGCCTATGATTCTTTTAAATATCATTTGATGGAAGCTGGAGAGAGTCCAAACTTACTAAAATAGTAAAATTAGAACAAAAAAACAAAAGATCAAAAATATTTAGAACAAGAAACAAAAAGCAAATGATGCCAAAAAAGCAAGAGTTAAGGTAAGTATTAAAACACCTTACTTTGCGAGTACCTTTAAAGCCAAGCTATATAAAAAATGCAATAACTAACTGGAAACATATACGCCAAATGAATTAGATTTAAAATCGTATCTAAAACAATAATTCTATAATAATAATAATAAAATTAATATATTAGCTAAAAGTAGACCTTGTTTTGTCTCTTTCAATTTAAAGACTTAGGACCTCCAATATCATTAAACCGGCCTATGTTATGGTGATTTGGTGACTGTGTTTTGATGATTGTCCATTGACAATGACTCATTGTGATGCTGAGAACCACGAAATTAGTAACCTTCAAAATCTGTTCACAAATCTAGAGAATTTAATTCATGATGACTACTACTTAACCAACATAAAACATAATTTCCCCACATTTTTAATTTTTCTAACCAAGATTAGACGTAGCGTTGTTGGTTCGATACTGGACCCTAACGTTCCCTCTCACCTTATACAAGTAATATGTATATTTATCATATTCGAACAAAATAAATTGACAAACACACAAAACGTTAAAAAAATAATAAAGAGGGACCAAAAAACCAATTGTGTTGTTGGGCTACCGGCGGCCCATATGATCTGTGTGCGAAAAAACAAATGGATGTAAGGAAATTAAAATAAAAACGCTAGAAGGAGGGTTCGAACCTCCGACCTTGTGGTTAACAGCCACACGCTCTAACCAGCTGAGCTATTCCAGCTTTTGTTCTCTACCTCAATCCTTTATATAAATATGATAAGTATACTGATTTATCACTGTGTTTACTTGCCATTGGTAAGAGGGAAATTATCAATACCCGAAAGCTGGAACACATACACAAGCTTCGAGTATGTAATGCGTTCAAAGGGATTGGCTTGTAAGGTGGTTCTCTTATTTGATATCGTAGTCAAAAATTTGAGCAAATTACAAGTTGGTATGTTTTACTTTGATTGACTTCGTTTGATCGAGATAGTTACGTATTTATACTCCCGTAGAGTTATAAAGTTAGAAGAGTAGTTAAATATTCCCTTAATCACCAAAATGAAAATCTGTAGTACCAATTCACTGAAATTATAAAAATGATTTGACATATAAACAAAAATTTGTGGATAAACATTTCTTTAAAAGGGTATTGATTATCAAAAATTGTATTGCAATCTTAGACAACCGTTTCTTTAATCTCAACTGGCTTTTGTATCATTTTGGCGGAAACAACTCCAAACTCGCGATATTGATGTTCCAGTGATTAAATGCTTCGGTTAAATGAGATGTAAAATACTGAGATCAACCAAAAACAAAACTTTATTGGGATAAGAAAAGAAAGAGTGTTCTGTAGCTAGCTTGTGTTGGGCTTCTTCACTAGAGATAAATTTATTTGTTGGCCCAACATAGAAGTGTAAATGTATATGAACAACAATTGAAAGAGTCTCCTACTGTCCTACTGACAAAACTAGGAAGACATATTTAAACAGTTCTGCTAGCGAGTGGCATGTAAATCATATATATTTAATTATCTATGTAATTTTCTACTATACAAGATTCATTATGTGGAATTGAACCCAAATGATAATGCAATGATGATCTATTCGAACCAGCTAGCTTGGAGACTTTCCACATGGTCCGGACCATTCCAAGGCGTCGCTACTTTCATGCCCTAGCTGTCTAGATACAAAGAACATTCTCCCTACTTAGCCAAAAATCAAGTAATCAGGACAAGCATTTGACAGATAGTATATGTATGTTGATTAATTTTCTCATTTGTTATTTAAAATTAGCCTTGTTCAAGCACTATATATGCTCACATTTTTTGTTCACTTTGTAAGCACGCTTTTATGAAACCAGAAATGAAAAATCATATTTTTTTCTTAAAGCTTTGTCTTTTGTATTCTCATAGTTGAATCATGAGTGTATCTCTTTATTCTAGAGACGCTAGCTTGTGTGGCGCTATTGGATACATTTCCATCCATTCGTTCCAAGCTTACAAATCTCTTACCCAGAACGTACAAATTCCTCCTGTGCTACCTATCCTACCTTGAGACGTGTATCAAAAAGAAAGAGAAACAATAAGCGATACTGAAATTTTTTTTTTTTTTTTTAAAGTAGGAAGTAACACTAAAAGGGGTTGCAGTACAAAAAAAGTTAACAAACTTTAAAGCGATACACGTACTCTTTACCATAACGATAAAAGATTACCAATCCACCCATAACAATAAAGTGAACAAATAATAAATATGATTAGCTCACGCTACAGACGTAGTCACCTAGTTTTATAGTGATAAGAAGTTGTTGAGACAATTTATTATAAACTCTTATGAGAATCTTAACAACTAGAAATAAACCTACAGTTTAATTGGACTTAGTGGCCTCTCGTTCATGAAGGAAAAGCATTGTTTCATTCGTAGTCAAATTGAAGGAATGGATCAAAGCTAAATTAAGTAAGCTTTAAAAATTAAATAAAACCCATTGATTTATCATATCAGTCGCACAACTCGAGAGCACTGGTAATGAAACAAAGTAATTTGACTAAATACTTAATTTAATCAATTGATATATCACATACTACATGACATTCATTCAACTCGAAATCAATCATATAATTAAACGTTAAAGTAATTTCAAGTTGAATGAATGTCATGCAACTTGGGTTATGAGTTTAAGAAACCATTTAATACAGAAAACGAAAATGCTGTAGTTGTTTTTGGTTTAAAATATTCTTGTTCCTTCATTTGCTACTATATAGTATCTCTTTGAAACCATAAACAATAAAAAGTTATATCGTTAAATGAGAACAAAACTAGATAATACCTATAACAAGTACTCCCTATAAAGGGGTCTAATATATAGAATAACAAAACTTCAATCTATAGAGTTATAGAGTTACTAAGTTATTAAATTGGCTGAATGGATACGTCGGTTGATTTACCTTGATCATAGAATTTGTTTATTCGATTTATGCTTATTTTATTCACTTAGTTTTATAATCAAGATGAGACTGTTTCCCCCTCCCTCCAATTAGGTTAGACTGTTACTAGAGACTCAAATTAATGGTAAATATAACCTAATTTTTTAGTAGATTTTGATCTAGATATATGATTTTCTTGTTTTAAAAAATGTCGAGCATATACTTTTTTTTTGGAAATTTGAGAAAATAATAGCAAACTTCAGAAGCATCTTCATTCTTCAGTGGGAGAAAAAGAGTATTCAAATGTATAATAAGAACGACGTGAAGATTAGCGGAAGATACGGCGATGCTTTTGCTTCTTTGTTCTTTCAATCTCTAATTTCTTTAATTTTCTATCTCTGTGTAATTTATTTATGTTTTGCAAAGTCTTCAAGTCCATTAATTTCACCACTGCCAGCTAACAATCCCGATGAGAGATCATAAATAATACTTATTGTAATTAATACAATTGGAACCACATTCATTAATTGCTTACAATACATACATCATCATTGATTAATATACTTGATTGTAGTGCATACGTATCTTTGTATCAGACATCCATGCTTATGATTTTTAAAATAATTTCAAGGTGTATCCCAACTTTTGACCCGACTGTTCTATAGTTCTATCTAATTAGCTAACGGGTGTAGATCGACCGTCAATTCAGTCGATATGTTTTTCTTCACCGTAAAAGATTTTTATAAGGTTTGTAAAGCACAAAACAATTACAATCAATAAGTCTTGCAAACACACAAAAATACATCAAAAACCATAATTTATTATGGCAAATCATCAAAAACTCAAGTTTTGGTGTAGGTTACAGTTGGTTGTTTGTCACATCCATTCACTCAAGTTTAATAAAGCAGTTAAGGTTGTTACTAGAATGTTAATATATCTCACGGTTCGTTTAAAAAATAGAGTGCTTATTTGCCAAAATGTAAGTAACTTCATCTTAGTCGAATTTTTATAAAGCGGGTTTGATATCGCTATATATTAGTTATAAAAAATTGTACTTGCATGTTGATTGTAATCAACATTCATAATGACTTCGAAGCTTCGACTGCTAAGATTAATAAACTCGATAAATATATATTCTTGATCTCATGCCAGCCTCTTCTTTTAATCAATTTAACTAAAATAGATATAAACATATATTAAATGTCATCATCTTCTTTAAAAATATGGGAAAGAATCGCCTATATAAACCTTTATGATAACATAACTACACAAACATTGTATCTCTTTGCTTACCAATCTACAAGCTTAAAACCATTCCTCGTGGTTTCGATTTCACAAATCTCCACAAACCTAACTTCCAAAGGAAAACTAAGAAAGAAAAAAAAACCCTAAATATCTCAGTACAACACCTTATACTTAGTGTCAATGGCACTCGTTAATGACCAACCCAATGAGCATCCTACTTACATCTCTAAACCAAATTCTTCTGAAGATCTATCCTCGCCGGATAATTACGGATTAGATCACACGGAGGCAGCTTATGCAGGCGGCGAAGGAGGAGGTTCGGCTTCAAGTAGCAGCACCATCAATTCTGACCAGCAACAGAATCAAGGGTTTGTTTTTTACCCTTCTGGTGAAACCATTGAAGATCATAATTCTTTGATGGATTTCAACACTTCGTCATTCCTAAGCTTCGATCATCACCGAAGCTTTATCCCTCCGGCATTGGTCTTGGATGGGAACATGAGCTACGGCTACACAGGTTGGAGTCATAATCAGTTCGATAGTCTTAGCCCAAGAGTCATCAAAACTCCGAACTGCTTTGAAACAACGAGTAGTTTGGGATTAAGTAAACAAGTGACAAACCAAGGAAATGGAGACTGGCTATATTCTGATTCAACCATTGTAAACACCGGCTCAAGGAACGAGTCCACGTCTCCTAAACCGTCTGGAAATAAACGTCCTTACAAGGTAACAATAAATAGCTCCAAGTTTATGATTTATCTTTCTCATATATGATTTGGATCACTTTAAGATGTTAAACTATTACCGTCTAATGATCGATAGGGAGAGAACACTCAACCTTCCAAGAAGCCGAGTACCGGTGCGAACGGGAAGGCCAAGCCTAAGGCAACAATTTCACCTAAAGATCCACAAAGCCTAGCAGCCAAGGTTTGCTTTCTTTTACTTCATCAACATTTTTAGCATGCTTTTTTTAGATTTTAAATCAGTTTTGGAGTATGTAGAAGTGTTTTTGTTAACTAATTACCAAAATAAAAATATGTTTGTTGTCTAGAACCGAAGAGAAAGGATAAGCGAACGCCTAAAAGTATTGCAAGAACTTGTACCCAATGGCACCAAGGTATATAATACATTACAAAATTTGATGTTTACGGTACTAATAAAGATGTCATGTAGTAACGATTTTGACATTTACATATGTGGTTGTTTTTATGTAGGTTGATTTGGTGACTATGCTTGAGAAAGCTATTGGCTATGTCAAATTTCTTCAACTACAAGTTAAGGTAGATTATTCTTAACAAACATTCTACTAACTATATCATAGGCTATGTCATATAAATATTTGGTTTTCAAATGCTATATATCCATTGACATAAAATAAAATTTATTTTTATAGGTACTTGCAGCGGATGAGTTTTGGCCGGCACAAGGAGGAAAAGCTCCGGACATTTCTCAAGTTAAAGAAGCCATTGATGCAATCCTCTCATCATCACAACGAGATAGGAACTCGAACTAAAGACAAAATTTGCAGAATAATTAATTATTAAATTAATCAGCATTAATTATGTTGCCCACATTTGAATTCGGTTTCAAAATAGTTGATAATCTAGGAACGTTAAGTTATGTGCAAATCGAGAAGGTTTGTGTTCCTTTTAATATGTAAGACACAACACATTGAAGTCACCGATGATCTTGTCAGAAGTCGGTCCACACGAGGATGGAATCTTTATAGTTGATAGGTATAGTTATGTATGTGTAGGTATCGATCTTTCTATTTTTGCATCTTTTTATTTTATTGTAATTCTCCACGAAGTGCGTAATGTGATTGTGCAAATTTTTGGATATTTCTGAGCTTGAGAGAATCTTTATGTTTTCAGTGTTTTATCTCTTCTCTTATCTATTGAATTTTAGCTTGTGGCTTTTTTTCTCGCCACCTGGCTGGCTATTAGTTGTTTTACGTAAAAGGTATCTTTTTTTTTTTGTAAAAAGTATCCTTTCCTTCTCATGATTTTAAATAGATTTGTTACATATACACAAAATGACAAAAGGAAGAGAGAATCAGAAATTTATTGTGAATATTAGTTTTATTTTTAAAGCATATAAAAAAATATATTAATTTTAATTTTATTAGCCATTTTAGAGATAGGATAATGATATTGATATGCATGTTAATGTTGTACTATTTAAAAATGAACCGAAACCGAAGAAGAGTCTTTATTAGGGTTAGGAGTTAGTATGAACCAATTGAACATCAGAGATAAAGATACGAAACACAAAATCTTTTAACCATATATTGAGAATAATCCATGAGATTAGAGATAGGGTTTGAAAGAATGTTAAAAAGGTAGTATCTTCGGTAAGACATTTAACAAAAAAAAAGTAGTATCTTCGGTGTATTGGACAATCGATCATAATCATTCAGCGTAAACGTCATTGTGAAACAAAATTTCAAAGTGATCTTCATGAACATATGCTTTCATATCATCTCCCATTTCATCGTTTTTCTAAGGAAAAAAATTGAAGATGCACTGATATCTTTTGAGAAATTGAATGAATACTAGAAAATATTTATGTAAAGTAATTTTATTAATTAAAAGATCGTTTCAGTTATTTTGTTTGTTATTGTCATGCATTGAACTCTTACTTTCCTTCTGTTTATTCTGCACAATTATTTCGTTTCATCACTCGGAACTATTCTCTTATATACCACAAATTGTATATTTTTATTTCAAATTTTATTCGTTTCACTAAATTAAAACTTCAGTTAACTGATTGGAAGACATACTTAAGATCTCGATCATAATCCCAAGGTCAACGCGTGTCCTTTTGTGAAAGATTAGGGGTACGTGGTCGATATATTATAATTAATTTCATTCTTTAAGCATAGTTTTTAATGTTAAAAAACTAAGCCGAAGAATATTACATTTCATATTAAAAACCACATGATTAGCAACATTGACAATTCCACTTTAAGTGCTGTACTTGTAATTGTGTACTTGCATTAGTTTATACTTGAGTAAATTCTATTAAGTGAATAAGACAAAACCAGTTATAAGAATAGTTAATCCACAGTTCTTTTAAACAACGCCTTACAAACATAAATCCAATGTACAATTGGATATACAATTCTCGTTGTCTTAAAAAAAAAAAGACATCGTTGTAAAAATAACAACTTCGAGCAACATTATTTTCGGTAACCAAGTTTTTTACGATACAAGAATATTCAATCTTAGAGGTATACAATTTTCATATGCTTCTTTTTTTAATTAGTAGTCATATAACTCATGCAATTGTCCTTTCCTTTGATCGAAGGAAAGTGTTTAGGCGCTATTGTGAGAGAGAAAAATAAATTAGGTTTATCTCATGAAAAAAGTAAACAGTTGCAATAGTATATTGCTTTTAAAATACAAATTTCGTTACATACTCGTCTTTAAGAATACTAGGGATGTAAGTTTGAGAAATCAATGGTTTTGCCTCTTTTCACCGAATCAAATATGATCAAGCGGATCAAAATAAGTTTAATAGCTTGTTGAGTTCGTTCATAAAAAATAAACCAGATTAGCTGCCAAAAAATAAAATAAAATTCTAATTATACGACGTCATGAATTATTGACTTAGTTTCGGCAATGATCGGATGTACAATGACAAGCTATGTCGTTTGCGACAGTTGTCACGTGCATTATTTTGCTAGGAAGGTAGCGAAGGCTTTGCCATCAAGTTGACTTGAGAAAAGTGTTGCATTCTTTGTATCGATAAGTTAAACTGTGCATTTGAATGATATCATATAATCTATGACATCATGTTCTCCTAAACACTGTATTGATAAGTTAACCGTGCTGATGTAATTTTCGATGAAGTTACTTTCAATATTTGATCTCTGATTGGTACGTAATGGTTGTGCATGTAAATTAACTATGCTCAGATTAACATATATGTGTCGTTTTTTTCTCCAAAGGTTTTTGTCTTTTTCCTCTTCCAAGCCATAATTAATTTTTTGTTTGTTAGTTTATTGCAGGTCTATTCAATTCATTCATGTCATAGGTCTCTATTCAATTCTAGTTTACTTGAAACAATGAATAAACGCATTTTAGTGTTAAACTCTAATTTTCATAAGACTAATTGGTGTGTAAATCCGAATATATTTAGGTAAGACATGATGTGATGTTTATTTTTTGGAGGGATTCATGAACTCAAACGTCTTCATTTTCTTGTGATCACCGCAATAGCCTCCTATGTCTGAATACCATCACTCATATTTATAAATCAACTTCTTTTTGTTTTTGTTAAAACATATATTTATGATTTATCAAACGGATAAATACTTTGATAACAAAAGAAATAGAAAACCTTGCCTGCTATTATAATCATACGTTATACAGAGGATAAGAGGATTTGAAACATGTACTTCCCTAAATCATGATCATACCCTACATATCGAATCAAATACATGTCATTAAGAAAATGGCAGGTCTTATATACTGATTATTAATCATGATGTTTAATAATTATCATTTTAATGTTAAAATAAAAATAAAAATAATATATTAACATCATTAAAGGTAGCAAAGCTTACACGTCCACGTGCATGCATATTTCATTAATTCAACGTGAGACTCGGAAAAATAAAGTTGTTAAATGACAATATTTTTTCCTACGTAGTCTTAAATTTCTTAATATAGTTATATAATCTCGACTGATGTGAATGGTCCAAACTCTTTTTTTTTTTTTTGGCCGGCCATGGTCCAAACATCTTTAAATCTGTATTTTTGGATGCATCTTTGATTTTTCTGAAATATTAATATAGCAAATTGTCACCTTTTTTTTATGTCCACGTACGTATTGACTATCAATCTATACGCTACTCGTACTTGTTCACCTAATTATTATGCGCCATTGGTTAGGCAAGAAGTCATTTTCTCTATATACAAGTTTGGCAACTCTAAAGTATTCTCTAATCCTTTTACAAAAATAAATTTCTAAAGTATTTTCACACACCAAACCCAAATTATTGAGCCTAATTTAAACATTTCAGCCCATGGTTACAATTTATTAGGGATGATTAATTTAGATTAGGCAATATAACCCAATCCAATAATCTAATCCAAGAAACTTAAATCATATTTTTTCAACAAACATACATTAGTTTGAGTTTTAAAAACTCACTTAGTTGCAGTATCATATACGAGTCTGAGTTCTTGGGGTTGATTTTTACTGAAAAAAAAAAAAAAAAAAAACTCAAAACCGAAAACTCAAAATGGCACTCTTTATACATATAGTTAAAGTTTTTCTTTTTCCTACTTTTAAAATTTTAAATTGCTTTTAACAGGTCTACGTAGCGAAGAAAGATAATAACCCCTACAAACTTGCAATTCCCACTAGAATCGTAAATTAGCATAACGTCAAAGAGTGTGATCCTATTTTCTATCTGTTACATCCAATCAGAGATAGATCGAACTCATAAGATTTAATCCAATCCTTCTGTAGTTTTTTCAACTAATCTCTGTTTCACATGTATAAAAAAACTTTTTGATCTCCAAAATCTCCAACCACTACAATTTTCATTCTCTTGCTTCCAAAATAGAAACCTCTTCACTCAACTTTTTTTAGCTACTATATATCTGTAAAATGAGTTCGCATGGTGAGGAAATCGAAGAAGAAGAAGAAGAACAAATATCAAGAACTGAAAAAGGCATAGGATCAAGAACTGAAAAAGGCATAGGCAAAGATTGCCATGGAGGAATCGAGACAGTCATTTGTACTTCTCCTAGCATTGTTTGCCTTACCCAAAAGGTTAAAAAAAAAAAAATTATTGCATGAATAGTAAATGTTATGAATAATTTGGTTTCTGGCTTTTTAAATTTGATCACAGTTGATAGCAGAGATGATTGGGACTTATTTCGTAGTGTTTTCTGGATGTGGAGTGGTGGTAGTGAATGTGTTGTATGGTGGAACAGTGACGTTTCCGGGAGTATGTGTGACTTGGGGTCTCATTGTTATGGTCATGATATACTCTACCGGTCACATCTCCGGTGCACATTTTAACCCTGCCGTCACCTTCACTTTCGCAATTTTCCGGCGATTTCCTTGGTATCAGGTCAATCTCTATTTTTAATCTCATCCTTGGATAAGATCTGTTTCTACACGTTAAATGAAATAAAGATGCTTACAAATTGTTAAAACCTAAATAGTAGCAATCTTAACATTCATACCAAAAAAAACAAAGAAAACCTAAATAGTAGTGACTGGATTGGATATATATATATATATATGAATTTTATCAAAATTAAAGGATATATGAATAATGAAAGTGATTATGTAATATTTTATGGGCAGGTACCATTGTACATAGGTGCACAACTTGCCGGGTCGTTACTAGCGAGTTTGACATTGAGACTAATGTTCAAAGTCACACCGCAAGCTTACTTCGGAACAAATCCTACTGATTCGGCGGTACGAGCGCTCGTCGCAGAAATCATTATCTCATTTCTCCTCATGTTCGTTATCTCCGGTGTCTCCACCGATAGTCGTGCGGTTAGTGTTTTCCACATCACCATTTCACTTCTTCTTGTATATCCATATTAGTTTTTCTTTAGAATAGAAATGGACACACAAAATATATACAGTTGGACTTGCTTGCTAATGAATATATTTTCTAATAACCATGTTTTTTTGACAGATCGGAGAATTAGCTGGAATTGCGGTTGGAATGACTATAATGTTGAACGTCTTCGTGGCCGGGTAAAAATACTTTTCAAGAATTTTTGTTTTCATATTATAGTTTGAAGATATTATTAATTTTGCTTTGTAAATTATAGACCTATTTCGGGAGCATCAATGAATCCAGCAAGAAGTTTAGGGCCAGCCATAGTGATGGGAGTATATAAAGACATATGGGTTTACATTGTAGGTCCAATCGTCGGAGTTATGGCCGGAGGTTTAGTGTACAACTTTATAAGATTTACGGATAAACCACTACGAGAACTCACAAAAAGTGCTTCTTTCCTCCGTAGTGCTTCTCCAAACAACAATGCTTCTAGTTCTAAGAGTTAATCTTTATTAGTCATAAATTTATGTATAAATTGTTATCTTTTTACTAAGAAAAAAATTGCTACTAACAGCTATACGTAGTAATTGAAGAAAGACAATAATGACTCCTACAAATTTGGAACTCCATATATGACTTACTTATTAATTAGTTCCAATCTTAGTCTTTTTTTTTACCTACGTAATGTCAAAGTCTGATCCTATTTTTCATCTGTTACATCCAATTCTAGCTCTATTATTCTAACACATTGGATTTAATCCAATCCTTCAGTGTTATTTTAAATTAATTTCATTTTCACGTGTATAAAGACTCCATAACCTCCAATTTCTCTTTACCACAAACTTTCATATTCCTTTTTCCCTAAATAAAAAACCCTACACCCCACCATTTTCTTTTAACAAAGAAAATTCTAAAGTAATTAATTTCAAATTTATAATAATAAGCAATGACTTCGCCTTGTGAAGAAATCGAAGAAGAAGATATATCAAGAATTGAAAAAGGCAAAGGAAAAGATTACCGTGGAGGAATCGAGACAGTCATATGTACTTCTCCCAGCATTGTTTGCCTTACCCAAAAGGTAAAAACAAAAGCACTAAACATATAAAATGTTTTATATATTGCATAGTTATGATGATAATAAATTTTTTGAACTGATATGTTTATGGTTTCTTTCAATATTGATCACAGTTGATAGCAGAGATGATTGGGACATATTTCATAATATTCTCTGGATGTGGAGTGGTGGTAGTGAATGTGTTGTACGGTGGAACAGTGACGTTTCCGGGAGTATGTGTGACTTGGGGTCTCATTGTTATGGTCATGATTTACTCTACCGGTCACATCTCCGGTGCACATTTTAATCCTGCCGTCACCGTCACTTTCGCCATTTTCCGGCGGTTTCCCTGGCATCAAGTATCTATTCTCCTATCTCATCTTTTATTGTTTCAATCACTTGCGTTTATGTCTAAATGTGAAAAAGATATTAAAAAATAAATGTGATAAAGATGGACAACTAGCATTTGAGGCACAATTGTCAAAACAATTGCAAACATTTATAGTAACTACATTTGATAATTGCATTATGAATCTAATTTGTATAAAGTTTTTGGCAGGTACCATTGTATATCGGTGCACAACTTACGGGATCGTTACTAGCGAGTTTGACATTGAGTCTAATGTTCAAAGTGACACCCGAAGCTTACTTCGGAACAGTTCCGACTGATTCGTACGCACGAGCGCTTGTCGCAGAGATTATGACCTCATTCCTCCTCATGTTCGTTATCTCCGGCGTTGCCACCGATAATCGTGCTGTTAGTGTTTTCTATATCACCAATTTTTGTTCTTGTTTTCTAGTTATCCATATATCGGTATTTATAATGGACACACAATCTCTATACTATTAATTGAGAAGTACATCTTTGTTTTTGGACAAAAAAACCATCTCTCATTATAAACAAAATCTGTTTGGAAACATGTATATATAGGGTTAATTTAGTAAAAAAAACTTAAAACCCAATGTTTGGACGCGGACATAGATTCCACTTAAATCAAACCAGTTTGGTTTTCTTAAACCAACAAACAATTGAACCATAAACAATCGATTTTTTCCTGTAGATAATAACACAATCACATATTTCCGTTTTTGCAGCCCTTTAGAATACATCCATAAAAGAAATTTTACACTTTTGCAAGGATAAATCAATCGATTTTTCCCTCTACATATAACACAATCACATATTTCCGTTTTTGCAGCCCTTTAGAATACATCCATAAAAGAAATTTTACACTTTTGCTAGCGAGATTTCCAATTTTAAGAAAAACCCTACTACTATATAATACGTGACCCATCATCAATGAGCCATAAGTCGAATCAAGTTTACAAGAGCATAGCAGTGCAGTGCGGGTGGAAGCAATTATGAACAAGTTTACAAGAGCATAGCTGTTTCTCCAGAAAACAGCATGGTCCCAAGTTTTAGCCTTTGCTCTGATAAAAGAACTTAGATGAGAAACTGAAAAAAAAAAGGAGAAGCAGAGAGAGTTCATTAAAAAGAACCAAAGAGAAGATTCAAGAGTCATAGGCAATAAAGGTTATGAATTGAAGGGATCTTAAGAATTTCCGGAGTGTTTTGGCTCAAAAGGAAGATCATCAATAGCACAACTATTGGCTGGATTTTCTGTCGGTGGTGGAAACATAATCTCATGAAGAAGCATGAGCTGATGAAGACTAAATTTACAAAAGGACATAATCAAGACTATGAAGATGTATATCATTAAATTTGCAATTTATATGATCGTCGAAGAAGAAGAAAGAGGCGAGTAAGGGGGGAGCTTACAGTGCTGCCAAACGTTGCCGGCAAGATCCCCATTAAAAAATCATGTAAAAAAATCGTTTCGAAAACGGGAACCAACGTATAACCCCGCACAATGCGCGGATCCACTACTTCAAGGTTGAGAAGCAGATGGAGTCACGGCCATGGAAGCCACGGCGACAGAGAAATTACCAGAGGTGGAGCTTTCGTCAGAACAAGAAAAATGAATTTCTCCACCAACAGAAAAGAAGCTTCTCGAGTTAGCTTCGCTTATGTGAAAAGCAAATCAAGCTTTAAAAAGGATAAAGAGCGACAGGTCGGAGCTCGGAGGCGTTGTCAAATTTTAACATACTTGACAATTTTAACAACAACACAACAAAAACACACGACTCTTGAACTAACACTAAAATTAACACATGTTATAAAAAAAAAAAAAACACAAAAAACAAAAACGTAATCCCGCACTGCACTGCTGTGCGGGTCCGCAACTAGTATATAACATATGACATGATTAAACTTAAAAATTTTGTTTATAGCTAATTAATACTTCCTCCATTTCATACTTCATACTTAGTGTTGTTTATTTCTTTCCACATATATTAAGAGAACAGTTCAGTATGGTATTGATGGAGTATATATTTTCCTAATAACCTCTAATCACATATTTTTTCTGGCAAACGAATGTAAATAAGCAAAATGAATTTGGAAATTACTAGTGCATATTCTAATAACTATTTCCATGCAATCCCGTCACAAAGAAAATAATATGCAAATGAATCTTTAAGTTGGAATTTTTCTTTTTTTTACAGGTCGGTGAATTAGCTGGAATTGCGGTGGGGATGACTATAATGTTGAACGTCTTTGTGGCTGGGTAAAAATCTCCATTTCTCATTTTATAAATAACAAGATTTATGTAGGACTATATAGGTTTTGATTATTACTAATATGCAAAAATGATAGACCGGTTTCGGGAGCATCAATGAATCCAGCGAGAAGTTTAGGACCAGCGATTGTTATGGGAGTATATAAAGGATTATGGATTTACATTGTTGGTCCTATCACCGGAATTATGGCCGGAGGTTTTGTTTACAACCTTATCAGATTTACAGATAAGCCACTTAGGGAACTCACCAGAAACAGTTCTTTCCTCCGTTCCGTTTCTCCAAAATGCAAACCTTCTACTTCTAAGAGCTAATTCTTTTGTTCTCTTATTTTGTTACTTTTTCCTTTTGTATAGTTTTTTTCTTTTCTTTTTCATTCAAATAGTTGTATACACTGTTCATTGTTTTATCAACTTATTTTTAGTCGAGTCTAATCAAAGAAAAAAATGTCACCTCCATTTCTTGATTAAATTTATGGATATAAGCAAATTATAAATCAGAGATACGATATAACATATTGTCTTCTTTTATGGGAAGTGTGTGGGCTATGGATTGTAAGGATTTTGGTGGGCTCGTAATGAATCTTTAGGACAGTAAATGAATTAACGGCCAATTTGAGATCGGAAACAGAGATTTTTAGTCCGGTTGTAAATGACAATCACTTGCTCTGTAGTCTGTATCAAAGAGTTAGCCTTGTAAATGGGCGAACACAAGTCAACCACAATAGCTGACATTTCATTTCTAAAAAGTTATCTTTGAGAAACTAACTATGATGATATGCCAAAACCAACAAAAGCTTTCGTCTCATGCCACTTTATAAGGAGAAAAAACGTAATACATTTTTGTGGTCCATTGACAAAATAAAACCATTGTGGGGTCGTTCGTAGAGATGTGTTCATCATGTTTCCAATTATTACAACCAGTTACATTCACTCGTCGTGTCGTCGTATATAAGAATGGTGGCTAGATCTACTGCCTAAAAAAAAACTCATTTTCTAAAAAAACAATTTGTTAAGTTTGGATACTCCTACAAATATATATACAACTTCTTTTGACAATGTGGAAATGCATATATAACCAATCTTAGTTGACTTTTTACCCATCTCCACATAACAGTCAAAATTTCACCCTATTTTATCTGTTACATCAAATCAGAGGTCGTTATTCCAACCCATTAGATCTAATCTAATCATTATGTGACCGTTACAGCTTATTTCTGTTTCACATGTATAAAAACTCTTTACTCTCCAAATTCTCCAATCACAACAATTTTCAGTTTCTTCTTTCTCAAACAAAAAACTCCCCACTCTACTTTTTGAAAAAACAAAAAAACCAAAAAAATTCCATTTTTAGTTATCCAAAAAAATGACTTCTCATGGTCAAGGAATCGAAGAAGAACAAATCTCAAGAATTGAGAAAGGCATAGCAAAAGATTGCCATGGAGGAATTGAAACTGTCATATGTACTTCTTCTAGCATTGTTTGCCTTACCCAAAAGGTAGATTTTTTTTCCTTTTTTGTGCATAGTATAATGATAACGAATATTTTGAACAAATTCATTTATGGTTGTTCTTTTTTTATTGCAGTTGATAGCAGAGATGATTGGAACATATTTCATAATATTTTCTGGTTGTGGAGTGGTGGTAGTGAATGTATTGTACGGTGGGAAAGTGACATTTCCGGGGATTTGTTTGACTTGGGGTCTCATTGTTATGGTCATGATTTACTCTATCGGTCACATTTCTGGTGCACATTTTAACCCTGCGGTTACCATCAGCTTCGCCGTTTTCCGGCGGTTTCCCTGGTCTCAGGTCACTATATTACTCTCTATCTCTTGCGTTTGCATTTAACAAAAACAAAGTATTGACTGTAAATGTTTTGGACAGGTACCATCGTATATAGGTGCACAACTTGCGGGATCGTTACTAGCGAGTTTGACATTGAGAATAATGTTCAAAATCACACCCGAAGCTTACTTCGGAACAATTCCAACTGATTCGTACGTACGAGCGCTCGTCGCGGAGATCATTATCTCATCCCTCCTCATGTTTGTTATCTCCGGTGTTGCCACTGATAGTCGAGCGGTTAGTGTTTTTTTATATAGCACCCTTTGTTTTTCTTGTTATGTCTTTCTAATATTTATCCATATTGGTAGATCGTTGAATAGAAATGGACACAACATATAACTAACATGATTAACGAAATTAA
The DNA here is from genome assembly GCA_026724425.1 of Erythrophleum ivorense. NCBI lineage: Eukaryota > Viridiplantae > Streptophyta > Magnoliopsida > Fabales > Fabaceae > Erythrophleum > Erythrophleum ivorense. The sequence continues at coordinate 1,473,192 of JAIUCV010000117.1, read as the reverse complement.
ACCCAAGCGGTTGACTTACATAAAAACCATACTCATATAAGAAAGAAAAAAAGTATGCAAATGAAAGTTTCTCATGTTGATGATTTGTTTTTACAGATTGGAGAATTAGCAGGAATTGCGGTTGGGATGACTATAATGTTAAACGTCTTTGTCGCCGGGTAAAATATGATGTTACCTCATTTTATTACAAACATAATTCTTATATTATTGGAAATATTAATTTTGTGTTTTGATTATTATATATTAGACCTATTTCCGGAGCATCAATGAATCCGGCGAGAAGTCTGGGACCAGCGATAGTGATGGGAAAATATAAAGGAATTTGGGTGTACATGGTTGGTCCCATCGTCGGAATTATGGCCGGAGGTTTTGTTTACAACTTTATCAGATTTACTGATAAACCACTCAGAGAGCTCACAAAAAGTGCTTCTTTCCTCCGTAGCGTTTCTCCGAACAACAATGCTTCTAGCTCTAGGAGTTAATCTTTTGTTCTCTTTTGTTATCTTATACTATATTTTTTTACATATTCTTAAATCTTTTATTAGCTTAATTTAAGTTAAACAAAACTCGATTTCCAATTTTCCACTAGACTCGACGACACTTTCTTGCTACATGGAATAAATCAAAGCCAAAGGAGTATTATACGAGACTACTGAAATCCTGTTTAAAATATACAATTAATCCAACCAAAAGATTGTATTAAATCAGTCACAAGCTTATTCACTAATTCACCACAATTCCGGAAGATTCTGTTTACCTTGTTAATTACAACTTCTTCTGAATCAAGAATCTGATCCTTTTTTTTTTTTTTTTGGTTTTAAGAAAGATACAATATTTGTCACGGTTTAAATTTCTAAAAGCAAATAAAATTACAAAAATCTAATCCAAATTATATACTCTAAATAGAATCTGATACAATAATGGTATGCTAATTCTTTCAAAATTAAAGAAATACACACCATACTCCCATTTAGAGTATATAATTTGGATTAGATGTTTGTAATTTTTAGTCTAGGGATTATTTTTAGGGATATGAAAGTTTTGAATGTAGAATTTAGCATTTGAATTTAGACTATAAAGTTAATTTTAAAAATATCGAACAAACATATAGAATACAATTCATTTTGTCCAATATCGGAAAATATAATAATATAGCATTCCCTAACTATGTTTCTTTTTTTTTTTTTTTTTTTTGACATGCAATGAAATGTTCACACTCAATATATTACGTATGTTTATCGAAAATTTTTTATTTGCTTTTAGAAATTTAAACCGTGACAAAATAATATATGTTTTCGGGGATAGGATAGCGAATAAAATAAAAAAAATGGTGACTAGATCGAAAATTTTGTTAAGTTTGAACACTCGTACAGTTGACGGTGTTATCTTGTCGCCGTCGCCGGAGTTCACCGTCCATTGGAGTTTCTGGATCGAAAATTGAATACCTAATTGGGGTTAGTTTCTTCTCTGAATCCCTCTGATTTAGTGGGCGTGAACCTTGGGTTTCCGTGATTTCGTAATCTTCGATTTCAGCTTTCGATCTGTAATTGCGATTGATTACAGCTATCGATCTGATTGCATGAATCCGTGATTTCGTAATCTGTTGATGTGTTGTTTGATTTGTCTTTTGAGTAGCTAATTCGCTTTTCATTTTGATCGATTATGATTCAATTTCTGAGCCAAGTCTGGGTTTGCAGAATCCATATTTGTTGGTCATTGATTGGCGCAGGGAAGATGAAGAAGCTGCTGGAATATGGGAGGAAAGCAATGTTCTATGTGAGAGTCCTCTCTGGGTATGAAGAACGAAGAATCCGAAACTATAGGTTGCAACTCGAAAAGCGTATCCAGCAGGTTTTTCTTTTCTTTTCTTTTCTTTGGATGAGAAAATGAAGAAACTTTTATGCTTATTCATTGTGAAACCTCGCAAGTGTTGGTTTGTAATGATCAAAACGATGGCAAACATTTGGTGTTGCAGGCGCAAGAGAAGAAAGCAGAGATTAATAGACTCCCTGAGAAGATTATATTATCTGAAGTCCGCCGTATGGTAGACGAGATGCAGAATTTGAATAAGCAGATTGAGAATACGGTTGGTCTCTTGTTGACAGAAACTTAAAAGTAGTTACAAGTATTCTCATATTCTTAAGCACCTCTCTATTGGCAATACAGGAGGCTCGGATTGAAGACTACTTCAAACCGATAGACAAGCAAGCTGGTACCATAATGGAGGTTCAGCTAGAATCGGAGAAGAAAACGATGGGGACAATGATGACTGCTACGCAAGAGGAAGCTATAAGAAAGATTGAAGAAGCTGAGAGACTTGCTCGGGCAGAGGCAAACACGGGAGACAAGACCCAATGAAAAAAGCTCAAGCAAGGTAAAGACTGAGACATGTTTTGTCTTGAAAGATATTGAGAGTCTCTGGCATTTGTAGGGTTTTAATAATTTTGTTCACTAACTAGAACAAGACCCAGTTTGTGGTCTGTTTAGCATGCAACAACTTATACATGTGTGATTCGCAAGAACATGGTAAAGGCCTTGTTTATTCACCTGACCTGACTCTGAATCTGCTTGAATGTTTTGTTGAGTTTCATGCTTTGAGAAATCTCTCATTTCTTGCAAGTCAAAGATACTTCTCTGGCTAAGCATCAAATACTTGAAAAGAGCAAATAATTATCGAAAGTGCCCAAAAGAGGACATAGAAAAAGTATTGAGCACAAGCTAAAGTCGCATGGTTGCTTGCATTCTAAAGCCAAAAGAAATATTTAGCACTTTGCTAAAGTCGCATGGATGATTTCTCAAACGATTCACGCATCTGATTGTGAATTTCGGATTTGACAACAAGACGCATTCTCTTTGAGTCTTCCCAGAGAAGGCCTCCCCATTCCCGAGCAAAGTCACAAGCTGCCTCAAACACATCCTGCCAACATGGTTTTACACAGTTCAGATTTACAATAACGGCTCTAATATGTGGATCAAAAAGAGAATTCAAGTTTGTTACCTTTGAAGGAAATTCATCGTAGAAGTGAGCTTGGGTCATCTCGATTCTCTTCAGATCCGACTCCCAAAGCCGTATCTGAACAAACACAATATGAATGCGTTTATATGAATCCTATACACAGATTTTCATCAAATGGACACTAGATGGGAGGAGACAGCATAAACCTGGTCAGTGACATTTTCTGGAATAGATGGGACTCGACTAGCACATCGTGGATGAGAATTCTGCTGGAGAAAAGTTATAATCTGCAACCACCAAAAGAAAAACATAAAATCTTGTTCTATAGTATTAATGATTTTGGGATGAAACTAAACTCTACCTGGTCTGATGTGATGCCATTGTCAAATGCATTGTACAAACTTTCCTTGGTGATTGCGCAAGCAATAAGGTTTGGAAGTTGGTACTCTATCCTGGAAAAATTAAAGCAGCAACTACTTAAGACCTAAACGACATTTGAGAGACACAGAAGAGCAGAGTTTTCAGAGCAATGTTCAGGAGCTTCTACCTCGCAAACAGACGCAAAATCTCACACTGTAACTTAGATGTTGAGTAGGCATACATCCTGAAGTTTGTTTCCATCATAACATATCCCTGACGAGGAATAACAAAGCACAAAGGACACACAGAATCAAGAAAAGTGTTAAGTGAAATGGAACAAGAGAGATCAAAAGGTCTGACCTCTTTTCGCACAGATGAATCTGCTAGACTGACTGATAAATTTGTAGCCAGTTTAGTAGGAATAAACCAACTGTCTTTTCTTCCCTGTAATAATTATCATAAACCGATTCAGCATTGTAAATCTCTCTCACAACTTTATTCTCTTGGTTAATGAAACATATATCACAAACGGTCTAACCTGTTGAAGCTTGACTAATCCCAAGTCTGCAAGGTCCTTGAGTGTATTTCTTTGAACATCTGTCAAGGTATTTAAGTTATAAGCCTGCAATGTGTACAAGAATGTTTAATCAACAAGCTTCCAGCTAAAATCAAGTATCAGAGTAGAGAAGAAACAAGAACGCATAAAACGAATTTGTAAAATCTCTGTTATACCTCACCAGTGACATGAAAACTAAGCTCCAGCAAAAACGAAATCAAGTCTGCTGGATCTACATCTCGCTCCTGAACACCACCAACGGCATTCCGTAAACTCATACGGGAAATACAGAGATATACACTTAAACTAAACCTTGTTTGAGGCATGATGATTCAAACCTCGGCATTCAATATGTATTCGCGGATAATGTACCAAAGCTGAGCATTTGTATCCATCAGCTGCAGATTAGGGTCGATAAGGTTACTCATATGAATACAAAGTAATAAGAGATCAATTGGCTCACGTCTTGCATTGCATTGCGTACCAAAAACTGAAAGCCACTCTCAGTTAATCTCGGACCATCTCTGTCTCTGTAATATCACAAAGAACGATGTCAAATAAGGAGCCCTATATGCCACCATTGTACATCTATAGAACATATGCAGAAAACAATACCTTTGACTCAACAAACCTCGCTGGAAGATTTTCATCATGGACGAACTGATGCCGGTTAGCTTCTCGGCTTGACCCGAGTTTATGAGTTGTAGCAAGAAACACTGACGAGCATAATTAGAGACCATACGAAATCCATTACTTCCATGTTAAGAGTGTTATCAATACATAATTAGAAAGAAACTACACACCTCCCATTGCTGAAGTGCATAGGTTTCGAGTTCTTGTAGACTTGGAAGCTTAATGGCATTGTTGAAGTTCATAGGCTCCCTAGGCAAAACTCCACTGCATGCAAAGTTAAAGATTTAGGCTCATAAGCAAAATCTTCTATCTGTTCCTGGAGAAAAGATGTTTCTTTACCCGGAAATCACATGTTTCTGAAGATTTATCTGAAATGTAGGATTTAGGCTGTAACATGTTTGCTTTTTCCTGAAAAAAACCTAAAATACTAAAGGCAAACATAAATTGGAACCTATCGTCTTGCAGCTACATATCGACCATAATCAATGCAAACCTGTCTTTTGTTTCGGAAAAGATGCGTAATTGAATGAGTCGATCGATAGCAACTCTGTGCTTAGAGACGCCATCTGCAAGCACCCACTCCTCCATCATCGTGGCAGGTACAGGAACGTCAATGTACAGCAACTGCAATACGTATTTCTTGGCCAGAGGTGGCAAAGACCTGATACAAACCACAATTTCACTTCACTCGGAATTCGAATTCACCCACTAGGTCTCTTGGAAACAAACAAATACCTGAGAATGGCCTCGCAGATGAAGACATTGTTGTAGAGTTTGTCGAGCTTGATGGCGGTGAGAGACGCCACCATGTCCATGAAACTTTTCGCGACGATCTTAACTTGCGGCATCTTCGCCGATTAAGATTCCTACTCACTGTGCGACTGCAATCAGTATGTAATTCATCAAACCCAAATCCAAAACAGGACTGAAGAAGAAAACTGTCGAGAGAAGAAAGCAATAGAGAAAAAGAGAGAAAGTTTGGGATTAAACCCTTGTTCTTCTGATTGAGAATTGATCGTTTTCGTCTAATTAAAACGACAGTGCACTATTGTAAAGATAAAAGCCCAATATAGATACCCATAACTGATCGAAGCCCATCTTTGACCCAATGCAAGGTAAACGGTAATCATTTTATTTCCTGTCTCACTATCCCATCTTCTTGGAATCATTTTTTTTTTTTTTTCAATATCGGAAAATATGATAATACAGCATTCCTAACTATGTAATTATTTTTTACATGGAATGAAATGTTCACACTCAATATTTTACGTATGTTTATCGAATTTTTTTTTTCTTTGCTTTTAGAAATTTAAAAAGGAAACAAAAGATATGTTTTCGGGGATAGCATACTAGATCCGTTACTGCCTAAAATCGCGTTAATCATAGTTTCCTAAAAAAACAATTTTGTTAAGGTTTGAGCACTCCTACAATTTTGTTATATATAGCTTTTCTGTCAACGTAGACCAGTTGATTTTTTTCTTTCTTTCTCTTGTTACACCTATTATCTTAAATTGGTTATAAACAGCTCTACATAGTAACTGAAGAAATTACAGCGCGCGTACAAATCCATATGTGACTCATTAATGAGAACAAATCTGATTCTTATCCTATTTTTCATCCGTTACATCCAATCACAGCTCTATTATTCTCCAACTCATTAGATTTTATCTAATCCCTCTGCAATTGTTTCAACTAATTTCTGTTCCAGACGTATAAACTCTTTAATCTCCAAACTCTCTAACCACAAAATTTATTTCACTTTCTTCTTTTTTTCTCTCTCTCTCTCTCAGATATAAAAAAACTCTCCCCATTTCACTTTTTATTTTTTCTTAAGATTTTCGGAAATATTTCATTTAAAACTTGTTGAAGAAAATGACTTCGCATGGTGAAGGAATCGAAGAAGAAAATATATCAAAAATCGAAAGAGGAATAGGCAAAGATTGCCATGGAGGAATCGAGACAGTTATATGTACTTCTCCCAGCATTGTTTGCCTTACTCAAAAGGTAAAAACAAAAACACAAAACATTTAATCTATTGCATAGTTATGATGATAAAAACAATTGATTTATGCTTTTTTTTAAAAAAAAAAAAAATTGATTTCAGTTGATAGCAGAGATGATTGGGACATATTTCATAATATTTTCTGGATGTGGAGTGGTGGTAGTTAATATATTGTACGGTGGGAAAGTAACGTTTCCAGGGATTTGTTTGACATGGGGTCTCATTGTTATGGTCATGATTTACTCAGTCGGTCACATTTCCGGTGCACATTTTAACCCTGCGGTTACCATCACTTTCGCCGTTTTCCGGCGGTTTCCCTGGTCTCAGGTCACTATATCTACTCTCTTATCTCTTCTTTGAATAAAACTATTGATTGTTTGAATATTGAATGTGATTGTATTATGTTCAATTTGGACAGGTACCATCTTATATAGGTGCACAACTTGCGGGATCGTTACTAGCGAGTTTGACACTGAGAGTAATGTTCGATATCACACCCGAAGCTTACTTCGGAACAATTCCGGCTGATTCGCACGTACGAGCGCTCGTCTCCGAGATCATTATCTCATTCCTCCTCATGTTTGTTATCTCCGGCGTTGCCACCGATAGTCGTGCGGTTAGTGTTTTCTATACATAGTTCGGTTGATTTTCTTGTTATATATATATATATATATATATATATATATATATATAGGTAGATCATTGCAACTGAAATTGACACACGAAATATATATGACATGATTTTTCTAAACAAAACAAATAGTTGGACTTTCTTGCTAATGAAAATGTAGTTTTTTAATTACATCTGATCACATGTTATTTATAGCAACCTAATATCTATTTGCAAATGGAAGTTCTTATGTTGTTGGACTCTTTTTTAATTTTTGTTTTGACAGATCGGAGAATTAGCCGGAATTGCGGTGGGGATGACTATTATGTTGAACGTCTTCGTGGCCGGGTCAAAACACTATGTTTTTTTTTTTCATTTTACTACAAACATAATTTATATATATATAGTTTGAAAATATTGATTTTGGTTTTGATTACTATTTAGACCTATTTCCGGAGCATCAATGAATCCAGCAAGAAGTTTAGGACCAGCGATAGTGATGGCAAAATATAAAGGAATTTGGGTGTACATGGTTGGTCCCATCGTCGGAATTATGGCCGGAGGTTTTGTTTACAACTTTATCAGATTTACGGATAAGCCACTCAGGGAACTTACAAAAAGTTCTTCTTTCCTCCGTAGTGCTTCACCAAACAACAATGCTTCTTCTAGTTCTAACATCTAATTGTTTTGTTTGCTTCTTATTGTTACTTGTTGAATATTCGTAAAGAATTATTAAATCTTTTGTTAGCTTAATGTTAGCATGCATTCTTGATTCTTTTTGTCGAATATTGTATGAGTTCTTGATTCTTTTAACTAACTTAATGTTAGTTGAATCAAATCTGAAAAATCCACTTCAAATTGTGTAATATAGACCAAAACTCTATTTATAATTTTCCACTAGACACAACACTTCCTTTTTGCTAAACGAATAAAACCAAAGCCAAACGAGAAGTATTATACAGAATCTTGAAACCAAGTTTAAGAAAAATCTGTAATCCAACGAAACGTTTGTACAATGCTTATTCATAAGGAACAACATAAATACATAAAATCAATTACAAGCTTATTCACTATAATTTCATAAGATTTTGATTACCATACTTATTAACACTTGTTCTGAATCAAGATTCTGATCCTTATTTCACAGAAAGTGGCCAAACCTCCAAAGAATCTGAAACCAGAAAACTAAAAGACTCATAAAAACATTGATCAGTAATGCGTGAACTGAAGATGAGTCGTCGCCATTCAAACGTTGGAGCCGAATCCGCCACCGCCCGGAGTAAGAATCTGTAGGATCTCACCGGCTTCTACATGTACAGTATTCTTGCCTCCAAGATAGACTCTCCGTTTGTCTTTAGTGATGAGATAGTTCGCTCCACGAGCTCCGTTTTGACCACCGTTCAATCCGCGCGGCGAGTGAACTCGTCTCTCTGAGAGAATACTAACCACTACAGGCTTTCTAAATTCTATCTCTCTCACTAACCCATCTCCTCCTCTGTGCAACCCTTTGCCTCCACTGTTCTCTCTCAATCCAAATCTATGCAACAGAACCGGATACCTACAGACAAAACCATTGCGTTAGTATGCAAGAAGGTCTGAAACATTCGGTTTAAGCTTTTTTTCAGTACCTCTGTTCGAAGATCTCGGGATCAGTCATCCGCGTGTTAGTCATATGGCATTGGATTCCGCTTGTCCCGTCCCATGTTGGTCCGGCTCCGCAACCTCCACCAATGGTCTCGTAGTAGCCAAATGTGTCATCTCCAAATGTGAGATTGTTCATGCATCCTTGTGAACAAGCACAAGCCTTGAAAGCTGTTAGCACAACATCTGTAACTCTCTGAGACGTTAAAACGTTCCCTCCAACAACAGCTGCTTTCTCGCTCGGAGATAAGAACGAACCAGCCGGTATGTGGATCTTAACCGGAGCTAAACAGCCTTGGTTCAGCGGGATATCGACGTTCACCAAACAACGGAGGCAGTAAATAACTGCGGCTGATGTAACCGCTTCTGGTGCGTTCCAGTTACCGTAGACTTCCGGGCTTGTGCCTGTAAAGTCGAAGAAGGCTTCTCCTTTGTCCGCATCGATTGTGAGCTTTAAGTGAATCACAGATCCATCATCCATGTAATCCTCTTCTTCTATGGTCACTGAATTACCAATTCTTGATTCAGGCGTCTCCAAAGAGACTCTAGTAGCAACAGATTTCAGCATCTCTCTCACTGCTTCTTCTGCGTTAAGCTGCACATATTTCATGTAAGCCTGAACAGTTCCAAGTCCGTATTGCTCAATCAGCTCTTTAATTAGAGCAATTCCTCTCTGGTTAGCAGCTATCTGAGCTTGAAGATCAGATAGATTGTCCTGAATCCTTCGAGTTCCCGGAATCTTGACTGTTGTTTCATCAGAAGAAGGGAACTGAAGAAGCTTAACGATTCCTTCTTCCTGGAAAACTCCTTTCTCAACGACTTTAAACGCTTTTATCGCCGCGCCTTCTTCCCAAATCGCCTTTGAGAAAGGAGGCATGCTTCCTGGAGTTATACCTCCAACTTCTGCATGGTGACCTCTGCTAGCTACAAAGAACACGAGCTTACCCTTGTCGAAAACAGGCGTGATAACGGTTATATCAGGCAAATGGCTACCACCGGCGCAAGGATGATTCGTTACCAAGACATCACCTTCGTTTAGATTTTCACCCCAATGTTTGAGCTGCCAGCGAACTGTACTTGACATGGCACCGAGATGAACAGGAACGTGAGGCGCATTCGCAACTAAACCGCCGTCAGGACTGAACAATGCGCAAGAAAAATCCAACCTTTCTTTGATATTCGTCGATATGGAAGTACGTTGCAGAGTCCTTCCCATTTGTTCAGCTATACCCATGAACCTATGATTGAAGATAGACAGTTGAACAACATCTGCAACATTCTCCGCGAGCTTCACACTGCTCAATGCAGACTCTACCTCGATTTTAATGTTCCCGTACTTCGTGATGATGGCTTTACACTGGGGCTCCACAATTACTGTACTGTTCCCGTTCATGATGATCGCAGGGCCAAGAATCTCATGACCAAATCCTAAATTCTCTAACTTGAACAATGGTGTTTCGTGCCATCCGCCTTCAAAGTAAACCTTGTAGTGACTTTCAACTTTAGGAGCACCAGGAGCAGCTTCAACCGCTCGTGGTTTCAATATACTAGTCACTCCAATTCCCCGAACTCGAACATCGCATATGAGGAGGTTCCTGTTTTGAAGTTTAAATCCATACTCTTGCTCGAAAAGCTTGAGAAACTCTGCAGCATAATCAAATGCCGAATCATCTCCGGTTTTTTCACCCTTCACCATGATCGCTGTATCTGTGCCGTCATATCTTATATTCAAGTATGTCTCAGTAGAGATATTCTCATCACCAAAGCCCTGTTCTTTGAGCTTCTCTCTCACTTCTTTAAGTAATAAAGTTTCTCTTCTAAAGACCTCTGAGAGAGACTCAGGACCATAAACAGCTGAATATGGCTCTTGAGCATCTTCAATGACATCTGCCAAACCCATTCCATAGGCACTTAAAATTCCACAGTATCGGTGAACAAGAACTTCTTTCATCCCCAAAGATCTAGCTATTGCACAAGCATGTTGCGGTCCAGCGCCTCCGAAGCACGCGAGTGCGTGGTTCTTTGTTTCATGACCTTTCATTTCCGTCAATTGCCGTATGGGACGGCACATTGTCTCGTTAGCAACACTCACAAACCCCATTGCTATCTCCTCCACAGTCATGTCCTTTGCAGATGGGTCTTGGCTCTTTCTATATGCATTTATCTGTCCTGCAAGCTTTTCAAATGCTTCTCTTGTCGCTGCTACATCTAATGGCTGATCTTCGTTGGGACCAAAGATGGATGGGAAATAATCAGGAATAACAAACCCCAAAACAAGGTTTGCATCAGTCACTGCTAACTCCCCTCCTTTCCGGTAACAAACCGGACCCGGGTGAGCACCCACGGAGTCCGGTCCCACCCGGAAAGCACCAAACTGAAACTTTAACTTCGAACCACCACCAGCAGCAACGGTGTTTATGTCAAGCTGTGGCGCTTGTATGATTGTTCCAGCAATCTGAGTTTCAATGACTTGCTCATAACTTCCATCATAACGGCTAACATCCGTCGATGTACCACCCATGTCGAATCCAATCAGCGGTTTTTCCGTTTCGAGACCGAAAAGCGTCTGCGAGTAACCAACAACTCCTCCTGCTGGACCTGATAACACAGCCTTGTGCCCTGAAAACCTACTCTCTGGTGCTAAACCTCCATCAGACTGCATGAACAAAACATTCACTTTCCCAAGATCATCATCGAACTTCGAAATGAAACCCGACAAGTACTCTTTGATCACCGGCGTCAAATAAGCATCCACAGTCGCAGTAAGACCACGAGGAACAGCCCGAACCATCGGTGTCAATGCAGACGACAAAGAAACATGTCTAAAACCCAACTCTAAAGCCAATTTCTCCACCGCCATCTCATGTTTCGGATAAGTATACGAGTGCATAAGAACAACAGCTAAACAACTTATCCCTTTATCAAGAAGACCCTTAAGCAACGGTTTCAAAGCTTCTTCATCAAACGGCTTCGCAACTCTAAGAAGCTCGCCAGAAACTCCCTTGATCAAACTATCATCCTTATCTTTCTCAAGTGCAAGCTCTACTCTTTCATCAACCTCTACAACCTCTTCATAAAGATTCGACGGTTTCGCAACGGTAAGATCAAAGATATCGGGACGAGCTTGGTTACCTATCTGCAACAAATCCTTGAAACCTTTTGTAACGCACAAAGCTATTCTTTCTCCTTTCCTCTCCAACAATGCGTTCGTCGCCACGGTCGTACCCATCCTTATCCACTGGATTTTATCCGTTGGTATCTTAGATGTTCTTGGGATCTTCTTCCCAGTGTACTCTTCGAGCATCCTCCTGATTCCTTCAACCGGAGCATCGTCGTAGTTCGCTGGATCCACCGATAAAAGCTTCAAAACACGGCCGTCGGAATGTCCCGGGATCTCAGCGTAAACATCAGTGAATGTTCCTCCTCTGTCGATACAAAACCTTAGCTTCCCTTCAATCACAGCCCCCATCTTACACACACACTCTCTCTCTCTCTGCATAAAGAATCACAACTCAATCCAATAAGATTCCATCATAAACACTAAGCCTATCCGAATCATAAGCCACAAAAAATCAAATTCTCAGATCACTAATTGACGCTAATCAAATCACTAATTATTACGATCATTGGCAGATAATGAGATTATAGAAACATTCAAATTCAAATTGAACGAAAAGAGTTGAGGATCGCTGGATCGGTAATCAAAATGCAGATATTGCTTAATCGATTCAACGAATTCTCAGTTCCAAGGGAAGAAACTTGAAATGACACTAATCAAATCACTAATCATTCATAAATCACCTTCTGCAAATGAAACGTCTTGACAGGAAACCGGTATTAAGAGTTAAAGAGATCACAATCTAGATCAATTAAATCGTAAGAAATAACTTAGAAGATGATGATCGTCGGCAGATAATGGAGATTTCAGATAGAATCAAACTCAAACTAAACGAAAAGAGTAAAGAATCGGTAACAAAATCCAGATATCCATGAATATACCTTTCACTGGTAGAAAAAATTCGCAGAGAGTCAAACACAGAGTTAGTGGTGAGTGACGAAGGTGATGACGATGCTGAAGATAGATATGAAGAATCTCGTGCTACAAAGCAGGCAGGTTCTTTTGATTTTCCGGTTCGCCTGAACCGGTTTGATTTTCGGGTGGTTCCTAACCGGATAATTATTTATTTTTTATTTTTTATATACATATGACGGTTCGACCAGCCGGTCCGGTCCGGTTTCGAAAACATTGGTTTTATTAGTTTTTTGACAGTCTTGATAATTCCCGCTGGTCAACAGAGGCTATCTTAAAGGTCAGCTCTCTGATGCCATTCTCTCTGACAACCACCACTCTTAGATCTCCTAATTTCCATCGAAATCGAAACTTTAGGTAATCATTTTCGTTTTTGATATTTTATTTTCGAATCAGATACATATTTGTTTTCTCAATTTTGATTGATGATTTGGGTGAAGATCGAGAATGACGACGCCTCCTGTTCTCTCACTTGCTCTTCCTTCAGATACTGGTCGAGTTCTTAGTATCCAATCCCACACCGTACAGGTTTTGTTTGTTTTACCTTCTCTCAAATTCTCAATTTTTATCCCTAATTCTTAAGAAATTTGTGTGCTTGATTTTTTGATTGGTTTTGTTATTGATCACTTTATGTAATCATTAGAAACTGTGTTGGATTCGATTTTCACTTGATTTGTTAGCCTAAAACGGTAAAGAAAAGACAGAGCAAATGCTTTTTCCTTCTGCATTTGAATCTGAATTTGGTATAAATTAATAAGGTTATATAATGTATTGAATCTTGAATATATTAGTGATGGTATATTTATTACAAGATTCTAATTTTGTCATTGGATAACTGGAGAAAAGATTCAGACTTTGTTTTAAATTGAAGAGCGTGATGTGTAGAACCATCATACTCTGTTTATCTGTAGCAACTAAAGTCAGGAACTTTTAACAGTAATATGTGAATTTGTCTGTGTGCTTGAATAGTAAGTGATATATTTTGTTAGTTTGTGTGTTGCTAAAAATGTTATGGCATTTATGATTTATACTTTTCGTAGGGATATGTTGGTAACAAATCAGCTGTCTTCCCTCTTCAATTGTTGGGGTATGATGTGGATCCAATAAACTCAGTACAGTTCTCAAATCATACAGGTAATGTAATTGTAGAACATGATGTTCTTGAAGCAACTGTTTCATAGCTAATAGCTGCAAGATTGTATCATCATTGGCTGTTCTTAAACATTTTTGCAGGTTATCCTACATTCAAAGGACAGGTTTTGAATGGTGAACAGTTGTGGGATTTGATTGAAGGCCTTGAAGCTAACGATTTATTGTTCTACACTCATTTATTAACAGGTAACGATTAAAGAACTCAGCTAACTTTGAACACTGAAATGCCTTTGGTTTTTGGTCAGATCTGAGTGTGACAATGCTCCAAATATTTCTAACTCTTTTTGTTTTTGAAATGCAGGTTATATTGGATCAGTGTCATTCCTGAATACAATTTTGGAGGTTATCAATAAGCTTCGCTCTGTAAACCCGAATCTTACATACGGTGAGTGCATTGCTATGCCTGCAAAAAAAACTTCCTTTTCTATGTTCTTGTTACCTTGGATAAGTATCAGAACAAAGATATAGTTAGGCTCTATCTCTGTAATGTAGTGAGTGAAGAATACATTCTTTGTTATACTAATTTTAGTCTGTTCTTGTTTAGTATGTGATCCGGTGATGGGGGATGAAGGAAAATTGTATGTGCCTGAAGAATTGGTACAAGTTTATCGTGAAAAGGTAAAACGAGACTAAAAGAGAGAAGTGGTTGTGTGTTCTTTCGATTTGATTAGATGATAATGTTAGTTGTTTTTTTTTTTGGTTAGGTTGTTCCCTTGGCTTCTATGTTGACTCCTAACCAGTTTGAAGCAGAGAAATTAACAGGATTAAGGTACTTGGTTACTAGCAAAACTTACACTCTTTGGCCTTTAGGTTATTGGGAATGCGATTGTGTTTGAAATCGTTGTCCTGGATCCGTATTTTGCTCCCTTTATCAGTTTATGCAGTAGAGTTCATATACTTTTGCTCCTATGAAGTTTATGCTCAGATGATACTGACATTGAGGATGCATTACGGTAGTTTTTTCTCTTGTTATGGCTCCAAACCTCACAATTCTTAAATATTTCAGGATAAATTCTGAGGAAGATGGCAGAGAAGCTTGTGCTATGCTTCATGCAGCTGGTCCTTCAAAGGTTTGTTTCAATAAGCTTGCAAAGTCTTTAATCTACTTATTGCGTTCATTAGAGTTTTTGTTACCGAGTTTCCATATACTTCCGTATATCTTCGATGATTTTAATGTGTTGGCAGGTGGTGATCACTAGCATTACTATAGGAGGCATTCTATTGCTTATTGGAAGCCATCAGAAAGAAAAGGTAGGTTTCTTGAATAACATGATGATAATATAGCTTTTGTGCAGCCTTAGTATCTTGTAACTATGTTGCTTTCGAGTAATTTGATCTTCGTGTTTAATCTTCAGGGTCTGAAGCCTGAGCAATTCAAGATTTTGATACACAAAATCCCTGCTTATTTTACGGTATGCTAATAGAATACCAATCATATGGTTCTCACTTGTTTTACGGTATGCTAATAGAATACCAATCTGTGTGAAATACTGAAAGTTTATGCATTTTCTCTGCAGGGAACAGGAGATCTCATGACTGCTCTTCTACTTGGCTGGAGCAATGTAATTGCCTCTTCAGTTTCCATATGAAATCAAAATATTCTCTATCTGTTTTCCTTGTAACGTTTTGTGTTTAATGATTGTCATATCCAGAAATACCCTGACAATCTTGACAAGGCAGCCGAGCTTGCGGTTTCAACGTTGCAGGTAATCTTCTGAACTTGTCAAAGCTACAAAATTTATCTTACGTTATTCACATATTTTCTGTATTCTTTTTGCTTGTGTGTTCTTATTGTTTCTGTTTCTGTTATGGTGCGTGCAGGCGTTACTGCGAAGGACGCTTGATGACTACAAACGAGCAGGGTATGATCCTACTTCAAGCAGCTTGGAGATTAGATTAATACAAAGCCAGGATGAAATTCGCAACCCGAATGTCGAACTGAAAGCAGAGAGATACAGCTGAAGCAGGTGAGGAAAAATGTAACATTATTCTTATTCTAAAAATAAGAAAACATATACTTAGATGATGGATTAAAGTTAGTTAAATCTCTATGTTAGGGATACAATAATTATAATGTTGCACGAATGATTCTTTTATGCATATAAAACAGTTAAAGACTTCATAGCAAGTAAGAGGATGATGCAAAAACAAGCTTCCCTTCCTTTCTCTATTAGCTTCTCTCCTCTGTTCTTCTTCTGCTTATTGTGTTTAAAACATGTTTTCGCAACAAATATGATAAACCAAACACCAAAGAAGCTATAACTCCACCAGTTTGTGGCAGTGATAAAGGTAACATCTGTTTACACAACTTCGCTCTTGGGACAGATACATATTAGGGTTCTTGCCAAGAAACTGAATACGAAAGACCCATAACCGTGAGGATTGCTCTATTGATTTAGTTGAGATGGTTTGTAGTCTATGTTAGTAACAAGAGTTTTTTCTTCCACACACTTAACCAACATTAAAACAAGACAAAGAAACTATGCTATTATTACTTGAAATAAACCCAAGTAGTGAAGATAATTTCCTCTCAGTCACTTACTCTTGCTCCTCTGCATCAGTAGTAACAGCCATGAAGTTGCCTTGAGTTAAACTGTTCATGATTCATAAACTGAGGAACAAGAGATGGACCATTCATCATCTGACCTCGAAAACCTCTCTCATTCATCACCATATTATCTGATCTTCCTCCACTCTGGTGCATGTTCATTGTTTCTGCTGCAGGGTAAGCATTAGCATATCCAAGATCCATGTCCCTCGTCAGATTTGGATTCACCTCTTCATAGTTGTGTCTTCTTGGTATATCTCCAAATAGCTCTTGGAAATCTTCAGATGAATCACTCATCTGAAAGTAATCTGCATCATTCATCATCACAGGCTTCATGTTCATCATCGCCATCATCATCTCTTCTTCACTCTGATGATTAAGACTCTGCCTTTCATAACTTGGGACATTGTTGAAGTGATTGTTTTCGAGATTGTATTGTGTGTTCCTCAAGATTCTGTTGTCGTGGTTAAGACCGGCTTGATGGTTACCAAACTGGCTAGGGCTCAAGAACAAGAGCTCTGCATGCTTCCCTCTTCTGTTCAACCTCTTGACCAAAATCTCTGGATCTAAGTTCCCTCTAACGATCACTGCTTCCTGATCCGTGTCTATATCAACAGAGTAAACACCTGAAACCAAGAACCATGGAATAAACAAACCCATAAGAAAACATTATTTGGACAAAACTACAAGAAAAATGTGCATTTGATAAAATCTCAAGATCTTACCTTCAACTTTTCTCAGTGTTTTCTTCACTTTTGTCTTACATCCTTGGCAATTGATGTTAACTTTGAGAACATACGTCTGTAACATCAAAACCCAAGATAACTTTCATATTAAAAAAAAATTCTTTTCTCTGTAGGAATATTTGAAGCAGAAGAATGTTTTACCTTCAAGGGCTCATATACGTTTCTTGGCATTCTTGATTTCTCCACTTGATCTTCCTTTAGCTTCTTTCACTCATGTATTTGGGCTGTAAACAAAGAAAATGTGGTATAAAAAGAGGAGTTATGAGAGATATAAAGATGCATAATAGTACATAAAGATATGGAGAGAGAGACAAAGATGCTATTTATTGGTGGCCAGAGATATCTCGGTTCTGTCAGCTTTTTCTAGCAGTTAAGAAGTCTCAGAGGACAACAACACCATTTTCTTGTGAGGAAGATAGTTTCTTGTTGGTCAACGATCATTGGCTTGAAGTGTCAAATCTCATGTGAGAATTTTCTCGAGTTTAATGAAAAAAAAAAAAAAATTGGAATAAGAAGGACCACTCTAACTTCTAAGAAACTAGCACTACTGCAAAATTGAAATAAATGATAAGTGGCTGTAGTCAGAGTTTTAAGTGTTTCTTATATATGTTTTTGGTTATAACTTCTCTATCAAGTATAACTTAGTACCTACATTGTACTTCTACTCTGTCTTTGTAGCATCTTCAGAATTTTTTACTTTTTTACTTTTGAATGTATTCAAATTTGGACAGGACCGACTGGTATGACTGAAGATTTTCTTATTGGCGAGTCCGGTTTGCAACAATATTCAAATTCTAATTATATTTGTATTTTTATGTATATAAAAGTTCGATAAAAAAATGTATGTTGACTCTATGAAAGAATTTTTTTACAGAACAACTATGTGAAATGTATTCTAGAATACCAATGCGCATATATCAAAAGTATCTTCAGAAAATATGATGTGGTTTTATAAATTTGGACTGTTTTTTCATACTTATCGGATGTATATATATTTTAATTTTTTTTTATACATGCCACATCATTCATGTATAAAACCCAATCAATTTTTTTTTTGGAATTTTTTCATAATTATCTGATAGTGAAATGGAAATTTTATTTATATATATATATATTTTATTTTTTTGACAGCGAATTTATTTATATATATATATATATGCCATATAATTATAGATTTTTTAGTTTTCTTTATATATACATGCCATATCATTCATTCATGCATCAGCATTACTAAAACCCGGTCCACGTTTTGTTTTGGATTCTTTTCCTAATTATCTGAAATGGTAATTTTCTTTATATATGCCACATATTGATATTATTATTATTTTTTGCTATTTAACAAAGTTTCTTTCTATTAAAAAATTATTTAGTTATAAGGTGTTACGAAATGTTAATTTCTTTATAAATGGCATAAAATATATTTTTTATTCTTTTACCATTTGGCAAAGTTTTCATTTACCTAAAGATTATCTTCTATTTATATATGCCATGTATCACATCTGTTATAATTTTCTTTATACATGCATGAACTTTCACTTCTTATGCTTACTGTTACAAATTCAATGTATACCCAGTCCGATCTTCATGCATGGCTACTTAAACCCAGTCCGATCTTCATCCAGACACAAACCATATCACTTATCTCTCACAGAAGAACACAAGACATCCTCTTTCTCTATCTCCAATGGCATCAGAAACACTAACCAATGCGACCCTACCGAGCCACCAAGAAGTCCAAGACGAGACCGAGACAGAGTCAAGAGAGTTCGCGAAGAATCAGAAACGGTACCAAGACCTAATCGAAACCTTTCCTCACGCCAAAGGATGGAGACCGAAAACTCCTCTGATCGAGTACAATGGTCACTGGATCGTACAGCCTCTCCTTGAAGGTTGGCTTCACGCAAGAGACTTCTTCCAAGCACGACCCATTGACTTCTTCGTTTGTAGCTACCCAAAGTCAGGTACAACTTGGCTCAAAGCTCTTACTTTCGCCATCGTAAACCGATCTCGCTTCGACAACTCCTCAAACCCTCTCCTCAAACTTAACCCTCACGAGCTTGTTCCTTTCATTGAGGCTGAGTTCCCTTTATACCCTCAAGATGATGCTGTCGTCGAGGAGAAAGGGAACACTCTGTTCTCGACTCATATCCCTCACGGGTTACTACCCGAATCCATCTCGAAATCGGGTTGTAAGATGGTTTACATCTGGAGAGACCCAAAGGACACGTTTGTCTCCATGTGGAACTTCTTCCAAAAGGAAAGGTCAGACCATGGACCTCTCAATAGTCTTGAGGAGTCTTTTGATATGTTCTGTCAAGGTTTGTCTTTGTATGGTCCTTATCTAGACCATGTCTTGTCGTACTGGAAAGCTTACCAAGAGAATCCGGAGCAGATTATGTTCCTCAAGTACGAGACGATCAGAGCTGATTCTTTGCCAAATGTGAAGAGACTGGCTGAGTTTATGGGTTATGGATTCACAGCTGAGGAAGAGGAGGAAGGGATTGTTGAGAAAGTTGTGAATCTTTGCAGTTTCGAGACGTTGAAGAATCTTGAAGCCAACAAAGAGGACATCAAAGCGAAGAAACACAGAGAAGACATTCCTTCAAGCTTTTATCCGAATAGTGCGTATTTTAGAAAGGGAAAGGTCGGAGATTGGCAAAACTATCTGACTCCGGAGATGGCAGCTCGGATCGATGGATTGATGGAAGAGAAATTCAAGGGAACTGGTTTTTTTGAATATGGTGAATGACGCGGTTCTTGTTCTGAGCAATGTGACTAATCTTTCTATGCTTTTACCAGCACTTTGCTCCTTTTTTCTCAGTTTGATTCTAAATTTTAGTTAAGTTTATATTTTGGAAGAACAAATCTTGTTTCTCAATTCAATGATTTTTAAACTGGACCGGATAGACTGGTATGACCAAGAAATATTTTTAGCGTCTCTCGTTTGGATTAATATTGGAATTATAATTATAATTATAATCTCTCCTTTGTTATTGTGGTAATCTATCTATTAATTGACCCTATAGGCCTCTAAAGGTATTCACATGGATTGAAGAAAGTTAACTTGATTGGTCCACATCAGCATTAAATAATTTTAAAATTTTAAAATTGTATTATCAATAAAAATAAATTATGTAAATTTGTATTAACTTTATATAACATTAGGAATATTTCTCTTTTTTGTAGCCAAATTAGGAAATCTACTTTATTCAATGATTTTTAAATTGGACCGGATATTGGTATGACCAAGAAATATTTTTTAGCGTCTCCTGTTTGGATTAATATTGGAATTATAATTATAATCTATTGTTGTAATCTTGTAGAAGTCTTTGAAGTTGGCACTATAGATGCAAGAATTTGTCGTTAACAAACGATTTTCTTTTATGTTTCTATGCTTTACAAAGCATGGAATTTACCACAACAGACTAACTTTGTGGCTCTTTTCTTAATCTTTATTTTGTTCAAATAATGAAACCGCTCCAAATGTTGTGTATAAAGGGAAAATGGTGAAGATTTTAATAAACACCATAGCCACAAAAGACCAAAATGTCTTACACAATATATTTTAACCCGCGCCCTAAAAAAACCTACAAAACAGAGATTATGAGCCTGACCGAACCTTAAGTCCAATGTCAATCTTCATCTCCAACAGCTCACCACGCAATAAACAGTAAGGAACAACCATGAAGTTGTCTTAAAGGACCTGAGAGCTGACTTCAAGAACCTTCTTCACATCTGGTTATTTAAATGTCCAACGTTAGATATAGATATATATATATGAACGACAATGGGTGAGTTAAATAAAACAGACGAGATAGTTACAAAACCACCAAAAAATAAAACAGAAGACCTTCTTACTCTTAGTTCAATTTCTAGATGCAAAGCTTCATATCCAAAAGTTCACCGCGCAACAAAGTGTTAGGGATCAACATGAAATTATCTCGAGGGGTTTGGAGGCTCAGTTTAATTAAGAACCCTCTTCACCTCTGGTGATTTGAAAGTCAGAGTGTATCCATCCGCAGTAGTGTAAGAGAGTTCATATGAGAACTGTGCCATTTCTGGAACAGATGGTGCGATGTGCCTAAAACACTGCACTACAAACAGTAGTAGTGTCTTCGTATCCTCCCTTTTAATTAACATCTTATCGCTGATGTTCATCTGAGCACTAAAGGAAACGCCATAACGGAACTCTTTGAGCTGGTGAACAATAAAAGCGTGAATGTGGAGATCCTTGTACGAGGCAATGAAATTGCAGTCTCGTACAGGGCAGGAGCAAGGAAAGAACATGCATTCTTTTCCATGAGTTGATTCTTTCCCGTAATTAAACTTCATGTTGCATCCAAGCTTGGCGTTTCGGCATAGGACTAAGATCGATTCAAGAAAGAAGGCGAAGATGCAATTCAGGTAGAAACAAAACCTGGAAGATAGGAATCTTCAGTGCTTCTAAGCAAATGGGACAGTCGAGAATATTCAAATCTAACAGCGTCGTGGAGAGTCTCTTATCTTCTCTATCCACTCTCTTCCCTTTATCACCGGAACGTTGTCTCTTTTGCGAGAGAATGCTGTTCGGTCCACTTCCCTCTCGAGGCTCCCACCATGTCCGAGAAATGGCTAAACCCTAATCCCCTCTTTTTCGTCCTCAGCTAAGTTTTCGATTATATTTTTTCCTTTTTTTTTTTTTTTTTTTTTCGTTTTGCTTGTCTAACAAAATTATCAATATATAGCTAGCTTGTTGTGTCCGAACGAGAATATTTCTCAGTTGGAGTTCCAGGCTCCTTCTATGGTCGGGTGTTACCAAGAAACAGCATCCATATCGGACACACTTCCTACACGACTCACTGGCTTTCCGAAGATTACATTCATTGTAATAATTCTTTAAAAGGAGTGACCAAAGCTTACAAAGTACAGTATAAAGGACATGAGGGTTTTCTTGAAGCTAGAGCTGAAGAGATTGTTCATGGAGGGTTGTTGATTGTTTTAGGACAATGTTTGGCCGATGTTGTCACCATATCTGAGACATGGCAGGGTATTGTGTTGGATTTGGATATGATCGGTGATTTTCTTATGGATATAGCTCAAGACACATTTCAAGAACTGTACATAAAATTCCTTTAACAGAATCCTTAAGATCAACAGAAATTATGAATGTTCATAACATCTACAGCTAGTAAATGACCAAAATTCCTACTTTTTTCTTCTTCCACTTCTCTGTTAATTGGTTTTCTACTTCCATTTCTCCACTTACTCCAACTATCTTCTTTCTGACATATCAAAACGCTGGAAAGTCTCTACCCTCAAAGGTCTTTGAGCTAATCACATTTAACATGACTAAACTTCACTTGCTTACATTAATGAACAAACCTAGAAAATATTGTTTCATCCCAAAAACATCCTTCTGAATATGGTATAAGGACACAAAACATTAGCTTCAGATGCTAGATTTTAACTGCTACTAGTTCCTGCAACATATAAGGTTTCCACAGGATATGTAAACAAAAGCCAAAAGAAACCTAACAAACACAGACTGACTACGAGCCTGCACGAACCTTAAGACCAATGAGAACCTTCATCTTCAACAACTCGCCGCGCAACAAACAGCGAGGGACAAACATGAAGTTGTCTTGAGGGATTTGATAGCTCACTTCAAGAACCTTCTTCACATTCGGTGATTCATATTTGAGAGTGTGTCCATCCATGGAGTAGTCGAGACAATACGTAAACTTCCCTAGTTCCGGAGCATCTGGTGCAATGCATGTAACAGTCACATATAAACCTTGCGGCTCGTTAAAACACTGCAGAGCAAACAATCTCCTCTCCCCGATTTCCCCAAGAAGTAGTATCTTATCGCTAGCGATGTTCAGATGAACATTAACAGGATCACCGCAAAAAAAGCGCATACATTTGTTGTCAATGTGGCTGAGGAAGTGACTGTAAATCTGGTTGTATGATCCGGTATAATCGCAGCCCGTTGCAGGGCAGGAGCATTGAGAGAAAGTGCATTCCTTTACATGAGTTGATTCTTTCGAATAAGATACAGATCTGGTGCATCCAAGCTTGGCGTTTGGGCATGGGACACAGACTGATTCAAGAACACTCTCCATTGCACTGCACCGGTTTTGGCCGATAGGCGAAGCACATGTAGGACACTTGTTACTCAGCTTGGGGCAGCACGAAGAGCAAGCTAAATGTCCATTGTCGCACTGGAAATGCAAAAAACAAAGACTTCCAAAATGTAAGCTTTGAGAAAATCTCAATTGGTAACTAATATAATTCATAGAAAGGATTATTCACCGATATAATCTTTGAAATAGACTCGATCTTGGCTATTTATACACACATTTTCAAGAACTACATTTTGTAAACATTAGTCTTGTCGAAAATGTGTCTACTTAGTCAACATATAGACTCGATCTTGCCTATTTATAAACACATTTCAAAAACTACATTTTGTAAACATGAGTTTTGTCAAAAATGTCTCTCTAAATATATATATTTCTCGATCTTGCTTGCCTATACACACATGTTCAAGAACTACAATTTGTAAACATGAGTCTTGTAAAAAATGTGTCTTCTTAATCAACATATAGCTTTGCAAAAGGTGAAATAAAACTTTTGAGAAACAAACCCTCAAATTTTGCCAGAATCCTCAAATCAACCCAAAACTAATGATACTTACTTCTTTCGCTTCGATTATCCTCTGTTGCAGAGTTACTAGAAAGAAAAAAAGAACCTTAATTCAGGTAAGAAACAAAAACCTGGAAGACAGGAATGGTCAGTGGCTCGAAGCATATGGGACAATCGAGAATATCCAAACCCAGCATCATCGCCGAGCGTTTCTTGCCGTCTGGTATCGAACTTCGTTGCCTCTTTCTCGAGCTACCTTCTTCTCTGTCAGAAGAGGATTCGGGAAATGAGAATCCCACCATGTTGAGAGAATTATGTCTCTGGTTCCGAAACTGAGGTTCCCAATTTGATAGCTCTGTTATCTTACGCGAATAGGATTAGGGTTTCTTTCAGAGAATCAGAAATGCGACTCGAGTGAAGTGAAGTGAAGAAGAAGAAGTGAAGCACAAAACGTATCGTTTCAGCAAAATGATAAAACTACGTCGTTTAGACCAAGTGTTAAAAAAAACAAGTTTATGCTACTAACAGCCTAACAGATTGGATTAATAAACATTTTCGTTGTAGTAAACACAACGTTACTTATGTCCTTTGGATGATATATAATCCTTATTTTCCTCTGTTTTCTGTGTTTAGATAAGTAGCTATCGCCAGAGTTTGATTATCTCTGTTTGCTTTGGTTATAACTCTGCTTTGAGCATCAAATTCTACTGCTACTAGTTACTTCCGTAGATAGAGTTTCCACAGGATATGTAAACAAAAACCAAAAGAAACCTAACAAACACAGACTGACTATGAGCCTGCACGAACCTTAAGCCCAATGCCAATCTTCATCTCCAACAACTCACCACGCAAGAAACAGTGAGGGACAAACAAGAAATCGTCTTGAGGGATTTGAGAGCTCACTTCAAGAACCTTCTTCACATCTGGCGATTCATATTTAAGAGTGTGTCCATCCATTGAGTAGTCGAGACAATACGCAAACTTTCCTACTTGCAGAGCAGATGGTGCAATGCATCTAACAGTCACATACACACCATTCGGTTCATTGAAACACTGCAGTGCAAACAACAGTCTCTTCTTGAACTCCCAAAGAACTAACATCTTATCGGTAGCGATGTTCATCTGAACATCAACAGAGCCACCGCAAAGAAAGGACATGGATTTGGGTTTGTGACGGTGGTCATCAACAAAGTGACTGTAAATCTGACTGTATGATCCGGTATAGTTGCAGTCCAGTGCAGGGCAGGAGCAGTGAGAGAAAGTGCATTCCTTTCCGTGAGTCGATTCTTTCCCATAAGATACATGTTCTGTGCATCCAAGCTTGGCGTTTGGGCATGGGACAAAGACTGATTCGAGCACACTTTCCATTGCTCTGCAGCGGTTGTGGCCGATAGGCGAAGCACATGCAGGACACTTATTACTCAGTTTGGGGCAGCACGAAGAGCAAGCTAAATGTCCATTATCACACTGAATCACAAAACCAACAAGTTTCGAACAAAGTCACAGCAAGTAAACCCAAATGTCAGCTTTAAGAGATCTCAACTGGTAATTAATATGATTCATAAATATTGAAATCTTGATATAGCATTTGATAGTTGTTGATATATACTGAATCTTGCCAAGTTATACACACATTTTCAAGAACCAAATTTGTAAACATGAGTCTTGTCAAAAAAAATGGTGCGTCTTAATCAACATATAGCTTTTATATAAATACATATCCTCAAATCAACAAAAGCTAAGATGAGAGAAACTTCAAATTAAAACCTGGAATATAGGAATAGTCAGTGCCTCAAAGCAAACGGGACAATCGAGAACATCCAGACCCCGCAGCATCGCTGAGCTCGTCTTGCTCGAACTACGTTGCCTCTTTTTCGAGAGGACGCTGCTCGCTCCTCCTCTGTCGCAAGATGATTCAGAAACTGAGGCTCCCTCATTGCTTCCACTTTGGTTTTTAGGCTTCTTTGAACAATGAGATAGTAAATGGCGCCTCAAACTTGATGTCCCGTTATGCTTGTTTATTACAAATTTCTTACAACAATGGATGCAACGGCCCCTTTCTTTGCCATCTTCCTCTATTCCTACCGACACAATCTCTTTCCAAACATCAGCCGTTACGCTTGAATCCGAATCAAAGACCGTTTGGTTTGGTTGTTGAGTCTCAGTTCGTGCTGGTTCTTGGTTTTCTGCATCACCCTCAATCATTTCCCATTCATTCTCAGCGTTAAGAGCTGCAATTGTTTCCTGTGACTGCAAATCCATTCTGCATAATTTATAAATAAAACACATAACCATACAATTAGAGTCACAAAGACAATATTCATACGCTATCCGAAATCAAAGCGCTTAGAAACTAAGAACAAACATGCAAATTTCTAAAGTCCATGTCCGATATCAATTTGAATTAGCACCGTTATCTCAGGCGAATAGATAGTGGGTTTTACCTGAATAATCCGAAAGGCTCCAGAGGGATACAAATTGAGAAAGAGCCGAGAAGAAAACGAGAGGATTTATAGGGTTTCTTTTTGAGAATCAAAAATGCTGAAATGGCGACACGAGATTGAAGAACACACTGAGAGCAAGAAGAAGAAGAAGAAGAAGAACAAAACGTATCGTTTCATTAACAAGGGAAAAACTATGTCGTTTTAAACAAAAACAAAAAAAACAAAGTTTACGCTAAAAGATTGGATAATAAACATTTTCATGGTTTGGATGATTAGCGACTATGTTAGTCTAAGTTTTGGAAGTTAAACTCTTTATGTTTTCAATAAAATCTGTTTGACCACAATTAAAACAACAGAACACACACCTAAACGTTTTTAAATCTCATCCCAACCTACAAACCCTTTTTTATTTTTTTTGTTACACTTGGTTCAGCTCCGTGATGCAAAGCTTCAGCTCCAACGATTCACCGCGCAACAAATTGTGAGGGATCAACATGAAATTATCTTGAGGGGTTTCATAACTCACTTCAAGAACCCTCTTGACGTCTGGTGATTTGTAAACCACAGTGTGTCCATCCGCACTAGTGTAAGAGACATCATATGAGAACTTGTTTACTTCTGGAGAAGGTGGAGCAATGCAGCTTACAGTTACATAGACACCACACGGCTCCCTAAAACACTGCACTGGAAACAGCAATCTCGTCGAAGCTTCCCTTGAAATTAACATCTTATCGCTAATGTTCATCCAAACAGTAAAAGAAAGGCCACGATTGAACACATTTAATAGCCATATCTCCTTGTGATCATCATAGTGATGTTCCATGTTATAAACCGAGCCAGTGTAATCGCAGCCTTGTACAGGGCATGAGCACGGAGAGAAGTCGCATTCTTCCTCATGAGTTGATTCTTTCCCATAAGGTAACATCCATTTGCAACCTAACAAGGCGTTTCGGCACGGGACAAAGATGGATTCAACAATAGTCTCCATTGCTCTATTGCGAATGTTGCCAACAGGCAAAGTACAGACAGGGCATTTGTTCCTCAGCTTGGGACAGCAAGAAGAGCAAACTAAATGTCCATTGTCACACTGTGAAAATTACAAAACCAATGAATCTGTTGTACATATCTTACAAAACTTCATCAAAAGCTAAGGATAGTTTTAAAAACCCAAGTAAAGGGCCACAATTTCAATTTATTTCTCTGTGTACTCCAAATTATCCTCTTCCTAATGGCAGAGTTTGACCCAGAAAATCAGAGAGTGAGCAATTTCTACTTCTTACCAAAACAGAAAAATCTCTGAAATGAGAAAGGATTCAAAGGAGAAAGGTAAGAAACAAAACCTGGAAGATAGGAATACTCAATGCTTCGTAGCAAATGGGACAATCGAGAACATCTAGACCTAGCATCGTCGCCGAGCGTCTCTTCCGCGGGAGGTTGCTGCTCGAGCCATTTCCTTCTTCCGAAATCGACGCTCCAACCATGGCGGAGCCTTGTTGGAGCTTAATCGGGTAAAACCACTTCGACGGTGAAAAATTCGGGTTTGCTTTTAGATTTAATTTGTTTTTCACTAAAAAAACTACATTTAATAACTAAATTCAATCAAAAGTTTACCATAGTAAATAACTATCTTGATTTTATTTTAAATAACTAACTTAATTTTCACCAAAAAACTTCAAGTAATTAACTACTTTCCCGTTTTATATTAGACGTCATTTTACAAATGTATGTAGATGTATTTTGAGTTAAATACATCTCTAATAAGTAATATGAAACGGGGAAAGTATCATATCATATACAATATTAAAATTAGGGCCTTTGGAAAATAATTGAACTACCGGAAATTAAATAATTGAATTTTCACGTTGCATGGCAGCCTTTGCTCTTGGCTTGCATACTTATATGGCAACTTTTTTTCTTGTATTTTTTTCTAGCATATTGACGCCATATTTAATTCGTATAGATTATGAAGAAATATCTATCATGTATTATTATGAAGTGGAAGGATTGCTATCATGGACGTAAATTTTTTAAATCACAACATTCTCGCAATTTTGTTTGTTTTACCAATTGCTTATCTAATACGTTAGTCTATGATTTGGTTTTATCGGCTCTTTGTAGCCATGTTGAATAATGGAATTTCAACTCTCATGTTAAAGTATGTTTGACCATAATGGAAAAACAGACCCGACCAACTATGGCATTAAAATGTCTAGGCACGGCTCTGTTTATAACCATTGTCTTTACGTGCAAGCCAATGAAGATTTCCGTTTTTAAAAAGTCCTCAAACAAGATAAAGGAGATCAAAGGCAAATGAAGAGGCTCGAGGTTCCACAAGCCTGTAGCAGATGAATATATCATCAAGCTTAAAACGCTTAGGCCGTTGTGAGTGTTTATGGACTGTCCATATACAACAACTTTGTAACACAAAACGACAGCGTTATCATCAGTTTGTGTGGCTATTCCAAAGTGGTAAAAATGTTTATTCCTATCAAACCAGACTGGAGGAGATTCGATTTCTACGCATTCCCTGGATACTGAACGTATTGGTATCATAGCCCAACATCCAAAATGTTATCACAAGGATCTGACATGCCTTCTTGCTCGGGTTCCCTTTAAATTTTCATATTCCAAGATCATTCGCCTTCATGGAGAGTTCTTTACCCACAACACCATCTCGCGGTTAAAGAGGAAATATTTGTGGGAACGATTGCTATCATGGACGTAAATTTCTAAATACAACATTCTCGCAGTTTTGTTTAGTTTTTTTACCAATTGCTTTTTGCATGGCTAGTAGCTACTATGTTAGTCTAAGTTTTGGTTTTATCGGCTCTTTGTAGCCTATGTGTATCCTGGAAGTTAAACTCTTATGTTTTTGATAAAATATGTTTGACCATAAACAACTAGACGTTTTCTCATCCCAACCTACAAACCCTTTTATTTGTTACACTTGATTCAGCTCCGTGACGCAAAGCTTCAGCTCCAACGATTCACCGCGCAACAAATTGTGAGGGATGAACATGAAATTGTCTTGCGGGATTTCATAACTCACTTTAAGAACCCTCTTCAGCTCTGGTGATTTGTAAACCACAGTGTGTCCATCGGCAGTAGTGTAAGAGATATCATATGCGAACTTGTTTACTTCTGGAGAAGGTGGAGCAATGCAGCTTACTGTTACATAGACACCATACGGCTTCCTGAAACACTGCACTGGAAACATCAATCTAGTGAAAACATCCGTTGAAATTTGTATCTTATCGCCGATGTTCATCCGAACACTAATGGAACGGCCACAACTGAACCAATTTAACATCAATATATCAACGTGCTTAGGAAAGAAGTGGTCATAGATGTTATAAATTGAGCCAGTGTAATCGCAGCCTTGTACAGGGCATGAGCAAGGAGAGAAGTTGCATTCTTTCTCATGAGCTGATTCTTTCCCGTACGTGAACTTCTTGGTGCAACCTAACACGGCGTTTCGGCACGGGACAAAGGTGGATTCAAGAACGGTCTCCATTGCTCTACAGCGACTGTGGCCAACAGGCAAAGCACATGCAGGGCATTTATTCCTCAGTTTGGGAGAGCAAGAAGAGCAAGCTAAATGTCCATTGTCACACTGTGAAAAATACAAAAACCAATGTATTATTCATATGAAAATCCAAAGCAAAATTAGGCATCAGGAACAAACCCAAGAAGGATAATGTCTTCTCCTTTATGATGATCATGATATATATACACTATCTTGCCAAATTATACACATAATTGAAAGATTTACCATATCTTATAACACTTCACTAAAAATCATCAAAAGCTAGAGATATTTACACTTAAACCCCTAGTAAATGGCCACAATTTCAACTTATTTTCTCTGTTTACTCCAAATTATCGTCTTCCTAATGCAGAGTTTGACCAAGAAATCAGAGGCTGGGCAATTTCTAGTTCTTACCAAAACAGAAATTTTGGAGTGTTGCTGTGTTAAGTTTTACCAGTTGCTCAGCCTAATAGCCTTAATATGTTAGTCTATGCTTAGCTTTTATCGGCCCTGTGTAGCCATGTTGCATCCTCGAAGTTAAAACTCTTATTAAACAGAACAGACCAACTAAACTGCTTTTAATCCAAACTTACAAAATCATAATTTTAATTACACTTGGTCCAGCTCCACGATGCAAAGGTTCAACTCCAACAGGTCACCGAGCAATAAACTGGCAGGGATCAACATGAAATTGTCTCGAGGGGTTTCAAAACTCACTTGAAGAATCTTCTTCGCCTCTACCGATTTGTAAATCACAGTTTGTCCGTCCACAGTGTATGAGATATCATATGAGAACCTCCCCACTGTTGGAGCAGGTGGTGCAATGCAGCTTACGCTCACATACACACCACACGGCTCCCTAAAACACTGCACCGGAAACAGTAACCCCGCCGAGGTCTCCGTCCAAGTCAACAACTTATCGCTAATGTTCATCCGAACATCAAAGGAAATGCCAAATCTGAAACAATTTGACTCCCATATATCCCTGTGCTCCACAAAAGAGTGGCGTTCAATTTTATAATACGAGCCGGTGTAATCGCAGTCTGGTACAGGGCATGAGCAAGGAGCATAGCGGCATTCTTCCTCATGCTCTGATTCTATCCCGTAAGTGAACTTCTTTGTGCAACCAAACGCGGCGTTTCGGCACGGGACGAAGATGGATTCAAGAACAGTCTCCATTGCTCGGTTGCGAATGTGGCCAACAGGCAAAGCACAGGAAGGGCATTTATTATTCAGCTTGGGACAGCAACAAGAGCATGCTAAATGTCCATTGTCACACTGTGAAAAAAAATACAAAAGCCAATGAATTACTTGGTGATTAATAAGCTGTATTATTATTCGATGAAACCAGGATTTTCAACAAGTATGATGTTATTTTTCCTGAATGATTCATGATATATATTATTATATGCTCTATCTTGCCAAATTATACACATATATTTTTAAAGATTTAACATATCTTACAAAGCTTCACTCGTAATCATCTTAAAACCTAGTAAAATGGCCACTATTTCAACTTCTTTCTCTCTTCACTCCAAATTATCCTATTCCTATTGCAGAGTTTGACCCACAAATCACAAAACTTCACTAGTTATCATCTTTAAACCTAGTAAAGGGCCACAATTTCAACTTCTTTTCTCTGTTCAATCCAAATTATCATCTTCCTAATGCAGACTTTGACAACAATCTTTAGTTATTATTATCAAAACAGAAAGTGATTGTGATTCAATCAGAATCGAAGGAGAAGCTACAAATTCAGGTAAGAAAACAAAACCTGGAAGATGGGAATCGTCAATGCTTCGAAGCAAATCGGACAATCGAGAACATTCAAATTAAACAGCGTCGTCGAGAGTCTCTTATCTTCTGTACACACTCTCTTCGCTCCGTCACCGGAAGAGACCGGAGAACGTAAGAGGCTCCCACCGGCGGAAACCGGAGAACGGAGGACGCTCCCACCGGAAGAGACTGGAGAACGTAGGTCGCTCCCACCGGAATAAACCGGAGAACGTAGGTCGCTCCCACCGGAAGAAACCGGAGAACGTAGGTAGCTCCCGCCGGAATAAACCGGAGATATGCTGCTCGAACCATTTCCTTCATCCGGAATCGACGCTCCCACCATTGTCGGAGGACGCTTACTGGAGCTTAATCGGGTCAATCACTGCGACGGGGACGATGGGGGCACTCAGATTTTTGGGGTTTGAGAAATCCGAGATGACACGGCGGTTCCATTACCGGTTTTGGGTTTTTAAATCTAAATTTTATTTTCACCAAACAACTATGGTTTTCTTCAGTAGACCCTCAATTTTTGTTTCCTAATCTATTTCGCCCCAAACGTTGTAAACTTATCACTAATCCCTCCAAACTTACAAACTTCATCATTAAAACCGGTACACAAATTTTTCATTTCTAATTTCTGCAATCAGATATCTGAAATTATGTTTACTTAAAATAAATTGCGTTTTAACAATTGCAATCCCACCCAGAAAAAAAATGTCAAAAACATATATTTGTCCAATTCTTTTAGGTAGTTTTTTCTACATATATCTATCTACATGTAGTTTACCAGTGAAGAAATGTACCCAAAAAATGAGTCTGATAATTACATAAGTAAGTTTCCACCCACACAAAAAAAAAAAAAAATCTATTTCCAGTTCTTAGGTGAAATAGAAAGGAAAAAAAAATTAGTGGAAAAAAATAAATAAAAGGAACTTAAAAGGATCTTCCTCAAAGCCTTCTTACAAAATTACTCTTGGTCGTTTAACTTGCGGATACATACCCTAACCTTCAATGCTTGACGTCCACGCAAGAAATATGAAGGAACCAACATGAAATCATCTTCAGGGGTTTCCAAACTCAATTCCCGAACTCTCTTGATCTTTGGCAATTCAAATGTCATGTTATATGATTCCTCAGCCGCGGAGATATGACATGAGAACTCTCCAACTTCCAGAGCACAAGGAGCAACACAACTCACAGTAACACATATACCGTGTGGCTCACGGAAACACTGAACAACAAACAATAAACCATCCTTGCATTCTTTCATAACAACTGAATTATACTTGGTGAATTCAAAGTATATTCCAGCAAATCCGCCGAAAATTGTATCTTCTTTCAGCCTTGTGAATATCAAAGTGAGAGTATAGATCCTTGTAAGAGCCAGTGTAATTGCAATTCTCTGAAGGACAGGTGCATAAAGACAAAGCACATTTCTTTTCATGAGTTGATTCGTTCCCATAAGATGCCTTCTTTCTGCAACCAAACTTGGCGTTTGGGCATGGGACAACGACTGATTCAAGAACCCTCTCCATCGCTCTGGATCGAATGTGACCAATGGGCAAAGCACAAGAAGGGCATTTGTTCGTTAGTTTGTTGCAGCATGTAGAGCAAACTATATGTCCATTGTCACACTGGAATGTATAAAACCAAAAAGTTGCTACTAAATCTCTGTTCAAATTATAATAAAGAAGAAACCACCCAGAAAATGATTTGTTATCCAGTTCCCTAGTGTAAAAAGAAGGAAACCTGAATAATAGGAGTAGTCAATGTGTCGCAGCAAATAGGACAATCAAGAGCTTCTAGATCAAGGAGTGTGGCCGAACCATTCTTATCGTCGTTTTCAAGATTCAAGGATCTACAAGATGAGACACCACGGGCAATTTTAGACATGATACGGATGTTGTATTTGTCCATAACCCTACGAAGCTCATCTGGTGTTAACTTCACGTGCAAGATAAAGATAGAATAATGTTAGATATGTCATTCGAAATAAAATACAAGAAAATAAAATTATTAGTTGATGAAGACTTACCATTGACACCTACAAAATTCTTTGCAAACAAGGACAAAAACGCCTTGCAGTGGATCTGTTGGTGGCTAAGCTCCTTAAAGCTCTTTATATAAGAACTCAAAGATAAATTATAGGTGTCTTTAGGTACATATATATCCCAAACGAAGACCGTCTCAACAGATCCTAAATCTAATTGCAACAGGAAAGCCAAACGAAAGAACAAAAAAAAAAGAAAACGCAAAAGCCCAAGTAAAAGCCAAAAACCAATAACTTTTCGAACACGAAAGTCCAACAACTGTTTGACAAAAAAAAATCCTAGATAGATAAAGATGTGCTCCGAGATACCTGAAGTGGGTTATGATTTCCAGAAGTGGTTTATTAATTTTATTTTTGCCTTAGGCCCTATAAAGTAGGGCGGACAAAAAAAAAATACTGTGAATCAAAATTTTAAACCGAGCTTAACCAAAAACTTTTATCGAAATTTGGTTATCAATCGATTGGTTTAGTTACTTTAAATCCAAAGATATTGAAACCAAAATTAATAATATTTTGGATGAGACTGATATAATTTTCATGTAAAACCCAAAAAAAAAAAAAAACAATTAAAAGAAAAATAACAGTTGAACTGTTAAATCTTCCCTCGGTTAAACTTTCTGACGCATATCCTCAACTCCAACGCTTGACGTCCACGCAAGAAATAGCGAGGAACCAACATGAAATCATCTTTAGGGGTTTCTAAACTCAATTTCCGAACTCTCTTGACCTTTGGCAAATCAAATGTCATATTGTATTCTTCCATAACGGTGGAGATAAGACACGAGAACTCACAAACTTCCGGAACAGAAGGAGCAATATAGTTCATAGTCACATAAACACCATGTGGCTCACTGAAACACTGAACAACGAACAATAGACCATCCCTGCTTTCATTCATAACAACTGAAGTATACGCACTCGATTCAAGGTGTACTACTTCAGGAAATCCGCCAGCAATAACCCGATAACCACACCCTCTTTCACTCTTGTGAGTTTTAAAGTGATCGTATAGATTCTTGTAAGAGTCACTGTAACTGCAGTTCTTTGCAGGACATGCGCATAAAGAGGAAGCACATTCTTTCTCACGAGCCACTGTAACTGCATGAGCCACTTTAACAGTAATTGCAGTTTTTTGGAGGACAGGAAAAGAGATATCACATTCTTTCTCATGAGCTAATTCTTTCCCATAAGAGAAACTCTTTGTGCAACCGGCCTTAGGACACGGGACAATGACTGATTGAATAACCCTCTCCATTGCTCTGCAACGACTGTGACCAACGGGAAGAGTACAAGAAGGACATTTGTTCTTCAGTTTGCTACAGCATGTAGAGCAGGCCAAGTGTCCATTATCACACTGAAACGGTAAGACCAACAAATTTGCTGACTAAATCCGTAGTGAAAAGATTAAAAGAAACAATAACTATCAAATTCATTTTAATGTATTTTTCTGACTGTATGGCACATATATATACTTCTGTAACAATTTGCTTTTTGAAAGTTTTGTATACTGATTTGATATCAATGAAATTGTTAGCAGGGAAAAAAAAACACTTGATATCAATGGTTTTTTCCACTTTTGCAGTAAATATCCATATTCTAAAATCTGGACAAGTCTATTTACTCTAAATCAGCACGCAATGTTCAGATTTTTAAACATTCATCAATTCTTAAATATTATAATTTAGGTAGCGAGAGAAAAAGAAACGAAACCTGGAAAATATTACTAGTCAGTGCGTCGTAGCAAATAGGACAATTAAGAGCTTCTAGATCAAGTAGCATAGCCGAGCTGTTCGTATCGTCGTTTTCATCATTCGAGGATCTAGAAGGTGAATCCTTTAAATTTCGTCTTGCAATATATTGCATAATTCGAGTAATTTCATGTGCACTTAAGCGAACCATGTCTACGGGAAGGTAAGAAATTTTGAGATATTCATGAGATCCATTAGAGACATGTTACATGTATATATTAATAAGAGACATGGCTAAAACCCTAAACGGTTTCTGTTTACAAATTAAATAATAAAAACAAAATTTTCATAAAACGTTTTCTATTTACAATTGATAATAATATAATTAATTCAAAAGATAAGATGAAAATTAGAAAATTAACGAAAGAGAGTCCAAAAACGTTTTCTGTTTTCAAATCAAATAATAAAAATTAAAGGAAATTTGCCACCAATCCAATTTTCCAATAGTCTGTGGATATTCGTGTGTTTGTGACGAATGAGTTGAATTCAGTTTGTAATTCAGCTTGTCCAAAATCAATTGAGTTTTTGTATTTTTTTGAACAAGTTGAATTCAGTTTGTAATCTTTGAATTTGATTGTATTTAGATCCATTATTATTTTTCGACACATCGATAAAGAACCTCAACAGTCAATATCATTTATGCATAAGTCTATAACTTAATCATCTATATCACAATGTTGACTTACCATCCATTGTATTCAATTGAAAATGTACTCTAGCTACAACCACATTACAACGATTAGGAAATCAAAAACGACAGTAGATTGATAACGTCCAGATCCAGCCATGTCTATGGAAAGTTAAGAATTATGATAGAGGAAGATCGTATGTATACGATATCCAAAAGATAATAAAATCGATGTTTCTAAAACACAGATCCTAATTTCATGTAGCAGAGTTTAGAATGAAGAAACAACTCAAGCAAACAATGAAAAGAAGTAAACCCTAGAATCACAGAGATAAAAGAAAGAAGAGGATAAATTCCTTTTGATATTTCTTAATTGAATTATGAAAGTGTCTTACAACCTTTTTATATAGAAAACCAAAACCCTACTAATAGTTTAGAAAACCCAATAACAACTTAGATTATAAAACCCAAGGCTCTCTTAATAATATAATATTTCCTATCTCAAATTCTAAGATGTCCATGAGAGTAAGGGCCTGACTGGTTTAAACGCTGCGATTGCGGTTGCGGTTGCGGGAGTTTGCGGAAGAGGGAGTTTGCGGTTAAACACGTAATTATGCTGTTTGTACGACTGGTATAGCGATTGAAAGCGGATGCATTTGCAGAATATTTTTGACTGGTTGACCAGCGGGTGAAATAGCGGTTAAACAATAAATTAACAATATAAATATATTTTATAATTATAAAACATCAAAACTATATTATATTGAACAATTATAAATTTATAGTTCAACATAATTAATAATAAAAATTTATAAAAAATAATATGTATATAATACTTAGTTCATCTTTTAATTTCTATAATTTAGATAAAAATGTGATTTCTATTAAAATTGAGTTGGAGATTAAATTTAGATTACCATTTTATTTTTTAAATAGATATATATATTAGTATGAAGTGAACATTTATGAAGAGAACTTTAATTTGTAGGACTTAGAAATATAAAATTATGATATGTTTTTAATGAATTTTACCAAAAAAAATACCAAATATTTTTATTTTTATTATGATTATAATATCTAAATCTTATTTTTTAATAAATATTATTTATTTTCTAATTTTAAAATAAATTTGTGTTTTTTTTTTTTTTTTTACCGCAAACGCTTGCGGAAAGGAGTTTTTAATTTCCAGCGATACGGAGCGGTACGTTACAAAGTGGTACAGAGTAGTTGTTGTGATTGTTATAAAACGCCAAAAACCACTACCACCCGCATATGTTGCGTTTGCGGATGATAGCGGAAAAACCAATCACCACCTAATTAGAGAGATATATAAGCTAAACCCTAAACGGTTTAGGGTTTGATTTTCCAAGAGTTTTTTATTTCAAATTAGGTGCATGCACTTGATAATATCATTAAAAATCTTTCTCGAAAATATTTCTGCATAAATTGGGTGGAGATTTTCTAAGATTTCCCAAGAGCTTTTTTTTTTTTTTTCCTTCCTTCCTAAACGGCTAAAACTAGGTGGACAAAATCATAATTCAAAACCTGAGCCAAAAAAAAAAAAAAAAAAAAAAAAAAAAATCATAATTCAAAACCGAACCGAAACCAAACTAAAAACCCTCAAACTGAACCGAAACCAAACTGAAAACCGACTTTTGCTCCAATTGCCATTTTTTACTTATTTTGAGATTCATTTGCTCCGGCCACTTTTATTAATACGAAGGTGGTTTACTTCGGTCTTATAGCTATAATCCCCATTTGAATTCACTTCGGATTTTGATATGATTCTATTGATACGTTGATCTCACAAATACTATT
Source organism: Erythrophleum ivorense (assembly GCA_026724425.1). Taxonomy (NCBI): domain Eukaryota; kingdom Viridiplantae; phylum Streptophyta; class Magnoliopsida; order Fabales; family Fabaceae; genus Erythrophleum; species Erythrophleum ivorense. Next base: position 1,435,341 of record JAIUCV010000117.1, on the reverse strand, counting down.
ACCGGCCACAACTTCAACTTCTCTAATGATCCTATTCCTTCATAAGACATAATTTCATAAATTGTCAGAAAACCTTTATGCTAAAAGGTTAGAATTCACAAACTAAACGACTAAACTTGAGAGTTCTTTAGATAACTCAGGCATGAACAGAGATCCTGCCACGGCCTATCGAAATAAGAACATCACCAGCCAACATATAGGAAGGAATCACAACGAAACCATCTTCCGGCTGTTCATTACCCACTTTCCCAATGTTCTTCACCATAAACCCCTGCGTCAGCGAGCTATCGGCGGCTCGGTTTACCAGATGGCACGAGAGCTTCCCCACTCCCGGTGGTGCCGAAGGTGCAATACAGCTCACAGTGACATACACAACGTGCAAACCCTTAAAAGCTTTAACTACGATCACTTCCCCATCATTCTCTTCCTGAAGAATCGTGGTATCCTCACGGACGTGGAAGCTAATGCTTAAAGACTTGTCCCACACAAACGGAATCACGTCGTCGTCTTTGTGTTTATCACGGACGTGGCTGTTGAGATCCTTGTGATAGCCAACGTAGTTGCAGTTACGTACAGGGCATGAACACGGGGCGAAAACACAGAGCTTCTCGTGGCTGAATCGGCTTCCATATAGCATGTTCTCTTTACACCCGTATTTGGCATTTGGACATGACACTCTTGATGCTTCGATAACTTTCTCCATGGCTCTGCATCGAATGTAGCCGATGGGTAATGTGCAGGACGGGCATCGGTTCCTCACTTTTGTGCAGCACGCAGAACAAGCCACGTGACCATTATCACACTGAACACAAAACCAACCACAAAGTTATCACAAAAACATTGCATTGTCCACACTACACAGAGAGTAAACAAGATAAGAACAAGAAAAGCCTAACCATCGGTGAAACGCTGAAAGGATCTAGAACCGTATATAATAAGCTCATAACATCGAAATTGGAAATTCAGTCACCAACTACATGTGTCCTGTGAATTTATCAGAGTGTTTCTCTGTCTGCTATTTGCCATTCGAGCAAAAACTGAAACTGTTCTTCAAGAAACATTATATATGAACATTCTCGAAGTACAAAAACCAATGTTTAACCTAGTTCTACACAAAGTTCCCAATTTCAGCAAGAGCTTGAATTGATGTAACCCCATATTCATTGAATTTCCGGAATTTATACTTAGTTATTGCTCAAGCTTTCCTTCAATACAAAAAAAACAATGCTTAACCAAGTTTTACACAAAGTTCCCAATTTCAGCAAGAGTTTGAATCAATAAAGCCCCATTTTCATCTATTTCCTCAATCTACACTTAGTTATGGCTCAATCTTTCCTTCATGAGGACTCTTAACCCTAAAAATGGATTCTGAAATCAAAGTGATACACTCAGGGAGAAGAGAGCAGACCTGAAAAATCGGAATCTTCAGGGCCTCGTAGCAAATGGGGCAATCGAGAACATCTGGATCCAAAAGCATTAAGGAAAGAGGCGAATCTCTGCTCGAGGAACTCTGACTGTTGACGACGGAGTTTCCAAATCGTCTCTCTACCTCCATCAACAACACTTCACGGGAGCTATCATCGCTCGTGGATGCTCGATCTTCAGATTCCATTCTCCTTCCTCGACAATTACCTTCTTCGTCACGATGGGGAATCAGAGATTGTTCTTCGTCTTCTTCCCCGGAACTTCCGGCGTCGGAGTCCTCCGCGTCTTCTTCATCTTCATCGATGGAAGGAAGTCTTTGTCGTTTCCGAGACCGGTCGTTGCTCGATCCTTCTCCGTCGTCTCCTCCACAAACCGAGAATCTCGCCATCTCTTGATCGAATCAGATCTATACGATTCTAATTGGGAAATGAGTTTCGTTTTAGCCGCGGGGCCGTCGGAGAGTGGTTTAAGGTTGGGAAAAATATTAAACCGAACCGATTCGAAATTGAACCGGATTTTATGATAATCTGGACTGGTAACGAATAAAATACTACTATATTTTCTTACAGATAAACAAAAATTAAATTATAAATCCAACTCATATTCTCCCAGATTCAACACTTTTCAATGTAAAAATTGTTTCGATCCTCTTTATGTGGTTTCCGAGAAAGTGAATTGGGAGAGTTGAGAAAAAAAAATTGTTTCGATCTTTTGGGCTAATTTTAGGAGAGAAACAGAAAAGAAGGTATTGAGTTAGAAAATGGAGGAGAAGCTTACGAGGAAGAGAAGAGTATTGTTGGTTCTAACTCCAGCACAAGGACACATAACACCAATGATGCAACTCGCAAGAATCCTTCACTTAAAAGGTTTCTCCATTACAATTGCTCAAACCAAATTCAACTACTTGACCCCTTCAAACGATTTGTCTGATTTTCAATTTGTCACCATCCCTGAAAATCTTCAAGAATCGGTTCTTGAGGATCTAGGACCAGGAAGGTTTCTGATTAAGCTAGCTAATGAGTGTTACGTGAGCTTTAAAGAATGGTTGCGTCAGTTCTTGATTAGTATCAACGAAGACATCGCATGTGTTATCTATGATGAGTTTATGTATTTCGTTGAAGCAGCGGTTAAAGAGTTTAAGCTTCCCAATGTTATTCTAACTAGTACAAGCGCGACGTCTTTCGTTTGTCGCTCTGTTATGTGCAAACTCTATGCAAAAGATGGTTTGGCTCCTCTCAAAGGTATAAACTTTCATCTGAAATTATATGTCTCTATTGTTTTTTCGCAAACGGTTAATTCTTGCAAGAACATGGTTTCGCGCGCGCGCAGGGCGAGAAGAGGAGATAGTGCCGGAGTTAGATCCCATAAGGTACAAAGACCTACCGACTTCGGTGTTTGCGCCGGTTGAATCCTCAGTGGAGCTGTTTGAGAAGACATGCTGTAAAGGAACAGCTTCATGTATGATAATCAACACGGCAAGGTGTTTAGAGATCTCATCGTTGGATTGGCTTCAACAAGAACTCGGAATTCCGGTTTATCCTATAGGACCTCTTCACTTGGCGGCGGATTCGGCTTCTAATACGAGTCTTTTAGAAGAGAACAAGAGCTGCATAGAGTGGTTGAACAAGCGAAAGCCGAGCTCGGTGATATACATAAGCTTGGGAAGCATGAGTTTGATGGAAACTAAAGAAGTGTTGGAGATGGCTTCGGGTTTGGTTAGTAGCAAGCAACACTTCTTGTGGGTGATCCGACCAGGATCCATACGTGGTTGTTCTGAATCTTCTGATGAAGAGTTGTTTAAGAAGGTGGTGACATCGGATCGAGGTTACATTGTGAAATGGGCGCCGCAGAAGCAAGTTCTAGCACATTATGCGGTTGGAGCGTTTTGGAGCCATTGTGGATGGAACTCGACTCTAGAGAGCCTTGGCGAAGGAGTTCCGATGATATGTAGGCCTTTTACGACTGATCAAAAGGCGAATGCGAGGTACTTGGAATGTGTGTGGAAAGTAGGGATTCAAGTGGAGGGTGAGCTAGAGAGAGGAGTGGTCGAGAGAGCTGTGAAGAGGTTAATGGTTGATGAGGAAGGAGAAGAAATGAAGATGAGAGCTCTCAGTTTGAAAGAGAAACTCAAAGCCTCTGTTTCAGCTGGAGGTTCTTCACAAAACTCGGTTAATGACTTCATTACGACTCTGTAAACTCATAAATCTAATGGGCCGTTTCCAAACATAGATCCTCTGAGCCCAATGTTTTTCAAGTTCGCAAAATGAATTGAATCGAAGAACACGAACCCTAAATTTTGGGGTTTTTTTCTCGATTTCATCACGATTCTGGAGGTTTTGTCGTTCTTTGTTTCGTTTTTTAAAATTGTATGAAGAAATGAACAATCACAATGAAGAGCCAAGCATTGCACCAGAGCCCAATCGCTGGTATAATATTACGCTAGGGACATCACTACTCAGCGACGGTCACTCATATTCTCCCAAATTCTGCACTTTACGGTGTAAGTTGAGAAATCGTTTCGATTCTCTTCATGGGTTTGTTGTGTTTTCCAAGAAATTCTACATCTTTCGACGATTTCTGGAAAAACATTTGTGTTATGTTCTTCATTCTCTTGTTGAAATTTTGCAGATGAGTTTAAACCGGCATCAATTGATAAAACCAAACCAGGATCGTTTCACAAGAGTGATGATAATAGGGTTACGTTGGAGTTTCAGAACAATCAAATTGGTAAGCGCAAAGTTAGATTTGATGGTGTTAGTGAAGATTACAGTGATAAAGATGCAATTCTCTTCTTTGATGGCGAACGTTTCCGGTTGGAGAAGCTTCACCGGTCTGTTAAACGTTTGAAATACATTCGTGCTCCTGGTGAATCTGCTAGCAGAGCAACAAAGGTTGTTCCTTCTGCTGCAAACACGGTTAAACCGGTATAAGCTACTATCTCTTGCTTCCTCCATGTTTGGCACAAATCGGTTTTCGAGCTTTTGTGTTTTTTTTTTCTTGCTTCAACGTTGCAGGTTAAGTTGGCACAGATTGACATTAACAATCCTGTTAGCTTAGGTATACAAATTTCTACTTTGACATGTTTCATACACATTCTTGTGTTTGTATGTGTGTGTTGGAAGTTAAACTTACCTTTTGTTTTACCTGTCACAGATCATGAAAACGAAGAGGGTGAATGTTCATCTACTCATAACCCTATTGTCTATGAATCCGAGGAGGATGTTAACATCGATGGTGATGAAGACGATGGCGAAGAATCTGCAAGAAAAGAAGCTTTGTCGACGAAGGAGTTTCGAACCGGCGGCCTTGACATAGACATTAATCTTCCACATCCTGCTGAAATGGAGGAGGATGAGATTGCAGATGTGGATAACGATGACGATGAATCATACAAAGGTCTTAACGCAGCTGAAGCACTTAGAGCTCAAGTAAACGCTGAAGCGAGAGAGGAGGAGCGGAAGAGGTCGAGTTTGAGCAGTGGTAGAGAAAGCGAGAGCAGTGAAACCGGAGCTGAGAGTAGTGGCAGTGGTAGCGGAAGTAGTAGCAGCAGCAGCAGCGAAAGCAGAAACAGCGGTAGTGCAGGTAGCGAGAGTGGAAACCGGGTTAGCAAATAGGTCATCTATGCAAGTATATGTATAAGTCTTAGCTTGTAAGGGTTTAGCAATTTGCCTTCAGGGCATGTAAATTGATCTTGTGCTGTTAATATGTTAAAAATTTCACTTCTTGAAATCAATTTTCTTAAGAAAGACAACGTTGTAGGATCACATAACAAATGCACATTTGTGTTGAATACGTCTCAGTTCAATTCTGAATTTGAACTGCTACATACAATCAAGGAGGACAAAATGAAAAAAACAGAGCAAACCAAAACTTAACCTATAACAAGAAACAGAGTAAATAGTAATACAGAGAAGTCGAAAGAAAGTTCACAAAGAGGTTTTACGAGTTCGAGTTCTTGGTGCAAGAAAATCTACGACTCGACCAGGAAACACCATCAATCCACTAATCAGAGAATCAGGATTACAAATCATTCGATCACACACATACACGTTGATCTCGAGTGTTAAGCACACATGCTCTGCTTTATATGCAGAGTCTGTTATAAACAGACTAAAGTTGGTTTTTAAATTGTAAACCGTGTTAACTAATTGATCCAAAACCTTAACCAATCCGGTTATTTCGGCCTCCAGTCATCTTGATTCCCATCACCAACTAGATAATCCACACTCGTTCTTGAAAATCAACACTCTTATAGAATCACAAATGAGTCACACGGGTCAAGCCAGGGCTGATACAAATCCTCAACTTCCAATTCCCATCACTAGGCAACAAATACGAAGGAATCAACATAAAACCGTCTTGGGGCTCTTCATCACTCACTTTCTGAATCTTCTTCAGCATCAATGCCTGCTTCAGCCTAACAGCCGAGTTTCCAAGTTTCAAACTGCAGGATAATCTACCAAGTATCGGCGCCAAAGGCGCGATGCAGCTAGCACTGACAGTTAAACCGCGCGATCCGCTAAAAACTTGAACTACAATCAATTCCCCATCTTTCTCTTCTTGAAAAACAGCAATCTTCTTACTTAGGCTCCAAGGAAAGTTCAAAGAAGTGTCCCACGTAAACAGAACCAGGTCGTCTTTGTGTTTATCACGGACGTGGATGTAGAGATCCTTGTATGACCCGGTGTAGCTACAATCACTCATGGGACAAGAACAAGCGGTGAAAAAACATTGCATCTCATGGCTATGTGAGTTTCCAAACACTGAATTCTCTTCACATCCGTATTTGGCATTGGGACATGACACGCTTGATGCTTCAATGACCCTCTCTATGGCTCTGCAACGACTGTACCCGATCGGTAATTTACAGGACGGGCAAATATTTTTAACTTTTTCGCAGCACGGAGAACAAGATAGATGGCCATTATCACACTGCAGACGCAAACATTTGAGAAAAAGAAGTGGTAAGCTATATTTTTTTACTTTTCTTGTGAAGAAAGTCATTGATACATGACCTCTTAGAGATTAGATGCCAACATGCCTATAAGGACATTAAGATACAACATGCCTACATCGATGGCAGTGCTTGAACAAAAAAAAATACCAAACCTGAAATACAGGAATCTTCAGGGGCTCGCAGCAATGTCACATAAGCGGTTGAGTCTCTGGTTATGTCTTGTTCAGCGTGTTTTACATCCGTTTCCTCAATCTTTGCCTCTTCTTGAGCCGATGGTTGTTGTTGCCTAACCAATCTCTGATCCCTCACCCAATCTATAAGCTTGTCTTCCTTAAAACCCAAAAGATGGATGATCAACAAAAAAGAAGCAGAGAATAACAAGAAACCGATCATGAACATGTCAAATGCCAAAAGTCAATTGGATCAGTTCTTAATCCATCTATTTATATATAACGACGCTGATTTCATAAGAATTTCTTCCTTACAAAGTAATTGACTGAGCACAAATACTATAAATTATAATTAAAAGACTAAATGATAGGAAATATGTTCGTTTTGGGCAACTCCAACATTTGCATCAAATTTGGTGTTTTGGTGTTCCATCTTGTTTCTTATATCCAACTACAAACACTAAAACTTACACTAAAAGAAAAAAAAGTTATTGATAACAAAAAAAAGAAAATTAAGATGTCTTGATCAAGAAGTGAGAAAATTAACATCAGTGTCTTGCAGTATGGTCCAAATCACGGCTGATGCAAATCTTCAAGATGAATCTCCTACGCAACTTACAAGAAGGAATCAATCTCTGCTTCAGTCTGATGAAAACATTTTCCTCCAAATACCAGAAATTGTCGTCGGGATGTCCCTTACTCTGAAATGTCTTCAACCTCAATCTCTGCATCATCAGTGTTCTTCTCGAGGTTCTCAATTCAAGATCGCATGACAATCTTCCCATTTCAGTTGCCAAAGGTGCAATGCAGCTCACATGTACAAACATACCGCCCGGTCCTCTAGAACATTGTCGAACGACAATCAGTTCCTCATCTTTCTCTTCTCTTAAGATGGTAATCTTCTCATTGAGGCTAGACTCAATGATTAAAGGAGTGTCCCACGTAAAAAGACTCAAGCCTTCCTTGTGTTCAACGTTGACATGGTTCTTGAGATCCTTGTGTAAACCGTTATAGTTACAATCACGCATGGGGCAAGAACACGGCGCGAAAACACACTTCTTCTCATGGATAGAAGGATTTCCGTAAGAGACAACCTCTTTACAACCGTGATTGGCATTTGGACATGACACTCTAATTGCTTCCATGACTTTCTCCATCGCCCTGCAACGATTGTTCCCAATCGGGAATTTACAGGACGGGCATAAGTTTTTAACTTTTTGGCAGCACGAAGAACAAGCTAGATGACCATTAGCACACTACAAGACACAGACAACAGAGAGATTGTTATCACAAAATAGTATCAATATTTATAGTAACTTGCAAAGCAAGGAATCATTAAGAGCCAAAACCTGATATATAGGAATCTTGAGGGGCTCGCAGCAAGTAGGGCATTCAAGAACATCTGGATCCAGGAGTGTTACAGAGACATGTGAATCTCCGGCCGAGTCTGCTTCAGTGACTGTTTCAACTGGTTCCTCAATGATTGCTTCTTCTTCTTCTTCTTGAGCCGGTGGTTGTTGCCTGGCTAATATCCTATTTGTCACCCAATTCCACACCCAAACTATAAGAATAATAAGAAGGTGGATTATGAATCCCTCAATATACATCATGAAGAAAAATAAAGCAATCATAAAGATTAATGAACCGCCTTTTTCGGCCAAAAGACAAAGAATAAAATACTTGAGATGAAATATGAAGAAGAGCCCTAAGTAAAATAGAAACTCTTCTCAAACACAATAATAATTAGTGAAAGTAACAAAGAAGAAAATTAACTTAAACAAGATATAGAAAGTGGGAACCTTGAGGATCAAGTTGTTTCTAGATTCTCTTCACTAGGGTGCTAAAACGCAGCCGTTTTAATCAACATTTTGTTTTATCAACAGTTTGTTTGTTTTTCTCCATTTCTACAGAGCACGACGATATGGCTCACGCTTTGCTCAATATCCAGATTTCTCCTTCTTTCCTAATCTCCAAAACCCTAACTCACTCTCACTCCTCTCTCCAGAGCTTGAAGAATCGGAGCTCAAAATCGCGGCGGTGCCTCTCAATCAAACGGATACGATGCGAAGCTTCTTCCGCCGGCGGCAATACCTCAAGAACCTGCAAGAATTGCAAAACCCAATTCGATCCTCTCCTCAATAACCCTCGCGCTTGCAGATTCCACACTGCTCATTTCGGAGGTAAAAGTTAGGATTTTGGGAATTGGGTTTAGTAAATTAGGGATTTTGAAGAAAGGATTCAAATTTTGGATTTTTTTTGTTTTCTTAGGTGAGACGAAGAGGAAATTCGAGAGTGTATACAGTGGTGGAACAATGGATACACCAAATTCTGGGAAAGTTTTACAGTATTGGCATTGTTGTGGATCTGAAGATCCTTTTGATTCTGGATGTACCGCTTCTCCACATTCTACATATGACGATTGATTCCAAAATTTTTGTTTATTATTTTATGGAATATAATGAAATCGACATGATCAAGAAGAAAGGAAAAGAATATGCTTGTGTAAAGATTCAGGGCAAAGAAAAAAATTAATGAAATTTTAGTTTTCTTGCAAGAGAATCACTTTAAATCTCGTTAATCACATTATCTCCATGTATACACAACTTTCTTTGTCTGTTTTGTCCAACTTGTAACTTTGCTTCTCAAGTTTCTGTTAGTTTTTCTCGTCTTCCATTGATTCTTGCCCTATGATCTTGGTTTTGCTTAACGTTGTGATTATTAAAGATGTTGGCTTTAATTTCTTGTGATGTTTTTCTCTTTGCAGACTGATCTTTCTGACATTTGATCTCACCATTGTTCTTCAAGTTTTTTTCTTTTCTTTTGCTGGTGGCAAGAATTAGGATGGGAGATCATTTAGTGTTGGTGGTTGATCGGTTATCAACAATCAATTCCGGTCTTGCGACGATAAACCAAGCAGACTCTGTTAACAAAGATGATGGTACATCTGAATCTGTAACCACAGGAACTGATATTGGTGAGAGCAAATTCGTACAATGTAGGATTTGTCATGACGAAGACGAAGATTCTAACATGGATACGCCTTGTTCTTGCTCAGGAACATTAAAGGTTCTATCTTTACTTTCAGTTGTTTTCCATAAAACAGAATCTTGTCTAAATTTTGATTCTTTAACCTCAAGAATTGTCTATCAATCGTCGCAGTTTGCACATTATAGTTGCGTCCAGAGATGGTGCAACGAAAAAGGCGATACCATATGCGAAATCTGTCGTCAGGTAGAAAGCACACAACCTGATCATATTGTTTCTTTCTCTGCTTTCATGAAACTTATCTCTCTGATCACATGGAAATTTGTTCAAATTTGCAGAAATATAAACCTGGATACACAGCTCCAAGACAATTGTTTCACTACACAGGAATCTCTATGACCTTTAGGTACTCTTGTTCTTCTTTTTGCTTTTGTTAGTCCTCTTGCATAATGTAATAATCATATACTTTGATTGAATTGTTCCAGGAGTGATTGGGGAATAGAGGGACTAGATCTTCGTAACCCTTATTTCCTAACTTGGGATGCAGCAGATGATCACGAGCTTTATTCGTTTCATAGCCCCACAAGCTTGATTTGTTGCCGCGTAATTGCGTTGCTAGTATGTTTTCTTCTCTCTGTTCTAGACTCTTGAGAACATACATAGATCCAAAAGATATGAATGATGATGAATACACAATGATATGTTTCATCTTCTTGTGCAGTTTATCCTTCTGCTGTTCTTGCGCCATTCTCTTCCGGTCTTTTTAGGTGGAATCGATCATTTCTCGTTATCTCTGCTTATGGTAAGCTCGAACATATACATAATTCCTCTGAAATTTCCCAAGTTAAGAGAGAGTTTCTGTTGTCTATCTTTGCAGTTACCGTTATTGAAAACATTGGGGTTCTTGTTGGTTGGATACTTCTTTGTCAAGTCATTCATTGTTATACAACGTTGCAGGCAAGAGAGGGTAAGATAACATTCTTTTTTTTTTAACTTCCAAAAAAATATGATTCTTGCATAGAGATAATTGGAACCTAAAAACATGGCTTAGGATACGAGACTCTCTGGTTTCTCTTCTGACGAAGAAACTGCACCGCCTCGGATATTGACGGCATTGCCCGAGGGACCCGAAGTTCATGTTCCCGTAAACTAAGACTATATCAGTTAACAAATTCTCCTTCTGTGATTTGATATGTATGTGTATTTGTATCATGAACAAACAAAATAAATGTAGTTTTGTTATGATATTCCAAATTGATTAGATAAAAGAAGTAAGTGGTTGAAGGATCAAGTAATTTCTAGTACAATAATAGTTAATGGTCTAAAAAGAAAAAAGATTTTAAGCGTTCTTAAACAATAACAACTACCGATCGCGGTTGATTCACATACTTCCACCAATCTCGTAGATCTTGCCCTGTTTGGCATATATAGACATCTCCATGTAGAGGGACAACACGGTGCAACCAAGGCGGCTACGAACAATATCCAACAAGGAACCCCGAAGCGGAGAGCCAAGTGTGGAGAAATACGATAGAGGAGTTCGAAGAAAATACCGAAGCCCATGGTGTGACACAAGCGTCCAGCGAATATGGCTCCTTCAGATGCTTCCACATTCTCGATTGCCACAAACCACAAGAGGCAACTACCGAAGCCGGTAACGATGTAGAACGAAACGAAGATTGACATCCAAGAAACTAGATCATCTTTGTTAAAGGGAATCTTGTGGGTAATCATGTGCACGATCGCTGTGATGTTGATTATTATGATGAGGCTGCTCATGGCAACGTCGTATCGTAGGTTCTTGTTCATCCTGCAACCAAAACCATTAACATATAGGCTAAGAGGATGATCAGATTCAGTTTACTTAAATCAATCTTTTATGTAAATAATGAAAAAAAAAACAAAAATAAGGGAAGAAATCATTGGTATGGAGTCTTACCACCATGGCACCATGTACGAAGAAGTCTCGGAGATTCATGGATGATTTTAGCACTAGGTTTAGTATTAGCCATGGCTTCTTTGGAAACTGATTTGGGTTGCTAATGATGTGGAAGAAAACTATGAAATGATGCGTGCGTAGATCCTTAGCTATGCCCTAACTTCTATATCTATATATGTCTCTGGTCAACAGAGTCTCATTTCAAGCATTATAGTAAACATAGCCGGGCCCTAATAATATATGGGCCGTAAGCTGAAATCAATTTTAGGTCTGTCAAAAAAAAGGTGAAAAAAAAAAGAAATTTAAAAAGAGCTGAGCAAAGAGTCGGACCAACCACATTATGCATCTTTTTTAAGGAGCACAACCAACTAACTCATCTAAATGATACTATATACAAATTTAGCCGAATATTTACTTATTACTAAACCAATATCGGCTATTGATGGCATTGCGCGAAGGACACGAACTTCATGTTCGGGTAACTAAGACAATATCAATTTACAACTTTTCCTTCTGTGATTTGATTTGTATACGTTTGTGATCATGAACACACATAATGCAAAAACCATACCAACAACATAAATGACGTTTTGTTATGAGATATTCCAAATTGGTTAGATGGAAGGTGTAACGAAAAAAATGTGATTCAAGGATCAACTAATTTCGTGTACAACAGTTAATGGTCTAATAGTTAAAATAATTAGGAAAAACAAATATATATATATATGAAAAAGCCCGAAGTAGTGGAGGTCTAGTAGTTGAAAGATTCACTATGAATGCTCTTTTTGGCAGAGGTTAAACGTCCTTAAACATTAACAACTGTCGATGGGGCTGATTCACAAACATTCACCAAATTTTATTCATGCACCTCTCCATACAAACGGACAAGGATCCAACCAAGACGGCTACGAACAAGAGCAATAAAGGAACACCGAAGCGTAGAGCCAAGTGAGGAGAAATACAATAGAAGAGGTCGAGGAAAATACAGAAGCCCATTATGTGAGCGACGCGTCCACATAGTAAGGCGTCTTCATCTGCATTGTCGACATTATCGATTGCCGCCCCTGTCCAATACACGAAATTTAAAAAGCCGGTGATGATGTATAGCATGACGAAGTATATCAAAGGAACTAGAACACGATTATCTTTTTTTAAGGGAATCTTGTGGGTTCTCATGTACAAGATCGCTGCGATGTTGATTATTATGATGATAGTGCTCATGGCAACGTCGTATCGTAGGTTCTTGTTCTTCCTGCAACCAAAACATTAACATATAATTTACGAGGATCAGATTCAGTTTACTTAAATCAATCCTATGTTTTTTTTTTGAAAAAAGGGCTTTCATATTTAAATTGCAGAAAAAGAAAAAACAAAAATTACAAAGATCAATCCTATGTTACATCATAGAAGAAGGAAAAAACATTGTTATGGAGTCTTACCACAGGCTTGGAGATTCATGGACGATTGTAGCAGTATCAGCAACATTAGTATTTGCTATAGCTTCTATGTAATGATACGTAGATCTTTAGCTATGCCCTAATTAAGTCCCTAGCGTCTTTATATAGGTGCACCACGTGGTCAACAAAGTCCCATTCCAAGCATGATTGTGAACTTTTATTTTTCTTTTCTTTTGTTGATTAATATTGATTTTTTTAAAAAAAATCTTGAATCCTTTTCCAAACCTGAGTGGGAATAAATCTATTAAAAAAAACGAAAAAAACACACTGCATCTTGCTTCACCAACAAAATATTTATCTTTCTCGGCAATGGTTTTGATATTTTATTATTATTTGAGAACATTAGCATTTTTTTTTTGTCAAGGGCTTATGATGCAATTCATATATAGTTCGAATTATTATTTGCATATACAAAATTTGTTACTGAATTTTAAATCAATTTTTTTATTTTTTTTAATGTTGAGATCATTGCTTGGGGCGTAAGAAACAGCGACCAACCACTTCTTGTTGGTTGCATATTTCTTTGTCAAATCATTCATTGTTATACAACGTTGCAGCCTTGCAGGCAAGAGAGGGTAAGATAACATTCTTTTGACTTCCAAAAAATAAGATTCTTGCACAGATATTAGAATTGAAAACATAGTTGCTTGGGTTTATTTCTTCCTTAGTTTTGTTGCAAATTAGGTCACGAGAGTCTCTGAAGAAGAAACTGCACCGCCTCGGATATTGATGGCATTGCCCAAAAGACCCGAATTTCATGTTCCTGTAAACTAAGACAATATCAATTTTCAACTTCTCCTTCTGTGATTTGATTTGTATATGTATGTGTATTTGTATCATGAACACACATAAGGCATAAACTATATACCCACACAATAAACTATCCTCTTGCTTCAATTTATTTCGAGTACAATAATTGATAATCTAAAAAAAAGAAACGAATCGTGCCAAAAAAAATCTATTAAAAAATCCCAAATAATATGTCCTAAAAAAACAAATTGCAGAAAAAAACAACGAAGTAGTGGTCTAATGGTTGAAGGATTCACTCTGCATGGTCTTCTTTGGCAGAATTTCACCGTTTTTAAACATAAATAACTAACGATCGTGGTTGATTCACATACTTCCACCAATCTCGTTGTTCTTTCACTGTTTGGCATAGACCTTTCCATATAAATGGACAACACGGTGCAACCAAGGCGGCTACAAACCATATCAAACAAGGAATCCCGAACCGTAGAAACAAGTGCGGAGATATACAATACAAGAGTTTGAGGAAAATACAGAAGCCCGAGGTGTGACTCAAGCGTCCATAGCATGAGGCTAGTCCAGATAGTCTGACTTTCTCGATTGCCTGAACCCACACGATGCAACTACTTATGCCGCTAATGATGTAGAAAATAACGAAGACCGTCATCAATTTATCTGGATCATCTTTTTCAAAGGGAATCTTGTGGGTTCTCATGTGCACGATCGCTGCGATGTTGATTATTATGATGATGATGCTCATGGAAACGTCGTATTGTAGGTTCTTGTTCGATCTGCAACCAAACCATTAACATGTAAGTTAAGAGGGTGATGAGATTCAGTTTACTTAAATCAATCTTTTATGTAAATAGTGAAAAAAAAAGAAAACGGGAAGAATCATTGTTATGAAGTCTTACCACCATGGCACCATGTACGAAGGAGGCTCGGAGATTCATGGATGATTTTAGCACTAGGTTTAGTATTACCCATGGCTTCTTTAGAAACTTATTGGGTTGTTAATGATGGGGAAGATTGTAATGATATGATGCTTAGATCCTTAGCTATGCACTAACGTGTATATATATAGGTCTCTGGTCAAAACAAAGTCCCATTTCAAGCATGATTGTGAATTTTTATAGTTGATCCTTTTCCAAACCTGAGTGGGAATAAATCTAAAAGAATAGGAAAATAAAAAAAACTGCATCTTGCTTCAATAAAAAAATCTTTATTTATCTCGGCAGTGGTTTTGGTATTTATTAATGGCTTAAATTTAGGAATTGAACATTGCTTGGGGCGTAAGAAACAGCGACCAACCTTTTTTGTTGGCCTTAAGGGTTTGGTTCGGTCAAGGGCACAAAATGATACCAGGCTGGAAGAAAAGGGAAAGATAGTGAAATGGACTGGAACAAAAGCTGTTCTAAAGCATCGAGAGCATTCGTCACACACAATGTTTGGAGCTTGGTGGTTGAGACTTGAGAGTGTTTGTGAAGGCTTCCCTATGATTTGTTTGCCTTCTCTATGGGACCAATTTGTAAAATTCAAGGTTTGTTAGTGAAGTATGGAGAGTCGGGCTCCCTCTTGAGAATCGGATAAAGATAAACGAGATCGAGAAAGCAATAAGGAGTTTATAGTTTTGACTAGGGCCGGCTTAAAGGTGGACAGTCCCGAGGGCATGTAGAAAAAAACAAATTAGTATAAAAAAGGGCACAAGAAAAATTAGTATAGAAAAAGGAGCATATTCAAAAAACTAGTTATGATTTTGCCCCTAGGCTTATATGAAATCTTTGAGCCGGCCCTGGTCGTTGTCGCGTAATTGCCTTGCTAGTACATTTTCTTCTCTCTGTTCTAGACTCTTGAGGACATACAGAGATCCAAAATATATGAATGATGAATACACAATGATATGTTTCATGTTCTTGTGCAGTTCATTTTTCTGCTGTTCTTGAGACATTCTCTTCCGGTCTTTTTAGGTTGAATGGAGGAATTCTTGTTATTTTTGCTTATGGTAACTAAGCTCGATAGGAAACAGCTCGAATATATATATACATGTTTCCTCTTATTTTCCCAAGTTAAGAGAGAGTTCATGTTGTCTTTTTGCAGTTACCATTACTGAAAACATTGGGGTTCTTGTTGGTTGCATATTTCTTTGTCAAGCCATTCATTGTTATACAACGTTGCAGGCAAGAGAGGGTACAATAACATTCTTTTGACTTCCAAAAAATAAGATTCATGTACAGATATTAAAACCTAAAACATAGTTTCTTGGCTTTATATCTTCCTTAATTTTGTTGCAAATTAGGATACGAGACTCTTTGATTTCTCTTCTGAATAAACTGCACCGACTCGGATATTGATGGCATTACCCGAAGGACCCGAACATCATGTTCCCGTAAATTAATGACAATATCAGTTTTCAACTTCTCCTTCTGTGCTTTGATTTGTATATGTATGTGTATTTGTATCATGAACACACATAATGCATAAACTATACCCACACAATAAATGTCGTTTTGTTATGGTATTCCAAATTGATTAGATGGAAGGTGTAACGAAAAAAATGTGATTCAAGGATCAACTAATTTCGAGTATTTTACCAAAAAAAAAAAAAAAACTAATTTCGAGTACAATAACTGGTAATAAATAAATAAAAACCGTGCCAAAAAAACCGTGGAAAATAATTGTTATGGAGTATTGGAGTCTTACCACCATGCACGGAGAAGGCTAGGAGATTCATGGACGATTCTAACTCTAGGATTAGTGCTATCAGCAACATTAGTATTAGCCATGACTTTTTTGAAAACTGATTGGTTTTTAATCATGATGTGGAAGAAAGAAGTGTTCTTAACTTGGAAAATATATATATTTGACAATGATAAACGCATAGTAGGACTATTTTGGGAATTATTTTCCTTATTATTATTATTAGGAAAGATTAAAAAAAAAGTTTTATTTTCGGTCATTGAGTTTGTTGAATTAAAATGATTGTACTCGCCGGTCGCAGCACCGAGCACGTACTTATGTGATGTGCATTTTTAAATGACTCAAAGACAGTTGCTAAAGTATTTTCATGATTCAATCTTGTTGCAAAGTCATTAAGTAAAAAACATACTAAGTTTTCAATAAAAGTTGGTTGAGTGTTTGGGAGAAAAAAATGAGAAAAAACTACTTTAATATAACAGTTGACACATTTATTCCACACAAATTGTTATCATGATAACATAAATAGCTGAAAGTACCAAAAGAATAAAAAATTAACTGAAAGAAAATGACATAATCTCATATTTCTTTTATAAATGACGAAGTCTTATTGATATTAGTCGGTCCGATATTAAAATCGTAGATGATTCAAAGAAGCCGGCATAACTCGTGATGTCATTCTCTCAATATTCAGTTGCGTTTAAGCACGCCATAATACACCACTTGCGTCTTCCACATTTCAAAATCAATTGGGTGCTTGGAGAGTTTCTTAGCCAATCGATCGAATAGCTCATCGACCACACCATCTCCAAAATGCTCTTCTATGATTGTAGTGAGAATGGCTCGAAACATAGACGTGATGAAGTCATTGGTTAATGCCATACCCTCCATCGGATGATTTATAGTCTCCATCATCTCAATCATAAAGCTTCCATTTTGTTCAATCTCTTCTTTCAATTCACTAAATTGAGGAAAATAAACTGGGAAGCTGAACAACCCGATCTTTTCCTCGCTTGTTATTCCCTACAAAGTAAAAAAAATAAAATAAACAGTGATTACTAGCAAACTTTTACATGATCCTAAACATCAAAACAAAACATATGACTATTGACAAGGCTTTGAGTTTCTAAAAAAATTTAAGAAAATAATTTCTTTGGAGTTATCTTAGTAAACTAACCGACTTAGCCATATCCATTAGACAATCACCGATGGTGTCCACAACATGACCCTGCCATGTTTCGTACAAGGAAACACCATCAGGCATACATTGTCCTAATACAATCATCAATCCTCCAGGCACAAGCTCTTCGGCTCTAGCTTCAAGAAAAACCTCCATGTCTTTTATGAACTGTACCTTGTAGGCCTTGGTAACTTCTTCTATCAAATTATTACATTGAATGTAATTTTTGTTCCAAGCCGGAGATTTTTTGTCACACACGTTTTCAGGAACCTTGGAAAGCCAGTGAGTCGTGTATGAAGTGTGTCCGATATGGATGCTGTTTCTTGGTAACACTCGGCCATAGAAAGAGCCTGGAACTCCGACAGGAAAGTATTCGCGTTCGGAGGAAGGGGGTAGGGTTTTGAAGAGTGTGTTGAAGTCATTGTTGGGTTGATCGTTGAAGAAAACTTGGAACTCGAGAGGCACGAGGCTAGTTTCATTGTTTTCAATCGAGTGTTTAGATTTCACAGTATCAATGATACCTTGAACAACATGAAACGTGTTAGGCCCAACGGAACAACCAAAATCCGCAATTCTAAAAGTACTAAGACCGGAATTCAGCTGGAGCTCGAGTTTTTCAAAGATGCATTGCCTTGTCTTTTCTTCAGCACCATTTATACCTGATTTCTATATCACATTTAATTGTTTGTTAAATTACCCATATTGGTAAAAAAAAAAAGAAAAGGAGATTTGTGAATATTAGTAAAAAAGTGAATATTTGTTCCTCTAAATCTTTTTTGACATTTACCAAAATTTGACTACAATAAGCTTTAAATATATCTAATATTTTCTTAAATAAATATTTTTAAAACCCAGAAAAATTAGGAAACTTCAAAACATTGAAATAAAGACTCTTAAGTATTTAACAAATTTTTTTTTTGAAAATTGATATTCATAAAATAAAATAATTTTCGTTTCTACAGACTTCAAAATTCATATTTTAACATCTACTGAGTAGTAGAATATGTTTACCACCTATTTTATCAAATATTTCAAAAAACAAATCCTCAACTATATTACTAGATGAATTTGGTCAACCATTAATTAATCATCAGTTTTTTCTTAAATCAAGCTACTTTTGTCTCGTTGTAACAATGATCTAAAGTCTAACACCGTTAATAATGATTTAAGAAACAATTATATCGAAATGGTGCTGTTTTAATTAGACATAAATCTCAATTTGAAGTCAAAATTCCCAAATTTGAGTCAAATTCCCAACTCTGTTTTAAGCCCTCAAAGTTAAGAGTTTATTCGTCTAAAAAGCAGATACAGTAAGTAGAGTTCTTTGAGCCAAAAGTGGGTAATTTAGGTTATTGATTTTAATTTTCCCTTGTTAATTCATATGTTTTTGACATCTCTATTTTCAAATTGTGTTCTCCATCTCGAAACCGCATAGCAAGGTTAATATTTTTTTCTTTTAAGAACAATGTTAAATTCTTAAAATAACAAAATATTTGTTGCATGTACTCATCATGGCTCCAATCGTAGTTTCTTATTCGATGTACAAACAAATAATTATTAAAAAAATTGTAGCATATAATCATCATCACTCCAAAGTCTCCAATCCTAGATTCATATTGGATATACAAGAAAATAATCAACAGTATTAACATACCTGGTATGACGAATTATGGACGTAACTATGCTGATCATCACCGCTGCTCATCGGGTACGAGTGAAAAGATGTTGACATCGCTCTGAGTTAATGGATATCCACGAGCTTAATCTCTTAAAATGTTAACAAGTTTAGTGCAAAACATTTATAACCAAAGAGATGAAAGCAAATTGCATAGTTAACCCTCTTAATTAATAAAAAAATTGCATATTTAAACAAGTTTGAACTGGTCCGCAGTCCGCACCCATAAGATAAGACAATTCAACTGAACCGGCAGAACGAAAAAATGTAGTTTAAAAGTTAACTAGTACACAAGATGACAAAAACAATCTTATACTAAATGACTTGAGAGCGGCTAAGAAGTCAATTAAGTAAATAACCAAATAATTCACAGTTAAGTGTCCTTAAGAATAATATTTAAGTTACAAAATTAATAAGTTAATATTATTATTTAGTTAATTAAATGTAAAGTGGTTACTTGTAGGGCTGTTCAATCTGGTAAAACCGAACTGAACTGAACCGAACCGAACCAAAATAAGTTATATATGGTTTGGATTTGAATAAACCATATAAACGGTATAGATGCAATTGTATGCAAACCGTGGATACTGATATAGTTTGGGTATTAACCGAATAAAGCGCAAAAACCAAAAAAATCGAATAGTTCTATATCTTAAAATAATAGTATATAATATACACATATGATTTATAATAATATAAGTTTAGAGTAATCTTATATAGAGTTATAGATCATTAATTAACCAAATTTGAATTTGAATTTAACCATTTGATTTCTTTTATTTGAGTTTAACCATTTGATTACGAAAAAATTTGAAAAACCTACATAATGAAATAATAATATAAAACAAAAAGTACAGATAAATCGAAAACCGAAACTATTCGAACCGAAAAAATTTAAACCGAAAAAATCAATAACCGAAACTATTCAAACCAAACCAAACCGAAGTAAATATGGTTCTAATATGGTAGCTATATTTTATTAACCGAAAAACCGAAAAAATCGAATCCATATCCGAATTGAACAGCCTAGTTTCTTGAAAAAGCACTAATTTGAAGGCATAAGTGTTATTATGTAAAAAAGAAAAGAAAAAAGGAAGTATTGTTAGAACACGTTTTTGACTAAGTTGTGTTCTCACTGCTTTCCAGTGAGTTTTCTGTCGAATACATTCATTGGAATGCTCGTTTTTTTTTTTCTCTTGTGGCACAAAAAATCGTTGCTGTGGCCTGTGAGAGTACTCATATGTTAAAAATAGAACTGATTTGAATGTTAAATGCTTCAAAATTTGTGTAAATGTAAAAACTAGCAAATGAATAATATTTAGATCTGGATTTGGGTTTAAATTTGTTAGTTGGACTTTATGTTTATGTCCATTAGCGTATTATTTTTAACCAAATTTATAGTGATCTTGTGTGTTTGTTTTAAACACAAGAGAGAAAATCAACAATTTAAATTATATTAATAAGTTTGAATTGGTCAAGCTATAATATTCTCATTTAAGTCCCGTGGTCAAATTGGTGAGTAATGTTCGACGTTCGATTTGATTCAACTTTTTTTGTTTCAAAAATTTCTAAACCGACGTCATGGCAACTGACTAATCAATTGTTAACGAGGCTGGCTAAAGAAGTTCGAGTCAAAGTTGGTTTCGACTAGCGAATAATGGGTTTTTAAAATGAAAATAGTAAAATAAAAACAAATAAGTAAAGAAAAATAAAAAAATGAAAATTATATGAAAAAAATGAAAACTATTGATGTATTTCATCAAGTTGTTGCGAATAAATTGGCTCATGGGATAAACAACGTCGGTAACAACGGATCTATATGGGAAAAAGCAAAACCTCATTAACGAGCCCCTACGACTAGAGAGTCTGCACAGATGTTTAAAGTACGAGAAATGTAAGAAATAGAGAAATGTGTAAAAGAGGATCGTAAGTGGAAATATTCTTCAAGCTCGCATGTAAAGGCCGGCCATTCCTCTTCTCTTCGTTTACCATTTTTATGATTTGAGAGCAATCTGCTTGAACGTGCAGGATGTGTATCCTAGTTCCAGAACTTTTTTATACCTGTGCCATAAGTGGGCCGGCCCTGGGGAGAGCCAAGTGAGTCTTTTGGCTAGGGCCCCCACATTTTTGTGAAAAAATTTGTATTGATTTTGGCCCAAAAATAAAAAAAAATTGATTTTTGGCCCCAAAATTTATCAAAACTCTATTAAAATATTCTGGCCCCTTAATTTTCAGGGCCGGCCCTTGCCCATAACCAAGCTAAACATAAATATATAACTATCAAAACTGTATATAACGGGTTTAATAAACTACAATTTACAAATTAGTCTACAAATATTGTCAAATTTTACATACAAATACAAGTATTTTAAAATTTATATGGGGTCAAGTGACACCCATCCTTTCAAGTAGGTCCGCTACTGCTCTTTTACATGCTCTCGATCCCAAGAGACAGAACCCATCCTCATTGTCCCAGGCAAATCCGCATCCAAACAAAGCTTCATCGTACTACAAGCTTGGACTTTCGTCATCACTCTCTTCTATCAACTGAAACATTTATGCCATTTTCCAATTTTTCGCCTTTATACTTCTCCAACCGTATGAAGGAGCATTTTCTTTTCTGATCTCTAATGGGTTAGAATATGGAAAATACCGACCTTCTGAGCATTTACTTTTCCGATCTCCCAGCATCAGGCTGATGAGGGTTTCTAGGCAAATGATAAATAGGAAAGGTGATAATGGATCTTCTTGTCGAAGGCCCGCGAACGAGATATACTTCCTTTCGGTTCTCTGTTGATAAGCACTTCATACGAAACCAATGAAATACACCACATAATCCAATCTATCCATTTTTTCGGAAAACCCTAGTTTTAACATCAAGCTCTAAAATTTGTCATTCAACTCTATCATAAGCCTTACTAATATATGTTTTAATGGCCACATACTTGGACTTGCACCTCAGCTACGTTCTTAATGCATGGAATTTTTTTTGTGCCACTAGGATATTATCTGTAATAAGTCTTCTAGCCACAAAGGCCGATTGGGTCTCCAAAATTAGACTCGAAAGATATCTCTTTAAGTGCTTATATATGATTTATAAGATGATTTTGTACCTAACGTTGCATAGACTGATTGGCCTAAATACCGCCATTGCGCTTGGTAATTCCTTCTTGTAGATGAGACAAATATTGGTCTGGTTAAGTCGATGATCGAAAAAGTTTGATTCAAAGAAGTCTCGGACGGAAGCAGCTATATCTTTTGCGGTCACCTTCCAAAAACGCTGATTAAATAAGCTCGTCATACCATTCGGTCCACCAGTGCTAGAGATAGAACATTTCCTTTTCCACTGAGAACATCTTCTGTTTTGTCGAGAAACATAGATAATATTTAGTCGAAAGCTACTCTCTCGAGCTCTATTATTTTATCTTTTTTTTCAAATACATTTTGTAATTGTTTCATTTGATTCATACAAATCCAGTTCATGAAATACTTTTTATACTGTTTCGATTTCGAGAGATCTAAATTTTAATTCCAATATAGTTTCTCCCTTTCAAAAACTCATAAATTTCGAGTATGAATTTCATCACCCACAAACATGTGTGATTTTAAAATTATTCTTAGGGACGATTTTGCATTACTTGGTTATATGTACTTAATTGACCATTTTACCGTCCTCAAGAGTAAAGTCATCATTATATTAGGTTTTTATGTCAACTCGTGTATCAATTAACTTTTTTAAAATGCACGCAGCATTTAACTTACATCTTTTCGGTCTGCCAATTCACTTAAATTGCTTATTAGTGACCAGTTCCAACTTGTTTAAATATGCAATTTGCTTTCATCTCTTTGCCTATAAATGTTTAGAACTAATATTGTGAACATTTTAAGAGACTAAGCTCGTAAATATTTATTAACATAGAGTAATGTCATCTCACTCGTACCCGATGAGCAGCGGTGATGATCAACATAGTTACGTCCATAATTCTTCATACCAGGTATGATAATACTGTTAATTATTTTCTTGTATATCCAATACTCCTATGTATTACGATTAGAGTGATGCCGATAATATGATACAAATATATTAATTTTGCTATTTTAATAATTTAACATTTTTCTTTAAAAAAAAGAAAAGAATTTAACCTTGTTATGCGGTTTCGAGATGGAGAAAATAATTTAAGCCAAATAGAGATAAAACAGGAAAAGTCTAGTGTAACTGGTTTTAAAATATGGGAATATAAGGAATAAATGGAATCAATTTTGTTGGGATAAAAAAAAATGGAATAGAAGAAAAAATGTATCCCATTCATTCATGAACGTTTTTGGAGTGGGATGTTTTTCAGAATGATTTGGTTTTTCTTATGTGGAATGAATGAGATAAATAGAATGATTTTTCATTTTCTTTCATGGTAACTGGTAACAATTTTATGAAATTATTTGGAATCTTCCATTCCATGTGATTTCATTCAGAAAAATTGCAATTCAGTTGCACTCTAATTTAAAGTATCCAAATTACCCGTTTTGGGAAAATAAACTTTCAAGCTTAATATAGAGTCGGGGAATTTGACTCAAATTTGGGAATTTTGTCTTCAGACTGAGATTTATGTATAACTCAAACAGCATAACTCTAATTTAATGGTTTATAAATGATCATTAACGGTGTGAAACTTTAGATAATTGTTAACTAATAACGGGACAAAATTAGGTTGATTTACGCAAAATTTGGGGATTAGTAAATTTTTAATGTAGTGAAATAGTTGACCAAATTCATCTAGTAAAATAGTTGAGGATTTTTTGGCCAAAATGAGTAAGTTCGTTTTTATTTGCCTCTGTTATTTAACAAATATTTAAATGTGATACAGAGATCAGGTATAGATGGCGCTGAAGAAAAGATAAGGAAGTGTATCTTAGAAACACTCAATCTCCAGCTGAATCCCGGTCTTAATACTTTTAGAATTGCGGATTTTGGTTGTTCCACTGGGCCTAATACGTTTCATGTTGTTCAAGTTATCATTGACACGGTGAAATCTAAACACTTGAAAGAAAACAATGAAACTAGCCTCGTGCCTCTCGAGTTCCAAGTTTTCTTCAACGATCAACCCAACAATGACTTCAACACACTCTTTCGATTCCTACCTCCTTCCTCGGAGAGCGAATATTTTCCTGTCGGAGTTCCAGGCTCTTTCTATGGCCGAGTGTTACCAAGAAACAGCATCCATATCGGACACACTTCATACACGACTCACTGGGTTTCCAAAGATCCTGAAAGCGTGTGTGACAAGAAATCTCCGGCTTGGAACAAAAATTACATTCTATGTAATGATTTGATATAGGAAGTTACCAAGGCCTACAAGGTCCAGTTCATAAAAGACATGGAGCTATATCTTGAAGCTAGAGCAGAGGAGCTTGTGTCTGGAGGATTGATGATTATATTAGGACAATGTTTGCCTGATGGTGTTCCCATGTATGAAACATGGCAGAGTCATGTTGCGGACACCATTGGTGACTGCCTTATGGATATGGCTAGATCGGTAAGATTACTAAAAATCTGCATAATTCGAAAGATTTTTTTTCTTTAAAATTTACAATTTAAAGCCTAGTCAATTGCCGTATATTTTGTTTTGATGTTAATGGTCATCAAAATGTGCTATCGTTTATTTGTTGTTTTTTCCTGCGTAGGGAATCATTAGCGAGGAAAAGATCGAATTGTTCAGCATCCCTATTTATTTTCCTCAATTTAGTGAGGTGAAAGGAGAGATTGAACAAAATGGAAGCTTTATGATTGTGATGATGGAGTCTATAGGTCATCCGATGGAGGATAAGGCATTAACCAACGACTTCCTCACTTCTACATATCGAGCATTTCTATCTACACTCATAGAAAAACAATTTGGAGATGATGTGGTCGATGAGCTATTCGATCGACTTGCTAAGAAACTCTCCAAGCACCCAATTGATTTTGAAATGTGGAAGACGCAAGTGGTGTATTATGTCGTGCTTAAACGAAAATGAATTTGGGGAGAATGACACAACGAGTTATGACTTCTTTTGAACCATCTTTTTCTTTTCTTTTCAGTGTCAACTATTTATGTTATCTTGATAACAATATATAAGGAATAAATGTAACATCTTCACATTTTACCCAAAAAAAAAAAAGGAATAAATGTAACGTAGTATGTCAAATATATATATATATATATACCTAATTAAAGTTGTGTTTTATGCGCTTTAGTTACCAAATTCTTTCTTTTACTTGTCGATCCTTGTACTGTATATTTTATTTTTTTAAGTTTTTTCTTTTTTGTAGCAAATTTGTATTTGTTTTTGTGTTTTAGGTATACGACGTTCCTTATAAAAACATTGGAAAATTAGTAAATTGACCTGAAAAGCAAGCAAAGACCAAACAAACAAAGAAACCCTAATCCCAGAGGGTGTTTGTGCGATTATACTATCGAGATTACCACTAAAGAGCCTCATCACCTTTAAACTGATTTGGAAGCAATAGAAATCACTCATAGAAACTCCGTTTTTCCGCGACCTTTACCTCTCTCAGCACCAAAACTCGTATTCTTTTTCATGGTCGTTCATGTGTAGAGTTAATTTGTGAGACAGAAACCATGGCTCACTACGGATCCGACAGTTGGAATCTTACACGTTCTCTCGGTTCTTACATATCTTCTTTCTTAACTGAAAAGTTCGATAACCGACAAGGTAGAGTCGTGGCTTACACCAATGTTGGATTGATTTTGGATGGGGAACGCGAGGCTGAGGCTCCAACGTTTTTTATCTATTAATTTAGAAAATGGGGAGATTATTATCCACAAAGAGTTGGAACGTAGCGGTGATGGTCGCATTCTAAGTTCCGTTGGATGCCCGAGAGATGTAGATTACATCTTAGAAGCACACTTCTCTTCGTACATTCTCCCTCGATGGCTGTATCCGTTCCCAAACACGGTGAGAAGAGTTTAGATGAAATGCATATTTGCAAGACTTTAGTTGTTTCTTATATTGTTTGTTCTTGGTGGAAGAGCAAGAACTTGTAAGTTGGTTTAATTCATTTTTTTTTTTGGTGTTTTGGCTTTTTGTAGGTTTGATTGATCCACACACACATGCACGCATGTTTTAATTACAAGTTTGCTACTGTTTATTGGGGGTGAAAATAAATCATTAATCAAACTGAAATTACATCTGACGTTAATCAAAAGAAATTTTTTTGGTACGTAAAGTATTTGGTTTTAGAGAAATCTTGAAATTCAACCTCGAAATTCAAAGTATCAATGTATTCACGATAAAACCTTATATGATTCTTATTTCAGAGAGTTTCTGCTTTGAGAATTTGGAGTAACCAAAGAAATAAGTTGGATTTGTAGCCATTGTAAGAGTTTCCTTAGCTTTGATTCTTATTTCGTCTTTTACGTTTGTTCCTTGAAATATACAAATGTAATTAATGTAGTCATATATATATATATATATATATATATATTTTTTTTTTTTTTTGTAAAACTAGTCATATATATTTGCCCTCTAAATACTTATTCTCAAACTTTCTTCAATGTATGTTCCTGTAAAATGAGAACAATGAAGTACGAGAACGTTTCAAGTTATTCCCTTGGCTTTTATGGAGGATTTAGAAAGCTACAAAATAAGCAAACGCTTAAATTGTTAAAAATCATGCGCTTTGATTTCAGTATCTTTTATTTTTCCCTCTAATTTGTGTTTTAACATTCTCCCGCCAAATTAGTTGACCGGTAACTCCCGGTAGCTGGGTCATTGGTGACCGGTAAAATTAAACGCTTCAAAATTGAAAATT
The DNA here is from genome assembly GCA_026724425.1 of Erythrophleum ivorense. Lineage (NCBI taxonomy): Eukaryota > Viridiplantae > Streptophyta > Magnoliopsida > Fabales > Fabaceae > Erythrophleum > Erythrophleum ivorense. Next base: position 1,408,302 of record JAIUCV010000117.1, on the reverse strand, counting down.
TCGCAACCTCGGATCATCTCCTCGCAACCGGCGATTTCACTTGCCGAAAAGCTTTTAATTCTCTCCGGAGAGAAATCCGAAACCCTAATTTTCTCTTCTTCGGTTGTTTTGACAACGAAACTCTTTTATCTGGGTCTCTTCAGATTCCGACGATTTCGTCTAGAAATCTAGGGTTTTTGCTTCGAGATTGAGGTTTCTCGATTAATTATGAGCTCCATCAACATCACTAACGTCACCGTCTTGGACAATCCGGCGCCGTTCGTTAACCCTTTTCAATTCGAGATTTCTTATGAGTGCTTGACTTCTCTCAAAGACGGTACTTTTTACTTTCCCCCAAATCCTCCATCTTTCGATTTTCGAATCTGTGGGATTTTGTATATCTCGATCCTCGAAGTCTATTGGTCATTTCTTCGTTTAATTGGGAGTCTTAGATTTCTATGTCGATTGCTTCTGTTTGTTATTAACTCATTTGGTTGATTGACGGAAACGATTATAGCAGAGCTGTGTTCTATGTAAGATCCAATCTCTTTTAGCTATTCGGAGTTTGCTTTTGCAGAATGGTGCTACAAATTTCAACATTTGGGGTTTCAAACTAAGATTCGGTAGCTAATTAGCTTTATTGAGTTATATGATGTGGTTGCATATGTATGAGCTCTAAGTTCTAACAAAGCGTTGTGCTTGATCAGAGAAGCCATAATAAGGTGGATCTTGAGTTTATTGACTAACAGTTTCATGCCTGGGAAGCAGAATTTTACATTCTTGTAGGAGAGCTGTGTTCTATATAGGTTGCGAAATAGGGATTGAAAGAGGTTATTTGGCTCTAACAACGATTTGTGCTAGAGTCGAAGCCATAGTAGGGTGGAAAGTATTCAACTTTAGCTTATTAGTTGGATCCATATCTGCATAGGTTCTTGTTTAACATTGTAATTTTTGGTATTAGGAGGCTTAACTTGTCTGCTCTGTGTCGAATTCCTCGTTTACAAAAGTCTGAGCAGCTTGTGAGGATGTTTTACTGTGAATAGTGATTTTGTTTGCTCATATTTTGTGTGCTCTGTAGCTACAAGATTGACTTTCAGATACCAACTTGGATTCAGCTTTTGTGCTATCACATTCTTGTAAGCAAGATGTCATCTTTTTCGAGTCTAAGATAGTGTTTCTTTGCTTCTGGTACAGATTTGGAATGGAAGCTTATCTACGTAGGGTCAGCTGAAGATGAAAGCTCTGATCAACTTCTGGAAAGTGTTCTCGTTGGGCCTGTTAATGTTGGGAACTACCGATTTGTGTTACAGGTAACGTATGATTCTGTTTTGATCTCATCTCGGTGTGGTTTACTTACAAAATCTCAGTCTTAACTTCTGTGCAAACGTGTTTTGTAGGCTGACTCTCCAGATCCGTCAAAGATCCGTGAGCAAGATATCATTGGTGTAACTGTGCTATTGTTGACTTGCTCCTACATGGATCAAGAGTTTGTGAGAGTTGGCTATTATGTGAACAATGACTATGAAGATGAGCAGCTCAGAGAAGAGCCACCTACTAAGGTTTTGATCGATAAGGTCCAAAGGAACATACTCACAGACAAACCTAGAGTCACTAAGTTCCCTATCAACTTTCATCCGGAAGACGAGCAGACCGTTGGTGACGACGGGCCTCCTCCTGCTGAACCTGATGATTCTGATGTAAATGGAGAAGCTCAAGTGTTGGTTGAGCAGCCACAAAAGCTCCAGGAGACATGATTCTAATTGGATACTGCATGAAGAGAAACATCAGCTTAATACTGATCGAAAGATCTGGCATTTTGTAGTTTTTTGTTACTTTTATCTAGAACGTAAACTGCAATCTGTGTTCTTGTTGCAAAGTCGCTACAATGTGCTAATGTTCAGAGATCTGGGGGTTTTCAGTCCAAAGTGAATTTGCTTCTTCTTCAATGGATCATACTCCTATAATCCGTGCATTGGTTATGGAATGTCTTGCAGAGGATGAGTCAAGATTTAAATGGGAGTGATAATCACGAGCCAAATAAGAAAATTAGCATTAGTTGCTCGGGAAATCCTACATGAGGAGCTATCATTTCTCACACAAGTCATAAATAAAGAATCCTAGAGAGAAGTAAGAGCAAGAAATAGTTGCTAGAGAAAGAAGTTCGAGTGAGGATGATCGCATGAATCATTGCCAGAAAACGCGAGGAAGTTCTGAGTTTAGTTGCTTATTTTGATGTTTACGGAATGAAATTATCCAAGAATCTAAGAATGTTCTTCGAATTCTTAGGATTATACTTGATAGATTGGCACGAGAATTATCGCATAGCATTAATTAAATGTGGTCCAAACTATAATTCTTGTTTAGATCTCCCACATTTGAAACTTAAATACTTAGATTTCCCCGAATGAAGTTTCGCAACCTATATACCCCCATATGTTGGTTTCAACAGTTTACATTACAAATCGTTTTGAACAGACATCTATGGGTATATATGTTTCAAAGTTCATTTTGGGGAGGTCTAAGTTTATAACTTTTAAATGAGGGAGATCTCGATAACATTCATACTTTATGGATTTGTTCGATAAAATGATTTATTCGAAGAAATGTTTTAATCAAGGATTTTCATATGATTTGTTGTTTGGGGTGTTTCAGAATGCTCTTCTAAAAGTAGCTGATTTTGGTTTACCACGATTGTTTTGGTAAAGCCAGTTCAGAGACTAACTCATCATTTAAGTTATATACAATACGAGACTTTGGTTGATTTCAAAACATGTTTTGGCCAGTGAAGTTGTCGTATGGGTCTCTTTTGACTGTGTGATAATTTATAGTAAATTCATGGGTTGGCGAGCTATTATTCCACTAGAGAACTGTCGTTAGCATCATATGCGGTCCAAACTATGACTTTTGTTTTGATCTCCTACATTAAAAGTTAAATACCTAGATATCCCTGAAATGAAGTTCGAAACTTATATACTCTCATATGTTAGTTAAGTTGTAGCATGAGTCTTATTTGATAATGTGATAATTTATTGTAAATTAGGGTTGACGATCTATTTTTCCACAAGAACTATCACATAGCATTAGACGCGGTCCAAACTATGACCTTGTTTAGATCTCCCACATTTGGAATTTAAATACCTAGATATTCATGAAATGAAGTTTGAAACTTATATACCCCCATATGTTTTTTTTTTTTTTTGAACATTATATACCCCATATGTTGGTTTCACGATTTACATTACACATCGTTGAAACGAAAATCTGGAAGTATATATGTTTCAAACTTCATTTTGGGGTGATGTAGGTTTGTAACTTTCAAATTAAGGAGATCTAGATATGGATCATACTCTTGAGCCGCATTTGATGCTATATGATAGTTCTTGTGGGAAAACAGATTAGTTAACCCTAATTTCTTATATGCAATTTCGTGAAAGTTTAACCCATATCAGTTCCCAAACAGCCTCCTATTGATTACATGTTACAATATTAATATTCATGTATTCTTATAGGCTGGTCCATTAACAAGCACTAACTGTAATGACATTTTAAATTTATAAACTGAACTTTATTTGAATAAAAATGTACTGAAACTCTGTGATTTCTGAGATACATTGACTTTAGGATTGGAGTTCATCACTCTTTTGACCCTAGCCATGAATGACTCTGGTTGTGGAATAATATCATTCACCAAAACAAGTCAAATATTAGAGTAACCGATAAGCAGGAGTTTCATTTTTTTGAAATATGATAATTCTACTTTTGCTTTTAACAACACCAAAATGAGCCATCTGTGAAATTTTATATATATATCATTTCTTTGCCAAGACCAAAAGATCCACAGGTTTTGCTTTAGTACTATCCATCTGTCCATAACCAAATTGTCACATTTTGAACCCATATCATCACACCAAATGTTTAAATGCACAAAAAGACTTCAAGTAAATATAGAGAAAAACGACTAAATGGATTTACCTCTATGTTCACTTAGACAAAGACACCACCTTTGATTAAGACTAAATGAATTTACCACACGGTCCATCCTTATCACAGATTTTTTGATAAATGGAGCAAGAATAAGAAATGAGTTTTTCACTATGGATCTCATTCGAATATACATAGGTACAAATAATGCAAAATTGTCGATGAAGAATGAAGAAATAGGTGGTAAAAGGCACATATACTTATTGACCTAGAATCATAACAAGTAATAATTATCATTTTAGAGAATACCAGTATAATTAGGTTCACTATACTGAAAATCATAAATAGGTAAAACACTAAATTCTTTAATTTTGGCAAATGTATACCTTTTGGAGCTCGTGAAGGTTAAATAAGGAATCACCCATTAGTAAACATTTTTCGTGAAAGCCAAGCGCCATATAGAACAAAATAATAACCTACTAGTGGAGTATGCGCGATACGTTATGTTTTCATAAAGAAAGAAAAATAGCAGTAGCGCAAGAATACATTTTTTTATCTTTTCAGTAGTTTAGTTTAGTTTATGTTATTTCTGTTTGATTGTTTATATTTCTGTTATGAGGGAGTAGGCCTGAGACTTTTAACCCATACCTGAAAACCCAAACCAAATTAATCCACAATACCCGTATCCGATTGATTTTGGGTATAAAACAAATCACCTTATGGGTAAAATATTTGATATCCATGAGTATTATATAATACCAGAATCAAACCGATACCTGATCGGATACCCAGATTACCTGAATGAGTATTGTAGATTATTTTTGATATTATAGATATATTTTTTTAGATTCTTCGGATTTTTGGGGCTTTCAGATATATTTCCATTTTTTCCGACTGATCAATTAGTAGATTCGATTTCCAAACAGTTTTATCTCTTATTCTTATATCCAAACAGTTTTTCTCTTCTATTCTTGTATCCAAACATTATTAAAACGTACTTCTCAATTAATAGTAGTAATAATATAGATAGATACTTTAGATAGTAGTATAGATAGATAGATAGATAGTAAGTTCAAAGAAACGGCTCTCTTTCACTTGGTCATGAACTTTGAATTAACTATTGGTTATCATGTTGTTCTACATGGCGCTTAGCTTTCACGGAAAATGTCCACGTATGGTGATTTCTTAGTCAATCTCAGGTGCTCCCGAAGATACACATTTGTCAAAGTTAGAGTATATAACTGTTTTCCCTCTTTAGGATTGTTAATACAGGTAGTAAATCTAGTTATCTTGGTAGTCTTTTAAATGATAATTATTGTACATTGTGACTCCAACTCGATAAGACATGCTTTTCACCAGCGGCCTTTTCATTCTCTTCATCATCGGCGATTTTTCTTTATATGCAGTTATGTATAACACGAAAGAGGTCTAGTGGCAAACTCATCCCTCATATTTCCGATCCATCTATGGAACAATCTGTAATGAGGATGGACCCTGTGATGCCAATGCCTAATCAAGGGTGGCGCTTTTGTCTAGGGAACAAAGAGATAAATCCATTCAGCTTTTTTTCTCTACATTTGTTTGAAGTCTTTTGTGTCTTTAACCCTTTGGTGTGATGATCTTGACTAATATTGCGACGACTTTGTGATGGACAAAGGGATATACTTGAGCAAAATCTAAGGACCTTTTGGGCTCGCCAAAGTGATGATATAGAAAAATCCGGAGGTAACTCATTTCGGATCTGTTAAAAGCATTGAAATAATCATACTTCAAATATTTTCTTCCCGCTTATTGCTTATGTGACTTTTTGACTTGTTTTGGTGATTCATAGACTTCCACAACAGTGATCATTTACCGTTGGCTATGATATATATATATAAAAAAATGGTGATGAAACCCATCTTAAAGTCAAGGTATGGAAAATCACAGAGTTCGTGAATTTTCCATATCTATTGTTCAATTGGTCTCATGTTGAGAATTTTCTAGTGAGTGAGATTAGTAACAATATTTCAGATGGTTAGCAGCAGACACTTCTGTGATTTTAGCAAAAGCCTGTTAGACATCATGGTGGAGTTAACACTTTGTGCGTGATTACATACTCAATCGTGCTCTCGTCATACCATCCGGACTTGTGAAATCTCTGAGGCATAAGGAATTAAGTAATTTGTAAGATGATATATTCAACTGACTTGTCTTATTCACAAACACAAACACAACTATTTATACAAGGTGTATGTCGACTTTAGCTAACAACAAGTCTCCTATATTGTAGGAAATAAACCTTATCAAACTATACATAAACCTTATCCTTCTAGACTTCATACTTATCACAATACTCCCCCTCAAGTTGGAGAGTGGAGATCAACCACACCCAACTTGGATACCAACTTACGAAATGGAACACGTCCAAGAGCCTTGGTTAAAATGTCAGCAAGCTGCTCATGTGTACTGACATGCTTCGTGATGATAACACCGTCTTGAACCGCATTACGTACGGCATGGCAGTCATTTTCGATATGCTTCGTTCGCTCATGGAAGACAGGATTCGCCGCGATATGGATGGCCGCCTTATTGTCGCAAAACAACGTTGTTGGTGAAGTCTGCTCAGCACCTAGGTTCGTCAACAACTTCCGGATCCACTTGATCTCCCGCAACGCAAATGCCATTGACCTATACTCGGCTTCAGCTGACGAGTGAGAGACGGTGTCTTGCTTCTTTGTCTTCCAAGAAATAGGTGACCCACCAAGAAGAACCACAAAGGAGCTCAAAGATTTGCGTGTTAAAGGACAACTATTGTAGTCCGCATCACAATACACCGTCAAGCGTAGATCAGTGTCACTCTTAAGCAAAATACCTTGACCCGGAGACCCCTTTAAATAACGTACCAATCGTAGCGCAGCCTCCCATTGGGTTTCAGTCGGAGCCTGCATAAACTGAGACAGCAAGTGCACCGAATAACACAACTCAGGACGCGTATTCAAAAGATAAATCAGGCGTCCAACCAACCTTCTATACTTCTTCGGGCAAGCCAACAATTGACTTTCAACTAAAGCAAGGTTGTGGTTCTGCTCCATTGGCGTAGCTGCCGGTCGACAACCAAGACTACCTGTATCAGCAACGATATCCAATGAATACTTCCTCTGTGATAAGAAGAATCCTTCAGGGCCACGGCTGACTTCAATACCAAGGAAATACTTTAACTTTCCCAAATCCTTCATCGAGAAGCAACGACTCAAATAAGCTTTAAATTTCTGAATCATGTAAGGATCACTACCAGTGATGAGCAAATCGTCAACATAAACCAACACACGAATCTCCATTGTGCCTTTAGAGTAAGAGAACAAAGAATAATCATCATACGACTGGACAAAACCAAATTTAAGCAATGCATCCGAAAGTTTCTTGAACCAACAACGAGGTGCTTGTTTGAGACCTTAAAGAGACTTTCGGAGACGACATACTTTGCCCGGATGCGTATGACGGAAACCAGGCGGAAACTTCATATACACCTCTTCTTCAAGGTCACCATGAAGAAATGCATTACTAACATCCATTTGGAAAACCTCCCATTGTTTAGCAGCAACTAGGCGCAAGACAGTCCGTACCGTTGTCATTTTCACTACCGGTGCAAATGTCTCATTATAATCCTCACCCTCTATTTGAGTATTACCTTGTACAACAAGGCGAGCTTTATGCCTTTCCAACGTTCCATCCGCGAGGTACTTGATAGTATATACCCAAAGACTACCAATAGCTTCTTTATCTTCTGGCAAATCCACAATATCCCATGTGTGTTGCTTCTCAAGAGCAACAACCTCTTTCACCATCGCATCATCCCAAACCTTCTGTGTCACAGCTTCTTGAAAATGTTTCGGAATAACCTCCTTGGTGATTGCTGCCAAGTAAGCACGATATCGTGGAGAAAATTGTTCATCCGACACAAAATCAGAAATGGGAAATAGTGAGTTACCTTGGACCGTAGACGAGGACACCATGGAGTGGAGAGCGTGAGAGGGGTTTAGTTGAGCATTATACGTAACATAGTCTTTAAGGAGAACAGAGCGAGACTTCTCGCGATGACCGCGGCCCAAAACCTCAGCAGGAGGCGGGAAAACAGGAGAGGACAAACTGTCATCAGCACTCGACAACTCTGGTGTAACATCGCTCGCGGTAGGAGAGCTCTCATGACGAACTGACTCATTTGTCTGAACGGGCAAACTCTGTTCCGGTGGAACAGAACCAACGACGGCCGGTTGATCAGGACTCGGGTTTTTAATGCTCCCCCTGTCAACGGGCACAATCATCCAATCCTCATCACACGCAACAGTGGGTGCAGGAACAGATGGTACAATGTTTGGTTCAGCATACGGAAAAACATCTTCACGAAACACAACATCACGCGAAATAAGAAACTCGTTCTTGTTGATATCGTAAACCTTCCAACCCTTTTTACCAAAAGGATATCCGACAAAAACACATAATCGACTACGTTCACCGAACTTATCTTTATCCCGTGAAGCACGATGCGTATAACAAGCAGAACCAAACACCTTCAACTGGTTGTAATCTGGTTTAACACCATGTAAAATCTCATATGGAGCTCGACCATTATGTATTGTAGTAGGAGTACGATTTATCAAATAGGCAGCTGTTAGAATAGCTTCTCCCCAAAACTTGACAGGAAGATGTGCTTGAAACAACAAAGATCGAGCAACATTAAGAATGTGGCGATGCTTGCGTTCTACTCTTCCATTCTGCTGCGGAGTCGCCACACACGATGTTTGGTGAATGATCCCTTTGTCCCGGAAAAATGAAGAAAGGACCATAAACTCGCTTCCATTATCACTTCTAACAGACCGAACGGGTTTGTTGAATTGCTTTTCTGTATAGGCAAGAAATTCGGGAAGAACTCTCTTCACCTCCGATTTTTCAAGAAGGAGATATGTCCAAACGGCTCTTGAAAAATCATCAACAATCGTCAAAAAATAAACCGCACCACACGAAGAAGGAACTCGATATGGTCCCCAAACATCAACATGAATGAGAGAGAAACACTCTGTTGTTTTATTCAAACTATCAAAGAACACTTCACGAGTTTGCTTTGCTCTAAAACACACGTCACAAGGACTAGAGCTAGCTGAAACAGACGACTTTGAAAACAAATCTAAAGACGAAAGCACTGAAAACGACGGATGCCCCAAACGCTGATGCCACAAAGCTTGATCGGAACCAAACACTGCCTTGTTACTCTTTGCCGAGACTATGTCCGTAAAGTAATAGACCCCATCACGCTCTTCACCGGCTCCAATCAGGGTCCTCGTGAAACGGTCCTGTAAAACACAAATTGTATTAGTAACCATGGCAAAACAATTCGTGTGTTTCAAGAGCTTTGCCATGGAGATCAAAGTACAATTTAAATTTGGGACATAAAGAACGTTTGGTAACACGATTGCCTTTGTAAGTGGGAACACTCTCATGCTTAATGCAAAGGTCTTACTACCATCGACAAAACCAACTGAACAAGGTGAGATATGCTCGATATTGGTAAGAAGAGACAGATTTCCTGTCATATGGTGTGAAGCACCAGTATCGAGTATAACATCACCGAGTTTCGCCTTACCAGACAACTTGTCGGACACATTATTCGCTGACTTCTCCTGAATCATTTGAGTTAGTATCTTCCACTGATCAGTACTGAGATCTGGAAAACTGGAGGAATTTGATGATGTTGCATGAGCAGTTGTTACTTGTCCTCGTCCACGACCTGCTCCAGCACCACCTCGACCTCCTCCTCTGCCACGGCTGCTATTCTGACCACGGCCAACATTACGTTCATTCCACCATTCAGGAAATCCCACTATTTGCCAACAGTCACGCTTCTCGTGACCTGTTCTTCCACAATGCGAGCAAATAGTGTTCCGGTTCCGTAATATCGAGTTCTCTGGTTGAGATTCCGATCTTACATATGGATTGGAGGGTCCTGATTGGCGCACAACAAAACCAACTGCGTCTTGCTGCTGTTCTCGAGATTTGGCAGAGGCAAGTCTTTGTTCTTCACGGACAATCTTATTGTAAATCTCGCCAAGAGCTGGAAGAGGATCCGTTCTGATAATATTTGTACAAATATTCCCAAAACGTGAATCATCAAGTCCCATGAGAAACTGATGAATCTTCTCCTCCTCCTTCTCGTTAGCCATCTTTGCCTCAGCTCCACACACACACCCATGTATCGGTTGATACATCTGTAATTCCTCCCACAGCTTAGAGAGGCGACCATAGTAATCCAACACCGATTGACCATCTTGTCTACATGACGCTAGTTGCACCTTGATCTGATGCACCCGAACTTTGTTTCCAACCGAGAAACGCTGCTTCAAATTTTCCCAGAGCTGGAAAGCATCTGAGATATATGTCACCGTCGATCGGACCTTTGGCTCAATAGAGGCACGAATCCAACCAACTATCATAGAATTCACCGCCAACCAGTTCTCCAAATTAGGACTTCCCAACACCGGTTTTGGCAATGAACCATTGACAAAACCCGTCTTACGCTTAGCTTGAAGCGCATTAATCAACTCCAAGGACCACTCGTTGTAATTCTCTCCGTTTAACAACACCGGAGTTATCATAGCTCCAGGGTTATCCGAGGAGTACAACGTGTACGGCGACACCACCGCAACTTCATTAGGCCGAGGACCACTAGCACCCGTTACACCAACACCCAACACACCACTCGTCGGAAGAACACCTCCACCGGATACACCACTCACCGGAGGTATACCTCCACTATTCGACGTACCACTCGTCGGAGACCTATCCTCATCACCGGACATGAGAACAGAAAAACTAGAACAAAAGATCACAAAGAATTTTAGGTTGAAGGATCTTATGCTCTGATACCATGTAAGATGATATATTCAACTGACTTGTCTTATTCACAAACACAAACACAACTATTTATACAAGGTATATGTCGACTTTAGCTAACAACAAGTCTCCTATATTGTAGGAAATAAACCTTATCAAACTATACATAAACCTTATCCTTCTAGACTTCATACTTATCACAATATAATTCATGTTTTCCTGAATCGTCATGTTCTTTTTGGATCTTCTCTTTTTAAACTCTTCCCTCGTTCTAGAAACATCTAACAAAACATCTTTGACCAGGATAGATCATGTGATGCTAGTGTCTAATCAAGCTTAACTAAAGATGTATAGCAAGAAGAGACCAACACAGTGGTCAAGACCGACTTAGTTAGGGAGGCGACAAGTGCGACGCCTCGGGGCCATGATATTAAGGGCCCAAATGTTTTTTAAAAACATTAGTGGAAAAATAAATAAATATAAGATCAACTTTAACACAAAAAAAAAATATATTTTCTAAGCCAAATTTTGAATTGTATATTTTCATAACTAGATTTGTCAAAAAACAATCTTATATAGGATAGTTAAGAAAATTATTATGCTAATAAGTTTTTCCAAAAACAAGAAAAAGAATTTCACTTTTTTTTAATTAAAAAATCCCAAAAACAAATTTTGCCCCCAAAAAACTTGAGCCGGAGCTGCCACTAGCAAAGGTCGATAATTGATCACATGTTTACGTTAATAACTTAGTGGTTGTGTAACTTCTATTTCAATCAGGCCCGGTTAGTAAGGTGTGTGAGGTGAGATATGTCTCGGGACCCATTTAATTTTAGTCACATTTTCTTTAGATTTTAGGGCCTAATTTTTCAAAAAAATTATAAAATAGGGCACAAAATTACAAGTTTTGTAATAGAATGTGTTTAAAAAAAAATTAGCTGGACACAGGGCCCACGTTTTCATCCCGGGCTGATTTCAATCTACACAGCACATATGTCACGAATGCATAACGCAGTGCTGTGTTAAAACAAATATCGAAAGAGGATTAGGCTAAAGAACCTAGCACGACACATCAAGTAGAATTCTCATTTTGGTGTCTCCTAATTTCCACATATATTCAAAACCAACGTACAAAGTTTCGAAATTGTCATAGAAGACTTGTTCACATCCTTAACAAAATCAGCAGATACTCATGTGATTATGGTTTTTAAACTTCATTTGAATCTACAGAAAACCTCTTACCATCTCTAAGTATACCTAGCTACACCATTTTCCATTTTTAAAATGTTTTAATTCAAATCAAAAACAGAAAAATATGATATATCTAGTGTATCATCAGTCTGTACAAAACGCTAATAGTTTACGTACCTTTTTCGGATTTTCACTTGGACAACGACCATAAGGATAACGTGGTTTGGTGAAAGAACGGAAAACGTGGCCACATGGCAGTTGCCGCCGGTAAGAATCATCCGCCAGATCTACTTTGATACAAAGAACTACAATTAGTGTATGTTGAGCTGATTCGAGTGTCACTCAGGGCCGGCCCTGGGGAGAGCCAAGTGAGTCTTTTGGCTAGGGCCCCCACATTTTTGTGAAAAAATTTGTATTGATTTTGGCCCAAAAATAAGAAAAAATTGATTTTTGGTCCCAAAATTTATCAAAACTCTATTAAAATATTCTGACCCCTTAATTTTCAGGGCCGGCCCTGGTGTCACTGCAAAAAATAATAGAAGAGATCAGTTAGAAGCTTGATTGATAAAAAACATAAGTACTTGTGAACATATTTTCTGAAAAGAGTTGGAAAAAGATGAAATATGATATAACTTGTTTGAGATTTTCTGTTCCAAAACAATATATAGAAGAGAAGAATAAGGTGAATGTGGTGGAGATAGTGGAAGCAAAACCTAAACAGTTTCTTACTTTTTTTTTTTTTTTACATATAAATCTTTATAGGTAATACCGCTAATTTATAATAAATACAGCTAATTTGTAGGTCATCCAGCTAATTTATAGGTAATATATCCAGCTAAGTTACCAATAGAGAAGTACGTATATTAAGTTTATATATACTTTCAAAAAATTATTCTATTTTTTGCTAATAAAATTATATAGAAACACATTTTTATTCAAATTTAAATATATATATATATATATATATATATATATATATATAAACAAACACATTAATAATCCTCCATATGTTGATTTTTTTAACTTAAAATATAAACCACTGTTTAGAATTGTTTAGAATTATATCACGGATGAAACACATTACTTACCAAATAATAACAGAACATACACAAGTAAATTTTAGATTCTCCATTAAACAATTAAACCAGATTTATTAATTTAATTTAATTTTATAATCATTTCATCCCACGGGCATTATTCTAGTAAAAATATAAAGTCATAATATATTAATAAATACAATACAGAAAATTATACTAAATGTCAACATGCATACAAAACAATATTAAATCTGTAATCCAATTTCATTAATCTGATCAAATATTGAACATCTTTTTCGGGTGAAGTCTTGTTAGATTTCAATCCAAATATGACCAGAAAGTTACGATATCCTCAACATGTATAGAAAGCACTAGTGACTTATCAGATTTGGCTTATCAGTGAGAGAATGGTCAGAAGGAGAACATGGTCGTCTAAGGTTTGGTGAACAAAAATATTCTAAGGTGGAAGCTTTGGACTTCCCCAATTTCGTGTTTTTAACTTATATTTAAGTTTTTCATATTTTTTTGGGTTTTCTGGTTTGGTTCGGTTCGGGTTTTAATTTGGGTTTCAGATTAAAATTCCAGGCCTAGTTAAAACCAAGAGAAGCGTCTGAGATTACTCACAAACAGAGCGATGCCTAATGAATTGAACATTTTGTATATTAACTAAACAGAGAAACCGGCGTTTGTACTAGGTGGCCATCCAAAAAAAGTCTTCAAAATCAGAGATTAGTTAGTAAATAAGGTGAAATTTAGGTGTTAGTGTCTCTAATTTTTCTTACTTTCACTCTCTCCAATGAAATTTACCGATGTTTATATCCTATAGAATTTATGATATACTATCCATCATTTTGACATGTCAATTAATTATACTTAATTCGTGAAATGAACTGTTTATAATAGTTCGAACAAAAGGTATAGGTACAATATAAAAGTACTGATTTGTATAGGTCCATTAATCCTGAATTATGCAATGCAAAAATAAATTGGATCACGAATCTATGTGTAGATCCTTGTAAAGATGTTGGTTTGACGAAAAGCTTAGACTTTTAGAAACAAAATAAAAATAACATTTCATAGTTTATGATGGATCACTCTCCGTCACTATGGTTTGCATAACATTAAAGTTTATTTAGACATTATAAATTAAAATAAAAATAACAAGATAAAGCATAGTTTTTGGGTGAGTTGTTCTTCATATCTCTTCTCCTCTTTCATCTGAGTTTTTCATCCACCAAAGACAATAAGATTCACTGCACAATTCAAAGCCACAAATACAATCCATGGCAGAGACATTAAATGTTAAGCAACAAACAACCAAAATGCATCTTCTTAATTAGTTTCTGAAATCCAAATGATTACTAGCTCTGTAACAGTTTCATCAAGAAGTCTCAAAGACAGTAACAAAAGTATTTAAAAACTTTCCAAGGGGCCAAAAGAAAGCTACCTGGAGATTGTCCTGGTTGGTCTCAAACTCTTCAATGTTGATAAAGCGATCAGCCATACGATTGTCTTGCTCAATCTGCTCCATATCAATCGGCGCTTTCACATTAGCAGGAGGAAACAGTTGATGATGAAGTTCACGTTCTGGCTCAGCCTATAAACAGAACACACACAAAAAATTTAAGCACACATAGTATAATCTTAACATGAACAAACAACACAAGTTTGGTTTAAAATCTAACCTGTTGGCTCACTGAACTCGATCCAAAAAGGACATGACGATACAGGAAAGAATGAACAACCGAGTTCCTTATGGCCTCAGAGATTTCACAAGTCCTGATGGTCCGGCGAGAGCATGACTGAGTACGCATCCACGCACGGAGTGTTAACTCCATGATGAATATCTCACATGCTTTAGCTAGAATCACAGGAGTGTCCGAGCTAACCATCTGCAAAAAATTGACAACACATAAAATCCTCAATATGAGATCAATTGAACAATCAAAACCAATAACAGATTCTAGATCCAAGAAAACAACAATTCTATCATCATTTTCCATACCTTGACTTTAGGATCAGATTTCATCACTCGTTTGATCCTAGCCAGCGGCAAATGATCCTTGTTATGGAAATCTATGATCCACACAAAACTCAAATCAAAGAGTTAGAGTAAGCGATAAGCGGGAAAAACAATATTCAAATCAACAGAGCCGAATCAGTTACCCGTGGATTTTTCTGCATCATCCCTTTGCCTATCCCAAAAGGCCTCAAGATTATGCTCAAGTATATCCCTCTGATCATCATCACATCAAAAGAGTTAGAACACCCAAAAAGGATTCAAGCAAAGATGGAGAAATGTAACCGAATGAATGTACCTCTCTGTTCGTTGGAAAAGAACGCCAGCCTTGATTAAGAGTTGGCATTACAGGGTCCATCCGCATGAGAGATGGTTCGATAGGTGGAATGGGGATTGATCTCTTCCTGTTATCCATCACTGCAAAGAAGGGAACGATCGTTGATGAATGAAGAGGATGAAGAGACATGCCTATTTATCGAGCTTCGAGTCATAAAGAGCAATTATTATTATTAAAGAGACTACCAATATTACTAGATTCACTACCTATAATGACAAATCCTAAAGAGGGAAAACAATTAAAAGAGTCTTAACTTTGACAAATGTATACTTTAGTGAGGTTGACTAAGGATTCACCATTCGCGCTCTTTAGTGTATGCCACGCGCTCTTTCGTGTATGCCACGCGCCATGTTAAACAACATGATAACCAATAGTTGATTCAAAGTTCAACACCAAGTGATCATGCCTATCCATTAGAGCACACATCTGATGTTTCATCAAATCAAAGATATCATAAGAGAACATAACTGGTCAGAGCAAAGAAATGAAAAGAGCTATATGCTTTACTAGAATCCAGTCTCACGCATTTACCATCCTACATTGGTCTGAGTAGCTAACCTTTTAGATTGTTCTAGAGTCAGGGATGGTTTATGTGTCACATATTTGGACATACATATGCTTGTTTCAAGACACAATACTCTCCTTCTCATCCAAGAAGAAGAAAAAAACAATTTCACAATCAAGGATGGATTAGTAAAAAGAATATTACCTAAATTCCAAAGACCATTGTGGACGAGCAAGGTTAAATTTATCTTTCAGCTACAGAATAGCAAAAACACATTTCATAGTTTTATCACTCTAGTCGAAGTCTTACTCGCCCAATGTTCCAAATTCTAGTTTTTTCAATTGTATGCCAGAAACTAACAGGAATCACACTAAATGGCTTCCAAAGTTCAAAACTTTCAATCAAACTAAAACCAAAATCACATCAAGATCACATAAACCATCTAATAAAGCTAAGCCCACAAATACTCATACAAAAGTCAATGTTACAATTCTTATTAGGCTGCAACTTTCATTGTAACCCAGGAACTAATTGGTTTTCAAAGTTCAAAACTTTTAGAGAAACAGACCAAAGAATTGATATCTTCCTCTATTTGTCCTACTGACCACATAAAATTGTCAAAGAATAAATAAGCTCACAAGAGAGAAACCATCTTAAACTTTAGAGAATTCTCAGAACACACCAAATTAGAAATGGAAGTTTTCAAAATTAACAGTAACGCGTCTTCTTTCTCCTATCGTCTCTAGCCATGATTGTTCATGTAATCATCAATTGTTGGACATCTTTCTTCTTCTTGATTAAATTTAATCCGAATCAAGACTAGAAAGTTACGATAGCAAGTGTATAAACTCTGTAGAAAACGCAATGATTTACCTTTTTCGGCTTTTCTCTTGGATGATGATCTCTGGCTCGCTGAACAACTGCCGGAAATGGGAAATGGAGCCGCATGGCACTTGTCGCCGGTAACGATCATCTGGCAGACGGCTGTGTTCCACGGCGATCCAGATTCTGAGCGAGTCTGCTATGATTCGATTAATTAACTTTGGTTTAGAGTATTTTTATTTGGTTAACTGAACCGGAATGAAACGAGCCGACCGAACCAAACCGTTCAGATTTTTGTTTTCATTCAGTTTTGAAATCCCAACCGGTCCACGAGTTTTCCAAAATAATTTTGGTTCTAGATTCGGTTCGTTTATTCAGTTTTGTTTTAACTGTTTTCTGTATCCGAACCAGATTTTAAATATCATAACCGGTTTCTCCAAAATTAATCGAAGAATCGAACTAACCAATATTCCAATTAGAACCGAAATATACCAACATTTAACTGAAAGAACCGAATTTCTTTTCACAAAATTGATTGTAACTTCAATGTTCGAAAATTTGACCTTAGAATACAGTAAACCAAAAATATATAAGTTAAAGTTTTGCTAAATTAACAAGAGTGAGATACAAATACACGTAGATAAATAAGGTGTCTATAGTGAGTGATACGTCAAAGAGTAGGTTCATTAGCTAGTGCATCAGACCATAAAGATGAAGTCAAGATCGCATGAACATCAATACTCCCTTCTTTAACCCCACGAAACATTACGAGCAAACCACCAATACCATTACCCGGTCCAGCTCGAGCCGCGACCGGTTTTCCCCAACCGAAATCATGATCGTAGACGTCAAACCATGGAGAGCTTGCGACGATCAAAGAATTATCAGCCATTCTACTTCCAACCCCTATCTTTGGCACCTCAACATTTCTAACCCAATTCTCTGCAAAAGTACTATAACTTTCACTCGTTTGTGACCTCACCGATTTACTTATTTGCAAAGCAGTCCAGCCTAGCCCATGTTCCAAAATCTCTCCCACTGTGGTCGTAGCTATCGCGAGATCGATCACATTCCCAAAACACTCTTTCTCAAGCGGAGGGTTTAGCCTCCTTCTCATGTCAGCCGCTACCTTGCATTGCGTCTTCTCTTCTATGTTTAGATCACAGTGTTTGATAATTGATAGCCACAAATATGCTACAACCGCTTGAAGAGAAGAGATTTTCGAATCAATGGAGCCGATTTCGCCATTTGCTTTCTCTTTGAGATATGAGATTCTCTTCTTTGAGAAGTGAAAAACTCTCTCTTTAGTTGGATTTTCACAGTTTTGTGGCCTCTCCATCTCTGAAACCGGTATATGGACCGGGTAATCAATCTTGTCAAGAAACCAATCTTTGAGAGCAAGAGGCTGAAAGTTATGACCAGAACCGGTCCGACAAATGTTGGACCAAGTGTGGAAGAAACTCCAAAACGAAGAACCATCAGCCACCATGTGATTATAACCGAAACTGATAAAAACTCCATCTTTCATCTCGGTGACTTGCAACGCCAGCAAGGGCTCCGAGATGAGGGCGTCACGGCTTTCAACATTGTTCGCGGGGAAGAAAAGAGTTATGAAATCAGGAACAGAGCCACGAGACTGAAGGAGATCGCTCACAGAGACAGATTCTGCCTTGGCGTGAACAAACTTGGCGCCTGAGCCATCACAGTCGATGTAAATCGACACCGTGTTGTCTTCGTGATTGTCCACTTTGACAAGACGACCAGCGAACGGGAAATATATCTCTAAGGCAGTGGAAAGAGCGGCCTCTACCCGAGGGATGAAACGGGTTCCCGGGTCGGGTTTGGGGAAGAGAAGTCCTCTTTGAGGATAAACAAGATAAAGAAGTAGAAGGTCATGTGGAGCTAGGTGGATTTTTGGTCGACCCGATTGGTTTATGTTTCCGGGTCGGACAATGCTTGAAGATATAACGCTTACTTCTACCATTTTGCGTTCATAGAGAAGATGGAAAATTTTGTAACTGAGAATTATATAGCTGTCAATCTGGACATCCGCCCATGGATAAGCCCATGTCCACATTAATATGGACGGATATGGACACATCCATTTTCGACATGGACGTAATCGGGCATGTCCAACTTAGCTCATGGACAAATATGGACGGACACTTATGGACATGGGCTGTCCAATGGATAAAAAAAACTAGGTTAAATTGATTTGGGAAAAACTCATTTTTCTAAAATCCAATCACGCAAAACTCGATTTCTCTCTTTCCCTCCTCTCTCCCGTTTCACTCTTTCTCCGTTTCACGTGATTCTCCTCCGGTGGTCTTCTCCGGCGGTCTTCTCCGGCGACGACATATCCTCTTCTTCTTCTTCCGAAGAGACCAGGATGACCCATCATCTTCTTCCGACTGAGTTTTCTTCGATTGCCTTCATGGCTTCATCAAATCATGTAATTTTGTGCGATTTCTTATATGGTTTTGCTTTGCATGTGTGTACTTTTAATCCTTTGCTCTGTTTATGCTGATTTCGTTGATTATGAGACTGAGAGAGATGAGTTTGATTTTGCTGATGGGTTTCTTCATTCAGTAGTTTGATTCTCGTCAAGACTGAGTTTGATTTGAAAAACCCACTAGCTGTGTGTTTTAAGAGAAACCCACTAAAGTTTATATAAAGTTTAGAATCCTTTCACAACTCTAGTTAGTATGTTTATGGCTCTCTCTAGCTTTGTGTTCATGGCTCTCTCTAGCGAGGCTCATAAATTAGATAAACCCTGAACCGGTGACCACAATAGAAATTTGATGTGAAAATCAGGCATCTACGGTCGAAACTGAACAAGATGCAGTCAAATCTTTCACATTTTTCAGCTCAAGATGCTATGTCACCTAGGTCATTGTAGCCTGTATAGGTTTGTTTGCTTGTTTTCTGAAGGTCCCCAATTCTCTGATGCATCAGACTTGGAGTTGGGGACAAGTCTTGATGCTGTTTTTGTTAAGAGTTTATAGAGTGAGATCAATGTAAAGAGTAGTAGCTGATGTTTCTCTACTTGCTGGGTTTTGAATTTTTTTTTTTTTGTTTAACTTACATGCTTTGTTTCTTTTGTACACTATACTTAGGTTTTGTGTATACTTAGCAGGACATATTGTTTTGTGTACACTATGTTTAGGTTTTGTGTACACTATACTTAGGTTTTGTGTACACTATGCTTTGTTTCTTTGTGTATACTTATGCATTGTCGGGACATATTTTGTAACATCCGTAAACCAATCTATCGCTTTGGGGAAGCGGTGTCGATCGACACCAGGGGTAGTGTCGGTCGACACCAAAGGTTAAAAATCGATTTCGGTTCGATTTGAGTTCCGGTTTGGGCTGGTTAAGTGGGAAAAACCCTTTGTGTCGCGTTATAAAGTGGTGGCCGCGTGGGTTTTGTCGTTTTTGGAGAAAACAAAGAGAAAAAGGAGGCTGAGAGCTTTTGGGCAGATTCTGGAGCTTTGTGCTTGATCTGTGGTGGGTTTGTGTTGTTCTTCATCTCCTTCTTCTTCCTAATCCTTTGTCAAGGTGAGTGCATGACCGTAGGCTCGCATATAAGAGGATTTGTGGATGTGGATCATGATTTGGTAGAGTTACGTGGTTTTTCGTGTTGTTTTGTGTGATATTCGCGGGTTGAATCGCGTGTGGTGTGTTGATTTCGTGATTTGGGTGTTTCTATGTTGAAAATCGAAGTTGGCGTCGATCTCCTGGATCAGTGTCGATCGACACCAAGCCGGTGTCGATCGACACCAAACGGGCAAGGTGTCGACCGACACAGGTGTGTGTCGATCGACACAGTCCGATTTAATCCGGTTATCTGGCGGTTCAAGAAACAATTGGATTAAGTAGTTTAATCCGGTTTAATTGTAATTAAATGGTTTAATTCGAGAATTAATTAATAATTGGTGAAATTAATTAATTAAGTGATCTAAAAATAATTGTGGAAATTATTTAAGTGTTTAAAAATTATTATTTAATTGTGGTAATTATTTAATAATTAAAGTGAAGAATTTAATAATTGTGGTAATTATTAATATTGTTGAAAATTGTTAAAATTGCGTAATTGGCCTGTAGGCGGGGTGATTGCCTCACTAAGTATTTATTAAATACTTATGCATCTCTTTTTCCCTAATGTGATGCAGGTAGCCGAAATGTTCTTCCGCGGAAAGAGACCGAGAGAAGAGGATGATGAGACTAGGAACTTGATTTTGGCAATCTTGTTGTGGCTAGCACGGAATTCGTTGTTAGGGTGTTAGTTTGATTTTAATATTGTAGCAAACCTGGTGTTTAGGTTGCTAGAATTTATTATTGGTTTTTATCGGTCATTGGTTTATTTGTTGAACTGGTATTTGAGTTATTTAATTATTGATTTCTTTCGAGAATTTCCGCATTGATAATTAAAAAAAAAAAAAAAAAAAAAAGGCTTGGTTGTTTCATATTTAAGTGTTAAGCGTTATTCACTGTTAAATAAGCCACTTGTTGCACATTTGAGTTTGTATTGTATTTGTATGTATACAGAAGCGATGATGGTAGTGAAAATTACATGAGCGGCGATGAGGATATGGATCAAGAGGAGGAAGAGAACACACCAACTGAGGCAACAAGTACAATTCAGAGAGTGAGAGATAAACGCAAGACCTCTAAATGTTGGAAGCATTTCAGGGTCATAGGGCAGAAATATCCTGATGGTCGGAATGACATTAGATGTAGGCATTGCAATTATACATATTGCATAGATCTTACAAAAGGAACCACTACCTTGCTGCGTCACATGAGAGCTTGTTTGATGACTCCTGGAAATACTCCATCATGTGAAAATAGGAAACTGGATATGATGGTGTTTAGAGAAATGATTGCAGTAGCAATCATTGAGCATAACCTGCCTTATTCGTTTGTTGAGTACAGAAGGATTAGGGAAGCATTTGCTTATGCCAATTCTAATATAGAGTTTTGGAATCGGAATACTGTTGCAGCCGATTGTCTAAAGATCTTTGAGAAAGAGAAAAAAACACTTAGGGAGACCTTAAAAGATATTCCTGGTCGGTTTTGCTTGACAACGGATATGTGGAGAGCAATCACGATAGAGGGTTACATGTGCTTGACTGCACATTACATCGACAGAGGCTACAATTTGAAGACAAAAATTTTGTCATTCCGTGCGTTTCCTCCTCCTCATACTGGTGAAGCTATAGCCTCAAAGGTGATGGAGCTGTTGAAAGAATGGGGACTGGAGAAGAGAGTGTTTACTATCACTGTCGACAATGCCTCATCAAACGATAATATGCAGGGAGTTCTTAAGAGACAGATGCGAAAAAACTTGGTCTGCAATGGTGAGTTTTTTCGATTACAACTGTGGCTTCGGAGTCTTCATTTAGCATAGGAAGCAGAGTTTTAAACAAGTATAGGAGTTCTCTTCTTCCTTCAAATGTGCAGGCCTTGATATGTGCAAGGAATTGGCTTCGCGGCTTTGAAGAGATTGGTAATTTTTTTGCTCATGTTATCTTTCTTTGAATTAGTTATTTGGTTCTGCTTCCATGGTGTCTCTGAATTTTGTGGTTTTCCATCTATTCATATTCGGATTATTAAAGTTTTGTTCTTTTGTTGTGTTTTAGATGATCATTTTGAGTTTTCCAACTTAGAGGAAGCCGAGAAAGGAGGAGAAGAAGTTTAAGACATTGTTGTCTTTGGATTTGGTAAGTTTTGTTTCTTCTTTTGTCATCTTGATTGATTTTGTTTGGTGATTATGATGATTATAGATTGGTGTATAATGGGTAAGAAACTAATCATTTTCTTACAATGTTCTTATCTGAAACTAGTTTCTTCATCCTTTACAGGGATGGAAGTTCGTCTTGGCATCTCAAAGGCTTATGAACTTGTTTACAGAGATTGTTTATGAACTTGTTTTGGCCTTAAGACTTATTTTGAATAATGTTATGTCTTTGAGGTTTTGAATGATGACTTTTTTTTTTTGAATGATGAATCAAGATAACATTGAGTTTATAATGAAATATTGAAATTTTAAACATTTCTAATGAAAAAATAAACTCATACTCATAGTTTCATTCCTCTAAAACAACATTTTTTTACATATTCGAAAATATTAATCACCATCTCATTCATTTTTTTACATTTTCGTAAATCTTTTTTTTTTTTTTGTCCATTGATGCCCATGGACTGCCCATTTTCGATGGGCCATAATAGGCATGAGCCAATATGGATATAGACCTAAATGGACGTTGACAATATTTTTCCATAAACAAACGGACATTATTGGATAGGATAATATGAATATGGACGCCCATATTGACAGTTCTACGGAGAAACTGTAACATCCCCGATCCGCGCTAGGATCGGCGGGAAGGATCATGGTCGGGAAAAGGCAAGTAGATGGCCGAAGAAAGTAATAACCCATTCCATGGTCCGGAATTGGCTAAGTCCGGGAAAGAAGAAGACTTAGCGTGATAAGGAGATTAAGGGAGCTGAAAGCCAGCTAAGGGCAGCTGGATGGGCGAGCTGGACCAGCTGGGGTAGCTCGACCAGCTGGTGGGTAGCTCCGGCCAGCCAGGCCGAGTGTTCGTAGCTGAGCTACCTACACTCGCATGGAGTGTAACGGTTATGGCCGAATGGGTGTGACGAGCTGGGCGGTTAGGCAACGAACGGATGCAACCGTTGGTTGGGCGAGTCTATATATATACACCCTAGGGGTCGAAAATCGGAGGCACGCATACACAAAAAAAAGGATAGCCCGTTTAAGAGAAAGATCAAGCGAGCAAGAGAAAGTCCGAGAAGAAGTGATCGGCGGTCGAGCGGTTACACCGGCGGCCGGACAGAGATGGGAGATACGGAGAAGACTCCGACTAAGAAGGATAAGGCGAGCGGGAAGAAGGTCTCCAAGACCCCGGACCCGCCCACCAAGGTACGAAGTCGGTCCGGCGTGATCGGCGATCATGGCACGGTCGGTGGGATCCGATCGGTTCAGGGATTCGATCATGGCACGGCCATACTCTTCTTACGTTCAATAATGATGTATCTCTCCACTTGTGCGTTCTGTTTCCATGGTCGGGTTTAGAAGGGTGATCGATCGGAAATGGTCCTTCGCTCGTTCTGGATCAAACCATAGGCCGAACGGTTGGTCACCGAACGGTGAGCCAACCGGACGAACGTTTCCATCAACCGGGGGAACGGTTGGATGATGGATTCGGAAAGGCGGTTGGTCACGGACGGTTGAGCAGTCACATAGCCGAACGGGTGTGATCGGCCGGGTGAAAGGGTGCGATCATCCGAACGGTTAAAGGATCGTCGGTTAGACTGGCTGTGGGTTCGGTGCAGTCGGTCGAGCGATTGGTGTACGGTTGTTGGTACGACTGGCCGTGGGTTCGGCGCAGTCGGCCGAACGACCGGTATGAGGAAAACCGACGGAGTGGTCGACCGTTCCCAAACGGTGCGATCGTCCGAACGGTTAAGGCATGGTGGTCGAGGCCGGATGGGCGACTCGACCATTCCGATACGATTTAGTATGACTCGGCCGATCAAAGGAATTGATACGATCGGCCAGGTCCGGATGATAGTTAGGCGTGATCGGCACGGAATTGATATGGCCGATCATGTGTGATAGAACGGATGTTACTAGGTTGTGGTTCGGATATACTTAGCCGTATTATACAAGGTTCGGCGTGTGACTTGGGAATCGGTTAGATTTGCTAAGGCACGACCAGGACCACAAGTTGAGTCCACGGCTAAGCATGTCTCGGCCAAATGATAGTTCGGTGTGGATAACAAAGGGATTATCGGTTCATGAGCATGTAGATCGATAGATTACATATTCGGCTCAGTTGATAGGGTTTAGAGAACTCATATCTCGTTGATGGTTTTCAGGTTCTGATGATGAGGATCGTGATACGGTCTAGGCGCGCGAGGCCGGTTGTGGTGCGAACGTGTGGTGTACTAGGATGTAATGATAGGATCGAACACTTGTAATAGCTTATAGCAAACTCACTTGTTGTATCGAATCCTTTATCGTATTAATGAAAGAATGCTGTTTGACTCTATCTTGTTTACATATAGACTCTTTACTTAGTGAATCACAGAATGAACGTTTGTTAATGAATATCGTTAAGGAATGGGCCCTTAAAATGAACAAGGTTGATCGGAACAAGTAGTGTTTCGATTGGAAGCAAACCTCACGGTTTAGAGGCCGGGATGGGTTGTTTCAAGTTGGTATCAGAGCATGCTTGCTCCTAGGACGGTTTTGTTGGTTTAGGGTACACCACACACGTCGGCAACAACGGCTCGCGTTAGGTTCTTGTTTGTATGGAAGGATAGTCACGGTTAGGAGACTAACATGTTGATATTTTCAGGAACCAAAGGATAAGTCCTCCAAGAGTAGGAAGGACAATGAAGCGGCCAACCTGGGCAAGGAAAAGGCCGCGGCTGTGGCAGACCCACGCACTGATGGTCCAACCGGTCCTGTGGTTGGACAAGGGAGCACGGCTCCAGGGGATCTCGCCGCACTGACCCCGCCGGCAGCGACTGGTCCGTTAACCCAAAAGGTACCCGGACATCTTCTAGATGACATCTTGGGAGATGAAGATGACGATGATAGCTATGACAGCGACTCATCGGTCCGGATCGAGGAGGGAAACGTGACAACGGCTGGGCGTGGGAATCAAGAGCGGACCCCTTCGGTGGCAAAGATGTGGTCTATGATGCAGAAAGTCATGAGCCAAATGGAGGGACTAACTCAAGCGGCGGCACCAGTGGAGAATCCAACGGTGGGACAGTCAGCTGGGGCCCTTCACTCAACGCCAACGGATGGCGAACAAGCGGGTAGTGCACCCGAGGTGATGGAGATTGGACCACCGGCGCGGAGGACTGGTCGTAGGGTGGATTACCTGAGCCTATTGGACCATGTCTCACGCTTGGGTACCAAGCACTTCAAGGGAAGTGCGGATCCGATTGAGGCAGACGAGTGGAGGTGTCGGCTCGCAAGGAACTTTCGATCCACTCGATGCCCAGAGGATTACAAGAAGGACATAGCGGTCCACTTCCTGGAAGGAGACGCGCACAACTGGTGGCTTGCGGTGGACAAACGCACAAGGGGTCGCATAGGAACCTTCCCTGCGTTTGAGGCCGAGTTCAAAAGGAAGTACTTCCCGGCCGAAGCATGGGACAGACTGGAAGCAAAGTTCCTGGACTTGGTCCAAGGGAAGCGATCGGTCAGGGAGTACGAGGAGGAATTCAACCGACTGAGACGCTATGTGGACAAGGATGAGGATGAAGAGTCGCAGGTTAGGCGATTCATGCGCGGCTTAAGGGTGGAGCTGCGAGTTCATTGCTCAGTCCGCACATTCGCCACGGTCTCGGAGTTGGTGGAAAGGGCGGCTAACGTGGAGGCCAGTCTCGCAGAGGAGACTAAGGCCAGGATGCAACCGCGATCGGGAACGGCTAGTAAGCCGGCCGATAATAAGCGTAAATGGGACAAGGTGGAGTCCAAGGGAAAGTGGCCGTACCGGGAGTGTACGACTTGCGGAAAGAAGCACAGCGGGGAGTGCTGGGGTGCAACGGCCGCTTGTGCAAACTGTGGAAGCAAGGACCACGCTATCCAAAATTGCCCACAGCAGGACAATCAAGGGCAAGGGCAAGTGACGAATGGACCAAGAGCTTGTTTCCGATGTGGGAAGGCAGGACACTTCAAGAAGGATTGTCCGGTGCCACAGTCGGGGAGTCAGGAAGGTCAGGGTGGATACCGCGGGGGTAATGGCCAGTCGACTCAAGCCAAGAGGCAAACGATGGCACCGCGGGTCTATGAGCTGTCAAAGGAAACCGGGGAGACCGGAGGAGACTACAGCGCGATCACCGGTAAGACCCCACTGACCCGTCCTAAATAAATAAAAAGGCATGGCATTGCATCATGCATGGGAATGGTTAGAAAACTTAGCATTCGGGGATGAATGTGTAGGGACCATTGACATAGGTGGTGTGGCGACACACACCTTATTTGACTCCGGGGCTACACATAGTTTTGTGAGTCCGGAGATGATAGGAAAAGGCGGGTTCCGGAGAGAACCCGGGAAAGAGATTGGGATAGTGAATGCGGCCGGTGGGCAAGTTATGCATTCACTAGGAATGGTCCGTAACATCGCGGTTACCATTGGAGGCATAGTAATGCCAACGGACCTAGTCATTGTCCAACTCAAGAATCATCAGGTGATATTGGGTATGGACTGGCTAGGAAAGTATAAGGCGTCGTTGGACTGCCACCGGGGAAGGGTGCGGTTCGAACGGGCCGGACAGAAGCTGGAATTTCAAGGAATTCGACCCATGTCGGGAAGCCTAGTGGTATCGGCAATCCAGGCGGGACGGATGCTGGAACGGGGATGTGAAGCTTATTTAGCCACCATCTCAACCACGGAAGTAGGCAAGGACGTGGAGCTAAGCGGTATTCCAGTGGCTAGAGAGTTCGAGGACGTGTTTGCGGCCTTACAAGGGTTACCACCCGATAGGTCGGATCCGTTCACAATAGAACTAGAGCCGGGAACCGCCCCGCTCTCAAAGGCACCTTATCGGATGGCTCCGGCCGAGATGGCCGAGCTCAAGAAGCAGTTGGAAGAACTGTTGGATAAGGGGTTTATCAGGCCGAGTAGTTCCCCATGGGGTGCACCGGTACTGTTCGTTAAAAAGAAGGATGGTAGCTTCAGGCTATGCATCGACTACCGAGGGTTGAACAGGGTTACGGTAAAGAATAAGTATCCCCTGCCTCGGATAGATGAGTTGTTGGATCAACTCAAAGGAGCGACTTGGTTTTCCAAGATCGATTTAGCTTCGGGGTACCACCAAATCCCGATCGAACCATCGGACGTGCGCAAGACAGCATTCCGGACACGGTATGGCCACTACGAGTTCGTGGTTATGCCGTTTGGCCTCACGAATGCTCCCGCGGCGTTTATGAAGATGATGAATGGGATCTTTCGTGATTGTCTAGACGAGTTCGTGATCATCTTCATAGATGACATACTCGTTTACTCAAAAGACCGAGAATCCCATGAAAGCCATTTGAGGGCAGTTCTGGGACGGCTGAGGGAACAGCAGCTCTTTGCCAAACTAAGCAAGTGTAGCTTCTGGCAAAGGAGTATCGGGTTCTTGGGGCACATAGTGTCGGATCAAGGCGTCTCAGTGGATCCAGAGAAGATCCGATCAATCAAAGAATGGCCGAGGCCAAGGAACGCCACGGAAGTAAGGAGTTTCCTTGGATTGGCCGGGTATTACCGGAGATTTGTACAAGGCTTTGCGAGTATGGCCCAATCGATGACCAAGTTGACGGGCAAGAACGTAAAGTTTGTATGGTCGGACGAGTGCGAGTTGAGCTTCACACGGTTGAAGGAGATGCTCACAAGCGCACCGATACTAGCCTTGCCAGAGATGGACAAACCGTACGTGGTGTATACGGATGCGTCTATCACAGGGCTCGGATGTGTTTTGATGCAAGAAGGGAAGGTGATAGCTTACGCATCAAGACAACTAAGGAAGCATGAAGGGAATTATCCGACCCATGATTTGGAAATGGGAGCCGTGATATTCGCCCTTACCACATGGCGGTCTTACTTGTATGGAGCCAAAGTACAAGTGTACACCGACCATAAAAGCTTGAAGTACATCTTCACCCAGCCGGAGTTGAACTTGCGGCAAAGGAGATGGGTGGAGAAAGTGGCGGATTACGATGTGGACATTGCATACCATCCAGGGAAGGCCAATCAAGTCGCGGGCGCCTTGAGTAGAAGGAGAACGGATGTTGATATGGTCAAGGATGCGGAAATGCTGATTAGCGTCATCGGATCCTTACACTTGAATGCGTTATCCATGGACGTGGAGCCTTTAGGCTTGGGGGCGGCCGACCAAGCGGACTTGCTCACAAGGATCCGAGTTGCTCAAGAGCAAGACGAGACCTTGAAGGAGTTGGTCAAAAATGACAAGGCCGAGTATCAAACCTCAAACAACGGGACGGTCGTAGTGAACGGCCGAGTGAGCGTGCCGAACGTTAAGGAATTGAGGGAGGAGATACTCAAGGAGGCGCACCAGTCTAAATTCTCGATCCATCCAGGAACCAACAAGATGTATCAAGACCTAAAGCGGTACTACCACTGGGTCGGCATGAAGCGGGACGTGGCCGGATGGGTGGCCAAGTGTCCAACGTGCCAGTTGGTTAAGGCGGAGCACCAAGTGCCGAGCGGCTTGCTACAAAGCTTGCCAATCCCAGAATGGAAATGGGACCATGTCACGATGGACTTCGTGACCGGGTTGCCTATGTCGAGAGCAAAGAAGGATGCGGCCTGGATTGTGGTCGATCGGCTAACCAAGTCGGCACACTTTATCGCGATCAAGAAAACCGACGGTGTTGAAGCAATCGCAGATAAGTACATAAGCGAAATTGTCCGATTACATGGCGTGCCAGCCAGCATAGTCTCGGATAGAGACTCACGTTTCACATCTTATTTCTGGAAGGCTTTTCAAAAAGCCTTGGGAACAAGAGTGAACATGAGCACGGCATACCATCCACAAACGGACGGACAATCGGAGCGCACGATCCAGACATTGGAAGATATGCTTCGGGCTTGCATCCTAGATTGGGGCGGATCATGGGAAAGGTATTTGCCTTTGGCCGAATTTGCTTACAATAATAGTTACCAAGCCAGCATAGGAATGTCGCCATACGAGGCATTGTATGGTCGACCGTGCCGGACTCCCCTCTGTTGGACCCAAGTGGGTGAGCGGAGTATGATCGGTCCGGAGTTGGTGGAGGAAACCACAGAAAAGATCAAGTTCTTACGGATCAAGATTAAGGAAGCTCAAGATCGCCAAAAGAGCTACGCGGATAAGCGTAGGAAAGCGGTGGAGTTTGCGGTTGGCGATCGGGTTTACCTTAAGATGATCACGTTCAAGGGTAGAGCCAGAACGTCTAAAAGAGGGAAGCTTGATCCAAGATACTTAGGACCGTTCGTAATACTTGAACGGGTTGGGATGGTGGCGTACAAGCTAGAATTGCCATCGGAAATGGAAGCATTTCACAATGTGTTCCATGTGTCCCAACTGAGGAAATGTTTGGCGGACAAGGATGTGGTAATCCGTGAAGTGCCTTCGGATTTAAGAGGGAACCTCACCATAGAAGCTTTTCCTATCCGGATTGAGGACAGAATTGAAAAGTTCACAAGAAGGAAGATGATTCGAATGGTCAAAGTTGTTTGGTTATGCAACGGCAAGGAAGAAACAACTTGGGAGACTGAAAATCGGATGAAGGCAGATTTTCCAGAAAGGTTTGAAGAGTTGGAAGTTGAAGCACTTGGGTCGGATTCGGGGACGAATCCCATTCAGGTGGGGGAGACTTGTAACATCCCCGATCCGCGCTAGGATCGGCGGGAAGGATCATGGTCGGGAAAAGGCAAGTAGATGGCCGAAGAAAGTAATAACCCATTCCATGGTCCGGAATTGGCTAAGTCCGGGAAAGAAGAAGACTTAGCGTGATAAGGAGATTAAGGGAGCTGAAAGCCAGCTAAGGGCAGCTGGATGGGCGAGCTGGACCAGCTGGGGTAGCTCGACCAGCTGGTGGGTAGCTCCGGCCAGCCAGGCCGAGTGTTCGTAGCTGAGCTACCTACACTCGCATGGAGTGTAACGGTTATGGCCGAATGGGTGTGACGAGCTGGGCGGTTAGGCAACGAACGGATGCAACCGTTGGTTGGGCGAGTATATATATATACACCCTAGGGGTCGAAAATCGGAGGCACGCATACACAAAAAAAAGGATAGCCCGTTTGAGAGAAAGATCAAGCGAGCAAGAGAAAGTCCGAGAAGAAGTGATCGGCGGTCGAGCGGTTACACCGGCGGCCGGACAGAGATGGGAGATACAGAGAAGACTCCGACTAAGAAGGATAAGGCGAGTGGGAAGAAGGTCTCCAAGACCCCGGACCCGCCCACCAAGGTACGAAGTCGGTCCGGCGTGATCGGCGATCATGGAACGGTCGGTGGGATCCGATCGGTTCAGGGATCCGATCATGGCACGGCCATACTCTTCTTACGTTCAATAATGATGTATCTCTCCACTTGTGCGTTCTGTTTCCATGGTCGGGTTTAGAAGGGTGATCGATCGGAAATGGTCCTTCGCTCGTTCTGGATCAAACCATAGGCCGAACGGTTGGTCACCGAACGGTGAGCCAACCGGACGAACGTTTCCATCAACCGGGGGAACGGTTGGATGATGGATTCGGAAAGGCGGTTGGTCACGGACGGTTGAGCAGTCGCATAGCCGAACGGGTGTGATCGGCCGGGTGAAAGGGTGCGATCATCCGAACGGTTAAAGGATCGTCGGTTAGACTGGCCGTGGGTTCGGTGCAGTCGGCCGAGCGATCGGTGTACGGTTGTTGGTACGACTGGCCGTGGGTTCGGCGCAGTCGGCCGAACGACCGGTATGAGGAAAACCGACGGAGTGGTCGACCGTTCCCAAACGGTGCGATCGTCCGAACGGTTAAGGCATGGTGGTCGAGGCCGGATGGGCGACTCGACCATTCCGATACGATTTAGTATGACTCGGCCGATCAAAGGAATTGATACGATCGGCCAGGTCCGGATGATAGTTAGGCGTGATCGGCCCGGAATTGATATGGCCGATCATGTGTGATAGAACGGATGTTACTAGGTTGTGGTTCGGATATACTTAGCCGTATTATACAAGGTTCGGCGTGTGACTTGGGAATCGGTTAGATTTGCTAAGGCACGACCAGGACCACAAGTTGAGTCCACGGCTAAGCATGTCTCGGCCAAATGATAGTTCGGTGTGGATAACAAAGGGATTATCGGTTCATGAGCATGTAGATCGATAGATTACATATTCGGCTCAGTTGATAGGGTTTAGAGAACTCATATCTCGTTGATGGTTTTCAGGTTCTGATGATGAGGATCGTGATACGGTCTAGGCGCGCGAGGCCGGTTGTGGTGCGAACGTGTGGTGTACTAGGATGTAATGATAGGATATATCGAACACTTGTAATAGCTTATAGCAAACTCACTTGTTGTATCGAATCCTTTATCGTATTAATGAAAGAATGCTGTTTGACTCTATCTTGTTTACATATAGACTCTTTACTTAGTGAATCACAGAATGAACGTTTGTTAATGAAAATCGTTAAGGAATGGGCCCTTAAAATGAACAAGGTTGATCGGAACAAGTAGTGTTTCGATTGGAAGCAAACCTCACGGTTTAGAGGCCGGGATGGGTTGTTTCAGAAACAGTTCATAAATAGATATATAGACACATAAGAGAAATTCTAAGCTTGGTCCAGTGAATTGTATATTTTTTCTTTCTATTTTTCTTTAGGATATGGACGTTAGACAATTTGCTTATTTTTTCTCTCGTGAACAAGATATAATATAAATTTTATTTAATTTATTTTGAAAAATAATTGAAATAGGGGCATTGGATAGATCCATATAGTACTTGTACTGTCGAACATGTGAGAAATGTGAAGAACTCTTGTTGTGACATGCCGACTTTCGTGGATTGAAAGATAGTTCCAAACGCATTGTAGATGCTAAAAATTAATTTTAGTGTCCTTTTATTATGAAACTCAATATACATGGTACGTGTATCCATCAAACTATTACAAAAATAAATATAAAATGTTGAAGAAAAAATGTATTATTTGCTTTCCGCATATTCTGGATTTAATTTTTAATTTTTGAATAAACAAAAAATTTGAGTTATCGAAGTTAAGATATGATTTTAAATGTTATTATCGTTTTTTTTTTTACTGAAAACAAATTAAAATCCATTAACATTTTACAATATTTTGATTATATCCATAATGTAACATCCCGGTTTGTGGTAAATGAGGAGAGGTTTAAGAGATTTGATTTGGCTACCTATGTCAACAAAGTGCACTTACCTTTTCGGTCAAAGGCTCATAAATAACTCCAGAGTTAAGCGTGCTTGAGCTGGAGTAGTGGAAGGATGGGTGACCTTCCGGGAAGTGGTCTGCGGAACCGTGTGAGTGAGGTCAAAACATGGGAAAGGGTCGGGTGTTGATTGCAGGGATAGTAAATAAGTCGGTAGAGCCTCTCAAAAATAACAAACTGACCGTCGGACAAGGGTGGGGCCCACGGGCCGAGAGAGAGCGTGAGTGACTCACCGAGATGGGCGAACAGGGCGTTATAATTTGGTATCAGAACCAAACCCAAGACGTGAGTGTGGAGTCAAGTGGAGTGGCCTTGACTCACACCGTCAGGGGGTGACGATCTAGGTGCGCAACGAGTACGTTGCGCTCAGTGAGTGGGGGTGAATTGTAACTTCCCGGTTTGTGGTAAATGAGGAGAAGCTTAAGAGATTTGATTTGGCTACCTATGTCAACAAAGTGCACTTACCTTTACGGTCAAAGGCTCATAAGTAACTCCAGAGTTAAGCGTGCTTGAGCTGGAGTAGTGGAAGGATTGGTGACCTTCCGGGAAGTGGTCTGCGGAACCGTGTGAGTGAGGTCAAAACACGGGAAAGTGTCGGGTGTTGATTGCAGGGATAGTAAATAAGTCGGTAGAGCCTCTAAAAAATAACAAACCGACCGTCGGACAATGGTGTGGCCCACGAGCCGAGAGAGGGCGTGGGTGACTCACCGGGATGGGCGGTCAGGGCGTTATACATATAATATATTAAAAGACAAAACACTATAAAAGAAACATTTGTTTCATGTGGTATTAACAAAAATATCATGCTGATGTGTTATCACCGAGTTTATTCTCAACGTAAATTTTAATTAAGACAAAGATTATAAGACTAATTACATTATATGTCATTGACATTAATTTGGTTAGAGAATAGGTTATATAAATGTTTATACATAATTCAACATTTAATTATGAAGAGATTATCGTTCTTTCCATTTCTTACATATATATCATATTAATTATTATTTTTAAATACAATATTTTCTTCTTTCATTTTTTGACTGAACTAAACTTTGTAAAAACAAATAAATTATCACATCATCTATATATAAATAAAATATATATTTTATTACTACTACAAGTTATAATTTGAATTTTTTAAAACTAATATCAATTTATCAAATGATGAAAATAAGAGTTTTTCAAAGTCTCACAT
This sequence comes from Erythrophleum ivorense, assembly GCA_026724425.1. Lineage (NCBI taxonomy): Eukaryota > Viridiplantae > Streptophyta > Magnoliopsida > Fabales > Fabaceae > Erythrophleum > Erythrophleum ivorense. The sequence continues at coordinate 1,374,462 of JAIUCV010000117.1, read as the reverse complement.
TGGAAATAAAGATGTGTGAGTGGTTCACTAAACTATTATATACAAAAACTGATAAGAAACTATAAGATTAAGAAAATTAATTTAATAAACATCCAACTTTATAAATATTTTTGGTTTAATATGATTTTTTTTTAATGGAACCATATAATTAAACAAAATAATATCTATAATATTAAAAATATTTTGATGCGAAAAAGTTGAAAATATTTATCAGAAAATATTAAAATATTTGAACTAGGATAACTTGGATAAAAATTATTATAATATTATAAATAATTTTTATCAAAAGGTAACTATTACAAATACAAAAATTTAAAAGGTTATAATATTAAAATATTATATTATAACTGATTCAAATTTCTAAATATTAAAGAAATTTTTATTTGATCAAACATTTAAAATTTAGTAAATATAAAATATAATAAATATTTTGAAAGTCCCATATTGAAAATGAAAAAGTATTGTGATTCATAAACCTATTATAAAAAGAACCACAATAATAAGAAATCATAAGAGTATGAAGATTAATTTAATAAGCAATCATAAATTATAAATAATTTTGATTTAATATAGTTTTTAATAAAAAATTTATCACATAAAAACTTATTAAATTTCATTTTTTTAAAAGAATTTAATTATTTATTTAATAATATTATCTGTAAATTTCTCACTCCCCGCAGGACACGGGTCCAACCCTTATTTAAATATTGCACTAACTTTGTTTAGATGGAGTCAGGTGATCCTACGACTTGGATTCTTAATATTGATATATTTACAGTGGTATCTATCTAACTTGTGTTAAACCGTTCTGACTACCTTAGCTTAGACTTGTAAGGTGAGAGATGGTCATGACAATCTTGAGAAAGAGAATTTTTTTTTTTTTTTTTGCTACAAAATTTAATTGCACATCCATAAAACAGTCGATATTTCAATAAGCCCAATATAGTCAGCAGACTAGTTCATAAATTTTTCTTTTGGGTTCGTGTTTCTTGAATTATCAGTTTATCATAAAGAATTATTCGATTCACATGATTCAGCATAATGAACAAGTCCAAAAAGACAAACATACCAAACATTATATTATAATAAGGAACCACTGATATAAGTCAAATATACAGATAGTTAAGTGATTCAAAAAAAATTATTTTTACTGCATAATTTACTATTTGGTGAAAATATAGTTTTGGAGAATGACTCCACTTCAGATTTCTTCAACTCTTACAACTCAGTTTCTCTTGCGCAACAGCTTCAATCAGAATAATGCTCACTGCAGAATCCAACCACAATCATATTCATCTAAATGTTTACGCTACAAACAAACCAAATCCTTCCTTAATTAGTTCTTCTATTCTGTAATTCAAAAGCTTACTATCACATTCATTGAGAAGTTCCTAGATGTTATCTTTAGTTCATCTGAAACTACAATCTTAGTAAAACCAGAAAGTTATAAACTACCTGTAGATAGTGCATGTTGAGATCAAAGTCAAACCCTTTATGATTGTGAAAGCGCTCGGCGATCACATTCTCCTGGTTTTGGTGCAAATGAAAGAAAACGAACAAGAGATCTAACTTAGCGTTGCATCAAAGTGTTTGGTTTCAGTTCAGGCAATAACAGTTAAAGATTAAAGTGATTTACCTGCTCAAACTGGTTCATATCGGTTGGAACATTCAAGTCCGGCAAAATAATTTGAGCAGGAGGCAACACTTGCTCAGGCTCTGCATGTCCTGGGATACCCTGGAAAATAACAAATTAGCATATAAATTTGTCGCCTAACGTGAATAATGCAATGTTAAGTCCAAAAAACTGTGATTTCACCAGGTAAGATTGTGAAGGAGAAGGAAGCTAACCTGATGGATGGCACAGTGCGGTCCAAAAGGAACACGATCCATCAAGAAACCATAAGTTTGTGTTTTCTTAAGGCCTCGAAGAAATCACAACGTCGGATATAGTCTCACGAGTGCATGATTGAGTTTGCACCCACGCTCGTAATGTTAGCTCCAACACGAAGTACTCGCAGGCTTGCGAAAACAAAGCAGGAGCATCCTGGCTCACCATCTGAAAATCACATTTATAAGTCATATATCTTGCTTCTAGATCCAACTCAGCAAACCAACAATTTTATTATTACGACGGTTTCATAAATTACAGAACCAGTCAACTAAAACCTTTTTTTTTTACGTACCCTGACTTCAGGTTGGGCTTTCAAAACCCTTTTGACCCTAGATAGCGAAAAACTATGTTGGAGATTGAACCCTGTGAGTCACCAAAACAAGTCAAAGAAATCAGTCGAAAAACTAGGAATAAATTTTTCGAAACATGTTTCAATCACTTTCTTTTCCTAATCAACTGCTTTTAATATCAGTCACCTGTCAAGTTCTGTAGCTCGGCCCTTTGGGTATCCCAAAACACCTTCACAGCCGCTTCCGGTGAAGAAGCTCCATCGACCTGCGAGTTGAGATCAAAAGGTTAAAGACAAGAGACATAAAAAAAAAAAAAGAGACATCAAGCAAAACAACAGAGAACAAATGACTGACAGATTTTACTTGATGATAAGGCATAGGCATCACGTTGTTCTGTGAATACCGAGCAACAGGCTCCATACTTCTTCGAGCTGCTTTGACTGATGCATTTGGGAACGGGGATGAGCGTGGTAATATCGGCCTCTTCATCTTAATTTGTTTCACAAAAGATGATGAAAACACGGTGAAGATGTAGAGGATGAAGAGAACATGTGTCTATATATACTGAGATAGATTCATAACGTAACATTTCACATTTAAGACACTACCAATGAGAAATATATTCTTTATTAAAGATGAAGAAGATCTTTTTTTTTTTTTTTTTTTTTTTTTTTTTTTGTCAACATAAGGAACATCTTACCAATGAGCTAAGAGACAAATTTTTTTTTTTTTTTTTTTTTTTTTTTTTTTTTTTTGTGGTACAAAGAAGAAATCAATAAATGCTGAAATTTATGTAAGGATTTACCTCGTGGAGTTCGTGAGGAAGAAAGGACCATTTGCAGGTCTTTTTCGGTGAAAGGCACGCGCATTGTGTAGAAAGAACACGACAAACATATCTGTAAATTATCATTCAACTATGTTAGACAATGATTGTTTAAGTTCCACTTCAATCTATAGTAAGAGCAAATTGTTTAAACGTAATTCCAAGAAGCCAAAGATATTATTTGGCGCTTGAAAAGGCAAAAAGCTCTTTGTAAGGTACTTATATCATATGTTTGATCGTATAATATGTAAACTTCGATATAAGAGAATAAATTTTCACTACAAGTTCCTTAAATGAAAGTTACTTGCTTACAATTCTAACAAGAAATGTAGACGCACTCCTCCCCTTGATAGCAAAACTTGGAGTGGATCAAAATCTGGAATGGGATGGTCCTGATTTGTTTTCGCAAGCGTGCGAGTATTGTTGGTTTATTTGAGACTTGTCCATTTAGACTTAGTCGTTTGGTTAGTTTGAGTTCCCTAAGTTGTAGGATCTCAGTTGAGATCATGGGTTAGTTGATTTGTTTCAAGTTGTAAAAGACCTCCGAGAATGTAGGAGGCACTAGCTATGTAATCAAGGCTATATAAAGCCATTGCAATGAATAAGAACAAGTATGTTTTTCGGTTTCACTACTCAGCCTTTGGTCTCTTTGTTTTAACATATTGGTATCAGAGCTAACGGCTGAGTTGTGAGAGATTCACAAACAGAGAAAGGTGAGAGAAAATGTCAGGAGAGGGACATATGATGACGATTCCAAAGTTCGATGGTGATTTCGAACATTGGAGCATGCTAATGGAGAACCTGTTGAGATCCAAGGAGTGGTGGAGTCTGGTGGAGACAAGCTACGTTGAGCCTGGACGTGGAGACATTCTCACCGGACCACAGAGACAGGAGTTGGCTGAAAAGAAACTCAACGACTTGAAGGTGAAGAATTATCTGTTTCAAGCGATCGACAAGTCTATTCTGAAAACCATAATCCAGAAAGACACAGCCAAACAACTGTGGGATTCCTTGAAAACCAAGTATCAGGGAAATGAGCGTGTGAAGAGAGCACAACTTCAACGGTTGAGGAGGGATTTCGAGATCCTGGAGATGACTGAAACAGAGAACATCACAGAGTATTTTTCAAGAGTGCTGATGACCGCAACGGATATGCGGAATCTTGGAGAAGACATGCAAGACACTAAGATCGTGGAGAAGATCTTACGGACACTCTCTGAAAGATTCACTTACGTTGTGTGTTCGATTGAGGAATCTAAATACATAGATACCCTCACAGTGGATGCTCTCCAAAGCTCGCTTCTGGTGCATGAGCAAAAGATTCAGAGACATGCTAAGGGAATGGGCCATGGCGAACAAGCTCTGCAAGTGACATCTAGTGACTGTCATCTGAATGCAACAAGAGGAAGAGGAAGAGGAGGTTCATTCAGAGGACGTGGAAGAGGACGTGGGAGAGGAACGTTCAATAAGGCACTGGTGGAATGCTATAGGTGTCATAAATTGGGGCATTTTAAGTTTGAATGTCCCAGTTTGGAGAAACAAGCAAACTATGTGGAGTTGGATGAGGAAGAAGAGCTTGTTCTGATGGCTCACGTTGAGATGAAAGGGTCCAAGATGGAGAATCTGTGGTTCTTGGACAGCGGCTGCAGCAACCACATGACCGGCACAAAGAAGTGGTTCTCGGTGCTGGATGAGAGTTTCAGGCACTCGGTGAAACTCGGAAACGGTGCGCGTATGGTGGTCCAAGGAAAAGGAAGCATCAGGATCAGAGTAAACGGACTTACTCAAGTCATTCAAGACGTTTACTATGTTCCGGATTTGAGCAACAATCTTTTGAGCGTGGGGCAATTACAAGAGAAGAAGCTGGCCATCTTGATACAAGACAATGTATGCAAGATCTATCATCCAGCGAGAGGGCTCATCATTGAAACTCCAATGAGCACCAATCGCATGTATGTGATAGTTGCAGAAGTGATGGGAGAAGAGTCATGTTTCAAGACGGACAGCTCAAGTGAAACACATCTTTGGCATTGTAGATTTGCTCATCTGAACTACAATAGCCTAAAGATGTTAAGCTCAAAGGAGATGGTGAAGGGTCTTCCTCTCCTTGAGACATGCGACAAAGTGTGTGAAAATTGTCTTGTGGGAAAGCAGAAGAGAGAATCGTTTCCTAAGAAGAGCATCTGGAGAGCTCAGAAAGTCCTGCAATTGATCCATGCAGACATTTGTGGCCCAATCACTCCAGCATCCATCACACAGCAGAGGTACATTCTCACTCTCATCGATGACTTTAGCAGGAAGATGTGGAGCTATATCATTGCAGAAAAGTCAGAGGCGTTTGGTGTGTTCAAAGATTTCAAAGCGAGTGTGGAGAATGAATCAGGAGTCTCAGTTTGCAGCCTCAGAACAGACAGAGGAGGAGAGTTCTGTTCGAAGGAGTTTGATGAGTTCTGCAAACATCATGGAATCAAACGCCAACTGACAGCAGCGTACACCCCTCAACAAAATGGTGTTGCAGAGAGAAGAAACCAAACCATCATGAATCTGGTGCGGAGCACATTGTCAGAGAGAAAGATGCCAAAGGTTTTCTGGGCAGAAGGAGTCAAGTGGATCACTTATGTTCTTAACCGAAGTCCCACAAGCGTTTTGGAAGACAAAACACCAGAGGAAGCGTGGAGTGGTCACAAACCGAACGTGAATCATTTCAGAGTGTTTGGATGTATTGGCCATGTACATGTTCCAGAGGCGAAACGTACAAAGCTAGATGACAAGAGCTCCAAGTGCATCTTCCTTGGTGTTAGTGAGGAATCCAAGGCTTACAGGATGTACAATCCCAACTCCAAGAAGATTGTAGTGAGCAGAGATGTGGTCTTTGAAGAGAATCGGAATTGGGATTGGGGAAGGAAAGTCTCAGATAATGGTGCTGAATCCTCTGACGTACTCACCTGGGAGAATGATGGAAAGATCATGGCTGGTGAAGGAGAGATGGATCTGAATGAAGAGGCTGAACCAGAGACAGAAGCAGAGGATGACACACCTGAACCTGCAACGCCTGACTCTGGATCATCAGAAGCAGAAAACACGATTCCTGCAGGCTCTGGAAGCGTTTTGGGTGGAAGGCCAGCAAGAGACAGAGCTGCACCAACGTGGCTACGAGACTTCGACTGTGGCCTTGCTCTGGTAGATGAAGTGAATGCACACTGGTGGCTTGATGATTACGCCTTCAGCGTCACGGTGGTAGCGGGTGATCCTGTGACCTATGAAGAAGCGGTTATGCACCTTGAATGGAGAAGGGCAATGGAAGCAGAAATGGATTCCATCGAGAGGAATGAGACATGGGAGCTGACTAATGTACCTGTGGGAATGAAAACCATTGGAGTCAAGTGGGTTTATAAAACCAAATACAATGAAGATGGGGAGGTAGACAAATTCAAAGCCAGATTAGTTGCCAAGGGGTATGCGCAGAGGTATGGAGTTGATTACAGTGAAGTCTTTGCTCCGGTGGCTAGGTGGGACACCATTCGGATGATCATTGCCACAGCAGCTCAAAGAAACTGGACAATATATCAACTCGATGTAAAGAGTGCTTTCTTACATGGAGAATTACATGAGTTGGTATATGTGGATCAGCCTCAAGGTTTTGAGCAAGTGGGGAGTGAAGGAAAGGCCTACAGATTGAAGAAAGCCTTGTATGGCTTAAAGCAAGCGCCAAGGGCTTGGTTCGGTAAGATTGAAAGCTACTTCAGCAAGGAAGGTTTTGTGAGGTGTGACCTCGAACATACTCTGTTTGTGAAAACAGAACAAGGTCAGATTCTCATTGTAAGCTTGTATGTCGATGATCTGATCTTTACTGGGAGCTGTGAAAATCTGATGAATGAGTTTAAGAAGTCAATGAAGAGGACTTTTGACATGACTGATCTTGGGAAGATGAGATACTTCCTTGGAGTGGAGGTAATCCAGAGAGATGATGGAATCTTCATATGTCAACGGAAGTTTGCTAGAGAAGTGCTTGAGAGGTTTGGTATGGAATCAAGCAACGGAGTCCACAATCCAATTGTTCCAGGGGTCAAGCTCTCTAAGCAAGGAGGTGGCGCCATCGGTGATACAACACACTACAAACAGATGATCGGAAGCTTGATGTATCTCACGGTGACCCGACCAGACTTGGCTTTTGTGGTTGGTCTTGCTAGTCGTTACATGGAGAACCCAACGGAGGCACACTTCGCTGTAGTGAAAAGAGTCTTGAGGTATGTCAAGCAAACTCTGGAACTTGGTATAATGTATAAGCGTGAAACGGAGAGAGAGTTTCAAGCCTTTACAGACAGTGATTATGCGGGTGATCTCGATGATCGGAGAAGTACCTCAGGTTTTGTGTTCTTAATGGCGGGAGGAGCTGTTTCTTGGAGCTAAAAGAAACAGCCAATTGTTGCGTTGTCAACAACAGAAGCAGAGTACATTGCTGCAGTTTCATGCGCTACTCAAGGAGTTTGGATGATGAGGATTCTCAAAGAAATTGGAGAAGAATATGAAGATTTTATGGTGATCAAGTGTGACAACAACTCTGCGATACAATTGTCAAGGAACCCAGTACATCACGGACGAAGCAAACACATTGAGGTGCGTTTTCATTACTTAAGGGATTTGGCCAAAGAAGGGAAAGTCAAGCTGATTCACTGCGGAACACAAGATCAAGTGGCTGACATCATGACCAAACCGCTGAAGCTGGACACGTTCAGGAAGATGAAGGATATGCTTGGGCTCGTAGAAGTTCCTAAGTAAACTGATATTCATGTGAGTATCAGTTTAAGGAAGGATATGTTGGTTTATTTGAGACTTGTCCATTTAGACTTAGTCGTTTGGTTAGTTTGAGTTCCCTAAGTTGTAGGATCTCAGTTGAGATCATGGGTTAGTTGATTTGTTTCAAGTTGTAAAAGACCTCCGAGAATGTAGGAGGCACTAGCTATGTAATCAAGGCTATATAAAGCCATTGCAATGAATAAGAACAAGTACGTTTTTCGGTTTCACTACTCAGCCTTTGGTCTCTTTGTTTTAACAAGTATTTCGTTCTGGAGCTAACATTACGAGCTTGGATGCAAACTCAATCATGCACTCGTCAGACCATTCGGCGTTGTGATGTCATCGAGACCGTAAAGAAATCATAAACTTATGGTTTCCTGATCGATCGTGTTCCTTTTGGACCACATTGTGCCATCCATCAGGTTAGCTTTCTTCCTCTCCGCAGTCTTACCTTAATTCTAAGTTAATGAGTTCTCATTTTGGTATAACATCCACAAGTGATACAAAATCATGTCCATGGTCAATCATACCACTTAGAGAACCACGTTGTCCGAATTATTCCTACAATCATATCACTTATTTAAATCTTTTCTTTTCATTTGCTAATTTTGTTCCAGTAACCCTAGAAATTCACGATATTAGTGCATTTCCATCTCTAAAAATCGCTAATTGTTTACCTTTCTGGTCTCTTATTCGGTGAGTGAATGGCGGAAATGGAAACGTTGGCTGAGGAGACACCTAGTGTTGGTAAGGATTGTTCGCCGGAGGGAGCTCACCAGAGGAGGGAGCTATTGGATAAGCTCCAAGAAGATTCTAGTAGATATCCTTAAAGGAAATAGGAATCTAATTAAGAAAAGGAAAAGCTATAATCCTAATCTATAAAGGAATTAGAATAGGAAATCTATAGCATTATAAATAGAGATCATAGGATGGATGTATAATCACAAGGAGGAAGAGAAAGCTTGTGTTTAGTTTTGAGAAGGTTTTCTAAACATTAATAAAGGAAGGATTCTTTATTCAAGCTTTGTTTTGTGCTTTTGATTCTTTATTTGGTATCAGAGCAAATCCTGAAATAAGGAGAGCTCATACGAATCATGGCTGAGACAAAACCACCAGACAAGTCATCGACATCAACCTCCGCTGTTCAATGTCCGATGTTGAAACCAACAAATTACGCCGTCTGGACGTTAAGGATGAAAGCGACATTGAAAGTTCATAAAGCTTGGGTTGCAATTGATCCAGGAACGGACAATGAAGAGAAGAATGACGTTGCCACAGCTTTATTGTACCAATCCATACCTGAGAGTCTTACTATGCAAATCGGTGAACAGGACTCACCACGAGCAATCTGGGAAGCAATAAAATCGTTAAATCAAGGCGCAGAACGCGTCAAAGAAGCCCGCCTCCAAACCCTAATGTCTGAATTTGAACGATTGAAGATGAAAGATTTAGATACTATCGATAGTTTCTCCGGGAAGTTATTGGAGATAGCCTCGACAGCAGCCTCTCTAGGTCAACCTCTTGATGCACCAAAGTTGGTGAAAAAGTTTCTAAATAGCCTGCCTTCAAACAAGTTTATACATCTCATCGCTTCCCTTGAACAAGTCTTGGACCTAAACAAGACTAGTTTCGAAGACATAATTGGGAGATTTAAAGCTTTTGAAGCGCGTATAAACGGGGAGACTACACAAGAAACACAACAAAACCTCTTGTTCTCAAGTACGGAAGGAGACAATGGTAGAGGAAGAGGACGTAGCAGAGGCAGAGGACGTGGTCGAGGTAACAGAGGCAGAGGACGAGGAAGAGGGAACTCTCAAGACAGAGAACAAAAGGACAGATCCCATATTATATGCTTCCGATGTGAAAAAGCTGGTCACTTCGCGTCTGCTTGTCCGGTGAAGATCCCAAAGGAACAAGAACCCAACAAAACAGAAGAAGCTGACACAGCCCTATATATGCATGAGATCATGTACTTAAATGAGGAGAAGGTAATTCCAGAAAAGTATGAGACAAACAAAAGAGAAGATGGAATTTGGTATTTGGATAATGGTGCGAGCAACCATATGACAGGAGAGAAAGGATACTTTTCTGAGTTAAATGAGAGCATCAAAGGAATGGTAAAGTTTATTGATGGATCTTGTGTCAGTATTGGAGGAAAGGGGTCAATTCTCTTCGACGGAAAGAACGGAGAACAGAGACTTCTAACAGACATCTACTACATACCGATGTTAAAGAGTAATATTCTAAGCTTGGGTCAAGCTACAGAATACGGCTGCGATGTGAGAATGAGGGCTGATTATCTCACGTTACACGACCCTAATGGATGTTTGTTGTCCAAGGTAACTCGCTCCCCCAATAGACTGTACAAGATTGCCCTAAAAATAGGCAAACCAACATGTTTGCACTCGAGGATTGATGAAGAGCCATGGAAGTGGCATGCGAGACTCGGCCATATCAGCTTTAAAACACTAAACTCAATGCATGCACAAGAGATGGTCCGAGGCATGCCGAAGATCACGAGTCAGAAACTGTTGTGTGAATCGTGTTTGGTAGGGAAACAGACGAGACATGCGTTCCCAAACTCAACACAATACAGGTCTACATGAGCATTGGAGTTGCTACATGCTGATCTGTGTGGACCAATATCACCAGCCACACTTGTTAGAAACCAATATATCTTTGTAATAGTGGATGATTACACTAGATATATGTGGTCAATTTTGCTCAAAGAGAAGAGTCAAGCCTTTGAAAAGTTTCAAGCGTTTAAAACTCTTGTCGAGAAGGAATGCGACAAGAAAATTGTAACACTACGCACAGACCGAGGTGGAGAGTTTACATCAAGAGATTTTCAAGAATTATGTAACACAAACGGAATCAGAAGGCATCTTACAGCACCCTATACTCCTCAACAAAACGGAGTAGTTGAGAGAAGAAATCGTACATTGATGGAAATGACTCTGAGCATTCTTAAGGCAATGAATGTTCCAAATTATTTCTGGGGAGAAGCTGTAAGACATTCAACATATTTGATTAATAGAGTCCCTACACGTGCTCTAAAGAATCAAACACCGTATGAGTGCCTAAGAGAAAGAAAACCTAGTATCGAGCATCTTAGGATCTTTGGATGCATCGCTCATGCAAAGGTTGAAGCTGAGCATCTGAAGAAGCTTGATGATCGATCAGTAACGCTTGTCCACCTCGGAATAGAACCAGGAACCAAAGCTTATCGACTTTACAATCCAACAACAAGAAGAGTTGTTGTAAGTCGTGATGTAGTTTTCAATGAGAAGGAAGCTTGGAATTGGAAGGGAGAAAACGATGTTGACGACCAACCAGGGATGTTTCGATTAACATGGGGAGAATCCGTAGACAATGGACAAGGTCCATTCGTGGACAATAGCCTCCAATCTGAAGGTGATCAAGGAAACGCAGAGGAACAGGTAGTCCAAGATCACGACAACACCGAAACAGTGATACCTCCACCTAGAAGATCAACTCGGCAACA